>JARQOC010000008.1:3503106-4153693 GCA_033576535.1 Allobates femoralis | reverse complement strand
ACGGAGGGACGGACGGAGGGAGGGACGGACGGAGGACGGACGGAGGGAGGGACGGAGGGAGGGGGACGGACGGAGGGAGGACGGAGGGACGGACGGAAGGGAGGGACGGACGGAGGGAGCGACTGACGAGGGAGGGACGGACGGAGGGCGGGACGGACGGACGAGAGAGGGACGGACGGAGGGAGGGACGGATGGAGGGACGGACGGAGGGAGGGACGGAGGGAGGAGGGAGGAGGAGGGACGGAGGGAGGGACGGAGGGAGGGAGGACGAGGAGGACGGACGGAGGGAGGGACGGACGGAGGGAGGACGGACGAGGAGGGACGGACGGAGGGACGGACGGAGGGAGGGACGAACGGAGGGACGGACGGACGGAGGGAGGAGGACGGAGGAGGAGGGGACGGACGGACGGAGGGACGGACGGAGAGGGACGGAGGGAGGACGGAGGAGGAGGGACGGAGGAGGGAGGACGGACGGAGGGAGGACGGAGGGAGGGAGGGAGGGAGGACGGAGGAGGGACGGACGGACGGAGGGAGGGACGGAGGGAGGGAGGACGACGGACGGAGGACGGACGGGGACGGACGGAGGGAGGGACGGACGGAGTGACGGAGGAGGAGACGGACGGAGGGACGGACGGAGGGAGGGACGGACGGACGGAGGGAGGGACGGACAGACGGAGAGGGAGGACGGAGGGAGGACGAGGACGGACGAGGAGGAGGGACGGACGAAGGGAGGGAGGATGAGGGACGGAGGGAGGAGAGAGGGACGGAGGAGGGAGGAGGACGGAGGGAGGGACGGACGGAGGGAGGGCGGGACGGACGGAAGGGAGGGGGAGGGAGGGACGGACGGAGGGACGGACGGAGGAGGGACGGAGGAGGACAGAGGAGGGAGGGACGGAGGGAGGGACGGAGGGAGGGACGGAGGAGGGAGGGACGGAGGGAAGGGAGGGAGGGACGGACGGAGGAGGGGACAGGAGACGGAGGGAGGGACAGAGGGAGGGAGGGACAGAGGGAGGGACGGACGGACGAGGGAGGGAGGACGGAGGGAGGGACGGGACGGAGGGAGGGACAGAGGGAGGGGAGGACGGAAGGAGGGAGGACGGAGGGAGGGACGAGGAGGAGGGAGGGAGGGACGGAGGGGGGACACGGAGGAGAGGGAGGGACGGAGGGAGGAGGGGGACGGAGGAGAGGGACGGACGAGGAGAGGGAGGAGGGAGGGACGGACGGGGAGGACAGGGGAGGACAGAGGAGGGACGGACGGACGAGGGACGGAGGGAGGGACGGAGGGAGGGACAAGGGAGGGACGGGAGGGGAGGGACGACGGACAGGAGGGAAGGGAGGAGGGAGGGGAGGGACGACGGAAGGGAGGGACAGGGAGGAAGAGGGAGGGAGGGACGGAGAGGAGGGAGGGACGAGGAGGAGGACGACGGAGGGAGGACGAGAGGAGGGACGGAGAGGAGAGGAGGAGGGAGGACGGACGGAGGGAGGGACGAGGAGGACAAGGGAGGGACGGAGGAGGGACGGGGAGAGGACGAGAGGAGGAGAGGGAGGACGGAGGACGAGGGAGGACGGAGGAGGGAGGGACGGACGAGGGAAGAGGAGGCGGAGGAGGGAGGACGGAGGGACGGACAGGGAGGGAGGACGAAGAGGGAGGGAAGAAGGGAGGACGGAGGGGACGGAGGGACGGAAGGAGGGAAGGGGACAGACGGAAGGGACGGACGGAGGGAGGGACAGAGGGAGGGAAGGAGGGACGGACGGAGGGACAGAGGGAGGGACGGTCGGAGGGAAGGAGGGACGGACGGATGGAGGGACGGACGGACAGAGGGAGGGACGGATGGATCTATCATCCTTCCGTCCGTCTATCCATCCATCCGTCTATCCATCCATCTATTCATCTATCCATCCGTCTATCCATCCGTCTATCCATCCGTCTATCCATCATCCATATCTATCATCCATCTATCCATCCATCTATCCATCCATCCATCTATCCATCCATCCATCCATCTTCATCCATCCATCATCCATCCATCCATCTATCCATCCATCTCATCCTATCACCATCCATCCATCTATCCATCCATCCATCCATCCATCTATCCATCCATCCATCATCCATCCCATCCATCCATCCATCTAATCCATCCATCTATCCATCCATCTATCCATCCATCTATCCATCCATCCATCCATCCATCATCCATCCATCATCCATCCATCCATCCATCATCCATCCATCATCATCATCCATCATCCATCCATCTATCCATCCATCTATCCATCCATCCACCCATCCATCTATCCATTATCCATCATCATCTCATCCATCTATCCATCCATCTATCCATCCAATCCATCTATCCATCCATCTATCCATCCATCCATCCATCTATCCATCCATCCATCTATCATCATCCATCATCATCATCCATCTATCCATCTCATCATCCATCCATCCATCTATCCACTTCCATCCATCTATCCATCCATCCATCCATCCATCATCCATCTCATCTCATCCATCTATCCATCCACTATCCATCCATATCCATCCATCATCCATCCTATATCCATCTCATACCATCCATCCATCCATCCATCCATCCATCATCCATTCTATCCATCCACCATCCATCTATCATCCATCTATCCATCCATCTCATCCATCCACTATCCATCCATCTATCCATCCATCATCCATCTACCATCCATCCATCTATCCATCCATCCATCTATCCATCCATCTATATCCATCCACTCTATCCATTACCATCCATCCATCTATCCATCCATTATCCATCCATCATCCATCATCTATCCTATTCCATCCATCTATCCATCCATCTATCCATCCATCATCCATCCATCCATCTATCATATCCATCCATCCATCTATCATCATCATCCATCCATCTATCCATCTCATCACATCCATCATCTATCCATCCATCTCATCCATCTCCATCCATCATCATCCATCCATCTATCCATCTTCTCATCCATCTATCCATCCATCTATCCATCCATCCATCCATCACATCTATCCATCCATCCATCCATCCATCTATCCATCCTATCCATCATATCCATCATCTATCATCCATCTATCACATCCATCTATCCATCCATCCATCCATCTATCCATCATCCATTCATCCATCTCATCCATCTATCCATCACATCTATCCATCCATCTAATCACATCATCCATCTATCCATCCATCTCATCCATCCATCTATCCATCCATCTATCCATCCATCTATCATCTATCCATCCATCATCCACCATCTATCCATCCATCTATCATCCATCATCATCCCATCCATCTCATCCATCATCTATCCATCCATCCATCTATCCATCCATCCATCTATCCATCATCCATCCATCCTATCCATCTCATCATCCCATCCATCCATATCCATCATCCATCCATCCCATCATCTATCATCCATTCCATCTATCATCCATCCATCTTATCCATCCATCATCACCATCCTATCCATCCATCATTATCCATCCATCATCTCCATCATCTATCCATCCATTCTCATCCATCTATCCATCTCCATCTATCCATTCCATCCATCTATCCATCCATCTATCCATCCATCTATCCATCCATCATCCATCCATCTATCCATCCATCTATCATCCATCTATCCATCCTATCCATCCATCATCCATCCATCTATCCATCCATCCATCTATCCATCCATCCTCCATCCATCTATCCATCCATCTATCCATCCATCTATCCATCCATCTATCCATCCATCTATCCATCATCCATCCACTCCTTCATCATCCTATCCAATCTATCCATCCATCATCCACATCCATCCATCTATCCATCCATCCATCATCCATCCATCTACCATCCATCTATCCATCCATCTATCCATCCATCTATCCATCCATCTATACCATCTATCCATCCATCTATTCATCTACTCATCATCACATCCATCCATCTATTCCATCTATCATCCATCCATCCATCTATCCATCCATCTATCCATCCATCATCCATCATCTATCACATACCATCTATCCATCCATCCATCCTATCCATCCATCTATCCATCTATCCATCCTCCTATCCATCATCTATCCATCCATCTACATCCATCTATCCATCTATCCATCACTATCCATACTTATCTATCCATCCATCTATTCCATCCATCTAATCCTCTATCCATCTCCATCATCATCCATCCCCTCCATCATCCATCCAACCATCCATCATATCCATCCATCTATCCATCCATCTATCCATCCATCTATCCATCCATCTATCCATCATCCATCCATCCATCTATCCATCCATCCATCTATCTATCCATCTATCATCCATCTATCCATCCATCCATCTATCCATCCATCCTATCTCATCCATCCATCTATCCATCCATCTCCATCCATCCATCCATCATCCATCCATCATCCATCTATCCATCCATATCATCCATATCCATCCATCCATCTATCATCCATCCATCATCCATCCATCTATCATCCATCTATCCATCATCTATCCATCCATCTATCCATCTCATCCATCCATCTATCCATCCATCCATTATCCATCCATCCATCCATCTATCCATCATCCATCCATCTATCCATCATCATCATTCCATCTATCCATCCATCATCCATCCATCTATCCATCTCATATCTATCCATCTATTCCATCCATCTATCTATCCATCTATCCATCATCCCATCCATCTATCCATCCATCCATCTATCCATCCATCTATCCATCCATCCATCCATCCATCTATCCATCCACCCATCCATCCATCTATCCATCCATCTATCCATCCATCTATCCATCCATCTATCCATCCATCCATCTATCCATCCATCTATCCATCCATCCATCTATCCATCCTTCTATCCATCCATCTATCTATCCATCCATCCATCTATCCATCCTTCTATCTATCTATTTATCTATCTATCCATCTATCCATCCATCCATCCATCCATCCATCCATCTATCCATCCATCCATCCATCTATCCATCCATCCATCTATCCATCCATCCATCTATCCATCCTTCTATCCATCCATCTATCTATCCATCCATCTATCTATCCATCCATCCATCTATCCATCTTTCTATCTATCTATCTATCTATCTATTTATCTATCTATTTATCTATCTATTTATCTATCTATCCATCTATCTATCCATCTATCTATCCATCTATCTATCTATCCATTCATCCATCCATCTATCCATCCTTCTATCTATCTATCTATCTATTTATCTATCTATCTATTTATCTATCTATCCATCTATCTATCCATCTATCTATCCATCTATCTATCCATCTATCCATCCATCCATCCATCCATCTATCCAGCTATCTATCCATCTATCCATCCATCCATCTACCATGTATGTAAAAAACGAACTGCAGCACTCTTTTGGGATGTTCTTTATGCCTTTATTGGCCTTAAGATATAGCCATATCTTACCTGATCTGAAGGCCAAAAAAGGAATAAAGAACACCCTAAAAGAGTGCTGCAGTTCGTTTTTTACATATATGGTTGTTATATTGGTGGTTGATTCCTACCTAGGACTGATGTATAGCACCTTAGCAAAGGTATTTGAAATGCTGCGTTAAACATTTTTTTTTATATCTATCTATTTAAAATTTATCATCTATGTATCTAATTTATTTTACATCTATGTATCTATTAATCTCTCTATGGGGGCCGTTACACGCTACGATATTTGTAAAGATATCGCTGAAACGTAACAATTGAAAAATTGTTAACGAGATCTATGCTTGTGACACCGCACAAGCGATGTCGCAAAATTGTTCTAGCGATCTCAATCACGTGACTTTCCAGGTGACATCGTTAAATATATCGTAGCGTGCAATGGCCCCCTATCTCTCCATCTACGTATCAATAATCTATTCTCTATCAATAATCTATCATCTATCTATTTTCTATCTAATCTATTTTTCATCTATATATGAAGTGGGTGTATTCTCAGCCGACAGAAGATGGAACCTAGAAGAAGTAAATATAATGTAAGTGATTGGACTCCTTATTACAAGATACTACTATATAATCAATGTGGCCGGTCAGCTGAGGAACCTTCTCCATACAGAGTTTTGGGATCACTGTCAGCCATCATACGTGTGACAATCCCAGCACTGACAGAACATTTTCCCACAGGAATTCTTCTCGCTGACCGACATGACACACCATGGAGGTGATTCTCACACTTACCTCCTCTCTTTTTGCCTTCTTTTTAATTTTTTGGTTCTTCTCTGCTGTTCTTTCTTTTTCTGGTATTGGCTGTGCTCTCGTCCGGCGGTGAAAGATGGAACCTATGAGAAGTAAATATAATGTCAGTGATGGACCTCCATATTACAAGATACTATTGCCCCCAGAGGAAGTCTTCTGGGGGAAGAGATTCTCACACTTACCTCGTCGTCTCTTTTTGCCTTTTTTAGAATCTTCTGGTTCTTTGTTCGTTTCAGATGTTTCTTCCTCTTTTTTTTCTGATTTTTGTTTATTTCTCAGCCAGCGGAACATGGAACCTATGAGAAGTAAATACAATGTAAGTGGTGTGACCGATCTTACATGATACCACTGTCCAGTCAATGTGACCGGTCAGCCATGGCATCTTCTCCATACAGAGGTGTCAGCCATCACACATGTGGCAATCTCAGCACTGAGAGAACATCTGCCCAACAGGAATTCTTCTCCCTGACCGACATGACACACCATGGAGGTGATTCTCACACTTACCTCCTCTCTTTTTGCCTTCTTTTTCATTTTTTGGTTCTTCTCTGCTCATTGCTGTTCTTTCTTTTTCTGATATTGGATGTACTCTCGTCCCGCGGTGAAAGATGGAACCTATGAGAAGTAAATATTATGTCAGTGATGGACCTCCATATTACAAGATACTATTGCCCCAGAGGAAGTCTTCTGGGGGAAGAGATTCTCACACTTACCTCGTCGTCTCTTTTTGCCTTTTTTAGAATCTTCTGGTTCTTCTTTCTTTGTTTCAGATGTTCCTTCCTCTTTTTTTTCTGATTTTCGCTTATTTCTCAGCCAGCGGAACATGGAACCTATGAGACCTATGAGAAGTAAATACAATGTAAGTGGTGGGACCGATCTTACATGATACCACTGTCCAGTCACTGTGGCCGGTCAGCCATGGCATCTTCTCCATACAGAGGTGTCAGCCATCAAACATGTGGCAATCCCAGCACTGAGAGAACATCTGCCCAACAGGAATTCTTCACCGTGACCGACACTACACAACATGGAGGAGATTCTCACACTTACCTCCTCTCTTTTTGCCTTTTTTACCATGTTTGGGTTCTTCTTCTTTTCTCATCCCAGATGTTCCTTTTTCTTCAATTTCCAATTCTTTCCTCAGATTTATGCCAGATGTTAATGCTTCTTCTTTTTCTGATTGTGGGTCTTTTTGTAGGCAACAGAATTTGGGACCTATGAGAAGTATAAATAATGAGAGTGATTGGACTCCATGTTACATGATACTACTGTACAGTGGACTGTGGCCGGTCAGCCATGGCATCTTCTCCATAAAGAGGTGTCATCCATCATACGTGTGGCAATCCCAGCACTGACAGATAACATCTGCCCCACATGAATTCTTCTCGCTGACTGACATGACACACCATGGAGGTGATTCTCACACTTACCTCCTCTCTTTTTGCCTTTTTCTGGTTCTTCTTTGTTTATTTCAGATGTTCCTTCCTGTTTTTTTCCTGATTTTCGGTCTTTTCTCGGCCAGCAGAAGATGAAACCTATGAGAAGTAAATACAATGTAAGTGGTGGGACCGATCTTACATGATACCACTGTCCAGTCAATGTGACCGGTCAGCCATGGCATCTTCTCCATACAGAGGTGTCAGCCATCAAACATGTGGCAATCCCCGAGCATTGACAGAGAACATCTGCCCAACAGGAATTCTTCACCCTGACCAACACTACACAACATGGAGGAGATTCTCACACTTACCTCCTCTCTTTTTGCCTTGTTTTCCATTTTGTGATTCTTCTTTACTCATTCCAGATGTTCGTTCATCTTTGGGTTCTTGTTCTTGATTTATTCTACATGTTAGTTCTTCTTCATTTTCTGATTTTGCGTCTTTTCTCAGATTTCTTGTAGATTTTTTCCTCCTCCTGAGCAGAAAATTCTGATCGGAAAGTAAAATAAAATACATTGGGCATCAGATGTACCATGGAGCAGTTAGCGCCCTGTGTGCCGCCATGTGGTGCATCTCTAATGAGGGATATTCTGCTATAGAGGACAATGTATAATGACATAGCTTAAAGGGCCCCGTCACACCAGGCGACGGGGCTGGGGATGTAGGCGGCGACTGGCGGGTGCGCGCACGTTCTTGGCGCCCCGCCAGCATCGCCGTCCCATGTTTACACGGGGCGACATCACCAGCCCTGAGCCGCCGACCTGTCAGGCGGCATTGCCGCCAGGGTGTCTGGAAACCCCAGCGGCGATACCGGACAATGGGAGCCTATGGCTCCCATCACCTGACAGGTCGCCGGCGCCCGGTTACATGGGGCGATGTGTGCACATCGCCCCATGATGGTTGCCTGGTTTCAGAGCACTGCTCTGAAACCAGGCGACCGGACGGCACCGCCGACATCGCCCCTTTACATGAGGCGATGTAGGGGCGATGTCGCCGCCGATAGGCCATGCCCCCACGTCGCCTCTGTAATGGGCGGCGATGTCGCCCCGTGTGACGGTGTCTAAAGGGAACCTGAGCTCGAAAAATGTGCCCCCAGCCTCTATATACCTGTCCCTGCACCACGCTAATAGATTTCTAGCCATCCCTTTGTGCTTGTAAATCGATATAGTAAAGTTTAGAAAAGTTGTTTTGATACCTTATGATCTGTGGCTTCTCATTATTTGAGAAGCCGCAAAAGGCGTTCCTTTCTGGACCTCCCCGCCGCCTGCTCGATAAATATTCACACCCCGATGGGCGTGCTACAGAGCAGGGAGACAGCGGTTTTACCGCCCCCTTACAAGACGAGAACTATGACGTTAATCGCGTCATATCTGGCTTTACCACGTCAGTACACCCATTAGGGTGTACTGCCGATCTCTCGATGCCGATCGTGCATACGCACTTGGCATCGCGAGGTCGGCAGGTGTACTGACGTGGTAAAGCCGGATATGACGCGATTAGCGTCATAGCGGCTTTACCGCCCCTTACAAGACAAGCACTGTCTCGCTGCTCTCTAGCACGCCCATCGGGGCGTGAATAATTAACGAGCAGGCGGCGGGAGTCCAGAAAGGAACGCCTTTTGCGGCTTCTCAAATAATGAGAAGCCGCAGGTTATAAGGTATCAAAACAACTTTTCTAAACTTTACTATATCGATTTACAAGCACAAAGGGATGGCTAGAAATCTATTAGCATGGTGCAGGACAGGTATATAGAGGCTGGGGGCACATTTTTCCAGGTCAGGTTCCCTTTAATAGATGCACAAAGTCCATAATAAAACTGTACAAATTACAGAAAAAAAAGTACAGCATGGGCCAAATGGCAACATATTTTTGACCATGGAACATGGATAACACATGAGATCTGTTAGGGCCGCTTTACACACACCATCTTCTGTGTCCAATTTCTGAACAGATCTCTGGTTGCAGTGAAATCATGGACACATTGCTCCATTTTGTACACAGCCACAAAATGGAACAATGTGTCCATGATTTCACTGCAACCAGAGATCTGTTCAGAAGTTGGACACAGAAGTTAGTGTGTGTAAAGCGGCCCTTACTGAGAAAAGCTGTGGAATGATCTGAGTCTTGAAGAGCACGTTGACAGTTTTGGTGCTCTAGACATGTACATACCTGGCGATGAGGTCGAGGTTGACAAGCTGCTTATAGCATCTTCTGTATCAGATGAATCTTTTTCCCTGTTAGTGGGGTAGAAAAACTAGTAAATAAACGAAAAATATCACCAGAATAATGTCTGACGTATTAAAGTCATAGTAAGGTCTCCTGCTCCATCAAAACTACCTTATATGAAGCGAAAGAGAAAACCACAACCAATAATGGGCGGCATGTAATGTAATGTTACATCTACCTGTAGGGGTGGCAGTAATATTAAAAATGCATGACTCGCTGCCGTGCTAACCACAGAGGCACCATGCTGCCACTTCTACCAGTTGTATCCCCTTCGGGTTCTGAAGCCATAACCACAAAGCGCACTAATCATGAGGTGGTTGATGCTGCATTTAATATTCTGCTATTCATGGCCTATATTTGCTGTATATATATAGAATATCAGTCTGGAGCCCCCCAGTGATGACTCCATCATCTACTCACATTTCTGAGGTTGTTGGTCTTGGCTCTTCAGAATTCTCTAGGCAGGACTTCAGATCTTCATCACTGCTCAGGATGGTAGCGGTGTCACAGAGCTAATTATGGACAAAAGCAAGATATAATATAACTTTTTTTAACTTTTTATTTAACCCCTTGGCGACCTAAACCTACTAGGTCGCATCCCTCTCTTTGAGGCTGACCTTGCATCATTCCCTGCACATATCGGCTGATCACATCAGTGATCCACCTGCCGCTGTTCATCCCTTAGATTGCGCTGTCAAACACTGACAGTGCATTCTAATGCACCGCAGCAGGGATCACACTGTTCCCTGTCGACATCAGCAGCCGCATAACGTGTTCACAGGGCATCAATGTGTTACCATGACAGTGCAGGGTCTGATGATGACCCCTGGCGCTGTCATGCTTCACTTCTAGTGAGTGCATTCCCCCCCCCCCCCCCCGCTCGCCGAGTGTCAGCATTCACAGAAAGTGATGATTTGTGTAGCACAGAGCTGTGGATCATCAGATCTAAGGGGCAAAGTAGAACAAAGTAACAGTGAAAAGAAAAAGATTTTAAAAAAATTGAAAAAACTAAAAGTTCAAATCACCCCCCTTTTTGCACCATTGCAAATAAAATTATATATAAAAATACACACATTTGGTATCGCCACATTCAGAAATTACTAAGCTATCAAAATATATAATCAATCAGACCTGTAAACTGCGTAATGGGGAAAAAATGGCAAAATTTATTTTTTTGGGTCATCACAACATTGCAATAAAATGCAATAACAGGCGATCAAATCATCACATTTACCCAAAAATGGCGTCATTAGAAACGTCAGCTCAAGACGCAAAAAAGAACCCGTAACACAGCACCAGATCCCGAAAAATGAGGACGCTACGGGTCGTGGAAAATGGTGAAAAAAGCACAATTCTTTTCTAGACAAATGTCTTGAATTTTATTTTCATCCCTTAAACAAAAACATACATATTTGGTATCTATGAACTCATACCGACAAGGGGAATCATACCGACATGTCAGTTTTACCATATAGTGAACATCTAATCTAATATATAAAGTAGAGTGTATGTGTATGTATGTATGTATCACAGCTTCGCCCCCTCCAGGTAGCCCTGCCCCCTTCATAGCTCTGACTCCTTTATAGCCCTGCTCTCAAACAACACCCCCTTTCAAACCCCCCCCCCCCCCGCCACAAACCCGCACCCCCACTCACCAAAACAAAAACCTCTTCAAACCTACCCCCCTGTTCCCACCCCAAAACGTCCCCTCCTCCAAAACTTGCCCCCCCTGCTCTCACCCCCCCAAACCCGCACCCTGCCCCCCAAAAATGCCCCTGCCTCCCAAACCCACTCCCCAAAAAATGCCCCCCTAAACCCATCCCCAAGCCTGCCCACCAAAGCCGCACCCCCAGCCCCCCAAATCTGCAATCTCACCCTACATCCTAACACCCTAAATCCACAACCCCCACGAATCCGCACCCTCTAAACCTTCCCTCCAAAATCTGACGACCCCCCCCCCCCCACTCTCCTAAACCTGCTCCCCCCTCAAAATCTGTACTCCTCTACAAATATGAAAAACAGAAAAGCGCCTCGGGGTGAAGGTTTTCTTTTTTCTTTACATATTTTTATGTATTGTTCACTTACTTTAAAAAACCTCTCAGTGGTTGATGTAAAGTTTTTGTAGTAGCAGGGCTCTTCTTCCTCATCCCTTTCGCATATTTCTTCTTCCTCATCCCTTTCGCATATTTCAATTGATTCTGAGTCACCTTCTACAAGACATAAGTAATGACATGTTATTAGAGGTGTGATGCTGGGTCACAGATTGTCACCATTATATCACTAATGTTATTGGGAAGTGAGAATCACATATCAGTGAAGACAAGATCATCAGCCACTAAGTCTAGATCAGGGAGTCTCCAAACACGCCACCCCCAGGCTCCATGGAAAACTTAACGATGCTGCAGTCCAGTCCAGAGGCCAAAATGGTCCAAGAGTTATTATGTTCTCCGAGCGCCGCTCAACAAGCTCGCCCGCTCAGTTACATCAAATGCAAGCTGCCACAAGAAGAAGCAGCCCCCGCCCAGCAGCTGACGTCGGCGTATGACATTACCTGCTGACCTCTGGTTGGCTGGCGGTTTGCATTGATCTAGTTGAGAGGTATGTAAAATACATAACACAGCGCAGACCACAACGGCGCTCTGGACTGGACCACGGTATTGTTACGTTTTCCACAGAGCTTGTGCAGAAAGATGATGCGAAGGGAATGGAGGACAGGTGAGAAAAGTGTGTGTCTGTATATATGTGTGCGAGAGAGTGTGTGTCTGTGTATATGTGAGAGAGAATGTGTGTGTGAGAGGGTGTGTCTATGTGTATATATGTGTGAGAGAGTGTGTGTGTGTCTGTGTATATATGTGTGAGTGTGTGTGTGAGTGTGTGTATCTATGTGTATATATGTGTGAGAGTGTGTGTATCTATGTGTATATATGTGTGTGAGAGAGTGTGTTGTGTCTGTGTATATATGTGTGAGAGTGTGTGTATCTGTGTATATATGTGTGAGAGTGTGTGTATCTATGTGTATATATGTGTGTGAGAGTGTGTTGTGTCTGTGTGTATATGTGAGAGAGAGTGTGTGAGAGAGTGTGTGCGACTATGTGTATATATGTGTGAGAGAGTGTGTGTGAGAGAGTGTGTGTATATATATATGTGTGAGAGAGTGTGTGTGTGTGAGTGTTGTATATATGTGTGAGAGAGTGTGTGTGTGTGTGTATATATGTGTGAGAGAGAGTGTGTGTGTGAGAGAGTGTGTGTATATATATGGGTGAGAGAGAGTGTGTGTGTGTGAGAGTGTGTGTGTATATGTGTGAGAGAGTGTGTGTGTCTGTGTGTATATATGTGTGAGAGAGAGTGTGTGTGTATGAGAGAGTGTGTGTGTGTGTATATATATGTGTGAGAGAGAGTGTGTGTGTTTGTGAGAGTGTGTGTGTGTATATGTGTGAGAGAGTGTGTGTGTGTGAGAGTGTGTGTCTGTGTGTATATATGTTAATAAGTATACCGGTCTATTGGTACAGCGCTTCCACAGGAGACCCGGAGTTCAAATAGATTTTCCTTTATTCTTAAAATGTATATCACAGTGGGCAGTACAACGCGTTTCGACCCTTTTAATGGGTCTTCCTCAGGTACAGTTATATAATTTCATAACACTTACATGTGTCTCCTTATATAGCTCATGCAGTGTCTGAGTTCAAGGGAGTGAGGGTTATCTCATTAGGTGATTGCTTTCAAGTGTGTGCATATCATTAGCATAGAGTTGCTCTGCATTGTCCATCAATTAACTGTTCTAAATAAGTTTAAAAAAAAAATAGTAATATAAAATATCTAGCTATAATACTCATAAGGTCAAACATGGCTAAAAACTTTGTTACTTTTTTTTTTTTTTATATATATATATGACTGACTGGCTTTTTATATACGGTATATATCCTATATATGTATATACTATATATACAAATAAGATAATTTTATAAGTAAATTGTATAACAAAGTTTTTAGCCATTTTTGACCTTATGAGTATTATAGCTAGATATTTTATATTACTATTTTTTTTTTAACTTATTTAGAGCAGTGTTAATTGATGGACAATGCAGAGCAACTCTATGCTAATGATATGCACACACTTGAAAGCAATCAGCTAATGAGATAACCCTCACTCCCTTGAACTCAGACACTGCATGAGCTATATAAGGAGACACATGTAAGTGTTATGAAATTATATAACTGTACCTGAGGAAGACCCATTAAAAGGGTCGAAACGCGTTATACTGCCCACTATGATATACATTTTAAGAATAAAGGAAAATCTATTTGAACTCCGGGTCTCCTGTGGAAGCACTGTACCAATAGACCGGTATACTTATTACTATATGTGACGAACCAGGTTTCCTAGATCTGATCTATCCGGAGTGGGAGAGCTGCACACCAAAGGAGATCTTATATGCAATATAACCAAGACACCTAAAAGGTGAGCAATATCAAAGTATAACATCTCTATGTTGAAATTTAATTACTGCACTTAGAGTTGCGCCGGGACTTTTTCTCTTTTATACCCCCCTAGAGACTTCCAGCGAAGTTAATCTAAGTACTAATGTGTGTATATATGTGTGAGAGAGAGGTGTGTGTGTGTCTGTGTGTATATATGTGTGAGAGAATGTGTGTGTGTGTGTATATGTGTGAAAGTGTGTGTGTGTCTGTGTGTATATATGTGTTAGGAGAGTGTGTGTGTGTGTGTGTGTGAGAGAGTGTGTGTCTGTGTGTATATGTGTGAGAGAGAGTGTGTGTGTCTGTGTGTATATATGTGTGAGAGAGTGTGTGTGTCTATATATGTGTGAGAGAGTGTGTGTGTCTGTGTGTATATATGTGTGAGAGAATGTGTGTGTGAGGAGTGTGTGTGTGTATATATGTGTGAGAGAAAGTGTGTGTGTGTCTGTATATATATGTGTGAGGAGAGGTGTGTGTGTGTGTGTGTGTGTGTGAGAGAGTGTGTCTGTGTGTATATATGTGTGAGAGAGTGTGTGTCTGTGTGTATATATGTGTGAGAGAGTGTGTGTGTGTATATATGTGTGAGAGAGAGTGTGTGTGTGTCTGTGTGTATATATGTGTGAGTGTGTGTGTCTGTGTGTGTATATATGTGTGAGTGTGTGTGTCTGTATATATGTGTGAGAGAGAGTGTGTGTGTATATATGTGAGAGTGTGTGTGTCTGTGTATATATGTGTGAGAGTGTGTATGTGTGTGAGAGTGTGTGTCTGTGTATATATGTGTGAGAGTGTGTGTCTGTGTATATATGTGTGAGAGAGTGTGTGTGTGTCTGTGTATATATATGTGAGAGTGTGTGTGAGAGAGTGTGTGTCTGTGTATATATGTGTGTGTGAGAGAGTGTGTGTCTGTGTATACATGTGTGTGTGAGAGAGTGTGTGTCTGTGTATATATGTGTGAGAGAGAGTGTGTGTGTGTGTGTGTGTGTGTATTGTGAGGCACCGCCGGCATGGTCCCCATGGCTGGGGTACATCACATGCAGGATCAGTGTATGATCCTATCCGGTTTTACTGTGATGATGCTGTGTGAACCTACCCGGAACACAATGAGTTAAATCTGAGAGTGAGTGCTGTAGATCTGACACATAGATGAGCCTGATGAGCGGTTGTATGGGAACCGTGTGTCCTAATTGGTAGCAGCCCAGGTGGGTGTGTCCTGAGTAATAGCAGCCCAGGTGGATGTGTCAGTGTGGGAGTGGCAGGCACGATAAAGAGCCTGCCAGCTGATTGAGTGGGATCCTGATCATCAGCCAGAGATCACCAGAGAGATGCAGACAGAGATTGAGATCCAGTCTGTGGGAGAGATTGTTTGAGTCTCAGACTGAGGGACGCTGAGAGCAGAGCAGTCCAGGGCTCTGTGGTGTGCAGACATGAGGGGAACTTGCTAGCTCCATACCGGTGGCCAGGACCAGGGTCGTGATTGCTCCTAGAGTGGGGAAGCCATGGCTGAACCAGGTGGAGAATGGTCTGGACGTGTGGCGAGACACGTCCAGGAAGGAGCCCTTGGGGACGCTTGGTGTACCCGTGACCCAGGTAGCGAGACTCGTATCCGTGCCCGGTAAGAAGGCAGTTCCCGTAAGCTAGAGTGAACTGTGTATCCTGTGCGTAAAGTGTGCCAGGCGGGCATAGCCGCCATTGGGCCGACTAAACAGTCAGTGAAGGGACCCGTTGAAGTGTATGTGTATTTTATGGCTTATGTAAAAGACCCAGCGAGTGTATGTAGCCCTACGGGAGGCAGACGTATGAATTGTGCCAGGCGGGCATAGCCGCCATGGGGTCTGACTTAAGTAGTCAGTGAAGGGACCCATTGAAGTGTATGTACCGGTGGTCAGAAGCAGGGGTTAGAAGGGCTCCTAGAGTGGGGAAACCGTGGTAGAACCAGGTGGACGCTGGTCTGGACTTGTGGCGAGATACATCCAGGAAGGTAGCCCTTGGGAATGCATGGCGTACCCGTGACTTAGGTTGCCCAATCCCTTCTCTGAACCCAAAGGAGCCACAGTCCATGGATGGTTATATGATGGGCTGTGAGCGTGTGGAAGGACGTGTGTGATCCATAAATGCTTATATGATGGATTACATGCGGTGTGTAAGAACCCGGTCAGGCTGGTGCCTGTATTCCGGGGTAGTGTGGAGCTGGGGAAATAAAGCCAGGCGGCTGGTACCGCCATTGGGACCCACAGGGCCCGTTGATATATATGTGGTTAAATATGTCTTATAAATGTATGTGTAACGTTGAGACAGGCCGGTGGCCGTGACCACCACAGGAGCTGTTGTTAGTGCTCCAAGGGTTGGAATGAGAGGTGGTTACAGGTCCCGGGTTACTGTAGTCGTGTATGTGCAATATGTGTTCATAATATATGTAATGTACTGTGTAATGTAATGTATTATGTGACGTGCTTATGTTTAAATGTTTAATGTACTGTCCGGATTATGATTTCTATGTGAGCAATAAAAGGGTAGTCATTTGCAAACTTATAAGCACATGTTTTGGTGTCGTTATGCAATCGGGTTCCCCGGGCGCTACCTCACAGTATATATGTGTGAGAGAGAGTGTGTGTGTGTCTGTGTGTATATATGTGTGAGAGAGGGGGTGTGTGTGTGTGTGTAAAATAGGGCACATTACTGTAAAAAGAAGAAAGATCAGGATGGGAACATCACTACAAAAGGGGATCAGTATGGGGACATCACTACAAAAGGGATCAGTATGGGGGACATCACCACAAAAGGGGATCAGTATAGGGACATCACTACAAAAGGGGATCAGTATAGGGACATCACTACAAAAGGGGATTAGTATGGGGACATCACTACAAAAGGAGATCAGTATGGTGGACATCACTACATAAGGGGACCAGGATGGTGGACATCACTACATAAGGGGATCATCACTACAAAAGGGGATAGGTATAGTGACATCACTACAAAAGGGGATCATCACTAAAAACTGGAATTAGTATGGGGACATCACTACAAGAGGAGATTAGTATGGGGACATCACTACAAAAGCTGACCAGTATGGGGCACATCACTACAGAAGGGGACCAGTATGTGGCACATCACCACAAAATGGGACATCAGTACAAAAGGGGACCAGTATAGGGGACATCACTAAAAAGGGGACCAGGATGGGGGACATCACTACCCTATGGGATCAGCATGGGAGGCATTACTACAATATGGGGACCCGGATGTTGACATTACTACAAAGGTGATCAGTATGGGGGACATTACTACAACATGGGTGCCAAGATGAGTCATTACTACAAGGAGATTAGTATGGAAGATATTACTAAAAGGATGGGGACCAGGATGAGGACATTACTACAAGGAAGGGACCAATATGGGGGCATTACTACAAGATGAGGACTAGGATGGGGACATTACTGCAAAATGAGGACCAGGATGGGGACATTACTACAAGAAGAGGACCAGGATGGGACATTACTACAAGATGAGGACTAGGATGGGACATTACTACAAGATGAGGACTAGGATGGGACATTACTGCAAGAAGGGGATCAGGATGGGGATATTACTACAAGATGAGGACTAGGATGGGAGACATTACTACAAGGGGACCAGTATGAGGGACATTACTACAAGATGAGGACTAGGATGGGAGACATTACTACAAGATGGGGACCTGTATGGGGGACATTACTACTAGATGAGGATTAGAATGGGACATTACTACAAGAAGGGGATCAGGATGGGACATTACTACAAGATGAGGACTAGAATGGGAGACATTACTACAAGAAGGGGGGCCAGGATGGGGACATTACTGCAAGATGAGGACTAGGATGGGAGACATTACTACAAGGGGACCAGTATGAGGGACATTACTACAAGGGGACCTGTATGGGGGACATTAATACAAGATGGGGACCTGTATGGGGGACATTACTACAAGAAGGGGACCAGGATGGGGACATTACTACAAGATGAGGACTAGGATGGGACATTACTACAAGAAGGGGATCAGGATGGGACATTACTACAAGATGAGGACTAGGATGGGGACATTACTACAAGATGAGGACTAGGATGGGAGACATTACTACAAGGGGACCAGTATGAGGGACATTACTACAAGGGGACCTGTATGGGGACATTAATACAAGATGGGGACCTGTATGGGGGACATTACTACAAGAGAGGGACCAGGATGGGGACATTACTACAAGATGAGGACTAGGATGGGACATTACTAACAAGAAGGGGATCAGGTGGGACATTACTAAAGATGAGGACTAGGATGGAGACATTACTACAAGAAGGGGATCAGGATGGGGACATTACTACAAGATGAGGACTAGGATGGGAGACATTACTACAAGGGGACCAGTATGAGGGACATTACTACAAGGGGACCTGTATGGGGGACATTACTACAAGATGGGGACCTATATGGGGGACATTACTACAAGTAGAGGACCAGGATGGGGACATTACTGCAAGATGACCAACATCACAAAGCACTCAGTGATCTCGGGAGACCAGTCGAGGAAAACACTGCGGGCAGCCGGCTAAAGAGCTCAAACAGTGAAATCCATGGTGCATTGCCCCTTGGGAATTTGAATATGCAAATGGAGTCTGTGGAGCCTCGATTAAAAGTCTCAAACACGGGACTAGCCAGATATCCCTCCAGGGAAGGACCTAACCCTGGGGTGGAGTCCTTGCGGAGACCACCATAACCAACATATTAAGTGGCCCTTTCAGTCAATATCCCACTCAGTTACGAGCTTAAGGATATGACAAGGGAATTACCAAAGCCAGATATGCATCCACAGACAGCTGTTTCGGGCTATTACCCCTCATCAGTGTGGAGTAGGATTCAGGCTAGGTGGGAGCAATGCCTGGTAGACCAACATCACAAAGCATTCACTGATCTCAGGGAGACCAGTCCAAGAAAACACTGCGGGCAGCCGGCTAAAGCGCTCAAACACAGTGAAATCCAGGATGGGGACATTACTACAAGGGAAGACCAGGATGTGAACATTATTACAAGATGAGGACCAGGATGGGACATTACTATATGATAAGGTCCAGGATGGAGACAATACTACAAGATGAGGACCAGGATGGGACATTACTATAAGATGAGGTCCAGGATGGAGACAATACTACAAGATGAGGACCAGGATGGGACATTACTATAAGATGAGGACCAGGATGGAGACAATGCTACAAGATGAGGACCAGGTGGGAATATTACTACAAGAATAGGGCCAGGATGGGGACATTACTGCAAGATGAGGACCAGATGGGGACATTACTGCAAGATAAGGACCAGGATGGGGACATTACTGCAAGATAAGGACCAGGATGGGGACATTACTAGAAGAAGGGAACCAGGATGGGGACATTATTACAAGATGAGGACCAGGATGGGGACATTACTACAAGATGAGGACCAGGATGGGGACATTACTACAAGATGAGGCCCAGGATGGGGACATTACTGCAAGATGAGGACCAGGATGGGGACATTACTAGAAGAAGGGAACCAGGATGGGGACATTATTACAAGATGAGGACCAGGATGGGACATTACTACAAGATGAGGACCAGGATGGGACATTATAGGAAGATGAGGAACGCAGATGGGGAACATTACTACAAGATGAGGGCCAGGATGGGGACATTACTGCAAAAGGACCAATGGGGACATACTGCAAGATGAGGACAGGATGGGACATTACTACAAGATAGGACCAGGATGGGGACATTACTACAAGATGAGGACCAGGATGGGACATTACTAGAAGAGGGACCAGGATGGGGACATTATCTACAAGATGAGGACCAGATGGGACATTACTGAAGAGGACAGGATGGGGACATTACTAACAGAGATAGAGGACCAGGATGTGGGACATTACTACTACAAGATGAGGACCAGGATGGGGACATTACTGCAAGATGAGGACCAGGATGGGGACATTTACAGAAAGAGGGAATACCAAGATTGGGACATTGAATTACAAGATGAGGACCAGGATGGGACATTACTTACAAGATGAGGACCAGGATGGGGACATTACTGCAAGTAGATGAGGACCAGATGGGACATTACTGCAAGATGAGGACCAGGATGGGGACATTACTACAAGATGAGGGACCAGGATGGGGACATTACTACAAGATGAGGACCTAGAATGGGACATTACTACAAGATGAGGGACCAGGATGGGGACATTACTCAAGATGAGGACCAGGATGGGGACATTACTGACAAGATGAGGACCAGGATGGGGACATTACTAGCAAGATGAGGACCAGGATGGGGACATTACAAGATGAGGACCAGGATGGGGACATTACTACAAGATGAGGACCAGGATGGGGACATTACTGCAAGATGAGGACCAGGATGGGGACATTACTGACAGGATGGGGGACATTACTACAAGATGAGGACCAGATGGACATACTACAAGAGAGGACATGGGGACATTACTGCAAGATGAGGACCAGATGGGGACATTACTACAAGATGAGGACCAGATGGGACATTACTACAAGATGAGGACCAGGATGGGGACATTACTACAAGATGAGGACCAGGATGGGACATTACTACAAGATGAGGCCAGGATGGGGACATTACTCAAGATGAGGACCATAATGGGGACATTACTGCAAGATGAGACCAGGATGGGGACATTAAAAGATGAGGACCAGGATGGGGACATTACTACAAGATGAGGATCAGGATGGGGACATTACTGCAAGATGAGGATCAGGATGGGGACATTACTACAAGATGAGGACCAGGATGGGACATTACTACAAGATGAGGACTAGGATGGGACATTACTACAAGATGAGGACCAGGATGGGAATATTACTTCAAGATGAGGATCAGGATGGGGACATTACTACAAGATGAGGACCAGGATGGGACATTACTACAAGATGAGGACCAGGATGGGAATATTACTACAAGATGAGGATCAGGATGGGGACATTACTTCAAGATGAGGATCAGGATGGGACATTACTACAAGATGGGGACATTACTGCAAGAAGAGGACCAGGATGGGGACATTACTAGAAGAAGAGGACCAGGATGGGGACATTACTACAAGATGAGGACCAGGATAGGAACATTACTAGAAGAAGGGAACCAGGATGGGGACATTACTGCAAGATGAGGACCAGGATGGGGACATTACTGCAAGATGTGGACCAGGATGGGGACATTACTGCAAGATGTGGACCAGGATGGGGACATTACTGCAAGATGAGGACCAGAATGGGGACATTACTGCAAGATGAGGACCAGAATGGGGACATTACTGCAAGATGAGGACCAGGATGGGGACATTACTACAAGATGAGGATCAGGATGGGGACATTACTACAAGATGAGGACCAGGATGGGGACATTACTACAAGATGAGGATCAGGATGGGGACATTACTGCAAGATGAGGACCAGGATGGGAATATTACTACAAGATGAGGATCAGGATTGGGGACATTACTACAAGATGAGGACCAGGATGGGACATTACTACAAGATGAGGACTAGGATGGGACATTACTACAAGATGAGGACCAGGATGGGAATATTACTTCAAGATGAGACCAGGATGGGACATTACTACAAGATGAGGACCAGGATGGGACATTACTACAAGATGAGGGACCAGGATGGGAATATTACTACAACATGAGGATCAGGATGGGACATTACTACAAGATGGGGACATTACTGCAAGAAGAGGACCAGGATGGGGACATTACTAGAAGATGGGGACCAGGATTGGGACATTACTGCAAGATGAGGCCCAGGATGGGGACATTACTAAATAAGAAGATCAGAGGGGCAGGGAAGGGTGGGAGTTGGCTTTGCTGTTACTGTTATTTTCACTTATGTATGATAAAATTTCAATAAAAATTACGTGATTTAAAAAAAAAAGGAGATCAGGATGGGGCAGGGGCATCACTAGAATCAACGTTCCAGGGCTCCAGCCCCGAATGTCTTGGTTGGAGCCCCAGATGTCTTCTGCAAACACTGACTGCTTTGAAGTGTGCCCTCTGAAGGGGGAACGGAGCTCCAATCACAGTGCAGAGAGTGAGTCATGTGACCTCTCCTGCACTGTGCGGAGGAGGGGGAGGAGCTCACTCACCCGATCCTTGCTCAGCGCACTCCTCTCTTGAGTTCCCTCCCTCCAGAGTCCAGCGATGCCGCCTTCAGCAGCAGCCAGGACACAGCGTCTGCCTCTCACACTGGGAGGAATTAAAACAGCCAAGGAAGGCAACCAGGACACACGTATCACAAGCAAAGGGACTAACCAGAAAACATGGAAGGGCACAGGCTGATAACAGAGAGCAGACAAAGGAGGGGGGGATGACAAGGAACACAGAAAACCGAGAAAGGTGTTGTGACATGCTGCAATCAGTAACAGAGGTACAGGGGTAACAAGCAAATAACTGGAAACGGGCTGCTGGGTAAGGCCCCCTTCACACTGCATTTTTTGCACATCCATGTGGATGAATATAAAGGTGCACTTTATTATGCACTTTATTATGCACTTTATTATGCACTTTTATTATAAGAAAGTGTTGTGAGTCTTCTCATGAATGGAATAGAGAGCAACAGAAAGACTTGGTGTTGATAATTGTGCAATAGCAAGATGGTTGTTGATACTGGAGAGGATTATTATTGCCACTTCAGTATAACGGTGACAATAACCCCACCCCCCTTTAACAATAGTGGTGGGTGTATGGTGGGATTATTGGTCTTTGTGTAGTGTGGTGTTTTGTAGAGGTAATGGTCATATAATATTATATACTCAATATGTAGTGACCATGGTAGTGGACATTATGTTGTGGTAGATTTTTAGCCTTATGTAGTAGTAATTTTGGTAATATTGGTTTTATTTAGTGTGTTTTAGTGTTAGCAACAGTGGTATAGTGTAGTTATATATGTATAGATCTTATTTTAAGTGGTGGGGAGGTCATATTGGGGGACATATACTTTGGGGCTTGGGCCCCGGATCTTTTGGGACCCTAACAACGCCCCCGGGATGGGGACAATACCAAAAGAAGGAGATCAGGGTGGGGACATTCCTACAAGAAGGGGATCAGGATTTGGACGTAATACTAAAAATGTCACTTGGTCCTACAAGGAGGTTTTTTTTTCTATGTGTGGCCCATCAACCCAATTGAGTTTGAAACCCCTGGTCTAGACGAAGTCTCCATCTACTTACGGGTAAAGAGGTCGGTGTCTGACACGGGCGGCGGGATGTACTCTGGCTTCTCATTTATAAGGTTGTCAAAATTGATGCCTCTCAGGAATGGGTGTTGTTTGATGTCCTCTGCTCCTCCTGAAAGAAAAAAGAATGAAAGTGCGGCAGACGATGTGAGAGATTGCTCCGGAGAAATGTACAATTCACACTGACACGACAGATCCGACATGAAGGAAATCTACGGAGTCATAGTATAGGGAGCTAGAAAAAGACAAGCAGCTATTGAAGTGCTGATCCTCGTGAGCAAAGTTACTATGTCCAACTTGTAATCAATGGTAAAGCTGTTATTTATGTTACCTGTTCCAAGTCGATCCTCAGGTCTTTGGGTCAGCATTTTACAGATTAGGTCCTTAGCATCGAGTGGAAAATCGGGAGCAAAGT
This sequence comes from Allobates femoralis, assembly GCA_033576535.1. Classification (NCBI taxonomy): domain Eukaryota; kingdom Metazoa; phylum Chordata; class Amphibia; order Anura; family Aromobatidae; genus Allobates; species Allobates femoralis. The sequence goes on along the minus strand of JARQOC010000008.1, from coordinate 4,129,578 downwards.
ACTGGTCAATTTTATCTGTTAGAAAAAAATCACAAAAAATAAACTTTATTGAATTACATTATAAAGCAAAGCTTCAAAATAACACCGCAAGTAACTAAACCAATCAAAACCATGAGTGGATAACTCTACTTACCAGCGAGAATCTTCTCAAAAATCTCGAAGGGGTCCTCCCCATCAAACATTGGGTGTCCCACGAGCAGCTCATACAGTATGAGTCCCATTGCCCACCAGTCAATAGGCTTTCCGTATCTTTTCTGCTGGATGGTCTCTGGCGCCATGTAGCTCCAGGTGGCATAGTGCTGGAAACCAAAAGAAAAAAAGAGGACATCGATTAAATGATTTTTAGGAAAAGTCCATAAAACCACAATTCTCAATGGAAACATTCTCCAGAGAAGAAACAATAGGTTGCTGAGACTTCTAATGAAGTTCAGTAAGTAATACTGACCGTACAATCTCGGAACTCCCTGGCGGTGTCCTTGGCCGATTTCTTGCAGATGTTTGTTTTTGGTAACGGGAGGCAAATTTGTGACAACCCGAAATCGGTTACCTTGACGTGGCCTGTAGATGTTATCAGGATGCTGTAAAGAAAAAATGATTTTAGCCATGCAGACCATAAATGATAACCCACCCTTTATTATCACACAAGGGACACTTACTTTTCTGGTTTCAGATCCGCGTGTACCACGCCAATGCTGTGCAGATGTTCCACAGCAACCACCATTTCTGAAAAAAGGAATCGGGCCAAGGACACCGGTAAAGGACCCTTGGTCTTGAGAAGAGCCTTACAGTCTCCACCTAGAGAAGAAAGGAAACATGGCCGGTGAGGGATTATACAGCACATCACACACAATGTATAATGGGAAGTGAGCAGAGACATTGGGGAAAGATAGAAAAGGTGATAAGAATTAAGCAAACATGGGCTGAATATAATGCAATATATATGACCTACCTGCTGTGTACTCCATTACGATGCAGAGATAATGGTCAGTTGCAAATGAGCAATACATTGAAGACACATAGGGACAATTTCCGTATGTTAATATGTCCCTCTCCCTAAAAGCTGCTCCTATTAGGTCTTGATTAGCAGGGTCCTTGTACATCTTCTTCATAGCGAAGATCTGATGCGAGGCTTTATGGCGTACTAAATGCACCGAACTAGAGAGAAGGAAAATGCAGGTTTATAGAAGTCATCATATGATTTTCTGTACTAATGGTTAATACTAGAACCAGAAAATAACACTGTAGAAGGGGCTACATTCAGACACAATGCTTTTGAGGATCTGCTTTTTAGCTGAAAACTGGATCAGCTTTTAAAAAAACCGGATGATCTGTTTTTGATGCGTTTTGTGAGGATCCGCTTTTTAAGCCCATAAACAATGGTTTCAATGGAAAAAGCGGATCAGAAAAACGCAACACAAATTGACCGCTCATTCTTTCTGAGGATCACTTGTTCATCCAAAAAACGCATCACTGCAAAAGCTTGTGTCTGAATGATACATCTTGAAAACTCATTCACTTGGCTGGAAATCTGTGAAATTGATCCGTTGCACTGCACAAACGAATCCTCACAAAAAGCATCAAAAATGGCGTGTGTGAATGTAGCCTAACAGATCACCTATGGGATGTCAATGTCATGTCTGCCAGGGTCCTCCCCTAGGTAACTTTACAATTCAGCGAATCTCATGAATTTTGTTTGGAGCAGATTCACTGGTTTGATTGGAGTTATGATTCCTTTCAAATAAAACTTGATCCAAATTGAAAGTGTTCCAGTCGCCATAAAAAAGCAATTAGGCTAGGGTCACAAAAACTGAGACATTTCAGCCTCAGCGCATCGCGTTAACGGCAGGTAACACTATGCGCTGTGCGGCTATTGAGTCCTATGACAACCCGATGTTTACCTGAGCAACCGGCCACACACAAAGCTCCCGGACATTCAGTTTTGGACAGCGCACAGGAAAACGCGGCAGTCCGTTATGCTGTATAATCTGGAGAAGGGCGGGCTCCGGCACTGATGTCACCGGCAGGAGGCGTTTCAGCTGCCGGGACCCACTCCAAACCATTGCTCGCGCTGCGCCTGCGTGACTTCAGACACAGAGGCGCATGAGCGGGTGAGGAGGGGTGACGTAGAGCCAGGAGGCGTAATAGAGAGGGCTGAAGGCGGCACAAAGAGGAAGGAGGCGAGGAGGACACCCTGGAACAGCGGAGACTCCATACTGAGTAAGTCCCTCCATACTCGTTATCTCTACACTTTCTAAAGTGTTTTGTACAACTTACCGGGGGATAAAGACATGGGAGACCCCTTCTCAGAAAGCAGCAGACACGCTGCATTCAGTGGTGGTTACAGTTTGGAAAGCACCAGTGGGGTGAATGGTCCTCATTAAGAAACTCCAATAAAGGGTTAAAAAAAGACCACACAGAGAAAAAATTATTAATTATTTATTATAAATAAAGACACAGACACGCTTAGAGACTCCATCTGTGTTACCCCCACGCAGCCCTCCATGATCCTGATCTTCTGTCTTCTACAAATGATGCAGCTCTGCTACATCACAAAGCACTGGGAGGAAGTTCACTCCCGTGATCTGTGATGACTGAATGAGCAGAGGCTTCAGCTGGTAAGCGGTGACGTCACCATTGACAAATTTGTCATAGTAACCAAACAAGCGGTTACTATACAACAATGACGGGCGTCGAGATCACTGCGGCCCCTGACTGAGCGGGTCATACACGAGTCGCCGAAGTTAAGTCCCTGCTTACCGACGACTGCTGTCACCATGGCTCCTCTATGTGCCGCTCATACTGGAGCCGCGGTGACAGCAGAATTAACTCCCTGCTTGCCGGCGTTGCTGTTATCGGTAAGCAGCTCGTGAATGAGCCACTCATTCAGGAGCCACGGTGACCTCACCGCCCGTCATTGTTGCATAGTAACCGCTTGTTTGGTTGCTATGGCATCATTGTCAGCGGTGATGTCACCGCTTACTAACCGAAGTGTCTGCTCATTCAGTCATCACAGAGCATGGGGAGCGAACTTCCTCCCAGTGCTTTCTGATGTAGCACTGCTGCATCATTTGTAGAAGACAGAAGAAAGAAAACAGAAGCCCAGGATCGTGGAGGGCTGCGTGGGGGTAATACAGATGGATCTCTAAGCGTGTCTGTGTCATTATTTCTAATAAATAGTTTTTTCTCTATGGTGTCTTTTTTTAACCCTTTATTGGAGATTCTTAATGGCCAGGTCTAACTTGGCCTGACATTAAGAATCTCAAGGCTTGATACCAGCTGGTAATACAAAGCTGGTGTTAACTCCTTATTACCCAGTGTGCCACCCACCACCAGGGCCACTGGAAGAGCCTGGTAAGGCACCTGGACATGGTGCTTCTTATAAATGCGCCATTTTCAGGGGCGGCTGCGGGCTGCTATTCTTTAGCATGATGGGCCCTCACCAGGACCAAAATGTCCCGAGACGTGCACCAGCAGCGACTCACAGCAGGGCCAGGTCGCTGGGCGTGTCACACGCTGTGAACATCGCTGAGAGGTCGATGGAGTCACAAACCTTTGACGTTTTGCAGCAACATCGGTAGCGATGTAGCAGCGTGTGAAGGTACCTAACCTGTGTCTGATCTCCGTGGCTTAACCGAATTACGTGCGTGACTAATTCCATGCCACTCATTCCGAACTTTTAAACAGATTACTGGTTCTCCAAACCAGCCTCAGTGGGGCCATAATTGATTGGCCTGACAGGAGGATGATGGAAGACAAGTTCAATATGCAAGGTCACTTTGAAAATTGGTGTGATCATTCGGTTGTACAACCGCCGCAGTTTATCGGCACTTATTATGATTTGTTGCTGTTGGGGAAATTTGTTATCATGTATTGGGATGACATTGCATTTATTTCAGGACCTTTGAATAATATAAACAGAGAGGACAAGTTGTATGCAAACTAGAATCTGTGCATTCAAATCTGAGGAAGTTCATATTTGCCTACATAATTTTTCTGCCTCCGGTTTTAGGATGGATCCTTAAGCCCCAGGCTATTTTAAATGGGACCGTCATGAGAACCTTAAGGCACTTCACCTTTCTTGAGGCTTGCAAATCTACGAAAGTTAGTAAAAATTTCTCTGCCATTGCAAGAGTCTGACTGACATGTCATAAAAGGTACACTGACTTTTCTAAAATGGTCTGAGATTTCTTTACACGCTCTTGACTCTCTCAAATATGCTTCCGGCACTATTATCGGCCTGAATGTATGTCGCACCTGTATAAAAAGCCTGATGTATTTTACCCTTCAGAGTGAAGTGGATGCTCAGAGGTGGGGTAGGAGCATTATTTCTCCAGGTCCATCTTGGGAAAGGCATCCATGTGCTCTTTCCAAGAAGTTGTCTCCGCCGAATGTATTATGATTTGCTAATAGGAACTCTCGCTATCACATTAGCGTTTGATGAGTGACGAGACTTTTGAGGAAGGCTCAAACTCGTGACTGTTATTAGATCAAAAAAAATTCCTTTCACCTCGAGTCAGCTAAGCGCCTTACACGAGCAGCTTGCTGGTCTTGTTTTTTAATCTTCAACTTTTCATAACTTTTCGTCCAGGGTCAAAAAACATTAAGGCAGATGCTTTATCCAGGGTTTTCCAGGGGGGGTAACTGTGAAGAACCTGTACCCATCCTGCAGAAGGGTTGTGTCAGCTCTGTCACTGATCAGATAGAAGCTGAGTTGCGAGGCCTAGGGTGAAGCAGCTTCTGTAATGCCCACCTGACAAGTTGTTTGTTTTTTTTCTCCTAGTCTTCACTTAAAGGCTTCTGGGGAACCATTCATCATTCCATTTTGGCTGTCACCCTGGAATAAAGGGTACGCTAGATCCTTTTGTGTATTTTTGGTGCCAAACATGGAGAGATGTGATGTTCTATGGTGCATTGCACCTGTGACTCAAGTATCGCACTCTCGGTCCATCTGTTTGTCTGAAGCCATTGACGTCCGCTAGCAACCTTGGATGGACTTATAAAGGACTTCCTCCTACTGCTGGTAATACGGTCATGTTTTGTGGTGGTTGATAGAGTCTATCTGAAATGTACACATTTTATCCTTTACCTTACCCATGCTTTGCCAAAATGTAGCTCAGTGGTCATACGTGGGACCGTCAGACTCCATGTGTTCCAGCAGATACCATTGCGACAGGGAACTCGGTTTATTGCCAATTTTTGGAGGCCCTTTTGCTCTCGGCTTAGGGATCTTACGTGTCGACTCGTCTAGCTTCCAGTCCACAAGTCTAATAGGGCAGACAACGCAATTAATCAGAATTTGGGATGAGTATTTGCCTGTTGTTTCTGACAGTCAGGATGAGTGTCCGATCCTCATCTGCATGAGTTTGCCATCAATGAATCGCTGCCATTGTCCTCTTGTATCTCCTTGTGTTCTATGGTCACATCCCATGGGAGGACTCGACAATCAACTGAGGCTTATTCAGCCTCCAAGTTGCACAGTTGGCTTGGTGTTGCCCTGTTCTCAGTAGAACAGCTAGTAGGAGTTAATCTCTGTAGACTCCTGGTTACCTCTTGATCCATTTCTGGGAGACCTCATAGTTACTCCCTGCCTTTTTAGATGGTGGATCTGGTATCTCATGCTGCTTGCATCTGCTTTGCGCCAGCATTACGAGTCCTATCTTGATGTTCCAGTCATCTGGTATCAGTAGCTGCTTGTTAGGTGTTTGGTGAATACTTTTTGTTGAATGATTAAGTCCTACTTGTTCTTGTTTTCTCACTTATTACTTATTGTATATTCCCTGTGTGTGAGTGCTGAGAGCTTGCGTTTTGGTTCTCCCCTGTCTGTCTTTATGTCGGTACCTTTACCTCCCAGATCCAGTAGGAGGGGGAGTATAAATCAGCTCAGAGCTGTACTGGAGCAGAGTCAGAGCGGAGACTCAGGCCTCTCCACCATCAGAAGTGCAACTGATTTAGGGAAGGTTCAGGGCTGTACAGGAGCAGGGTCAGGGCGGAGACTCAGGCCTCTCCACCATCAGAAGTACCCCTGAGTTATGGAAGGTTCAGAGCTGTACAGGAGCAGGGTCAGGGCAGAGACTCGGGCCTCTCCACCATCAGAAGTAGCCCTGAGTTAGGGAAGGTTCAGGGCTGTAAATGAGCAGGGTCAGGGCAGAGACTCAGGCCTCTCCACCATCAGAAGTACCCTTGAGTTATGGAAGGTTCAGAGCTGTACAGGAGCAGGGTCAGGGCAGAGACTCGGGCCTCTCCACCATCAGAAGTAGCCCTGAGTTAGGGAAGGTTCAGGGCTGTAAAGGAGCAGGGTCAGGGCAGAGACTCAGGCCTCTCCACCATCAGAAGTACCCTGAGTTTATGGAAGGTTCAGAGCTGTACAGGAGCAGGGTAGGGCAGAGACTCGGGCCTCTCCACCATCAGAAGTGCCCCTGATTAGGAAGGTTCAGGGCTGTAAAGGAGCAGGGTCAGGGCAGAGACTCAGGCCTCCACCATCAGAAGTACCCTGAGTTATGGAAGGTTCAGAGCTGTACAGGAGCAGGGTCAGGGCAGAGACTCGGGCCTCTCCACCATCAGAAGTGCCCCTGAGTTAGGGAAGGTTCAGGGCTGTAAAGGAGCAGGGTCAGGGCGGAGACTCAGGCCTCTCCACCATCAGAAGTGCCCCTGAGTTAGGGAAGGTTCAGGGCTGTAAAGGAGCAGGGTCAGGGCAGAGACTCGGGCCTCTCCACCATCAGAAGTGCCCCTGAGTTAGGGAAGGTTCAGGGCTCCCTAGCTTGAGAGGCAGATCAGGCTCCCTTGTTTCACTTTTCCCCACAGTCTCCCTGACATGAAGTTTGAGTTTAATGCAAATTCCCTCTTTCTAGATTTATCCTAGCAACCATTGCTATAGGTAGAGTTTGTATAGTATTGACATTAGACTTAAGGTAGCCAACTATGCACTATATGTAGCTATGTGCTTTGCTTTTTTAGTAAAGGGACTTCTGCCTGATAGTTACTACACTGATATTACAAGGGACACATATATATTCTGTTGCGTCCCATTTGTAGAATGTATTATTTTCTTAAGGTAGGCTAGTCATATGGTATTGGTTGTGGATTTGCGCCCAATAGATGGTATAAAATATCTGTCTTGAGTATCCCTTCTCTTAGTCAGCACTAGAGGCACAAACTGGAATAAGGATTTGCTGTTTCTGCTGTTTTGCTTATTTTTAAGATTCAAATAAAAAATTGTCTTGTGTAAAATCTAATTACTGTGTACAGGGTGCTGATTACTAAGGATAATCTTTTCATTTATATATCTCTACAGTCATGGGTGTACCCAGGATCAAAACTAGGGGGGGGGGAAGCCATGGTCGTTCAGGTTGTAAAATTTTAGAACGGTGCATTATAATGTATGGAGGCATATGAGGCTACATTATACTATATAGAGGATAGTGGGGTTGCATTATGATAATTGGATGACCGTGGGGGTACCTTATGAATGGGGGACTATGGGATGCATTATAATGCATAGAGGACTATGGGAATACATTGTAATATATGGAGGAATATGGGGATGCATTATAATAATTGGAGGACTATGGTGGCGGGAGGAGGAGGACCATATAAACCAGGATGGGGGAAATATATACCACAATAAAGGCCATATTCCAGGAGGAGGACAATATACAGCATGATAAGGGACATTAATACATAATGAAGGGGGAGAGGGGTCAATTTGTGAGTCTTTATAGAATTTAGAACGTTACACGGGGCCCAAACATTTGACCAACGTGCACGCGGAAGGTGGGGGGCCTAAATTGTGCACCGGGCTCCATCAGACTCGTTACGCCACTGGGGAGCCTTATGGGGAAGTTCCATTTTATATACAGCCCCCCCAATGTCCCATAGGGCTCACATCTCATATACAGCCCTCCATAGGGCTCCCATCTCATATACAGCCCCCATAGAGCTCCCATATCATATACAGCCCCCTTATAGGGCTCCTATGTCATATATAACCCTGCCATAGGGCACCCAAATCATATTCAGCCCCCTCATAGGGACCTGTATCATATACAGCCCCTCCATAGGGCTCCCATCATAAGAGCCCTATGGGGGGTTGTATATGATACGGGAGCTCTATGGGGTGGGCTGTATATGATATGGGAGCCTTATGGGGGCTGTATATGATATTGGAGTCCCATCTCATATACAGTCCCCCAATACCCCATACAGTCCTCATATCATATACAATCAGCCCCCCATAGAGCTCCTATATCATAGGCTGTATATGATATGGGAGCCCTATGGGGGGCTGTATATGATATGATATTTCCTACTTAGTCACAGCAGAGTGCCTCTGTCCTTAGTGTCATACACTAGTGGCCAAAACTGAGACACCACCTGCAAGGTTTTTCCTCAATTTTGGCCACTAGTGTATGTGTATGTGGCATAAGCCCCGCCCACACCACAAAGCCACACCCACTCCACAAAGTCACACCCATTTCACAGCCTGCATCTCCACATATCCCTGCCCCTGGGAGTATGTGGAGGGCTGGAGCTATGAAGGGGTGGGGCTGTACATGGGGCAGTGCTATGAAAGGGTCAGGTCTACTGGGGCTGGGTCTACATCTCTACATAGCCCCACCCCAGGAATATGTCGAGGGCTGGAGCTATGAAGGAATGGGGCTGTACAAGGGTCGGTGCTATGAAAGGGTCAGGGCTACTGGTGGTGGGTCTACATCTCTACATAGCCCCACCCCAGGACTATGTGGAGGGTGGAGCTATGAAGGGGTGGGGCTGTACATGGGGCGGTGCTATGAAAGGGTCAGGGCTACTGGGGTGGGTCTACATCTCTACATAGCCCCACCCCAGGACTATGTGGAGGGTGGAGCTATGAAGGGGTGGGGCTGTACAAGGGTCGGTGCTATGAAAGGATCAGGGATACTGGGGGTTGGACTACATCTCTACATAGCTCCACCCCAGGACTGTGGAGGGTGGAGCTATGAAGGCGCAGGGCTATTCATGGAGCAGCGCTTTGAAAGGAGTAGGGCTATCGGGATGGGTGGGTCTATGTGTAGGGGCAGAGCTGTGAAGGGGCAGGGTTACTGGGAGGGAGCGTGGCTATGATACATATATACACACACATACATACATTATCATACACTGTGGTGATGTGGCCCCTGGCCGGGTGCATCACACTGGTTATCAGTGCAGGTCTCTGTTCACATGGGCTGGTTTTCCTGTGTGTGTGCTGTGTGAAACCTGTCCGGTGTACAGTGGGTTAACAGCTGAAGGGTTTTCATGAGCTGAAGATCTGAGAGATTCATGAGCCTAATGAGCGGCTGAACCTGTGGGTATGAGTGCTTTGCTGGGCTAAACCTGAATGGTGCACAGCGGGTTAATCACATCTCAGGTCTGTGTGTGAATGAGATGTGCTCATTGACTCACTGTGTTGCAGCTGTGGGTGAGGCAGCCTGGATAAAGAACCTGCCAGGTGTCTGAGTGAGGAGAGGACAATGGGAATCAGAGCAGTCCAGACCACTGCCATGTGAGGACGTGCTGAAAGTGATCTGTCCCCGGTGGGGGAAGTGAAGGGAGCTCAAGGGCCAGTCGGTCATATGTGTGATATGAGGACCGAAGATGGTTCAAGGGCCAGGCGGTCATATGGATGGCGAGAGAGACCGAGGACGGCTCAAGGGCCAAGCGGTCATAGGTATAGCCGACTTTGGGACTGACTGTGCTAGTCGTGATATGGTCCCGTTGACTATGTATGATGTTTATGATGCAGTGTGGGTTGAGACTCTCTATGAGTAGGTTGAGGATCCCTACAGCAGGATGGGGAAAGATCCCTGTCAGGGTGTTAGGTGGAGGTAACCGTCAGTGGGACCGACAATAGGTCATGATATGGTCCCGTTGATTCTCATGCGAATGTCCTGTAATGTAATGTCATGTGATGTACTAATGTGGAAGTTATGTTATATGAAAATGTAAATACGGTGTTATGTTTTATGTTATGAAAGCGGTTTATGATAGAAAAAACAATAAATCCGCTGGTTATGTTCCGTTGAAATGTAGTCGCTGATGTCATTTTCCCCACGCCAAGCGGGTTCCACTGGGGCGCTACCTCACAACACTAATTGTCAAAACTGAGGCAACACCTTGCAGGTCATGACCATTCTCATAGTCATTTCTCAGGTTTCACACAGGATTTCTGGTGTCTGACTTTGATGAATGACTATGTCCTAAAATAAACACTGTACATATATACTGTATGGAAGACCTGTCTGCTGAAGCATTGGGGGACAACTAAAAATCCAGGATCTTTAACCCTTTCACTGTGTGATCCTGAAAGAACATGCACTTTAACATTTTCAAGTATATAGATTCATATTTCTCTTCTTATTACCTATTTTTGCGGCCACGGGGGCTGCCATTCTACTTTGCAGGAGTGTGAGAGTCGCTGCACAATACTTACTCTGCAATTATGGCAGCCCTGGGCATAGGAGTCAGCGGCCGGACGTCGACCCTATTTCACGTTAGCAGGTCACTTGGCACGCCTCTGTGGGCTGCCCAATTCACAGCTGCAGGTGTGGCTGGGCGCCATTTTATTACAGCCCAGCACTAAGGCTGGCTTCACACTTGCAGATGGATCTGCAGCGTTTTGCAGATGCATCTGCAAGTGTGAGCATGCTGACCGCGGCCCCTATGTTTATAATAGGGCGCACGCGGTGTGAAAGCTCTCATTCACTCCTATATGTGTACTGTCAGCAGGCGTATGCCTGCTTACAGATCACACTCTCCCGCCCGCAGCATGGACGCTACATCTCGCGTCCACAGTGCGGACGGGAGGTGTGTGATCTGTCAGCAGGCATACGCCTGCTGACAGTACACATATAGGAGTGAATGAGAGCTTTCACACCGCGTGCGCCCTATTATAAACATAGGGGCCGCGGTCAGCATGCTCACACTTGCAGATGCATCTGCAAAACGCTGCAGATCCATCTGCAAGTGTGAAGGCAGCCTAACAGAACCGGTGACCAGAAGCTGTTCACTTCAAGCATTACAGATCCTGTGAAGCGACAGCCTAAAAAGTCACCATCGCAGACCAGAGGAGCAGAGCTGAAAGCAGTGAAGATCATGGAAGAAACAGGGGCAGCGAGGACAGAAGTTTGATAGTCGCTCACTCATTGATTAGATTGAACGTATCGGAAGCACGGCTGTGGCGGTGAATGGCCAGGCATGATTCTTTACTGCACAAGCAAAAATATAAGGTGGAGGGTGGGAGAGAGAGAGAGTATGGAACAAAGGCAGACCCGTAGTATGGGAGAGAGGCAGACCCGGAGTATGGGAGAGAGGCAGACCCGGAGTATGGGAGAGAGGCAGACCCAGAGTATGGGAGAGAGGCAGACCCGGAGTATGGGAGAGAGGCAGACCCGGAGTATGGGAGAGAGGCAGACCCGGAGTATGGGAGAGAGGCAGACCCGGAGTATGGGAGAGAGGCAGACCCGGAGTATGGAACAAAGGCAGACCTGGAGTATGGTGAATTGTAGGCAGAGAGGCAGACCCGGAGTATGGGAGAGAGGCAGACCCGGAGTATGGGAAAGAGGCAGACCTGGAGTATGGTGAATTGGGGGCAGAGAGGCAGGCCCGGAGTATATGGGAGAGAGGCAGACCCGGAGTATGGTGAATTGGGGCAGAGAGGAAGACCCGGAGTATGGGACAGAGGCAGACCCAAGAGTATGGAAGAGAGACAGAACCGGAGTATGGGAGAGAGGCAGACCCGGAGTATGGAACAAAGGCAGACCCGGAGTATGGTGAATTGGGGTCAGAGAGGCAGACCCGGAGTATGGGACAGAGGCAGACCCAGAGTATGGGAGAGAGACAGAACCGGAGTATGGGAGAGAGACAGAACCGGAGTATGGGAGAGAGGCAGACCCCGGAGTATGGGAGAGAGGCAGACCCGGAGTATGGGAGAGAGGCAGACCCGGAGTATGGTGAATTGGGGGCAGAGAGGCAGACCCGGAGTATGGGAGAGAGGCAGACCCAGAGTATGGAAGAGAGACAGACCCGGAGTATGGAGAGAGGCAGACCCAGAGTATGGGAGAGATGCAGACCCGGAGTATGGTAGAGAGGAAGACTTGGGGTATGGTAGAAAGGCAGACCCAGAGTGTGGGACAGAGGCAGACCCGGAGTTTGAAAGAGAGGCAGAGCCGGAGTTTGAAAGAGAGGCAGACCCGGAGTATGGGAGAGAGACAGACCCGGAGTATAGGAAAGAGGCAGACCCGGAGTATGGAGAGAGGAAGACCCGGAGTATAGGAAAGAGGCAGACCCGGAGTATGGGAGAGAGACAGACCCGAGTATAGGAAAGAGGCAGACCCGGAGTATGGGAGAGAGGAAGACCCGGAGTATAGGAAAGAGGCAGACCCGGAGTATGGGAGAGAGACAGACCCGGAGTATAGGAAAGAGGCAGACCCGGAGAGATGGGAGAGAGGCAGACCCAGAGTATGGGAGAGAGGTAGACCCGGAGTGAAGCAGAAAGGCAGACCTGGAGTATGGGAGAAAGGCAGATCAAGAGTATGGGAGAGAGGAAGACCCGGAGTATGGTAGAGAGGAAGACCCAGAGTATGGGAGAGAGGCAGACCCGGAGTATGGGAGAGAGGCAGACCCGGAGTATGGACAGAGGCAGACCCGTAGTATGGGAGAGAGGCAGACCCGGAGTATGGGAGAGAGGCAGACCCGGAGTATGGGAGAGAGGCAGACCCAGAGTATGGGAGAGAGGCAGACCCGGAGTATGGTGAATTGGGGGCAGAGAGGCAGACCCGGAGTATGGGAGAGAGGCAGACCCGGAGTATGGGAGAGAGGCAGACCCGGAGTATGGGAGAGAGGCAGACCCAGAGTATGGGAGAGAGGCAGACCCAGAGTATGGGAGAGAGGCAGACCCGGAGTATGGGAGAGAGGCAGACCCGGAGTATGGGAGAGAGAGGCAGACCCGGAGTATGGAGAGAGGCAGACCCGGAGTATGGGAGAGAGGCAGACCCAGAGTATAGGAGAGAGGCAGACCCGGAGTATGGGACAGAGGCAGACCCGGAGTATGGGAGAGAGGCAGACTCGGGAGTATGGTGAATTGGGGGCAGAAAGAGCTGGTGGATCTAACCATCTAACTTTGGTTACATCTGTATAAGGGGCTTGTAAACACAATGTGTCTGTAATGACATCTATTACCTCTTCTGCAGCATTTAAAGGCAGGAAGAGTCTAATAATAGAGTAAGACAGAGGTGGGAAATCCAGAGCTGTGGCTCCATCCATGATTGTGATCACAGATGATGGAGCCGCAGACACAGGCAGCTATAAAGTATCCTCTGTCTGCCTGGAGATGAACCGGCCTGTAACATCTAACACCAGATATTGTGATATCTGACTGCTGATCAGGAGAAGATCAGAAAACAAGACAAAGTGTGATGGAGAAGACGATGGCTCCTTACCTGGTAATTTCTTGGGTCGTCTTCATCCAGCGCAGACTCGACTCTCTGGTCCACTTCTTCAAAAACATCCGAGTCTCCATCTTGACATGTTTTTTCAGCCTATGAAGAAGAAAAAAAAAAAGAATGAAATCCTGATTTGAGAGGACACAATGGAGGTGGCCATGTATGTGACACTAGATGTGGGCCAGATGTTGTCACATAGGAAGGGCAGTGACATGACAATAGAGGTGGGCTCTGCGGCTCTGGGGCGGTGGCTGTCTCTCCCACCCGTCTCTCTTCCCCCTGAGCTCTCTCCTAATGTATGTAAATATGTTTTTATTTAAAAACCTGTGTCTATTTTTTTTATATATTAAACTATTTAAACTTCTGGTAAAAATTATTTTCGGCTTCAGTGTATTCTATATCCAAGCACATGTAAACCAAGCAGCTACTGGCTGCTAAGCTCCGCTGCCTGGGGTTACCTTCGCTGGCAATGAAAAAATACATGGGAGACGTATTTTGAACAGAGACAGACCCGGAGTGAAGCAGAGAGGCAGACCCGGAATATGGGACAGAGGAAGTCCCGGAGTATGGGAGAGAGACAGACCCGGAGTGAAGCAGAGAGGCAGACCCGGAGTATGGGAGAGAGACAGACCCGGAGTGAAGCAGAGAGGCAGACCCGGAGTATGGGAGAGAGGCAGACCTGGAGTATGGGAGAGAGGCAGACCCAGAGTTTGGGACAGAGGCAGACCTGGAGTATGGGAGAGAGGCAGACCTGGAGTGAAGCAGAGAGGCAGACCTGGAGTATGGGACAGAGGAAGACCCGGAGTATGGGAGAGAGGCAGACCTGGAGTATGGGAGAGAGGCAGACCCGGAGTATGGGAGAGAGACAGACCCGGAGTATGGGAGATAGACAGACCCGGAATATGGGACAGAGGAAGACCCAGAGTATGGGAGATAGGCAGACTCGGAGTATGGGAGAGAGGCAGACTCGTAGTATGGGAGAGAGGCAGACCCGGAGTATGGGACAGAGGAAGACCCAGAGTATGGGAGAGAGGAAGACCCGTAGTATGGGAGAGAGGCAGACCCGGAATATGGGACAGAAGCAGACCCGTAGTATGGGAGAGAGGCAGACCCGGAGTATGGGACAGAGGAAGACCCGGAGTATGGGAGAGAGGAAGACCCGGAATATGGGACAGAAGGAGTCCCGGAGTATGGGAGAGAGACAGACCCGGAGTGAAGCAGAGGGGCAGACCCGGAGTATGGGAGAGAGGCAGACCTGGAGTATGGGAGAGAGGCAGACCCAGAGTGAAGCAGAGAGGCAGACCCGGAGTATGGGAGAGAGGCAGACCTGGAGTATGGAGAGAGAGGCAGACCTGGAGTATGGGAGAGAGGCAGACCCGAGTATGGGAGAGAGGCAGACCCGGAGTATGGGAGAAGAGGCAGACCCAGGAGTATGGGAAAGAGGCAGACCCGGACTGTATGGGAGAGAGGCAGACCGGAGTATGGGAGAGAGGCAGACCCAGAGTTGGGAAGAGGCAGACCTGGAGTATGGGAGAGAGGCAGACCTGGAGTATGGGAGAGAGCAGACCGGAGTATAGGAGAGAGCAGACCCGGAGTATGGGACAGAGGCAGACCCGGAGTATGGGAGAGAGGCAGACCCGGAGTATGGGAGGAGAGGACAGACCCGGAGTATGGGAGAGTAGGCAGACTCGAGTATGGGAGAGAGGCAGACTCGTAGTATGGGAGAGAGGCAGACCCGAGTATGGGACAGAGGAAGACCCAGAGTATGGGAGAGAGGAAGACCCGAGTATGGGAGAGAGGCAGACCCGGATAATGGGACAGAAGCAGACCCGTAGTATGGAGAGAGAGGGCAGACCCGGAGTATGGGAGAGAGGAAGACCGGAGTATGGGAGAGAGGAAGACCCGGAGTATGGGAGAGAAGCGATCCCGGAGTATGGGAGAGAGCAGACCCGGAGTAGGAGAGGGCAGACCTGGAGTATGGGAGAGAGGCAGACCTGGAGTATGGGAGAGAGGCAGACCCAGAGTATGGGAGAGATGCAGACCCGGAGTATGGGAGAGAGGGCAGACCCGGAGTATGGGAGAGTGCAGACCCGGAGTATGGGAGAGAGGTAGACCCGGAGTATGGGAGAGAGGCAGACCCGGAGTATGGGAGAGAGGCAGACCCGAGTATGGGACAGAGGCAGACCCGGAGTATGGGAGAGAGGCAGACCGGGAGTATGGGAGCAGAGGCAGACCCGGAGTATGGGAGAGAGGCAGACTCGGGAGTATGGTGAATTGGGGGCAGAGAGAGCTGGTGGATCTAACCATCTAACTTTGGTTACAACTGTATAAGGGGCTTGTAAACACAATGTGTCTGTAATGACATCTATTACCTCTTCTGCAGCATTTACAGGCAGGAAGAGTCTAATAATAGAGTAAGACAGAGGTGGGAAATCCAGAGCTTGGCTCCATCCATGACTGTGATCACAGATGATGGAGCCGCAGACACAGGCAGCTATAAAGTATCCTCTGTCTGCCTGGAGATGACCGGCCTGTAACATCTAACACCAGATATTCTGATATCTAGTCTTATATACAAAAATTTGGGAGCAAATGGTATATAGTACTTAGCTATTATGCAGGGAAATTACCTATAACTAACATACCCAAGAGAAAAAATGGGAAATATTGAGCCAATTCTCAAGAAATATATACCAATTACAGGACACACTTTAAGGTTTAAAAACTAGAAAACATCATTTAAATCACCAAATACAAAATAATTAGTTCTGTCCATACAAAAGGTTACTTTTACAAGAGAATAGAAAGGTGCGCCATAGTCCAGCAGGGGCATGGGGTATAATACCCATCCTCATTAGTTGTGGAGAATGGCAACCGGTGTGTTGCCGCACAGTCACCGCTGCATCCGCCGCTCTCCGGTGCTTCCGGCCTCCCCCCAGCGTCACTTCCGCTGGTATGAACGCCGTCGAGCTGGAAATGGCAAACTGCGAACGGCGCATGCGCGGTCCCTGGCGGCCATTCTATATTCTGGCAGAATGCTGGAAGTATAATAATATAATATATAATATTTATTCATTTATATAGCGCTATTAATTCCATAGCACTTTACATACATCAGTAATGCTGTCTCTTTGGAGCTCACAATCTAAACATCCTATCAGTATGCCCATAAATGTAGAGAATACAGTATATGCACCGCTGAATTGTTTAAACTAAAAGTACCAAATAATTGGAGAATATAGAGTAAAGAGAGGGAAAGAAGAAAAGGAGGAAAAAAGAAAGAGAAGAGAAACAATAAAACAGTACTTTACCAACGGTGTCTCTTTCATCATACAGCACTGAGAGCCGTGCAAGTAATGACATGAGTAATACCATACGTGATGACATATTTCCATATTGTTAATAGGAAATCCATTCGGTTAGTAATGAATATATCTTACATATGGAAATATGTAATCACTTATGATGTCGAGGAGGATGCTAGGAGAGCCGGAAGCGCGGGAAGGCGGGGGGGTTGACGCAGCAGTGACTGTGCAACAACACACTGTTGCCATTCTCCATAACTAATGAGGATGGGTATTTATCATCATGCTTCTGCTGGACTATGGCGCCCCGTGAGGAAGCATGGGCGAAACGCGTAGGGGCTCCTTATCCCCTGAAGGGACACCAGTACCATGAACTGCATTAGTAGTTATAAGATCCTGGGATGTTGGGAGGATATGGGTGCTTTAGTAGGCAATGTTAGCCCATCTAGTCACCTGATTGACCCACTAGGGTTGTAATTTGGACACCTACCCTTTCACACTCATTTAGTGTGGGGGGAGGTTCCTTTGGTCAGATTGACCTGAACTCTCCCATAATATTGTGACCTGGATTTGACATAACTACTAGTGATCCTACATATAATCTTTATCTGTAACTTGTGGTCAGGTTTTTCTGGCCCCTTCTTGTCTATGGGGAAAACACCTCCAAAATATTATCTGCCACTGACCATCTTGTGTATTTTTATTCTCTTGTACAAGTAACCTTTTGTATGGACAGAACTAATTATTTTGTATTTGGTGATTTAAATAAAGTTTTTCTAGTTTTTAGACCTTAAAGTAGTAAGTGTGAAAGTACCCTTTTCCTGAAAGGAGATGTTGGCGTGTAACTTCATCAGTAAGTTCCCAGTAGGTTCACTGGACAGGTGTTGGACACCACCAATCGAGATAACATGCTCTGTGTGGGTTGCAGGCTGACACGCAATGGGCGGGCGGGTCATAGGGGTATACTTGATGACTTGAAGTCAGGAAATCTTATCATGCTTCTGGCTGCACCGGTATCCACTAAGAAGGGGATGGATCTTCCTTCTATCTCCATACATACAGTAGGAGTCAGGCCGCAAGCTTGTCTGTTGGCTTTGCAGAGCACATTGTAAGTTGGTGGATCCGGCTTGCCTATGTCCTATAGCTGTGTGGAGGGGGCGGGTGGGGAGGAGGGAAATCCTGCGGCAGCTGTTCTTGCAACGGTGCTCTGGACTCAGCTGTCTGACTGCGATGTTGAGAAGATCTGCAATTCCTCTTTATGTGGCCTATCTTCCCACAATTGTAACAGGTAACTCCACTTCTTGGTCCTCCCCTGTTTCCTGGGTTCTGCGACACCATAACATTACAGTTCTGGGGAGGTTTTGAAGGCCTGATCATTTCTATGCCCCTTGCCACCTGAAATATAATATCTGGGTCCAATCGTCTGTATTCAGGTCTAGTTGTCTGGACCTGCTTCTGTATGGGCTCAAGAAGACCTTGGACGAAGGCTTGTATCCATATCTGGCTACAAGAAACCCTTCTGCCTGTTTGTGATGGAGAAGAAAGGACATGCCACTGGAGTCCTCACACAGTCCCATGGGGTAAGACAGCGCCCACTGGGATACTACTCTGCCAGACTGGACCCAGTTGCCCGTGGAGTTCCTACGTGCATGAGAGCTGTCTTTGCAACCCACCTACTGCTGGATAATACTGCTGATGTTAGTCTGGGCCACTGCCTGAAGGTGAAGGCTCCACATGATGTCACTGCCATTCTGGCCCAGACCCAACCTAAACATCTCTCTGCTGCACCTCACCTACGGCTACAATGTTCCCTTCTACTCCCAGACAACGTGACAATCTCCAAGTGTGATGTCCTGAACCCTGCTACTCTCCTCCCTCTTCCAAGGGGGGGATTGTGACATCTCTGACACGTCTGTGGAAGAGGAAGCCGACTTTGATATGGCTCAGCACGACTGTCTTGCGCTTATGAGACAAGAAACCTCCAGATTTGAGACAGTCACAGATACACCGCTGGAAGACCCAGATTTGACTCTCTTCGTGGATGGATCAAGATATGCGGACCAAGAAGGACGGTTTCACACGGGTAAGGCGGTGGTCACAGAAGATACTGTGTTTATGACTAAACCACTACCCGCATCCATGTCTGCACAGGAAGCAGAATTGGCCGCATTGACCCAAAGGTTGCAAGACGGCAGCCCAGAAGAAAGCAAACATTTATACCGATTTCTGCTATGGATTTGGCATCTGCCATGACTACGGGCCTATCTGGGGGGCGAGAGACTTCATTACAGCCAATGGAACTCTAATACGCCACCATAGAGCGGTGAAGGAATTGCTAGAGTCCTTGCTGATGCCGGAAAGAGTCGCGGTACTTAAGGTAAAGGCACACACTGGAGTGACCTCAAGAGAAGCCGTGGGGAATGACTTTGCTGACAGGGCAGCTAAGGAAGCAGCAGTGAAGCCACTCATCACAGAACCCTCCAACTTGTATCTCTTGACAGACTCAGGACAAGCAGAAGATTCAGACAAGAAGGAGACGGATGAACAATCCTGGGAGAACATGGTCCTGACCCTGCAGAAGCAAGCACCCAATGAAGAGAAGGGAAAATGGATCCAGGATGGAGCTGTGCAAGATGAGAAGCATTTGATACTACTGAAAGGAAAACCATGCCTCCCACGAGCCCTCTACCCAATGATTGCCAGATGGGCCCATGGCCCCACCCATCAATCAAAAATGAAGATGCACAATTTTGTGAGACAGTACTTCCACGCACCTGGCTTTTCAACGATGGCAGCAAATTACACAAGAGGATGCCTAGTCTGTGCCCGGTGTAACCCATGTAAAACAGAGAAAACTCTACAGAAGTGTACACCTAGACCCTTGTACCCCTTCCAACGCATACAGATTGACCACATTCAGATGCCATCCTCAGGAGGATTTGAATATGCACTGGTAGTCGTGGACATATTCTCTGGATGGCCAGAAGCTTTCCCTGTGAAGAACCAATCTGCTAAAACCACTGCAAAGACACTCCTCTCAGAGATAGTGTGCAGATATGGGGTCCCAGAAACCATAGAGAGTGACCAAGGGCCAGCATTCACAGCCAGTCTGACCAAAGAGATATGGCAGGCCCTGGGGACAGAGTTAGCCCTCCATACACCATACCATCCCGAAAGTTCTGTAAGGGTTGAGAGATTAAACGGGGTATTAAAGGCAAAAATGCTGAAAGCAGCGCAGGAAATGGGGAAGCCGTGGCATGAAAGTCTTCCGCCTCGCATTATTCAGTGTCAGACACACCCCAGCTAGTGCAAGTAAGCTAAGTCCCTATGAGATTCTGTCTGGAAGTGCCCCCAGACTAGGGTTGTATTTCCCCCAATAGTTGACCCTACAGTATGACAGTTTGACCAAGTTTGTTATTGAATTAACAAAGCATTTGCCTAAAATACATTCTCAAGTCTTTTCCTCTCTCCCAGATCCTCAAAACCTGGAAGGAACCCATCAGATCCAGCCAGGAGATTGGGTTCTCATCAAAAGGTTCAGCAGACGTGCCCTCGAGCCCAGATACGACGGCCCCTTCTAAGTCTTGCTGGTCACCTCCACGGCTGTGAAGGTTGAAGGAAGGCCTACATGGATCCACACATCCCACTACAAGAAGGCACCAGATCCAGAAGCTGAACATGGTTGTTTTGCTCATTAATCCTGATATATATACTCAGTATAAAGCAGGGGGGGCAGGTTACGAGACGGTGGGAGGTAGTATACAGGACCATCTCTGGGTGCAAAACATAGCAGACAGGCTAGCACCCCAAATCAAAGCTGCAAGGTATATACCAGAAATGACATATGAGGATAAACTAGCCCTCGAGACAGGATTCACTGATTCCAACATTTGGTTAGAATAGCTAAGATATACTGCTATGAGTCAGAATCGATCATCCTGTATAGTTTGCTCCACTGACCGGCCCCTCTTGGGTACTGTACCTTTCCCAATAGACCCAAGGGGGAATTTAGAGGATTTTCACTGTATCCTAACCCTGTATACTGATCACCCAGCCAAGTCAAAAAGGTGCCAAGCATTATCACACCAATATCGTCCCTATCTGAAAGCAGAACCGGTTGGCCATGGGATCACCCCTTATGCAGGAAACTACACTTGTTTTGAACGCAACGGAACCAGCCTAGGAGTGGGAAATATGCCACCAAATTACTGTAGTCATATTATTAAGGTGTCCCCCAGTGGCTTGTACAATGACTCTCTGTTAACAGAACAGACCCACCAGCTCCCTGATGTTTATTGGTTATGTGGGGATATGAAGATTAGGTCCAGACTACAACCTCCTGGAAAGGACAATGTGCCCTGGTAAAAGCTATCATGCCATTTCACGTTTTTGACCACCTGCCTGGGGTCAGCCAAGCTGGAAAAAGGCAGTCCAAGAGATCAAAACATTTAACAGAAACAAGAGGTGGGTCAAAGGGTCCCTTGACACTCATGTTTTCATAAATTCTATAGGGGTCCCTCAAGGAGTGCCTGATGAATTTAAAGCTAGAGACCAAGTGGCAGCAGGCTTCGAGTCTATCCTACCCATAATAACTGCAAACAAAAATGTAGCTTGGATAAATGGACTTGTATTATAATCAACAACGGTTCTTGAACTTCACAAGAGATGGTCTAAAAGGGATGGTCCAACAATTAGGCCCCACCTCCATCATGGCCTTTCAGAATAGGATGGCTTTGGATATGATCCTAGCGGAGCGCGGGGGCGTGTGCAAACAAATAGGAACAACCTGCTGTACCTATATTCCGGCAAACACCACTACGGATGGGAGCATAGTCAAAGTCCTAAAAGGACTCGCAGACCTGTCAGAAGAATTAGCCCATAATTCTGGTGTTAAGGATCCATGGGACACTTGGTTTGGGTGGTGGGATGGATGGCAGAGAGCACTTATCAAACTAGATATAATAATCCTTTGTGTTCTATTCGTACTGGCTCTAATTTCATGCTGTGTAATACCTTGCATCAAGAAGATGATGTCTCATGTCATGAAGTGACAACAATGTATGCAGATCTCAAAGGCCCCGATGCTGAAGGAGAAATATACGCCTGAGAATGATGCCATTACCATTGCCGCAAGATCCCTTGGAGAAATACGAGAACTTGGGTCTCATCTTCGAAGATAGAGTAGGGATTGCTTAGGGTGCGGCTAACAACTACAAAAGGATTCCGACGTTACGGTTTGTCTCAAAGTTGGTGAAGACTCCTTCCCCTCTCCCCTTTCCCCCCGCCGCCATAGGGAAATGTAAGAATTATGGTAAGATTTTGATTGTCTCCAAAGGGGGGAATGTCATGGCAATTAATGTGTTAATGAATAGTTAATAAATTATTGCAGACACCCAGAAATCTTCCAGCGTCCAGGCTGGCGGCCTGTTTGTAGGAAAAGGCCTTGCTTGGGGAGCGTGCTGCAGAGGTGAGTAGGCTGTGTGGGGGTGAACGGGGAGCAAGCTGCAGGAGTGAGTGAGGAGCGTGTTGTAGGGGTGAGTGGGCTGTGTGGGGTGTGGAGCGGTGGAGCAAGCTGAAGGAGTGAGTGGGGAGCGTGCTGCAGGGGTGAGTGGGCTATGCGGGGGGAGCATGGTCTCAGATGCGCCGGACCTTCTGAGGATGGGGAACGCCATCTAGAGGGCGGTGTGACTATGGGTGGTTGTGGGTGACTGCCGGACTGTTTACCTTACGATATGGGGTTCATTGCATCGGGTTTGGGCATTACGCTGTCGTTTTGACAGTTAATGTGGCGTTGTATAAAAGTTGAGGTGAGGTATCAGGCTGTTACTATGATTATTGTGTTTCAGTATTAATGGGAAGTGTTGGGATGCTGCTATAGTGGTATGCGCATCCTTGCTGTGTTTGGTGCTGATATTATGGATGTATGTGGGGAGCGGGGGAACTGTATACGTAAAGTTTATTAGGTGATACTTGTAATGATGGAGTAGTTATTGCTAGTGGGGGCATCAATGGTATTTGGTGCACTTTATTTACCATATGGTTAGGGTGCTTTCATATCTGCGTTTTTGCAGATCTGACCGATTTCCGTTTGTTTTGCAAAAAGCGAATGCGGCAAAAATTCAATTTTTTCTAATGCATTTGTATAGGATTTGTGGCAATGTGTGGACACTTGCGTTTTCAGCTGGATGCGGCAAAACCGCACTTCCTGTACCTGACCGCAAGCCCCACAGAAAATGAATGGGGCTTGCTGGATGGGTGCCGCAAGTCGTCCGTTACGTGGCAGGTGCGGCGACATGTGCCGGATCTACCGCGAATAACACAATACTGCTGTTTTGAAAGGGGCCTTAAAGAGTGATTAGCTGGCGGGAGCGCTCATCGCTCAGGTTAGACCAATCAGCGTGCTCTGAAACTGTATCCCCATCCCCCAGTGCAGAATATACAGCGGTTCCTGCAGAGGGACAGGGCTGGCGGGCTGCAAGATCCGGAAGTGATGTGGTGGAGGGAAGGAGATACAAGCTTCCAGAGCTGATACACGTAGGGGAGGAGTTACAAACTCCCCGAAGTGACACGAGGGAGCAAAGGAACTACAAGCTCCCTAAAGCGACACGGCAGAGGGAGGAAGTGACAAGCCGGAAAAGAGGAGCTACAAGCTTCTGGAAGTGACATGGCAGAAAGGGAGTGGCTAATGCCTGTTCCTGGGCCCGCCTCATCTTTGCTGGTTTTTGTGAGACACTAGGGGGGGAGCCACAAATGAGACTGCGCCATAGCACCTGTGAGGTCTGGCGACCAACGCTTCACCGCTCACCCGGAGACCCTCTGGAGGGCGGGAGCTGCCTCTCTGGACCGGATCAGCGGTGAAGGCGATGGAGAGGGACGGGTGCTCGGCGTAGGATGATGACAGTGGGTTGGCGGGGAGGGAGATGGAAGGAGGCGCATTTGTGGATGAGAGGACGGGGGAGGTAGTGGTGAATCACGTGTGTGCGGTATGACCAATCCAGAGGTTTGGGGGCACGGGGATACAGTAGGTGAGGAAAAAGGACCCTGCCTGCGAGGGCTCACAGTCTTCAAGGGATGGGTGAGAATCAGTGGCGTAACGATCGCAGTAGCAGGGGTCGTTGCTGCGACAGGGCCCGGACCTATAAGGGGCTTGCGCCAACAGTCGACCCATTGAGGACCAAGACCGCAGCGCCGGGCGCCTACTTCACATGGACACACATCCATGTGACAGCGCGGCAGCACAGGCCACTTTGGGGCCCGTGTGTCAGGGAGAGGAGGGGAGGGAGGCCTCCTATTTCCTGCTGCTGCTCCCTCCATTCCCCTTTGTCCTGCTTCCCGATTTGCATTCCACTGGGGACCGCATACAGCAGGCCTGCACTTTCTCCTCCTTCTCCTGAGTTTTGAATCTCCAGGACACCGCCGGAGCAGCAAATGAACCAGGAGAGGTAAGTACAGATTATTTTTTTTAATAAGTGAGTGCAGTATGGCCAGAGGATTATGGGGGAAGGGGGGTTCATATATAAGGCTGCATATATACCGTAGTACTGCATTATATGGAGAGATATAAGGCTGCACTATATGAAAAGATATAAGGCTGCATATACAGTATAATACTGCACTGTATAGAGATATATAAGGCTGCATATATAATACTACACTATATGGAGAGATATGAGGCTGCACATAAGGCTGGACTATTTGGAAAGATATAAGGCTGCATATACAGTATAATACTGCACTGTATGAAGAGATATAAGGCTGCATATATAATACTGCACTATATGGAGAGATTTGAGGCTGCACATAATAAGGCTGCACCATTTGGGAGATATAAGGCTGCATACATAATACTGCGTTATATGGAGAGATATGAGGCTGCATATATAAGACTGCACTATATGGAGAGTTTTGAGGCTGCACTATATGGAAAGTTATGAGCCTGCACTATATGGTAAATACAAAAAGGGGGGTTGGGGGAACAAGAGGCGCAATAGTGCCCTTATCACTAGACACTAAATTGGAAGCTCGGTGAGCAACAGGGTTCACTCACCTAGTCCAGTTGTGTCACCCACAACTGGTTTGAAGACGTGTTAGGAATTATATCCTGATGGCTGCTGCTGGACCTTCACCGACCACTCAGACGTGGAGAAGTATCAGATTACTTGGGAAAAGGTGTTTTGCGATCCGCGCTGCCAGACTGACTCGCATCAAAGAAGACACTTGAAGATGAAGTGTTGATCAAATCCTTCTTTTATTCACCGACGCGTTTCGGTGCCCAGCTGATGAAGGTGCCAGGTGGGCACCGAAACGCGTCGGTGAATAAAAGAAGGATTTGATCAACACTTCATCTTCAAGTGTCTTCTTTGATGCGAGTCAGTCTGGCAGCGCGGATCGCAAAACACCTTTTCCCAAGTAATCTGATGCACTATATGGTAGGTTTTGAGGCTGCACTATATGGAGAGTTTGAGGCTGTATTATACTATATGGAGAGACTATGAGGCTGCATATATGGAGAGGCTAGTAGGCTGTAATATACTATATGGAGAGGATATGAAGCTGTATTATGTATAAGGAGGGCTAGGAGGCTGCATTATGCTATAAGAGGGCTATGAGGCTGCATTATGATATATGGAGGGATGTGAGGCTGCATTATATTATATGGAGGATAATGGGGGTTCATTATACTAATTGAATGACTATGGGGCCTAGCTTATGAATGGAGGACTATGGGACGCATTATAATACATAGCGGACTATGGGGGTACATTGTAATATATGGAGTATATGGGGATGCATTATAATAATTGGACGACTATGGTGACGGGAGGAGGCGGACCATATAAACCAGGATGGGGGACATATATACCATGGTAAGGGCCATATTCCAGGAGGAGGGCCATATATAGCAAGATAAGGTACATTAATACATAATGAAGTGGGAGAGGGGTCACTTTTTGACTGTTTAGAGGATTTAGAATGTTACATGAGGCCCATACGTTTCATGAACATGCAGGGGAGCAGCACTAAATTCCGCACTGGGGCCCACCACACTCTGGTTGCGCCACTGCATATTACCAAAGTGCCGGTGCAAGTATCAGTGTCGTTGGAATGGGGGACAGGGACACCCCCCGCAAGGCTAACCCCACACGGCACTGAGTATGGACCGCACGCGGCACCGACTATGGACCGCACATGGCACCGACTATGCAGGGGCAAACCTACCATGAGGCCACCTCTGTAGGTTGCCTCAGGCAGTGGTAGGCAGAGGGCGGCATCATCGGAGAGTCCGCTGCTTGTGTGGATTCTCCATGAACGCCGCTCCCGCTCCTACAGTCTTAATCCCGAGCCGGCCGCTCTGTCTGCCGCTTTGCAAATTAGCACGGCGGGGAGTGGTGATGTCATCACTGAGCGCCCCGTTGTGCCAAGTCCTGCAGAGCAGCAGACAGACACTGGGGAGACTGGAGCTGCGAGGAGAGAGGTGAGTACGTACATTTATTTTTGTTTTTAAATCAGTGACCTGATGGGAAATAATGTGGGAAGTGCATTGTATGAGATAGAGCCATATGGATGGAGTGCATTGTATGAGATAGAGCCCTATTGATGGGGTGCATTTTATGACCTGTGCATTATATGATCTGGAGGCCTATAAATGGGGTTCATTATATGATCTGGAGTCATATGGATGAGTTGGAGCCCTGTGGACTGGGTGCATTATAAGAGATGAAGCCGTATGGATGGAGTACATTGTATGAGATGGAGCCCTTTTGTTGGTGTTGTGAGGCGGCGCGGCCGGCATGGTGCCCCATGGCCGGGGTGCATCACATGGGCTTTGTGAGGTATGGCCAGGCATGTTAGCTCATGGCGGCATACAGCACAAGAGCCGGTTCACATGAGCCTGTTTTTCTCTGTGTGATTGCTTTGTTAGACCTGGCTGGTGCACAGTGGGTTAATGGCACCAGGTCTGAAAATGTGCTAATTGTTCACCTGACCAGTGCACAAAGGGTTAACTGCAGCAGGTCTGTGCTGAGAGTGGATGCTGATTGAAAGCACTACATTGCAGGTGTGGCAGCCAGGATAAGAATCTGCCTGGTTGTTCAGTCAGTAAGGCCGGTTTCACATTTGCGTTTGTGAACGCAGCCAAATTCATGCGCACTGCGTTCCTATGTTTAACATGGGAACGCATACTACCTGCATTTGGCTGCGTTCAGTTGCGGTTGCGTTCGGATGCGCATAATTTGTGCGCCCTCCTCCTCCATCCGAACGCAGCCTGTTGCATTTTTTGTGCATTCGCTGGGGCTTGTTTTATCAGCAAGCGCCCGTAAGTGCACAAACAATGCATGGATCTCAATGGATCCGCAGTGTCCTCCGCATGACAGCGCAGGAGATCTCTGTGGATCACATTGAAATCTCTCCGGTGGCCGCCGCTGATCTTCGCCTCCCGGCCGCCGCCGAGACAGCTGATTGGCCGGCCGGGCACCATACCAATGTGAACTCATGCGGAGATTCTCCGCTGCGTTCACATCAGTATGGCAGCATTTGCGTCTGGATGCCCTCCGCGTGCAGACACAAACGCAAATGTGAACCCGGCCTGAGAGAGAAGAAGGAGTTCAGTCTGTGAGAAACATCCAGCCAGTGAGGATGTGAATGTCAGAGGGGTGAGGGAAGCCTGCCCTTCTCCATGCGGGAGGCACCTGTCCCTCTGATGGAGTGTGTGAGAGCCTGTGGCCAGACACAGGTGTTAAGTAGGTCCCTAGAGTAGGGAAGCCTTGGCCGACCCTGGAGGGTGCTCACTCGGATGTAAGGAGGAGACCTTGAGGACTCCGGGTTCCCCCGTAACTCAGGTTTGCCAATCCCTGTTCTGTGCCTGGGGGGCAGCAGCACCCTGGATATTGTATGATGTGCTGTGTGTGTGTGGAGCAGTATGGATGTGGTCCATGGATGTAGTATGATGGACCGCATGCGGAGTGTGAGTTCCCTGTCAGGCTGGAGCCTGTACTATGCCATGTGGTGTGAGAGACCGAGTACAGCTCAAGGACCAGTCGGTCATAGCCGCCATTGGGACCGACCATACGTCATGTTATGATCCCGTTGACCTTGGATGGATGTGTGGAGGCTGTCTGCAGTATAGCAGCCTGTATGAGACCTGTGTGAACAGGGCTGTACTCAGAGCCCGGTGGGCCTGTGTGTCACAGGTGTTCAGTAAGGTGGGGACAAGTACTCGGGACCTAACGCTACAAATGTCTCGTCTATGGGTTCTGTTATAGTGAGCTCTGCAACTATGATGGGCTCTGTATTAGGATTAAGTGTGGTGTAGTCTGTGCTAAGTAAAGAGAGCCAGGCGGCTGAAACCGCCTTTGGGATCAACGGTTAGGTTATGAAGTGATTCCGTTGATAGATATTAATATTAAATGTATGTGTAATGTATAGATAAGACTCGGAGGCTGTGACCACCATTGGAGCTGTCGTTAGTGCTCCTGGTGTTTGATGGAGATGTGGTTACGGGTCCCCGTGAATGTAGTCCAAAATGTAATATGTGTTCTATTGTATATGTAATGTATGTATTATGTGATATGTAAACTAAGAGTGCTTATGTGCAATGTCTTATGTGCTACCCGGTTTATGTCATATGTGTGGTGAAAAATAAATGGGTGGACATATGTTACATAGAAGCACGAGTCGGTGTCATTTACGCTGCAAGCGACTCCTCCGTATGCACTGGGCATGCGTTAACCTCACAGTGGACATTGTATGATCTGGAACCCTATGGATGGGGTGCATTGTATGAGATGGAGCCCTATGGATGGGGTGCATTGTATGAGATGGAGCCCAATGGATGGGGTGCATTGTATGACCTGGAGCCCAATGGATGGGGTGCATTTTATGATCTAGAGCCCTGTGGATGGGGTGCATTGTATGAGATGGAGCTCTATGGATAGTTGCATTATACAATATGGAGCCCTATGGATGGGGTCAATTGTATGAGATGGAGCCCTATGGATGGGATGGAGATTACATGATCTGGAGCCCTGTGGATGGGGTGCATTCTTCCCCTTTATCCTCCCCTCCTCTTGAATTGTCCTGTCTTAGAAGCTATTATATATATTGTTTTTATTTAGACTTAGCAGTTCTTATCAGAATGTCTCCGGACCGAATGTACTGTACTAATCCAAGGCTGAATTGAAATACTAACACAGAATATGATTGAATGTTCTCTTCAGAATAACACTGCAGATTCAGCATAATGTGATGCTAACACCCCTAGAAACACCCCTAAGTAATGCCCCTTTAATGGAAAGTATTAAAAACTGCTAACCCCTCCTAGAATAAAGCTTTTGTCATTAAGCTCTACTTTGACTTGTTGTCAGCGTGGTTCTAACCTTTGGCGTGCACACACTTAGACAAAGCATCAATTTGGCGTCAGACACTTAAGACGATAGCCCACCCAAAAGGTGTGGAGGGAATCCATTACACTGTAATTGGTATATATTTCTTGAGAATGGGCTCAAAATGTCCTATTTTTCCTCTTGGGTATGTTTAGTTATTCTGATATCTCACTGCTGATCAGGAGAAGATCAGAAAACAAAGACAAAGTGTGATGGAGAAGACGATGGCTTCTTACCTGGTGATTCCATGGGACGTTATATTCCAGCACAAACTGGACAGCGTGGACCAGTTCTTCAAAATCATCTGAGTTCCATTTTGACATCTTGTTCTAGCCTATGAAGAAGAAAAAAAGGAATGAAATCCTGATTTGAGAGGACATAACGGAGGTGGCCATCTATGTGACACTAGATGCGGGCCAGATGTTATCACATCGGAAGGACAGTGACATGACGATAGAGGTGGGCTCTGTGGCTCTGGGGGTGGTGACTGTCTGTCCCACCCGTCTCTCTTCCCCTGAGCTCTCTCCTAATGTATGTAATTATATTTTTATTTAAAAACCTATCTCTGTTTTTTTTATTAATAAGCTATTTAAACACCTGGTAAAAATTGTGTAGTGCTTCAGCGTATTCTATAGCCAAGGGCATGTAAACCAGGCTGCTAACCCCCGCTACCTGGTGTTGCATTCGCTGGCAATGAAAATACAGTTAAGACCAATTTTTTTTGTTGTTTTTACTTATTTAAATAAATAATTAAACAAAAAATGGCATGGGCTTTGCTGTATTTATGTTTGCCAGCCAAGGTAAACCAGGCAGCTGGGGGCTTTAATTCTCAGCGTGGTAAGGCCCAAATGTTGAGGATCCCCATGCTGAGATTCGCAGCCAGCAGCCACCCCAGAATAGGCGCCTCCATGCGGGACGACAAAACTGGCGGTTACCCCACTCCTCCAGCTGTCGTGTAGCGGTGGTAGACTGGGTAATATAGGGATTGATGTCAGCTGTTTGTTGGCAGCTAGCATCAAGCCCTATTGCTAATGTCGTCATCAGTATGACAGCCAGCCAATTAGCAATACTTTCAGTAAAAGAAAAAAACAACAACACTGAGATAAATGTTTTTTTGCATACAAAATAGACAGAGACAGCTCGTTATCCACTTTATTAGGTCCCACCAAGTTCCCCTCCAACTTAATCCTGTAATTACTGTAATCTTGTGGTGGGGCGTCACGTGGCCGCCATCTTTGTATACCCAAGAGTCCTAAGATGGCGGCCACGTAAGTTCGCATGTGCTCTCTACGGGTGAGTGGGATGTGCAGGGTGAGCAGGGAGCGTGCTGCAGGGGTGAGTGCACTGTGCGGGGTGAGCGGGTAGTGTGCTGCAGGGGTGAGCGAGCTGTGCATGGGTGAGCAGGGAGCGTGCTGCAGGGGTTAGTGGGCTGTGTGGGGGTGAGTGGGGAGCATGCTGTAGGGGTGAGTGGGGAGCGTGCTGCAGGGGTGAGTGGGCTGGTGGGGGTGAGCGGGGCAATGTGCTGCAGGGGTGAGTGGGAAGTGTGCTTCAGGGGTGAGTGGGCAGCGTGCTGCAGGGGTGAGTAGGGAGCGTGCTGCAGGGGTGATTAGGCTGTGTAGGGGTGAGCGGGAGCAAGCTGCTGGAGTGAGTGGGGAGCATGCTGCAGGGGTAAGTGGGCTGGGTGGGGATGAGCGGGCAATGTGCTGCAGGGTTAGTGGGAAGCGTGCTGCAGGGGTGAGTAGGCTGTGTGGGGGTGAGCGGGGAGCAAGCTGCAGGGGTGAGTGGGGAGCGTGCTTCAGGGGTGAGCGGTGAGCAAGCTGCAGGAGTGAGTGAGGAGCTGCTGCAGGGGTGAGTGGGCTGTGTGGGGGTGAGCGGGGAGCGTGGGGAGGGAGCAAGCTGCAGGAGTGAGTGGGGAGCGTGCTGCAGGGGTGAGTGGGCTATGCGGGGGGAGCATGCTCTCAGATGCGCCGGACCATTCTGAGGATGGGGAACGCCATCTAGAGGGCCGGTGTGACTATGGGGTGGGTTGTGGGTGACTGCCGGACTGTTTACCCTTACGATATGGGGTTCATTGCGTCGGGTTTTGGGCATTACGCTGTCGTTTTGACAGTTAATGTGGCGTTGTATAAAAGTTGAGGTGAGGTATCAGGGCTATTACTATGATTTATTGTGTTTTCAGTATTAATGGGAAGTGTTGGGATGCTGCTATAGTGGGCTGCGCATCCTTGCTGTGTTTGGTGCTGATATTATGGATGAATGTGGGAAGCAGGGGAACTGTATACGTAAAGTTTATTAGGTGATACTTGTAATGATGGAGTAGTTATTGCTAGTGGGGGCATCAATGGTATTTGGTGCACTCTATTTTCCATATGGTTAGGGTGCTTTCATATCTGCGTTTTTGCAGATCTGGCCGATTTCCGTTTGTATTGCAAAAAGTGAATGCGGCAAAAATTCTATTTTTTCTAATGCATTTGTATAGGATTTGTGGCAATGTGTGGACACTTGCGTTTTCAGCTGGATGCGGCACAACCGCACTTCCTGTACCTGACCGCAAGCCCCACAGAAAAGGAATGGGGCTTGCTGGATGGGTGCCGCAAGTCGTCCGTTGCGCGGCAGGTGCGGCGACATCTGCCGGATCTACCGCGAATAACACAATACCGCTGTTTTGAAAGGGGCCTTAAAGAGTGATTAGCTGGCGGGAGCGCTCATCGCTCAGGTTACACCAATCAGCGTGCTCTGAAACTGTATCCCCATCCCCCAGTGCAGACAATACAGCAGTTCCTGCAGAGGGACAGGACTGGCGGGCTGCAAGATCCAGAAGTGATTCGGTGGAGGGAAGGAGATACAAGCTTCCAGAGCTGATACATGTAGGGGAGGAGTTACAAACTCCCGGAAGTGACACGAGGGAGCAAAGGAACTACAAGCTCCCTAAAGCGACACGGCGGAGGGGAGGAAGTGACAAGCCGGAAAAGAGGAGCTACAAGCTTCTGGAAGTGACATGGCAGAAAGGGAGTGGCTAATGCTTGTTCCTGGGCCCACCTCATCTTTGCTGTTTTTTGTGAGACACTAGGGGGGGAGCCACAAATGAGACTGCGCCATAGCACCTGTGGGGTCTGGCGACCGACGCTTCACCGCTCACCCGGAGGCCCTCTGGAGGGCGGGAGCTGCCTCTCTGGACCGGATCAGCGGTGAAGGCGATGGAGAGGGACTGGTGCTCGGCGGAGGATGATGACAGTGGGTTGGCGGGGAGGGAGATGGAAGGAGGCGCATTTGTGGATGAGAGGACGGGGGAGGTAGTGGTGAATCACGTGTGAGCGGTATGACCAATCCAGAGGTTTGGTGGCACGGTGATAGAGTAGGTGAGGAAAAAGGACCCTGCCTGCGAGGGCTCATAGTCTTCAAGGAATGGGTGAGGATCAGTGGCGTAACGACTGCAGTAGCAGGGGTCGTTGCTGCGACGGGGCCCAGACCTATAAGGGACCTGTGCCACCAGCCAACCCAATGAGCATTAAGATCGCAGCGCCGGGCGCCTACTTCACATGGACACACATCCATGTGACAGCGCGGCAGCACAGGCCACTTTGGGGCCCGTGTGTCAGGGAAAGGAGGGGAGGGAGGCCTCCTATTTCCTGCTGCTGCTCCCCCCATTCCCCTTTGTCCTGCCGGCTTCCCGACCTGCGTTCCACTGGGGACCGCATACAGCAGGCCGGCACTTTCTCCTCCTTCTCCTGAGTTTTGAATCTCCAGGAGACCGCCGGAGCAGCAAATGAACCAGGAGAGGTAAGTACAGATTATTTTTTTTAATAAGTGAGTGCAGTATGGCCAGAGGATTATGGGGGAAGGGGGGTTCATATATAAGGCTGCATATATAGTACTGCATTATATGGAGAGATATAAGGCTGCACTATATGAAAAGATATAAGGCTGCACTATATGAAAAGATATAAGGCTGCATATACAGTATAATACTGCACTGTATAGAGATATATAAGGCTGCATATATAATACTACACTATATGGAGAGATATGAGGCTACACATAATAAGGCTGCACTATATGGAAAGATATAAGGCTGCATATACAGTATAATACTGCACTGTATGAAGAGATATAAGGCTGCATATATAATACTGCACTATATGGAGAGATATGAGGCTGCACATAATAAGGCTGCACCATTTGGGAGATATAAGGCTGCATACATAATACTGCATTATATGGAGAGATATGAGGCTGTATATATAAGACTGCACTATATGGAAAGTTATGAGCCTGCACTATATGGTAGGTTTTGAGGCTGCAATATATGGAGAGTTTTGAGGCTGTATTATACTATATGGAGAGACTATGAGGCTGCCTATATGGAGAGGCTAGTAGGCTGTAATATACTATATGGAGAGGATATGAAGCTGTATTATGCTATAAGGAGGGCTATGAGGCTGCATTATGCTATAAGGAGGGCTATGAGGCTGCATTATGATATATGGAGGGATGTGAGGCTACATTATATTATACGGAGGATAATGGGGGTTCATTATACTAATTGAATGACTATCGGGCCTAGCGTATTAATGGGGGACTATGGGATGCATTATAATACATAGCGGACTATGGGGGTACATTGTAATATATGGAGGTATATGGGGATGAATTATAATAATTGGACGACTATGGTGACAGAAGGAGGCGGACCATATAAACCAGGATGGGGGACATATATACCATGGTAAGGGCCATATTCCAGGAGGAGGGCTATATATAGCAGGATAAGGTACATTAATACATAATGAAGTGGGAGAGGGGTCAATTTGTGAGTCTTTATAGGATTTAGAGTGTTACATGAGGCCCATACATTTCATCAACATGCAGGGGAGCAGCACTAAATTCCGCACTGGGGCCCACCACACTCTGGTTGCGCCACTGCATATTACCAAAGTGCCGATGCAAGTATCAGTGTCGTTGGAATGGGGGACAGGGACACCCCTCGCAAGGCTAACCCCCCACGGCACCGACTATGGACCGCACATGGCACCGACGATGCAGGGCCAAACCTACCATGAGGCCACCTCTGTAGGTTGCCTCAGGCAGTGGTAGGCAGAGGGCGGCATCGTCGGAGAGTCCGCTGCTTGTGTGGATTCTCCAATCTTCATAGGTGAGGTCACCATATTGGTCTTTATCGTAGCAATCAGATACCAGTTTTAATATCAGTCTGACAGTAAAACTGATGATGCCATCGGGTGGAATCTCCCCTCTGTGGAGGGGATATTTCTGAAGAATACTCCTCAGTACTTTTACCTGATTGAGGTCTAGTGCGATTGGATTCATGGTCAGCAGCTGTCCATGTGTCCAGTCACTAACCATGCATCCAGTGAAATGACAGCTCTGACCTGTGCACATTCAAATGCTAGAGACTGATCTGTGATGTCACAATGCTATGATGTCACAATGCTATGATGTCATCGTTTGGAATGTTGAGGTGGAATAACTTTATCACTGCAAAGTCCATAAACAGATACAATCTATCATTAGTAGATTGGTGCCACCTCACCCAATCCAGACCACGGGCTATTGTAATTCATGGAGCCACGTCAGGGTACACAAGGGGGGTGTATATACTGAGGGGGAAAGATTAATGAAGTATTACTACAAAAAAGCCCCAGAAGCGTGCATCATTAACCGTATACATCAACATTTAACACCTTTACAATCCGGAAATGTTCCGTTTTTCCTTTCTTCCAAGAGCCGTAACCTTTTTTATTTTTGTCACTATAGACATATGAGGCTTATTTTTTGCGGGACGAGTTATGCTCTTTAATGACATCATTTATTTTAGCATATATATAAATAAATAATAATAATAATAATATAGGGTACTGCAAAATAGGGAAACAATTCCAAGTGCAGTGAAATTGCAATAAAAGTGCAATGTCATGATTTATTTTGTCACATTTGAAGAGTAAAGCTGAGCTGCAATCGTAAGGGCGATCACTGTAAATAACAGACAATCTTTAAATATCAAAAAAGATCAAAGATTATTTAGTGACTGACACACAAGATATGGACAATATTTAAAAACAATTAAAAGGCAAAGAAGGCCTGTATGTACGGGCCCCTTCCCTAAAGTTATAATAAACAATGGTGTACTTGGCATAGGTATCAAGTTATACAGTAATAACCAGTGAACAATCAAAGTTACACCATTAATGGTATTAACACTGACAGAATATCACCATGTGGGCTTTGCGGGGGTGAGCAGGCAGCGTGCTGCAGGGGTGAGTGGGCTGTGCAGGGTGAGCGGGGAGTGTGCTGCAGGGGTGAGCGAGCTGTGCATGGGTGAACAGGGAGCGTGCTGCAGGGATTAGTGGACTGATGGTGTGCATTGCATGATATGGAGCCCTATGGATGGTGTGCATTGCATGATATGGAGTCCTATGGATGGGGTGCATTGTATTATCTGGAGCTCTATGGATGGGGTGAATTACATGATTTGGAGCCCTGTGGATGGGGTGCATTGTATGAGATGGAGCCCTATGGATGGGGTGCATTGTATGAGATGGAGCTCTATGGATAGTTGCATTATACAATATGGAGCCCTATGGATGGGGTCAATTGTATGAGATGGAGCCCTATGGATGGGATGCATTACATTATCTGGAGCCCTGTGGATGGGGTACATATTATTAGATTAAGCCCTGTGGATGGGGTGCATTATATGATCTGGAGCCCTATGGATGGGGTGCATTGTAAGAGATGGAGCCATATGGATGGTGTGCATTATATGATCTGGAGCCCTATGGATGGGGTGCATTGTATGAGATGGAGCCATATGGACGGTGTGCATTATATGAGATAAAGCCCTATGGATGGGGTGCATTATATGATATGGAGCCCTATGGATGTGGTGCATTGTATGACATGGAGCCCTATGAATGGGGTGCGTTGCATGTTATGGAGCCCTATAGATGGGGTGCATTGCATGGTAAGGAGTCCTATCGATGGGGTGCATTGTATGAAATGGAGCCCTTTTGATAGTTGCATTATATGATCTGGGAGCCCTATGGATGGGGTGCATTATATGATATGGAGCCCTATGGATGGGGTATGTTATATGATATTGAGCCCTATGGAGGGGGTGCATTATATGATATGGAGCCGTATGGATGGGGTTCATTGCATAATATGGAGTCCAATGGATGGGATGCATTGCATAATATGGAGTCCTATGGATGGGGGCACATTATATGATCTGGAGCCCTATGGATGGGGTGCATTATATGATCATGAGCCCTATGGACAAGGTGCATTGTATGAGATGGAGCCCTATGGAAGGGGTGCATTATATGACATGCAGCCCTAAGGATGGGGGTGCATTATATGATCTGGAGCACTATGGATGGGGTGCATTATATGATCATGAGCCCTATGGACAATGTGCATTGTATGAGGTGGAGCCCCATGGATGGGGTGCATTATATGAAATGGAGCCCTATGGATGGGGTATGTTATATGATATTGAGCCCTATGGAGGGGGTGCATTATATGATATGGAGCCCTATGGATGGGGTTCATTGTATGAGATTTAGCCCTATGGATGAGGTGCATTATATGATCTGGAGCCCTTTGGATGGGGTTCATCATATGAGATTTAGCCCTATGGATGGGGTACATTATAAGAGATTAAGCCCTATGGATGGGGTGTTATTGTGTGAGATGGAGCCCTATGGATGGGGTGTATTATATGATCTGGAGCTCTATGGATGGGGTGCATTGTATGAGATGGAGCCGTATGGATGGGGTTCATTGCATGATAGGGAGCCCTATGGATGGGGTGCATTGTATGAGATGGAGCCGTATGGATGGGGTTCATTGCATAATATGGAGTCCAATGGATGGGATGCATTGCATAATATGGAGACCTATGGATGGGGGCACATTATATGATCTGGAGCCCTATGGATGGGGTGCATTATATGATCATGAGCCCTATGGACAAGGTGCATTGTATGAGATGGAGCCCTATGGAAGGGGTGCATTATATGACATGCAGCCCTAAGGATGGGGGTGCATTATATGATCTGGAGCACTATGGATGGGGTGCATTATATGATCATGAGCCCTATGGACAATGTGCATTGTATGAGATGGAGCCCATGGATGGGGTGCATTATATGAAATGGAGCCCTATGGATGGGGTGCATTATATGATCTGGAGCCCTGTGGATGGGGTGCATTATATGATTTGGAGCCCTGTGGATGGGGTGCATTGTATGAGATGGAGCCCTGTGGATGGGGTGCATTGTATGAGATGGAGCCCTATGGATGGGGTGCATTGTATGAGGTGGAGCCCTGTGGATGGGGTGCATATTTTTAGATGAAACCCTGTGGATGGTTGCATTATATGATCTGGAGCCCTATGGATGGGGTGCATTGTAAGAGATGGAGCCATATGGATGGTGTGCATTATATGATCTGGAGCCCTATGGATGGGGTGCATTGTATGAGGTGGAGCCCTGTGGATGGGGTGTATTATATGACATGGAGCCCTATGGATGAGGTGCAATGTATGAGATGGAGCCATGCGAGATACTCATAGTGTCTCTCCGCTCTAACACAACACATTTCATTGCAGTTTTTGACTTTCCCATTGAAGTCAATGTCATCCATTACAACCTGAAGGAAAATCTTGCGCAACTTTTAGGAGCTTTTAGCCCCAAAGGATGTGGCCCCTTTAACATAAAGTGTAGATATTGATTCTTGCACCCACAAACACACACAACACATTATGGTTTTAACTTCTGTTTAATATTTTAAATACCCGAAAAAAATCAAAAATTGGTCGTACCCTGCAGACGTTACAAAGTATTGTATAGAGAATAGCCATTGCCCCCCCCCAAAGCTGAACACATGCTGAAGATACTAACAATAGCAACATAGTAAAGGGTTAAACCAATGGGAGATTACCTATCTGTAGGTACAGTTATGGGGGTCAGAGAGTGTAAACCTGTCAGCCTGAGGTTATGGAATATCATGAGTATTAGCTACATGGAATGTATTAATGGAAGGTTTGTGGCACGCCGGGAGCCGGGGGCGGTGGTAATATATTAGGAAATCTAGAAGGTGGGAATATAAATAATAGAACTTTTGTAAACTTTTCGGAGACCCCGCTGACAGGACGCGGCACCTCAGGTGTTGTCTTTAAACATTCTGTAGGCAAAGTGTAACAGGACCAGAAGTAACATTTCCGAGGTGCCGCTTAGGGCCACCAAAAAAGGTGCCTGAGATGAGAGGTCGGCCTCAGCCCGCTGGAACGAGAGCTGGAGAACGGCCAGGGCCAGGAGACTGTTCTGCACCCCGACCTCGATGCTGACTGTCCAACGCTGGGCGATGGGCACCTTCAACAAGTACTCCAGCACGTACCCGGTGCTAAGACCTACCAGTGGTGTACAATCTACAGGAGATGGGTGAGGATACAGTAGGTGAGAAGCGAGGACCCTGCCCACGAGGGATCACAGTCTACAAGGGATGGGTGAGGATACAGTAGGTGAGGAGAGAGGACCCTGCCCACGAGGGCTCACAGTCTGTAAGGGATGGGTGAGGATACAGTAGGTGAGGAGAGAAGACCCTGCCCACGAGGGCTCACAGTCTGTAAGGGATGGGTGAGGATACAGTAGGTGAGGAGAGAAGACCCTGCCCACAAGGGCTCACAGTCTGTAAGGGATGGGTGAGGATACAGTAGGTGAGGAGAGAAGACCCTGCCCACGAGGGCTCACAGTCTGTAAGGGATGGGTGAGGATACAGTAGATGAGAAGAGAGGACCCTGCCCACGAGGGCTCACAGTCTACAAGGGATGGGTGAGGACACAGTAGGTGAGGAGAGAGGACCCTGCCCACGAGGGCTCATAGTTTACAAGGGATGGGTGAGGATACAGTAGGTGAGGGGAGAGGATCCTGCCCACGAGGGCTCACAGTCTACAAGATACAACACACTAGAGCATGGAGGAATTCAGAGGCATAGGAAAGCTGTGTATAATGGAGTCATACCAGGTTGAGCTACAATACAGTAAGATTAGATTATCTCGGCACAGGAACATTTTAAATGTAAGAAAGCAGAATAGGCGGCACCACATTAAGGTATAAGCAGTAATATAGAGGCTGCTCACCATGCCAGGTAAAGAGTGAGCCAGGGAAGAGAAGACAGGGCACAAATGGGAGCAACACCGCAAATAGATGGATAAAGGTGATAGAATAATGTTATTTAGGGCACAGATACAGGGGAGTGATTAAAAGCACTTAACAATGGGGCACATAGGACACACTGCAGCAATAGTGTCACATGCCTATAACTTCAATGGCTGGCACAAATGTAACAAAGTATCAAATATACAGTAAACAATGATGTATATCATATAGTAGGACCATCTGGATATGTGGTGACGGGCAATATGTAGCAAGTAACAAAAGAAATGAAAAATATATATATAAAAAAAATCATATACGGAATAGCTGTAACCCCGTAACAGGAACTAGTAGGGGATGTAGCTGTACAAGGCCTAGTAGTTACAAGTAAAAGCTGGTGATCAGGTGTTAATGGCACAATATGATGGCAATCACAGGTTAATAACACAATATAATGGTGTGATACAACCAGGCAGAGATGTGCAATCATTATACAACTCCAGCTGGTAGGAAGACAAGGTAACAGCCGCGGCGCCAGAGCGCCGCGGCCGCTTGTAGCGCTCTGCACCGCGCTCCGCCTCCGGCGTCTTCCTGGTGACCGGCGCCGGGCGCAGCCGCAGGCAGTGTGTCGTCACAGGAACCAGGAAGAAGTCGGAGCGCGGTGCAGAGCGCTGCAAGCGGCAGGGAGTAAGTATCATGATCTCTGTATTCTTTTACAGGGGAGGGGACCCTGTATACAACACCACCAGTGGGGCCCTGTATACAACACCACCAGTGGGGCCCTGTATACACCACCACCAGTGGGGCCCTGTATACACCACCACCAGTGGGGCCCTGTATACAACACCACCAGTGGGGCCCTGTATACAACACCACCAGTGGGGCCCCTGTATACAACACCACCAGTGGGGCCCCTGTATACAACACCACCAGTGGGGCCCTGTATACAACACCACCAGTGGGGCCCTGTATACAACACCACCAGTGGGGCCCTGTATACAACACCACCAGTGGGGCCCCTGTATACAACACCCACTAGTGGGGCCCTGTATACACCACCACCAGTGGGGCCCTGTATACACCACAACTGACTGGGGCTGCCTGTATACACCACCACTGGGGCTGCCTGTATACACCACCACTGGGGCTGCTGTATACACTGCTGGGGCCTGTATATACAACTGGGGAGGCTGCTGTAATACTGCTGGGGCCTGTATATACAACTGGGGAGGCTGCTGTATACCACAGGGGCTGCTGTATATACTGCTGGGGCCTGTATATACAACTGGGGAGGCTGCTGTAATACTGCTGGGGCCTGTATATACCACTGGGGAGGCTGCTGTATACCACTGGGGCTGCAGTATATACTGCTGGGGCCTGTATATACAACTGGGGAGGCTGCTGTATACCACTGGGGCTGCTGTATATACTGCTGGGGCCTGTATATACACTTGGGGAGGCTGCTGTAATACTGCTGGGGCCTGTGTATACCACTGGGGAGGCTGCTGTAATACTGCTGCGGCCTGTATATAGCACTGGGGAGGCTGCTGGATACCACTGGGGCTGCTGTATATACTACTGGGGCCTGTATATACCACTGGGGCTGCTGTATATACTGTATACAACTGTACGGGTACTATTTTTATTTCATAGTTTGGGGCCCCACTCTCAATCTCGCCTAGGGCCCCACTTGGTCTAAAACCGGCCCTGGCTACAATAGATTGTTATCAATAAGGTGCATGGGGTATAGTCAGTGGTCACAAAATAGTAATCAAAGCCATCAATAGTCACCACAGAAGCCAGGGTAGGTAGAAGGCCGGGCCAGCCAAAGGATGGGCTGGGTGCTGCAGAGTCCCTGGAGCACCCAGGCCCCACATGGATGGCTCTGTAGCATCTGTGCCAGCCATTGAAGTTATAGGCATGTGACACTATTGCTGCAGTGTGTCCTATGTGCCCCATTGTTAAGTGCTTTTAATCACTCCCCTGTATCTGTGCCCTAAATAACATTATTCTATCACCTTTATCCATCTATTTGTTGCTCCCATTCGCCCATTTGTGCCTTGTCTTCTCCTCCCAGGAACATTTTATATAACATCCAATTGTGGAGATAATTATTCCAAGATCTATTGATTCCAATGTATTTTGTTCATGGGAAAACTCCATTCAGGATGAGCCACTATTCATGGGCCCCTGCTGTGCGCCTGTCCCCCAGGCTATAATGTGCCAGTCAGCCCCTGGTCCCCATCACTTGGGTGTGGTAATATGGCTGCCGCAGAGCGGGATAGCTGGACAACGTGACGCCGGAAGTGGATGACAGACGGGATGTCAGGATTATGGGAGTAGATTTCTACAGATCTGAGGATTCACTCACATATTATATAGGAATATCTGACTACAAATCAGCTGTGGTGCAGTTCTGTATGGAGCGTCTGGCACTTACCTGCTGGATTAATGTCCTGAAGGTCACACTGAAATCCGTCCAATCTTCATAGGTGAGGTCACCATATTGGTCTTTATCGTAGCAATCAGATACCAGTTTTAATATCAGTCTGACAGTAAAACTGATGATGCCATCGGGTGGAATCTCCCCTCTGTGGAGGGGATATTTCTGAAGAATACTTCTCAGTACTTTTACCTGATTTAGGTCTAGTGCGATTGGATTCATGGTCAGCAGCTGTCCATGTGTCCAGTCACTAACCATGCATCCAGTGAAATGACAGCTCTGACCTGTGCAAATTCAAATGCTAGAGACTGATCTGTGATGTCACAATGCTATGATGTCACAATGCTATGATGTCATCGTTTGGAATGTTGAGGTGGAATAACTTTATCACTGCAAAGTCCATAAACAGATACAATCTATCATTAGTAGATTGGTGCCACCTCACCCAATCCAGACCACGGGCTATTGTAATTCATGGAGCCACGTCAGGGTACACAAGGGGGGTGTATATACTGAGGGGGAAAGATTAATGAAGTATTACTACAAAAAAGCCCCAGAAGCGTGCATCATTAACCGTATACATCAACATTTAACACCTTTACAATCCGGAAATGTTCCGTTTTTCCTTTCTTCCAAGAGCCGTAACCTTTTTTATTTTTGTCACTATAGACATATGAGGCTTATTTTTTGCGGGACGAGTTATGCTCTTTAATGACATCATTTATTTTAGCATATATATAAATAAATAATAATAATAATAATATAGGGTACTGCAAAATAGAGAAACAATTCCAAGTGCAGTGAAATTGCAATAAAAGTGCAATGTCATGATTTATTTTGTCACATTTGAAGAGTAAAGCTGAGCTGCAATCGTAAGGGCGATCACTGTAAATAACAGACAATCTTTAAATATCAAAAAAGATCAAAGATTATTTAGTGACTGACACACAAGATATGGACAATATTTAAAAACCATTAAAAGGCAAAGAAGGCCTGTATGTACGGGCCCCTTCCCTAAAGTTATAATAAACAATGGTGTACTTGGCATAGGTATCAAGTTATACAGTAATAAACCAGTGAACAATCAAAGTTACACCATTAATGGTATTAACACTGACAGAATATCACCATGTGGGCTTTGCGGGGGTGAGCAGGCAGCGTGCTGCAGGGGTGAGTGGGCTGTGCAGGGTGAGCGGGGAGTGTGCTGCAGGGGTGAGCGAGCTGTGCATGGGTGAACAGGGAGCGTGCTGCAGGGATTAGTGGACTGATGGTGTGCATTGCATGATATGGAGCCCTATGGATGGTGTGCATTGCATGATATGGAGTCCTATGGATGGGGTGCATTGTATTATCTGGAGCTCTATGGATGGGGTGAATTACATGATTTGGAGCCCTGTGGATGGGGTGCATTGTATGAGATGGAGCCCTATGGATGGGGTGCATTGTATGAGATGGAGCTCTATGGATAGTTGCATTATACAATATGGAGCCCTATGGATGGGGTCAATTGTATGAGATGGAGCCCTATGGATGGGATGCATTACATTATCTGGAGCCCTGTGGATGGGGTACATATTATTAGATTAAGCCCTGTGGATGGGGTGCATTATATGATCTGGAGCCCTATGGATGGGGTGCATTGTAAGAGATGGAGCCATATGGATGGTGTGCATTATATGATCTGGAGCCCTATGGATGGGGTGCATTGTATGAGATGGAGCCATATGGACGGTGTGCATTATATGAGATAAAGCCCTATGGATGGGGTGCATTATATGATATGGAGCCCTATGGATGTGGTGCATTGTATGACATGGAGCCCTATGAATGGGGTGCGTTGCATGTTATGGAGCCCTATAGATGGGGTGCATTGCATGGTAAGGAGTCCTATCGATGGGGTGCATTGTATGAAATGGAGCCCTTTTGATAGTTGCATTATATGATCTGGGAGCCCTATGGATGGGGTGCATTATATGATATGGAGCCCTATGGATGGGGTATGTTATATGATATTGAGCCCTATGGAGGGGGTGCATTATATGATATGGAGCCGTATGGATGGGGTTCATTGCATAATATGGAGTCCAATGGATGGGATGCATTGCATAATATGGAGTCCTATGGATGGGGGCACATTATATGATCTGGAGCCCTATGGATGGGGTGCATTATATGATCATGAGCCCTATGGACAAGGTGCATTGTATGAGATGGAGCCCTATGGAAGGGGT
The DNA here is from genome assembly GCA_033576535.1 of Allobates femoralis. Lineage (NCBI taxonomy): Eukaryota > Metazoa > Chordata > Amphibia > Anura > Aromobatidae > Allobates > Allobates femoralis. Next base: position 4,085,590 of record JARQOC010000008.1, on the reverse strand, counting down.
GCATTATATGACATGCAGCCCTAAGGATGGGGGTGCATTATATGATCTGGAGCACTATGGATGGGGTGCATTATATGATCATGAGCCCTATGGACAATGTGCATTGTATGAGGTGGAGCCCCATGGATGGGGTGCATTATATGAAATGGAGCCCTATGGATGGGGTATGTTATATGATATTGAGCCCTATGGAGGGGGTGCATTATATGATATGGAGCCCTATGGATGGGGTTCATTGTATGAGATTTAGCCCTATGGATGAGGTGCATTATATGATCTGGAGCCCTTTGAATGGGGTTCATCATATGAGATTTAGCCCTATGGATGGGGTACATTATAAGAGATTAAGCCCTATGGATGGGGTGTATTGTGTGAGATGGAGCCCTATGGATGGGGTGTATTATATGATCTGGAGCTCTATGGATGGGGTGCATTGTATGAGATGGAGCCGTATGGATGGGGTTCATTGCATGATAGGGAGCCCTATGGATGGGGTGCATTGTATGAGATGGAGCCGTATGGATGGGGTTCATTGCATAATATGGAGTCCAATGGATGGGATGCATTGCATAATATGGAGACCTATGGATGGGGGCACATTATATGATCTGGAGCCCTATGGATGGGGTGCATTATATGATCATGAGCCCTATGGACAAGGTGCATTGTATGAGATGGAGCCCTATGGAAGGGGTGCATTATATGACATGCAGCCCTAAGGATGGGGGTGCATTATATGATCTGGAGCACTATGGATGGGGTGCATTATATGATCATGAGCCCTATGGACAATGTGCATTGTATGAGATGGAGCCCCATGGATGGGGTGCATTATATGAAATGGAGCCCTATGGATGGGGTGCATTATATGATCTGGAGCCCTGTGGATGGGGTGCATTATATGATTTGGAGCCCTGTGGATGGGGTGCATTGTATGAGATGGAGCCCTGTGGATGGGGTGCATTGTATGAGATGGAGCCCTATGGATGGGGTGCATTGTATGAGGTGGAGCCCTGTGGATGGGGTGCATATTTTTAGATGAAACCCTGTGGATGGTTGCATTATATGATCTGGAGCCCTATGGATGGGGTGCATTGTAAGAGATGGAGCCATATGGATGGTGTGCATTATATGATATGGAGCCCTATGGATGGGGTGCATTGTATGAGATGGAGCCCTATGGATGGGGTGCATTGTATGAGGTGGAGCCCTGTGGATGGGGTGTATTATATGACATGGAGCCCTATGGATGAGGTGCAATGTATGAGATGGAGCCATGCGAGATACTCATAGTGTCTCTCCGCTCTAACACAACACATTTCATTGCAGTTTTTGACTTTCCCATTGAAGTCAATGTCATCCATTACAACCTGAAGGAAAATCTTGCGCAACTTTTAGGAGCTTTTAGCCCCAAAGGATGTGGCCCCTTTAACATAAAGTGTAGATATTGATTCTTGCACCCACAAACACACACAACACATTATGGTTTTAACTTCTGTTTAATATTTTAAATACCCGAAAAAAATCAAAAATTGGTCGTACCCTGCAGACGTTACAAAGTATTGTATAGAGAATAGCCATTGCCCCCCCCCAAAGCTGAACACATGCTGAAGATACTAACAATAGCAACATAGTAAAGGGTTAAACCAATGGGAGATTACCTATCTGTAGCTACAGTTATGGGGGGTCAGAGAGTGTAAACCTGTCAGCCTGAGGTTATGGAATATCATGAGTATTAGCTACATGGAATGTATTAATGGAAGGTTTGTGGCACGCCGGGAGCCGGGGGCGGTGGTAATATATTAGGAAATCTAGAAGGTGGGAATATAAATAATAGAACTTTTGTAAACTTTTCGGAGACCCCGCTGACAGGACGCGGCACCTCAGTTGTTGTCTTTAAACATTCTGTAGGCAAAGTGTAACAGGTCCAGAAGTAACATTTCCGAGGTGCCGCTTAGGGCCACCAAAAAAGGTGCCTGAGATGAGAGGTCGCCCTCAGCCCATTGGAACGAGAGCTGGAGAACGGCCAGGGCCAGGAGACTGTTCTGCACCCCGACCTCGATGCTGACTGTCCAACGCTGGGCGATGGGCACCTTCAACAAGTACGCCAGCACGTACCCGGTGCTAAGACCTACCAGTGGTGTACAATCTACAGGAGATGGGTGAGGATACAGTAGGTGAGGAGAGAGGACCCTGTCCACGAGGGATCACAGTCTACAAGGGATGGGTGAGGATACAGTAGGTGAGGAGAGAGGACCCTGCCCACGAGGGCTCACAGTCTGTAAGGGATGGGTGAGGATACAGTAGGTGAGGAGAGAAGACCCTGCCCACGAGGGCTCACAGTCTGTAAGGGATGGGTGAGGATACAGTAGGTGAGGAGAGAAGACCCTGCCCACGAGGGCTCACAGTCTGTAAGGGATGGGTGAGGATACAGTAGATGAGAAGAGAGGACCCTGCCCACGAGGGCTCACAGTCTACAAGGGATGGGTGAGGACACAGTAGGTGAGGAGAGAGGACCCTGCCCACGAGGGCTCATAGTTTACAAGGGGTGGGTGAGGATACAGTAGGTGAGGGGAGAGGATCCTGCCCACGAGGGCTCACAGTCTACAAGATACAACACACTAGAGCATGGAGGAATTCAGAGGCATAGGAAAGCTGTGTATAATGGAGTCATACCAGGTTGAGCTACAATACAGTAAGATTAGATTATCTCGGCACAGGAACATTTTAAATGTAAGAAAGCAGAATAGGCGGCACCACATTAAGGTATAAGCAGTAATATAGAGGCTGCTCACCATGCCAGGTAAAGAGTGAGCCAGGGAAGAGAAGACAGGGCACAAATGGGAGCAACACCGCAAATAGATGGATAAAGGTGATAGAATAATGTTATTTAGGGCACAGATACAGGGGAGTGATTAAAGGGGGTGTCACACGCGTCAATGTCGTCAGCGAGATGATCGCTGACGACATTGACGGCTGATTGCTGGTGAGCTGTCACACAGACAGACTCACCAGCGATCAATTGACCAGTGACATCATGGAAACGATTTAAATATCGTTTCCACGATGTCCTGCTCCCGCTGCCAGCCTGCTGGAAGCGGGAGCAGGCTGGTCTCCAAGGTACACTGCGGGTCTCTAGGCAGCGCGCGCTGCCTAGATACCCGACGTGTACCTTAGTTACCAGCCTCCTCCGCTCACCCGGTGAGCGGAGGAGGCTGGTAACTAAGGTACACGTCGGGTATCTAGGCAGCGCGCGCTGCCTAGATACCCGACTGTGTACCTTAGTTACCAGCCTCCTCCGCTCACCGGGTGAGCGGAGGAGGCTGGTAACTAAGGTACACGTCGGGTATCTAGGCAGCGCGCGCTGCCTAGATACCCGACTGTGTACCTTAGTTACCAGCCTCCTCCGCTCACCGGGTGAGCGGAGGAGGCTGGTAACTAAGGTACACAGTCGGGTATCTAGGCAGCGCGCGCTGCCTAGTTACCCGCAGTGTACCTTGGATACCAGCTCCCAGCGCTTGTGACAGGCGCTGGGAGCTGGAATATCGCTAGTCCCGGTGTCACACGCAGCGATGCTGCGTGTCCACCGGGCGACAATCGCCAGGTTTCAGAGCTGGTTCTGAAACCTGGCGATCATCAACCAGCGATTTATCGCTGGTTGATTCAGTATGTCACACGCGTCAATATCGCTGCAACGTCACGTGCAGCCGATATCGTGCAGGCGATATTGACGCGTGTGACACCCCCTTAAAAGCACTTAACAATGGGGCACATAGGACACACTGCAGCAATAGTGTCACATGCCTGTAACTTCAATGGCTGGCACAAATGTAACAAAGTATCAAATATACAGTAAACAATGATGTATATCATATAGTAGGACCCTCTGGATATGTGGTGACGGGCAATATGTAGCAAGTAACAAAAGAAATGAAAAATATATATATAAAAAAAATCATATACGGAATAGCTGTAACCCCGTAACAGGAACTAGTAGGGGATGTAGCTGTACAAGGCCTAGTAGTTACAAGTAAAAGTGGTGATCAGGTGTTAATGGCACAATATGATGGCAATCACAGGTTAATAACACAATATAATGGTGTGATACAACCAGGCAGAGATGTGCAATCATTATACAACTCCAGCTGGTAGGAAGACAAGGTAACAGCCGCGGCGCCAGAGCGCCGCGGCCGCTTGTAGCGCTCTGCACCGCGCTCCGCCTCCGGCGTCTTCCTGGTGACCGGCGCCGGGCGCAGCCGCAGGCAGTGTGTCGTCACAGGAACCAGGAAGAAGTCGGAGCGCGGTGCAGAGCGCTGCAAGCGGCAGGGAGTAAGTATCATGATCTCTGTATTCTTTTACAGGGGAGGGGACCCTGTATACAACACCACCAGTGGGGCCCTGTATACAACACCACCAGTGGGGCCCTGTATACACCACCACCAGTGGGGCCCTGTATACACCACCACCAGTGGGGCCCTGTATACAACACCACCAGTGGGGCCCTGTATACAACACCACCAGTGGGGCCCCTGTATACAACACCACCAGTGGGGCCCTGTATACAACACCACCAGTGGGGCCCTGTATACAACACCACCAGTGGGGCCCTGTATACAACACCACCAGTGGGGCCCTGTATACAACACCACCAGTGGGGCCCCTGTATACAACACCACTAGTGGGGCCCTGTATACACCACCACCAGTGGGGCCCTGTATACACCACAACTGACTGGGGCTGCCTGTATACACCACCACTGGGGCTGCCTGTATACACCACCACTGGGGCTGCTGTATACACTGCTGGGGCCTGTATATACAACTGGGGAGGCTGCTGTAATACTGCTGGGGCCTGTATATACAACTGGGGAGGCTGCTGTATACCACAGGGGCTGCTGTATATACTGCTGGGGCCTGTATATACAACTGGGGAGGCTGCTGTAATACTGCTGGGGCCTGTATATACCACTGGGGAGGCTGCTGTATACCACTGGGGCTGCAGTATATACTGCTGGGGCCTGTATATACAACTGGGGAGGCTGCTGTATACCACTGGGGCTGCTGTATATACTGCTGGGGCCTGTATATACACTTGGGGAGGCTGCTGTAATACTGCTGGGGCCTGTGTATACCACTGGGGAGGCTGCTGTAATACTGCTGCGGCCTGTATATAGCACTGGGGAGGCTGCTGGATACCACTGGGGCTGCTGTATATACTACTGGGGCCTGTATATACCACTGGGGCTGCTGTATATACTGTATACAACTGTACGGGTACTATTTTTATTTCATAGTTTGGGGCCCCACTCTCAATCTCGCCTAGGGCCCCACTTGGTCTAAAACCGGCCCTGGCTACAATAGATTGTTATCAATAAGGTGCATGGGGTATAGTCAGTGGTCACAAAATAGTAATCAAAGCCATCAATAGTCACCACAGAAGCCAGGGTAGGTAGAAGGCCGGGCCAGCCAAAGGATGGGCTGGGTGCTGCAGAGTCCCTGGATGGCTCTGTAGCATTTGTGCCAGCCATTGAAGTTATAGGCATGTGACACTATTGCTGCAGTGTGTCCTATGTGCCCCATTGTTAAGTACTTTTAATCACTCCCCTGTATCTGTGCCCTAAATAACATTATTCTATCACCTTTATCCATCTATTTGTTGCTCCCATTCGCCCATTTGTGCCTTGTCTTCTCCTCCCAGGAACATTTTATATAACATCCAATTGTGGAGATAATTATTCCAAGATCTATTGATTCCAATGTATTTTGTTCATGGGAAAACTCCATTCAGGATGAGCCACTATTCATGGGCCCCTGCTGTGCGCCTGTCCCCAGGCTATAATGTGCCAGCCAGCCCCTGGTCCCCATCACTTGGGTGTAGTAATATGGCTGCCGCAGAGCGGGATAGCTGGACAACGTGACGCCGGAAGTGGATGACAGACGGGATGTCAGGATTATGGGAGTAGATTTCTACAGATCTGAGGATTCACTCACATATTATATAGGAATATCTGACTACAAGTCAGCTGTGGTGAAGTTCTGTATGGAGCGTCTGGCACTTACCTGCTGGATTAATGTCCTGAAGGTCACACTGAAATCCGTCCAATCTTCATAGGTGAGGTCACCATATTGGTCTTTATCGTAGCAATCAAATATCAGTTTTAATATCAGTCTGACAGTAAAACTGATGATGCCATCGGGTGGAATCTCCCCTCTGTGGAGGGGATATTTCTGAAGAATACTCCTCAGTACTTTTACCTGATTTAGGTCTAGTGCGATTGGATTCATGGTCAGCAGCTGTCCATGTGTCCAGTCACTAACCATGCATCCAGTGAAATGACAGCTCTGACCTGTGCACATTCAAATGCTAGACACTGATCTGTGATGTCACAATGCTATGATGTCACAATGCTATGATGTCATCGTTTGGAATGTTGAGGTGGAATAACTTTATCACTGCAAAGTCCATAAACAGATACAATCTATCATTAGTAGATTGGTGCCACCTCACCCAATCCAGACCACGGGCTATTGTAATTCATGGAGCCACGTCAGGGTACACAAGGGGGGTGTATATACTGAGGGGGAAAGATTAATGAAGTATTACTACAAAAAAGCCCCAGAAGCGTGCATCATTAACCGTATACATCAACATTTAACACCTTTACAATCCGGAAATGTTCCGTTTTTCCTTTCTTCCAAGAGCCGTAACCTTTTTTATTTTTGTCACTATAGACATATGAGGCTTATTTTTTGCGGGACGAGTTATGCTCTTTAATGACATCATTTATTTTAGCATATATATAAATAATAATAATAATAATAATAATAATATAGGGTACTGCAAAATAGAGAAACAATTCCAAGTGCAGTGAAATTGCAATAAAAGTGCAATGTCATGATTTATTTTGTCACATTTGAAGAGTAAAGCTGAGCTGCAATCGTAAGGGCGATCACTGTAAATAACAGACAATCTTTAAATATCAAAAAAGATCAAAGATTATTTAGTGACTGACACACAAGATATGGACAATATTTAAAAACCATTAAAAGGCAAAGAAGGCCTGTATGTACGGGCCCCTTCCCTAAAGTTATAATAAACAATGGTGTACTTGGCATAGGTATCAAGTTATACAGTAATAACCAGTGAACAATCAAAGTTACACCATTAATGGTATTAACACTGACAGAATATCACCATGTGGGCTTTGCGGGGGTGAGCAGGCAGCGTGCTGCAGGGGTGAGTGGGCTGTGCAGGGTGAGCGGGGAGTGTGCTGCAGGGGTGAGCGAGCTGTGCATGGGTGAACAGGGAGCGTGCTGCAGGGGTTAGTGGACTGATGGTGTGCATTGCATGATATGGAGCCCTATGGATGGTGTGCATTGCATGATATGGAGCCCTATGGATGGGGTGCATTGTATGATCTGGAGCTCTATGGATGGGGTGAATTACATGATTTGGAGCCCTGTGGATGGGGTGCATTGTATGAGATGGAGCCCTATGGATGGGGTGCACTGTATGAGATGGAGTCCTACAGATGGGGTGCATTGCATAATATGGAGTCCTATGGATAGGGTGCATTGTATGATCTGGAGCTCTATGGATGGGGTGAATTACATGATTTGGAGCCCTGTGGATGGGGTGCATTGTATGAGATGGAGCCCTATGGATGGGGTGCATTGTATGAGATGGAGCCCTATGGATGGGGTGCACTGTATGAGATGGAGCCCTATGGATGGGGTGCATTGCATAATATGGAGTCCTGTGGATGGGGTGCATTGTATGAGATGGAGCCCTATGGATGGGGTGCATTATATGATCGGGAGCCCTATGGATGTGGTGAATTGTATGAGATGGAGCCCTATGTATGGAGTGCATTATATGACATGGAGCCCTAAGGATGGGGGTGCATTATGTGACCTGGATCCCTATGGATGGGGTGCATTATATGATATGGAGCCCTATGGAAGGGTTACATTGTATGAGATGGAGCCCTATGGACAAGTTGCATTGTATGAGATGGAGCCATGCGAGATACTCATAGTGTCTCTCCGCTCTAACACAACACATTTCATTGCAGTTTTTGATTTTCCCATTGAAGTCAATGTCATCCATTACAACCTGAAGGAAAATCTTGCGCAACTTTTAGGAACTTTTAGCCCCAAAGGATGTGGCCCCTTTAACATAAAGTGTAGATATTGATTCTTGCACACACACACACACAACACATTATTATTTTAACTTCTTAAAAGGCAAAGAAGGCCTGTATGTACGGGCCCCTTCCCTAAAGTTATAATAAACAATGGTGTACTTGGCATAGGTATCAAGTTATACAGTAATAACCAGTGAACAGTCAGTTACACCATTAATGGTATTAACACTAACAGAATATCACCATGTAGTCCTAGCTGGACCACAGCCATAACCCACATTGTATGTCACAAGTCAATTAATGCATCAATACAGTCCCTGTCGTCCCTAACCATGCAGAAAGAGCATTGGCACAGTATGAAAGTATGACCCACTGGTCCAGGGATGATCCCAAAACAATATCACCCCAATAAGCTAAGTGCCCCAAGTAATGAGGTCACCCTGCCGTCCAAATAGGGAAGGAGACCAAACCGATCCAAGCCTTACCCTGTCCTTAGTGGGAGAATCCCTGGCAGGATAAGTGAGGGTTCACATCATGGGTAAGTCTGACATCTTGTGGACAGCTCCTCTATAAATACCTATGATAATGCAATAAAGCAATAAGGAAATATTACACACCCGTGTGCGGATTACCATGGTTAGGGACGACAGGGACTGTATTGATGCATTAATTGACTTGTGACATACAATTTAAGGCACCTTAAGTTAGGCTATACTGGGCACCATAAAAGCAATTAACCCTATAAATGTATTAAGCATTAAATGAGTTATGTCCTTTGTAGTGAACAATGAAATAAAGATGGGGTGTCTTGGTTTCTTTTTGGGATATAATTGAGTGTTTATGTCATGTATAAATTGTTTTAATGATTGTTTCAATATTATTCCAATAAAGTGATATTTTGTACCAATACTTTGGGCTACAAAACTCATTCATACATAGGTGTTTTTTAAATTTGAGTTAGCCTTGATACAGCGGCCACAATTTAGGTTAACATTTGTTCACTAAACCAAGCTGTCATGTGTCAATCTGTGATTTCCATCTGTCTTTCCTCGCAGATCCCCGTCCAAGGAAATATAAACGTGGGTTGCCGCAGCCCTGCCCCGACAAGCATTTTACCTTCCGAGTGGTGAGCGGAGCAGCCAACGTCAATAGACGAAAGATCTGCCGTGAAGATGAAATGTGAGTAGAGCGGCCGCGTGAGACTCAGGGTAACGTCCTGCCGGGGTGAGACAATACAGCCGGGGCGTTCTCCATATCTGCACTGTGATGTATTCCGGAACATTTGGAGGACCGTCTCCTACTCGGGATCCTTACTCCCTTTCTCCCACGGTCGATTTTAGTTTTTGATCTTTTCTTTTTCGATCTTTCAAGAGCCATCACTTTTTGTTTTGTACCCGGTGGCACCAAACATGTTACCTTTTTATTAGTAGATTTTTATACCAGGAATAGGAGCTGATAGAATAAATATAACAACACGTATATAATATTTATTTCTGCCTAATTACAATGTTGCTGTCGGTGACATTTTAAGTGGATCAACAGCAGCGATCAGATCTTCTATCCCTGCTCCGTAGACGTGGACCCAATGGTAGAACGTACCTAAGTGCCCTTTGTTAGGGTTAAATATGGCGGCCGTCCTGGTTCACACGTAGACAGTAAAGGTGAAGTAAAGATGATCGCCCCGAGGTATAATCATAGTGTAGATTGGCGACTTTCTGTGTCCTCGCAAGGTAATTATGCCGTCTTTGTACGCGGCATATTTATTGAAAACTACAACTCGTCCCCGTCACCTAGAATCTCATCCAATGTGTCGTCTAATGTCCAATGTGTCTAATGCTGTGTTCACGTCACTTAGTCGCCATTTTTTGTCTTTAGACGTAGTGGAGCTGATGAACGTCCTACGCCCGATACATGAAGGGACTCTGGTGCTTTTGGCTTCTTATGACGATCCAGCCACAAAGTGAGTGAAGAGAGAGTTTATCCGAGTTTCCAGAGCTGAATCTTCTGTATTGTGAACCGATCTGAGCTTCTGTCTCATCTTCAAGAATGGATGAAGACGCCAGGAAGATGATCATGGAGCTCGGCAGCTCCTCGGCCAAGGACGTCGCCTTCAGGGACAGCTGGGTCTTCGTGGGGGCAAAAGGGGTTCAGGACAAATCTCCATTCAAGCAGGTAAAGGTCTTTGTTATTTGTTTTATATCATTATTTTAAATAACCCGTATATATAGCAAGAATACAAAGAAATGTATATATCCATATATTCAGAGAGTCTTAAAGGGGTTGTCCACTTCTCTACTATTAATGATCTGTCCCTCAGATAAGTCATCAGTATGAGAAGGGTGGGGGGCTTCCATCCAGTCTCAGTCTTTAGTTGCAGTAGCAGAGTGCGCCCAGTACACAGCGCTGTTCCTCTCTGTGCCCTGTGTACGTCCAGCAACCATAGATACCAGTTGATTGGTGGGAGTGCCAGGTTTCGGACCCCATCAGTTTCATCCCAAGGAAAGGTCATCCTGAGACGGTTTGTCCGGTCTAAATTGATAATTCTGCAGTCACTCTGTGTGACTCAGTGACTTGCAGACTTCTCAGTCCTCCCAGTACACGCACTGGGCTCTGTAAGGATTTGTGGGTTTCAGAGCTGGGAACGGCAGTCAATTGTCCGCAATTATGCTAGATGACCACACCTACTAGTCAGATACACTCACTCCATACACTTCTATTGAGCAAGGCCGCACCCACTAGAAGGCCACACCCACTAGTCAGACACACCCACTCCATACACTTCTATTGATCGAGGCCACTCCCATTAACTGGCAACACCTACCAGTCACACACCCATACACTTCTTTTGAGCGAGGCCGCTCCCACTAGTCAGACACACCCACTACGTACACGTCAATTGATCAAGGTCACACCCACTCAATGACCACACCCACTGCATACACTTCTATTGGAGCTGGAGGGCTGTGTGCTGCCTCGCACTCTAGACCTGGAATAAAGGAGCCGTCCGGGAGGCTCGAGCAGGACCGGAGGGCACTGGCCATTGAGGATCTGTCCCGATTTTCTCCTAATTTCTCCTGATTTGTTGGCCATTGACTACCGACAGTAACTGCACCTCGTTCAGACATTGCCGCCGGTCCGGATGAGTAGACTGATAGGAGAGAGGTGCAGACTGTGATCAGTTGTAATGCATGGCATGAAAAAAATGGCTCCAAAATCGCTTAACCTCTCTCTGACCAAGAAGCGGTACCAAGAAGCTGCAAATATCATTTGTTCATTGTTTGTACATGTCTCCATCTTATCACTGCATGAGATGAACATGAGGGTTAAATACTCTGCAAGTACAACCGCATGTTCTAGAAAGTCTTCAGCCGGACGGGCATTAACATGCCACAGGGTAGCCTAAACCTACGTTTCTCTCAGGTAGGGAAATGTAGGACTGAAATTTCTGCATTCACTCTGCTCTGTGATATTGTCTGCCCATCACATACAATCAGTAGTGACAGCTTCTTCATTGGGCAGATCGGATCTGATCACTTACACTTCTTCCGTCTCCAAGCTGGCGTGACATAATTGTAGTAATGAATTCTTCATTGGGCAGATCGGATCACTTACACCACTACCATCTCCGAGCTGGCATGGCATTATTGCAGTGATGGATTCTCTATTGGGCAGATCAGATCTGATCACTTACACTACTCCCATCTCCGAGCTGTACTAGTGACATTAAAATAGGTCAATCACAGTGTGGGATATAATCTACCATGAAATAAATTATTTTAATATTAAACAATTTGGGGGGGGGACTATAAAACGTGGTGATTTTACACCACAACATCAAAACAATAGTCCCTTGCTGTGACCTAGGATTTAGTGTGATTCGGAGGAATGGATGCGAGGGACTGTGAGAGGAGTGGATGTGATGTTCAGGGATAGAAGATAAAGCTCAGACCGGGCTTTTATCAGGATTTTTTAAATAGAGGATTTGTCACAAGTACTTTCCAGTAAATTTATTTTTTTCTTATCTAGGCATCCATGTTTTCATTTAAAGGCAACTCAGGGATACTTGGTTAAATCAAATAAAAAGGTGCACAAGTATCACCCAGTCCTGATTCCATATATAAGTTGCTGCCTAACTAACAGCACTGGGTTTCTGAAGAAGCCTTGTGCGAAACGCGTTAAGGGTGAGCACATTTCCCTCCACAGGACCGGTTCACTACACTAACACCTTTATAGGACTTTCTCATTTGTGTATCTTAGTATGTGAAATTGCTTTGGCAGCCTATTAGTGTTAGTTTTACTAACCTTGTGTAGCCTGAACTACGGATATTTTCCACACCTTCTTTATTCTTTATCCTATTTTTTATCTTATTTGGTAATCCTGATTTGTTGTGAACACTTTGTTCTACATCTTTCTCCATTGTTGGGATGTTCTATGGTTCACAAAAAACGTTTTCTGCACCTGTTTGCATGGAGTGAATATATTTCACTCATGTTGGTTGTTAGTGTATAATAAAGGTAACTGAGACATACTATTGTTACACGCATGTTTGCACATTTTGCACTTTATTCAGGATTTAAGGCACCTTAAGTTAGGCTATACTGGGCACCATAAAAGCAATTAACCCTATACATGTATTAAGCATTAAATGAGTAATGTCCTTTATACTGAACAATGAAATAAAGATGGGGTGTCTTGGTTTCTTTATGGGATATAATTGAGTGTTTCTGTCATGTATAAATTGTTTTAATGATTGTATCAATATTATTCCAATAAAGTGATATTTTGTACCAACACTTTGGGCTAAAAAACTCATTCATACATAGGTGTTTTTTTTTTGTTTAGTGAACAAGTCCGGCATCAGCCTAAGGCTTTGTGCCCACAGGACGTTTTTACAGCAGTCCTGAACGCAGCAAAACCTGTCCTGGTTTCAAGGATCCTAGAGTCCTGGCCAGGAGATTCGCTATGATCTTGTCTGCGTTTCTTGCGCGTTTTTGCTGCTGCTTCTTTCTCGCGTTTTTTATGCGTATTTGCCATTGACTGCAGCAAAAACGCCGGAAAATAGAACATGTCAGTTCTCTCCCATCCGCAGGAAAACCGCAGGGATTTGACAGTTCTTGGCACTTGCAAAACCAATGTGTGGACAGCATTTTTTTGTGAAACACATTGGTTTTGCTGGGAATCCAAACTGCAGGAACAAATTACCATAAAACCAATGGTAAACTGCATGCAGAAAACGCAGCAAAAACGTCCTGTGGGCACATGCCTTTAAGGGTCATTTACAAAAGTGTCAACCAAAATGTGTTATGACTAGTAGAAGTGGTGAAGCGGAGTGAGGATTATCCTAGACATTATCACAAGCCTGCAAATGTCAGCACCAGAACTACAATGGGGAATCCGTTATAAAAAGCTTCTTACCTATTTTACAGAACATAGCCCCAGATGCCAGGGAGGGCGCCGGCCCAAGCTCTGGACACCGGAGGGGGCACCGCCCTGAGCCCCAGACACAAGGGAAGGCCGCCGCCCCGAGCCGCAGACACTAGGGAGGACGCCGGCCCAAGCTCTGGACACCAGAGGGGGCACCGCCCTGATTCCCAGACACAAGGGAAGGCCGCCGCCCGAGCCGCAGACACTAGGGAGGGCGCCGTGCCAAGCCCTGAACACCAGCCCAAGCCCCAAACGCCGCCACCACCCTGAGCAGGGTGCCACCCCAAGCCCCAGACATCAGGGATGAAGCCGTGCTGAGCCCCGGACACCAGGAAGGGAGCCGTGCCGAGCCCCAGACTCCAGTGAGGGAGCCGTGCTGAGCCCCGGACACCATAAAGGGAGCCGTGTCGAGCCCTGGACACCATAGAGGGAGCCGTGCCAAGCCCTGGACACCAGGAGGGAGCTGTGCTGAACCCCAGACACCAGGGAGGGAGCTGTGCTGAACCCCAGACACCAGGGAGGGAGCTGTGCTGAGCCCCAGACACCAGGGAGGGAGCCATGCTGAGCCCCGGACACCATAGAGGGAGCCATGCCGAGCCCCAGACTCCAGTGAGGGAGCCGTGCCAAGCCCCGGACACCATAGAGGGAGCCGTGCTGAGTCCTGGACACCATAGAGGGAGCCGTGCTGAGCCCCAGAAACCAGGGAGGATGCGGTCCGAGCCCCGGACACCAGGGAGGACGCCGGCCCGAGCCCGGACACCAGGGAGGACGCCGGCCCAAGCCCCGGACACCAGGGAGGACGCCGGCCCGAGCTCCGGACGCCAGGGAGGACGCCGGCCCGAACCCCGGATGCCAGGGAGGACACCGGCCCGAGCCATGGACACCAGGGAGGGAGCCATGCTGAGCCCCAGACACCAGGGAGGGAGCCGTGCTGAGCCCCAGACACCAGGGAGGATACGGTCCGAGCCCCGGACACCAGGGAGGACGCCGGCCCGGTCTTCTCCAAGCCTAGATAGGAACACCAAGGTCTTCTCCAAAACTAGATAGAACCACCAGGGTCTTCATCAGATCCTAGACAGGAACATCAGGGTCTTCTCCAAACCTAGATAGGGCCACCATGGTCTGTCTTCTCCAAGCCTAGATAGGAACACCAAGATCTTCTTCAAGTCTAGATAGGTCCACCAGGGTCTTCTCCAAGCCTAGAACGGAACACCAGGGTCTTCTCCAAGCCTAGATAGGTCCACCAGGGTCTTATCCAAGCCAAGATAGAACCACCAGGGTCTTCTTCAAGCCTAGATAGGTCCACCAGGGTCTTCTCCAAGCCTAGATAGGAACACTAGGGACTTCTCCAAGCCTAGATAGGTCAACCAGGGTCTTCTCCAAGCCTAGATAGGAACACTATAGGGTTTTCTCCAAGCCTAGATAAGTCCACCAGGGTCTTCTCCAAGCCTAGATAGGAACACCAGGGTCTTCTCCAAACCTAGATAGGGCCACCATGGTCTGTCTTCTCCAAGCCTAGATAGGAACACTAGGGTTTTCTCCAAGCCTAGATAGCTCCACCAGGGTCTTCTCCAAGCCTAGACAGGAACATCAGGGTCTTCTCCAAACCTAGATAGGGCCACCATGGTCTGTCTTCTCCAAGCCTACATAGGAACACCAAGATCTTCTCCAAGCCTAGATAGGTCCACCAGGGTCTTCTCCAAGCCTAGAAAGGAACACCAGGGTCTCCTGCAAGCCTAGATAGGTCCACCAGGGTCTTCTCCAAGCCAAGACAGAACCACCAGGGTCTTCTTCAAGCCTAGATAGGTCCACCAGGGTCTTCTTCAAGCCTAGATAGGTCCACCAGGGTCTTCTCCAAGCCTAGATAGGAACACTAGGATCTTCTCCAAGCCTAGATAGG
Source organism: Allobates femoralis (assembly GCA_033576535.1). Lineage (NCBI taxonomy): Eukaryota > Metazoa > Chordata > Amphibia > Anura > Aromobatidae > Allobates > Allobates femoralis. The sequence continues at coordinate 4,070,119 of JARQOC010000008.1, read as the reverse complement.
TCAACCAGGGTCTTCTCCAAGCCTAGATAGGAACACTAGGGTTTTCTCCAAGCCTAGATCGGTCCACCAGGGTCTTCTCCAAGCCTAGATAGGTCCACCAGGGTCTTCTCCAAGCCAAGATAGAACCATCAGGGTCTTCTCCAAGCCTAGATATGTCCACCAGGGTCTTCTCCAAGCCTAGATAGAAACTCTAGGGTCTTCTCCAAGCCTAGATAGGAACACCAGGGTCTTCTCCAAGCCAAGATAGAACCACCAGGGTCTTTCCAAGCCTAGATAGTAACTCTAGGGTCTTCTCCAAGCCTAGATAGGAACACCAAGGTCTTCTCCAAGCCTAGATAGAACCACCAGGGTCTTCTCCAGATCCTAGACAGGAACATCAGGGTCTTCTCCAAACCTAAATAGGACCACCATGGTCTGTCTTCTCCAAGCCTAGATAGGAACACCAAGATCTTCTCCAAGCCTAGATAGGACCACCATGGTCTGTCTTCTCCAAGCCTAGGTAGGACCACCATGGTCTTCTCCAAGCCTAGGTAGGTCCATGCTACATTGCACCGGCTTTGAAGGTAGCCACCTGGGCCCCTGTGCAGCCACATAGGCTGCACTAATGGTATGTCCGCCCCTGCATTTTACCATAAAAAATAATTGGTTTGTTGCAAGGTATTGTCTTTAGAGCGAAACGCGCTGCACCGCGGTCTCTGATTTCTTCCGTTAGCCAATAGTGACACCTAGTGGAGCTGCCGGTGATCTGCAGAGGGTTCAGCTGTGACTAATCTTCCAATATACATTGTGCACTCAGTAAAATCACCCCCTCTGTATTCTGTATCATGAGCATTTATCGGCCTCTTTGCAGCCATTTTTACATGTATTTGCTTTTCTTTTTTTTTATTTTTTATCCCCACAACTATTATTTGTTTTTTGCAAGATTATTTTTGGATTTTTACACCCGCACTGGACCCATCAGGATCCTGGATTAGGCAAATATATCATGTTTTTTATTTTTATTTCATTCAAAACCAGGAACATATAAACCAGGATGGACCAGTGATGGGGGATATATATATATATATATATATATATATATATATATATATATACCACAATGGAGACTTATATACCAGATTGGGAGATTTATATACATGGGTGGGCCCAGGATGGGGACAAATATATAGCAAATTGGGGGACACATTTGCCAGGATGGGGGAGTTATATACCAAAAAGTGTAATATATACCTGGAATGGGCCCAAAATAGGGGACATTAGTACAGAATGGGGATTACATAATGAAGGGGGAGGGGAAGCAACACATATGTCTTTATAGGATTTAGAAAGCTACAAGAGCCCATACATCTGACCAACATGCAGCGGGGTGGGAATGGAGGCGCAGGCAGATCCTAATCTTGCACACAGGCCCATCAAACTCTAGTTACGCCACTGGTGTGGGGGGGGGGGGGCAGTGTGTGTGTGGGCATTATACAGTGTGTGGTCCTTTATCCAGCATGTGAGCTAATATGGGGGACATTATACAGTGTGAGAGCTAATGTGGGGGTCCTCATACAATGTGGGAGCCCTTATAAAGTGTGGGGGTTGCTATGGAGGCCATTATACAATGTGGGGGCTACTGGGGACCATTGTACAGTGTGTGGACCATTGTTTTGGGGGAGCTGTGGACCCATCATACTGTATATAGAGCCAAAAGAGTTTTTTACCAGGCTATTTGCGCTCCCAGAGGTCTATGATCCAAAGCTTCTTGTAATTTCATAAAAAGTTTTTTAATATTTCTTAAGAAAAGCACATACAAGAAGCATTGGATCATAGACCTCTGGGAGCGCAAATAGCCTGGTAAAAAACTCTTTTGGATCTATATTCCTATGGTAACTCGGTCTGAGCTACTTACTAGCTACCAGGGATTTGCAGCATACCGACTACTGAGGAAACCTACGCCTGGATACTTAATGGTCCTTAGTGACCGATACGCAAGTGAACAAGACCTAAAAAAGGTGAGTGCCATCCACATCCACCTACGATCTGATTATACATTTAGATCGGTGCGCTTTCTTCCTCTCCTTTTCTTCTACCAGAAACTGTATATAGAGGAGATATAGAGGCATCATATTGTGTATAGGGGAGGGTCAGGGGCATCATACTGTGTATAGGGGAGGCGTAGAGGCATCATATTATGTATAGGGGACGTGCAGGGGCATCCTACTGTGTATAGGGGAGGTGTAGAGGCATAATATTGTGTATAGGGGATGGGCAGGGGCATCATACTGTGTATTGAGGAGATGTAGAGGCATCATACTGTGTATATAGGACAGGCAGGGGCATCATACTGTGTATAGGGGAGGCGCAGAGGCATTATATTATGTATAGGGGACAGACAGGGGCATTATGCTGTGTATAGGGGAGGTGTAGAGGCATCATATTGTGTATAGGGGACGGACAGGGGCATCATACTGTGTATAGGGGAGGCGTAGAGGCATCATATTGTGTATAGGGGACAGGCAGGGGCATCATACTGTGTATAGGGGAGGCGTAGAGGCATCATACTGTATATAGAGGAGGCGTAGAGGCATCATATTGTGTATAGGGGAGGTGTAGAGGCATAATATTGTTTATAGGGGACGGGCAGGGGTATCATACTGTGTATAGGGGAGGCATAAAGGCATCATATTATGTATAGGGGGCAAGCAGGGGCATCATACTGTGTATAGGGGAGGCGTAGAGGCATATTGTGTGTAGAGGACGGGCATGGGCATCATACTGTGTATAGGGGAGGCGTAGAGGCATCATATTGTGTATAGGGGATGGACAGGGGCATCATACTGTGTATAGAGGAGATGTAGAGTCATCATATTGTGTATATAGGACGGGCAGGGGCATCATACTGTGTATAGGGGAGGCGTAGAGGCATCATATTGTGTATAGGGGATGGACAGGGGCATCATACTGTGTATAGAGGAGATGTAGAGTCATCATATTGTGTATATGGGACGGACAGGGGCATCATATTGTGTATAGGTGAGGCGTAGAGGCATCATATTGTGTAATGGGGACGGGCAGGGGCATCATACTGTGTATAGGGGAGACGTAGAAGCATCATACTGTGTATAGGGGATGGACAGGGGCATCATACTGTGTATAGGGGAGGCGTAGAGGCATCATATTGTGTATAGGGGACGAGCAGGGGCATCATACTGTGTATAGGGGAGGCGTAGAGGCATCATATTTTGTATAGGGGACGGACAGGGGCATCATACTGTGTATAGGGGAGGTGTAGAGGCATCATATTATGTATAGGGGATGGGCATCATACTGTGTATAGGGGAGGCGTAAAGGCATCATATTGTGTATAAGGGACATGCAGGGGCATCATACTGTGTATAGGGGAGGCGTAGAGGTATCATATTGTGTATAGGGGATGGGCGGGGCATCATACTGTGTATAGGGGAGGTTTTCCAGCATCATATTGTGTATAGGGGAGAGACAGGGGCATCATGCTGTGTATAGGGGGCGGGCAGCGGCATCATACTGTGTATAGGGGAGGCATAGAGGCATCATTTTATGTATAGGGGACGGGCTGGGGCATCATACTGTGTATAGGGGAGGCGTACAGGCATCATACTGTGTATAGGGGACGGACAGGGGCATCATATTGTGTATAGGGGAGGCGTAGAGGCATCATACTGTGTATAGGGGACGTGCAGGGGCATCATACTGTGTATAGGGGAGGCGTAGCAGCATCATACTGTGTATAGGGGACGGACAGGGGCATCATACTGTGTATAGGGGAGGCGTAGAGGCATATTGTATATAAGGGACAGGCAGGGGCATCATACTGTGTATAGGGGAGGCGTAGAGGCATATTGTGTATAGGGGACGGGCAGGGGCATCATACTGTGTATAGGGGAGGCATAGAGGCATCATATTGTGTATAGGAGATGGGCAGGGGCATCATACTGTGTATAGGGGAGGTGTAGAGGCATCATATTGTGTATGGGGGAAGGGCAGGGGCATCATACTGTGTATAGGGGAGGCGTAGAGGCATCATATTGTGTATAGGGGACGGGCAGGGACATCATACTGTGTATAGGGGAGGCGTAGAGGCATCATATTGTGTATAGGCGACGAGCAGGGGCATCATACTGTGTATAGGGGAGGTGTAGAGGCATCATATTGTGTATAGGGGACGGGCAGGGACATCATACTGTGTATAGGGGAGGCGTAGAGGCATCATATTGTGTATAATGGACATGCAGGGGCATCATACTGTGTATAGGGGAGGCATAGAGGCATCATATTGTGTATAGGGGATGGGCAGGGGCATCATACTGTGTATAGGGGAGGCGTAGAGGCATCATATTGTGTATAGGGGATGGGCAGGGGCATCATACTGTGTATAGGGGAGGCGTAGAGGCATCAAATTCTGTATAGGGGACGGACAGGGGCATCATACTGTATATAGGGGAGGTGTAGAGGCATCATATTGTGTATAGGGGACCGGCAGGGACATCATACTGTGTATAGGGGACTGGCAGGGGCATCATACTGTGCAGGTTATTATTTTCTCTCCCACCCTTGTCTTTTTGTGATGTCCACGTTGCAGCCCCCTATGATCCTTTCATCAGTGCTTCTTCCTCTTTGCCGGGTGATCACTGATCTATAACTTGCCCTAAGGATCAGAGTTTTGATGAGTGACTGCAATTGCCTTATAGTAAAACATTATTTTTTCTAGGATGCAATTTAAAGAGTAAAAATGCTTGGTTTTACAAGGTATATTGTTATTATGAAGGTGCTAAGTGTAAGGAGCTGGCCATTTTCTAATGGCTATCAGACTTTTCCAGCACGATCACTAGTTACGTCGATTTTATTGTTCACAAGTTGAAGTGGGATGGAGATGTACCAGAATGTCACTTCCAGCCTGTTTACGCAGACCGTAATGCAATTAAGTCTACATTACTATTCAGTGTGCTGCATCTGGAGTGCGTATGCGTGTGTGTGAGGGGGAAGGGATGGTGTATCTTTGCTCCCCTGCTGGTGGGGACTGCCCATACACATCCTGTAGACAGGGTGGGAGACTGGGCTTCTGGAACAATAAGCCACATATAAAAGTTAGTTGGTGCTGTGAATTGGGAGCCAGAGGATCTGTTGCTAGGTCATATCATGAAAACCCATGGATGGACTATAGGAACTGGAGCTGGATACACGGATACACGTGCTACGATCATAATATCTACTGTCTGGATTTTAGGAACTATCTTAAGGACTATGCTTACCGACTGGACCTGGATACACGTGCTATGGTTGGGATATCCATCATCTGGAGGAACTTAAGGACTATTGTTTCTGGCTGGTTTCTGATCTTGTGGACTGGGGGCAATCCTTTCATTCATGTGCTCTTTGTCTTCCTGCCATTATAAACCCCACACCAGCCTCTAGTCAGTGCTTAAGTATTCTGCCTGTTTCCTGTTCCTAGTGGCTTCTTATGTTCTCTGCCTACTCCTGCAAATCTCTTGTTGCTCATCAGAGGTTCTGCTACCTACACCTGTGCCAGCGTTCCTTCCACTTCTGGCTGCTCATTTACTCCCTACTTACAGCTGCTGGCTTACTCCTTCTGCGGCGGCTTTTGCCTCACCTGCCTTTGCTGACACGTAAGATAATTGCTTTATTAAGTGCTCTGTCACTTCCTCCATTCAAATAGATGCAGAGCACACGACTGTTCTGGACTCTGGTAATTTGCTCTGCATCTGATTCTGGGTTTTCTAAGACACTTCCTTCCCAGGCCTCCCTGGATGATTTAATGTGTTATATAGACTTGCTTAAACATCTCCGTGTTTGGACATGTCATAGACTTTCCTTTTACAGCATCTCTGTCCACTGATTTCATTATCCTCTGAGTTTTTTCAATAGACTCTTCGTTAAGGCTTCATTCAATATCTGTACTGTGTGTTTACGGACTTTCAGTTTTACTTTGCACTTTGTTGTTTATCACCGTGTGTTATAATATAGACTTTTTCACCTATAAACTGTGTTCTATTGTGTCTTTGCTCCATGCAAGAAGACTCCTGAGTTATCCATGATAATTATGACATCTACCTGGAGTTGCTGTATTACTGTGTACGGATACAAATAAAAATTGTTGCATCATTAACCTGCCGGTGATTATTACAGCCCACAACTCCAGATCGTCACACTGTATCCACACTGTTGGGGCCTGTATACCCTGTATACCACACTGCTGGGCTGTATACTACACTGCTGGGCTGTATACCACACTGCTGGGCTGTATACCACACTGCTGGGCTGTATACCACACTGCTGAGCTGTATACCACACTGCTGGGCTGTATACCACACTTCTGGGCTGTATACCACACTGCTGGGCTGTATACCACACTGCTGGGCTGTATACCACACTGCTGGGCTGTATACCACACTGCTGGGGCTGTATCCACACTGTTGGGGCCTGTATACCTTGTGTACCACACTGCTGGGCTGTGTACCACACTGCTGGGGGCTGTATATCCTGTGCTGGGGGCTGTATACCGGAGTGGCGGTCTGCTGTATTTCCCACCCTCGGCTTATACATGAGTATATACGGTGTGTGTGTGTGTGTGTGTGTGTGTGTGAGTAGGCTGGGGCTGCCAATATAAGACCCCCCCCCCTCCCCCGAAAGTAAGACAGGGGGCCACTTTTGGTCCCCAAAAAAATGTAAGACAGGGTCTTACTTTCGGGAAAACACGGTAGTTGCATTTATCTTCCAGTTCTGATCCTGCATTATGCAAATTGTCTCTTCAGAGAGGAAGTCGACTTGAACTTTAGTTTCACCTATTGGAAGTAGCAATCCTAAAAGTCAAATACTACCCTTTACCGAGGTAATTTCAGACTTTTAGGATTGCTATTTCCAATAGGTGGCGCTAGAGTTCAAGTCAATTTCTTCTAGATGAGACAATTTACATATTTCCCAGAGGAGCGTTGTGGCTTCAAGTCTTCTTACTAGCATGCCGGATTGGTGTGTCACTCTCCAAAAGGACAAAAGCTCACCCCTTAGATCCTGCATTTTGGAGCTGATCTTCTGGGAGAAGGATCTATTGGTTGATGATGCCAATGAGTCCACCCACATGTTTCCAGTGTCCAGAGGCAAGTGGCTCCGGCATAGCAATAACTACATCCAACCTCCATATTATCATTTCTGCTGGAACAGCGTTGCTATCTAAAAATCTTTTAGCTGACGCTACTAGAAATCCACACACAATAATCCCAAAGCCTGTATAAAAATTAATTTTCTACTGGCTAAGTAGACGCTATGTCTTCTGGAGCCAAATCCTCAATTCTCAACTGATACCAAGCTTGGTCCACAGATTACATGGTTACAGGGGACCAGAGAATATAAAAAAGCAACAAGTAAGCCAGCACTACCAGAAGATGGTAAAATATGGCAAAATATTAATCAATCTTTTAAACCACTCTGCCACGTCAAGGCAATCTCATCAGGGTGGTCCTACTCTATATATTTTTATTTTAGTTGTGCCATACAGCCTCCAACATACATATAAAGCAGAATTATTAAAAGCAGCACTTACCTGGAGCATTTTAAAACCGCTCCCATGGTGTCAGACTGGTACATGTGAATAAAGGCAAATCAAGCCCCAGCATATGCAGCTGATACTACACATGCCTGGGCTTTTCAGAAATGACCCTCACAGCAGCAGACCAGCACTCGTGAATAAAGGCTGGGCAGGCCCAAGTAAATGGAGCTTGCAATTAACTGAGTCTGAGGGCAGGGTAAGATAACCGAGTATGAACGGTTACCAAGGTTTGCCACAAACAATACAGACGGAATAACAAGCCAAAACTGGTGTGCAGAGAATATACTTGCATCAATAGCGTTACATAGGGTGATGATGCATTCAATTTGAGGATCCTAAAATGTCCAGTCCCCAACTTGTAGTGACAAAAAAGAAAGCGGTTCCACTTATAAACGTTTATTTAATTTTGTGTTTAATAATTTTGTGCAGTGTGGAAAGTTATGAAATTATGCAAACCACTTTATTGGGAAGTTCATAAATAAAAATTGCATGTAAGGGGCCTCCAAACCCCAACGTTACACCAGTCTAGTTGTCTACCTTTAGCTGAAATTATGTCAGTAGTTACTGATGTGGAGTTCAGATGATGGCAGCAGTGATGGGTCAGCTCAGCTCCTGTGTCACTAACTCTGGGAAGCACAGATGATGGTAGTGATGGGTCAGCCCCTGTCACTAACTCTGGGAAGCACAGATGATGGCAGTGATGGGTCAGCTCCTGTGTCATTAACTCTGGGGAGTACAGATGATGGCAGTGATGGGTCAGCCCCTGTCACTAACTCTGGGGAGTACAGATGATGGCAGTGATGGTTCAGCCCCTGTGTCACTAACTCTTGGGAGTACAGATGATGGCAGTGATGGGTCAGCCCCTGTCGCTAACTCTGGGGAGTACAGATGATGGCAGTGATGGGTCAGCCCCTGTGTCACTAACTCTGGGGAGTACAGATGATGGCAGTGAAGGGTCAGCCCCTGTCGCTAACTCTGGGGAGTACAGATGATGGCAGTGATGGGTCAGCCCCTGTCACTAACTGGGGAGTACAGATGATGGCTGTGATGGGTCAGCCCCTGTGTCACTAACTGGGGAGTACAGATGATGGCAGTGATGAGTCAGCCTCTGTGTTACTAACTGGGGAGTACAGATGATGGCAGTGAAGGGTCAGCCCCTGTCACTAACTGGGGAGTACAGATGATGGTAGTGAAGGGTCAGCCCCTGTCACTAACTGGGGAGTACAGATGATGGCTGTGATGGGTCAGCCTCTGTGTCACTAACTGGGGAGTACAGATGATGGCAGTGATGAGTCAGCCCCTGTGTTACTAACTGGGGAGTACAGATGATGGCAGTGAAGGGTCAGCCCCTGTGTCACTAACTCTGGGGATATGCTGCTGCTGCAGGAGATTGTTTTGATAAGCACAACATTCAAAGAAAGCAACAGCGGCTAACTGTCACGAGTTTGTCTCACCCTGGGGAGACCTCTGGCGAGTCTTGCATACCCAGATCTCACTTCACTCTCCCGTCAGCCCCCACCAGTGACGTACACCGCTCAGTTGGTCCAATCCTGGCCCTGAGAATTCAAGGATCAAAGCTAGAAACATATGAGCCACAGAAAGATCAGCTTACAGGAGCGGAGTCGATAGGAAAGTGATAGTTAGGACAAAAGAAAGGAGGTCACATTAGTAGCTGTGTGCCACTAAATGGAGTTGGTGCCTCTTCTACTCCATCAAGACTGGTGTAGCGTAAAGTTGCTTTATGCCAGTTTTGATGGATTGGCCACAAGGGGCATCTCAGAAGCTACGGTACATCTTGCTTTCACTGTCTAATTAGCTGTGAGATATTAATTTACAGATTGCGATATCTTGCTGTTTTACAACAATCCACAAACGTTGAGGCATCATAGTCTAGTTCAAGATGGTGGAGAAAGATCTCCATGACATAAAGGGGGTGAACACCAGCTCTGCTGCCATGTTTTATTGTGGGAGACGTTCTATTCCATTTATCGGTCAGTAGTGATTTGTGTGTGATCAGACTTTTCTTGATGTTTTTCATGATGTCCATCAGTGAAGGTTCAAAGCACATAGATGCCCTTAGAGGAGTCGTATCAAGATAGGAAATATTACAAAAGAAATCGTTAAGCATCTGCTGCCAAAATGAAATATTTTTGTTAGTGTTTTATTTTTTTATAGTGTACATTTGGGGGTAAGTGACCTTTTAGGGTATGTGCTCACGATCCGGAACTGTGTATTGGACGCAGCACCTCCGGACCTGAGGGAACCCGCAGGGAGAGCGCAGCCGTCCCCTGTCCTCACGATCTGTGCTGGGTGCAGACATTTGGCTTTCTTTAATTTAGATTTCGCAGTGTGTATTAATACACTGTGAAATCTAATGGGCGGTCACACATGTCAGAGGGGAGGAGGAAGCAGGATTCTTCCTCCCCTCTGTGACGTCACCTGCGCTTTCTGGGGTAAAGAAAGCGCAGTGTGTGAAAGCCCCAGCGTATTTTGTTGTGCAGCCAAAAAATGCGGCAAAAAGCGCAACAAAATACGCAATGTGTGAACGTAGCCTAAAAAGAAAACAGAGGATCACAAAACCATAGTGAGCTCAAAATTGCATAAGGAGAGAAAAATAAAAAATAAAAAGGGGGGGGGAATAGAGAGGGAAGAGGGGGTTCAGGATAAGCTAGAAATGTCGATGACATCCAAGGGATATACATATAAGCTCTAATGTAGATGAGCAGGCAAAGCATACGGCGATGAGAGCCACGGGTCCCACCAGTTCAGGATTTTGCTCTTTTTGGAGAGAGTACTGGCCGTAGAAGATTCGTACAGATAGTGCAAATTTATGCGACCAATGAGTTCTTGTTTACTGGGGATGTGAGCAGATTTCCAGCACTTGGTGATGCAGCAATCAAAATATTTGTAATCACCGGCTGAAGGGAAATAGGAAACTCCATTAGAGATCTACCCAGCAGAGCCAGAGGACCAGTCAGAACAAAGGGAAGTCACAATAAGCGACTCAACAGTACGCCAAAAGGTTTGAACACAAGGGCATTCCCACCAAACATGAGCAGTCGTGCCCCTATTTGTGCAATGTTTCCAACATAGTGGAGAGAACTAGAACCAAACTGCACCAAGCGGGCAGGAGGCATACACCACATTCATTGAATTTTTTTCCCTTGCTCTAAGTGATTAACACAGGATGAAAATTTGGAAGGATGAGTAAAAGCGTTGCGCCAATCCTCCATTGGGGCTGAGAAAGAGAGGTAGGATTCCCATAGGGACATACAATGAGAGAGTAGTGAGTGGTATAAAATGGAAATGCCGTGTGATAAGAGTGTGTTTGGTTTAAGGAATCTATGAGCGGAGTCATCCAGAGAGGGAGCGGGTTTTAGGTAGAGAATATTTCAACATCAGGTCCGAGAATGGTCTCAGTCCCAAAAGATCATATAGATCAGAAATCCACTGGATCCCCCGCTCCTCCCAGGAGGACAGGGAGATGTCATTGATACAGTATTCCCCGCTCCTCCCAGGAGGACAGGGAGATGTCATTGATACAGTATTCCCCGCTCCTCCCAGGAGGACAGGGAGATGTCATTGATACAGTGTTCCCCGCTCCTCCCAGGAGGACAGGGAGATGTCATTGATACAGTATTCCCCGCTCCTCCCAGGAGGACAGGGAGATGTCATTGATACAGTATTCCCCGCTCCTCCCAGGAGGACAGGGAGATGTCATTGATACAGTATTCCCCGCTCCTCCCAGGAGGACAGGGAGATGTCATTGATACAGTATTCCCCGCTCCTCCCAGGAGGACAGGGAGATGTCATTGATACAGTATTCCCCGCTCCTCCCAGGAGGACAGGGAGATGTCATTGATACAGTGTTCCCCGCTCCTCCCAGGAGGACAGGGAGATGTCATTGATACAGTATTCCCCGCTCCTCCCAGGAGGACAGGGAGATGTCATTGATACAGTATTCCCCGCTCCTCCCAGGAGGACAGGGAGATGTCATTGATACAGTATTCCCCGCTCCTCCCAGGAGGACAGGGAGATGTCATTGATACAGTATTCCCCGCTCCTCCCAGGAGGACAGGGAGATGTCATTGATACAGTGTTCCCCGCTCCTCCCAGGAGGACAGGGAGATGTCATTGATACAGTATTCCCCGCTCCTCCCAGGAGGACAGGGAGATGTCATTGATACAGTATTCCCCGCTCCTCCCAGGAGGACAGGGAGATGTCATTGATACAGTATTCAATGGATTTGAGGAAGAAATATTTGTACATGAATTGAAAGTGTGAGGGGCAGAGCGAGGACCATAGCCTCAATACAGAGCTCATTGATTTTAGAAGATGGTGACATGGGGAGGGCTGGAGAATCCGCCCTTCTGTCTGATTTCTGAGGGAACCTTTGGGGGCAAATTGGGATTCAATCGAAAACCAAGGAAGAGTAGAATTTCCTTCCCACCAAATCTTAGTAGGCTCTAGTAAAGGAGCTTTATGGTATAGACGTACGTTACCTCTGGAGTACAGAAGGGTCATAATGCAGCGTTTAGTTCTATGGGGTTTATTATTCCAAATAATCTTTTTTTTTTTAAACCAGTTGATTTTTATTGAAATCCAGAAACGATACAGGTTATAAACATATAGGCTACCCAAATAATCTTATTTATGATAGTTTGAAAGGAGGAGATGTATTTAGAGGGAATAGAAAGAGGGAGACATCTGAAAAGATATATTAGTTTAGGGAGCAATAACATCTTATCAGCCTGAATTCTTGCCATCCAGGAGAGGAATGAATGAGAAAATTGATCTATCTCCCTCCTGATGTCATCCAGCACCGCCTCGCACTTTAATCTGATGATGTCTTTAGTATAAGTGACTTTAATACCCAAATAGGTGAAAGCCGAGGGAGACCAGATGAAAGGGTATTTCGCCGGAATTTAGAGCTGGAGGGGAACGGGCAAAAACAAGGGGAAGATAGTGGACTTGGAGATATTTAGTTTATAAAGGGAGGCCGCAGAAAATTGATGGAGTATAGTGGAAACGAGGCGGTGCAGGACAACCCCACATCATCAGCGTAGAGCCCAACTTTATACTTGGTGTCTCCAACCCGAATACCACTAACGTCTGAGCTCTGTCTTATGATGGCCACGAGAGGCTCCATAAACAAAGCAAAGATGAGGGGGGAGAGGGGACAGCCCTGGTGAGTCCCATTTGAGATGGGAAATACATGAGACTCAAAGCCCGAAGTCCGAACTGAGGCACAAGGGTTAGAATACAGAGCCATAATTGCTCTATAGACGTCGCCAACAAGACCAAATCTCCTCAAGGTCTCAGCTATATATCCCCAGTGTACCCTGTCAAAGGCTTTTTCATCATCGAGTGACAGGAATACACTGGGGAGGCTCCCCCTCTCCACCACATTCAAGGGATCAATCAGCCGTCTCGTACCATGCCTTGTCTGTCTACCGGGGACGAAGCCAGCCTGATCAGGGTGACCCAGAGTCGGGAGGACTGCCATTAATCTATTTGCCCAGATCTTGGCATAGATTTTAATGTCTCAGTTCAAAAGTGCGACTGGTCGGAAATTACCAGGTGTAGTCATAGTTTTCCCTGTTTTGGGCAAAGTTGCAATGGAAGCCTCCAAATCCTCACCGCCAATACAGCCTTTGACAAGCCAATAATTAAACAGAAGCAAAAGATACGGGGAGATAATGTGAAGAAACTGAGAATTTTAGGGAAATGAGAATCCATCCGGGCCTGGGGAAGAACGTTTTCTAGCAGTACGGACAATCTGGGAGACCTCTGATTCCGTGATGGGCATGTTAAGTTGGGATAATAGATCTGGGGAGATTTTAGGTAAGTTTGCCTTATCCAAGAAAGAGGCAATGGAGGCCTCAGACGGCTGGGTGACATCTAAGTCATTCTTAAGGTTATAAAGCGAAGAGTAATAAGAAGCGAATTCCTCAGCAATATGTATCGGATTATATATTTTTGTACCGTCAGAGTTACCGTGTTTCCCCGAAAATAAGACACTGTCTTATATTCATTTTTGCTCCGAAAGGGGCACCATGTCTTATTTTCGGGGGGGGAGTGTCTTATATTAGCCAAAAAAAAATTGACAGAAAAGCAGCCTCCCATCCCAGTACCGTATCCCCCTGCATCAGCCTCCCATCCCAGTATCATATCCGACTGCAGCCTCCCATGTGTGTACACACACACACACCACACACACACACACACACACTCTTTTACTTTCTTACCGTACTTCTTTCTTTTCACTTTCTTTCCTCTGCGGTGCTGCTTTGGTGGTGCACAGTGCAGGAGCCCTGGGCCAATCAGTGCACAGGAGCCCTGGGCCAATCACAGCGCAGGAGCCCTGGGCCAATCACAGCCCAGGAACAATCAGAGGCTACTGACGTCAGCTGGCCCACGATTCCTGCGCTGTGATTGGCGCAGGGCTCATGGGCAGAGATCGGCACAGAGCTCCGGAGCTGTGATTCACAGCTGCGCTCCTGGGCTGTGAGCACTGCAGCGGCAGAAGAGCGGTACAGAGTGGCGGGCATCGGACAGCAGGGAGTAAGACACATATGCATGTCCCCGTCTTGTGATCGGTGGCATGCTGAGGAGGTACGCCTTATAATCGGGAGGTGCCTTATATTAGGAAGTATGGCGCCCCCCCCAAGCATGCCTTACTTTCGGGGGTGCCCTATTTTTGGGGAAACAGGGTAGTTAAGAACGGGATTTTAGAATGAGTTTCTTTCTTCCTACCCCTCTTGGCCAATAACGAGCCTGCTTTATCTCCCACTGAGTAAAATTTTGCTTTTCGATTTCCGTAGATCATCTTCAGCTCTTTTTAACAATAATTGACGAATGTGGAGACGGGTGTTCGTCAAGTGAGTCATGAGGAGCTGGGAAGGAGATTTTTTATGTTTGGCTTCTAGACGGGAGTGGGAGTCAAGGGCAGTTTGGAGGGCAGGGTTATATTGTTTCTTAGATAGCGAGGCTATTTTAAGTAAATGTCCCCTAACCAAGCCTTGTGGGCAAACCAAAGCGTGTCGTCCTGCACCCCACCTGTGTCGTTAAAGGAGAAATATTCAGCAATGTTGTTTTCGATTGATTTGGAGTTAGATTGGTCTGTCAAAAGATGTTCATTGAGACGCCAATGGCCAGGGGGTCTAATTGCTACAGGATCCTCCAAGGTGATAGAGACTGACGCATGGTCTGACCAAGAGATATTTCCTATGGATGCGGAAAGACAATGGGTCAGAGCAACATCATCCACCAGCACATAGTCAATTCTGCTGTAAGGGCCATGTCTAAGGGACATAAAAGTGTAGTCCCTTTCATTACAGTGAATATATCTCCATACGTCATGAAGATTGTGAGCAAGTATAATGGGACCCAGCTCACTACGAGAAACTGAGAAAGAAGAACAGTCCATCACCTTGGAGGCCGGCATATTAAAGTCTCCTGCAATTAATTTATAGCCATGTTGGACAGAGTCCAGAGTTTGGAATACTCCCCGTAAAAACTTAGTTTGGTCAGAATTTGGAGCGTAGATTGAAGCAATGGTGTAGGGAACGTCAGGCATAGAGCGTACTAGCTGAAACGCAATGGATCTATTGAAAAAAAAACGCCACTCCAGCCTTTTTAGTCGTACCATTAGCAAAAAAAACTGGTGTAGGTAGCAGCTAGAGTACATCCTACATTATCTTGTTGTAATAGATGCGTTTCTTGTATACATATAACATCCTGATGAGACCTTGATAACTGCCTCCAGACTAGAGATCTTTTGCCTGGAGAATTGAGACCATTAACATTTATAGAGTATAAAGAAACACTCATGATTGAATATTATATAGCAATGAAATCTGAAACAACCCTTGCAGTGTAGTATCAGGAGAATGCAAGTAGGCAGCTTTCCAGCATGAAAACCAAGAGCAGAGGGAAGGGAAGAAAGGGATGGGGAGGACAAACAAAATAACATATAACAAATAAACTAGGGAGCCCTATCCGGGCTACTCCCAAGAACACTAAGTGAGAAAAATGCACTCGGTGGGGCAAACCGCTAAGCTGAGGCACTAACAGGGCCAAAACTCAGCAGGAATGTCAAATGAACAAAAAAGAACAAGAAACTGCGAAAGTTCCAATATTACGGGAAGGCATCAGGGAATAAGAAGACTTTGACTTCAGGAAACCTCCCAATCCGGTGTTACATGATGCTTGTTGGTTTTTGTCCCATCTGGTCCTGGGGAGTCCACAGCCGAGGATGAAGATCTGGGAGAGATCAGACCGCATTAGGATAGGTGTTTCCCCGCTTGAGCCAGGATGAGAAAGGTGACAGTCGATCCGTTTCTCCTGATAAGGAGTTTAGTTGGGAAGCCCCTGCAGTACTGGATGTTTTTGTCTTGCAACACCCTCGTGTATGGTAGAAAAGTCCTACGAAGGGGCATGGATCCGGGTGATAAGTCCGGAAAGACCAAAATGTTGGCAAACTGGTCAGGGAGAGCGAGTCCGCTACGCAAAGCCTGCAGAAAATCTTCTTTCAGTTCGAAAAAATGTATACGTGCGAGCACGTCTCGCACCACTGAGGGCCCTAAGTTGGATGGTTTGGGATGCAGTGTATGCGATCGATGATCATATCTTTTTTGTCGACCTGAGGCATGGCTGCGACCTGAGGCATGGTAAGTAAACTTACTTACCAAAGAAACGTTTACATTCTTTGACCAATTTAATATAAAAACAGATTTCCTAAGACAAAATCCAAACACCTGGCCTCAAAATAATGACTTCCAAGAAGGATTGAAAATTGTCAAAACATTAAAAGTAGTTAATGATATGGCTGAGCGCGGTGTTAAATTAATAACCGACTTTAACGACCTTCTGACAAAAGATGAAGAACAAAAGCAATATGTCCTGCAAGTTGTAAGCAAATGCCGAGCATTATATTCTGACGTTTCAAAAACGACTTTAACAAAAGCTCTAGAATAGATGAGATAACTATGTAAAATTATCAACTCATGTAGGTGCTATGTCTGTATCTTTTCTGTGTCTGTT
The DNA here is from genome assembly GCA_033576535.1 of Allobates femoralis. Lineage (NCBI taxonomy): Eukaryota > Metazoa > Chordata > Amphibia > Anura > Aromobatidae > Allobates > Allobates femoralis. The sequence goes on along the minus strand of JARQOC010000008.1, from coordinate 4,053,488 downwards.
TTGTATGTATTATATACCTCATTTTTATATTTTAAAATAAAAAATGTCATTAGACTTATCAGTATTACTTGTTTTTTTATTATATTTCTACTTTAAACTCAAAAATATACCAAAAAACAAAACAAAATGTATCACTTAATAACAAAATATACGAAGTATGCTCCTAGTGGTACCAGGTCACGTTCTTGGGGCTAAAAGCTGTTGTAACTCAGTTTGACTTACAATAACAATTATGTATAAAATATAAATTTTGAAGAACAACATTAGCTTTCTTTTGAGATATTAAGCGTGTTTTTTATTATTTACCGTTCTGGAGTTATGGCTCCATATCTCAGCTTTTTGGCCAAAAATTTGTTTTTTTTTCAAACTTTGAGCGACGAGCGGCACGGGTTAACGTCGTTTGTTCGAGCTCAAATTTTGGCTATCTCAATATCTGGAAAGGGGAATCGTTTTGCGGGGTCCAGACTAACAAGATTCCGACATTTCCCCCCCTTATGAGATCCGGTCACTCTAATGTACACATTTGGTTTGGCTACACTTTATATATCTATAGATGGTTGAAGGGGAACGTCCAGCGCTGCTCGTCCCTGGGGAATAAAAAAGACATGTCAGTCAAGAAAGCAGAGCCTGTTTTAATTCCAAGAATGAATGGCATGGAAATAGCTTGGTTTTCCATATCTTCACTGTCACATCAATTTGCAGGTACTTTAATGAAGTTTGGGAAAAATGTACAAGTTAATTTTAAAACCTCTCTACAAAATGTATCACCAGCAAAACATTCTCTAGTGTTATTTATCCATCTCTCTGTTACGGATGTGTCCTTCTTTTTTTTTTTGAACCATATTTTTATTGGGTTTTAAACATTTCACAAGTAAAAATTGTTAGGATAAGCATATCCAACATTGATTTACACTTATTAAGTAACTGAAACTGAAGCCAACAGTAATCATCTAGTTGTAAATCCAACTGAAAACTTTCCACAAATCCTTCCCCTCCCACTCCGGAAATTACCTCTTATTTCTATCGTGTCATAAATTCTCAAGATAGTTTAAATATGTTATATATATACCAGTTTAACATTCATTTTAGTTTTTCAAACATCACATCTCAGTCTACCAAGTGTCCCACTTAGCTCCCCTTCTGCATACCAGGCCGTCGAGCGAAAAGGTAGCATAAAGTTGATTATGTCACCATCTGTGAATTCCTTTTCAATAAACATTTTCCATTTGAAGAAAAATTTCTTTGTTAATTTATTTGGACTGCGTAACGCATCCATCGATTCGAGTGTCAGAGTGTGGCGCATCATTAATTTGGTCTGGTTCAGGTCTGGGGGTCTGTCATTGAGCCAATGTTGGAGGAGGAGTCTTTTAGCAAGTATCGCAATGTAGTGCCATAGGACATGTGGCTGCCTGTGGACTCCATCATCCTTCTGATAGTGAAAGAGCCAGCGCAACGGGTCTAGACCCTCCATATCCCCACACAGCTCCGTCGCCCAAGCAACCACTTTTCTCCAGTAATCTTTTGACTCAGGACAAGACCAGAGACCATGTTCCAGGTCCGTCATCTCAGTTCTACATTTTGGGCAGTGAATCCATCTCCCCTGATTGGCTTGGGAGGGGGGAACATTAAAGCCCTGAATAGCACCATGCATAATCCTGAATTGGGAATCCCTCCATCTCTCATTACTAATGCAACGTCTCATAAGTCCCCACCCCTCTAAAATTTTCTGGGTGAGTTCAGGGTCTTTGATGTGTTTTCGCCACTTGTTGAAGAACCCTCTCCTCCTTAGCGGGCGCAGGACTTGTTGTAATTTGGCATATAACGAAGTAATTGATACATCACCTTCATTAATGCTAAGTATTTCGGACCATAAGTTGTTATCAACCTCTCCCGAGAGGTCCCGCAGGTGTGAAAGGAGATGGTGATCCAACTGACGGTACTGTATCGCCTGAAACTGGGGTAAATTAAAAGTAGTGAGCACCTCTTTCTCCGTCATCCACCTTCGCTCCTCAAAATTTATGAGGTCTTCTAGTGTATTGACTCCCTTTTCTTTCCAGCTTTTAAATAGGGCGTTTTCACGACCCAATTCAAAAGCCGGGCATTTCCACGGGTTAAGGCGTCTGGAGATTTTCCATGCCAGTTTAAGTTTTTTCCTGACCTCTCTCCATGTTATGATGGTGTCTCTATATGTTACTGTATTTTTCAAGGAGGTCGGAAGGCAGGACAACGGAGAATGCAGTAAAGCGGACAAGTCCCACGGTTTCGCCCATTCTCCCTCCAATTCTAAGTCTGAAAACTTGCTTGTTCCCTTAATCCAGTCCAGTACATAACGTAGGTTACATGCTAAGTTATATCCCCTAACATCAGGAAGCTGCAGTCCCCCTTCCTGTTTGGGTTGTATTAATGTCCTAAAGGCTATTCTAGCTTTCTTACCTCTCCATAAAAATTTAGTGAAAGCTTTGTTAATTCTAATAATATCCGTATGTTTCATTAACATAGGAATGGTTTGGAGAGGGTAAAGTAATTTTGAAAAGCTCATCATTTTGAGTAGATGGCATCGTCCTAACAGAGACAACGGCAGCCCTTCCCATCTTCCCAATTCCTGTTCTATTTTTGTAATAATTGGTAAAAAGTTAAGTTTATATGTCAGCCCACTGGATCTAGCTAAGTGTATCCCCAGATATTTGAGACTATGTTTCGCTACAGGTAATCCGCAAAAGTGGTCCCCTTTTCGTGCTCCTTCTTCTTGGTTGATAAAGAGAACTTCACATTTGCCTTTATTTAAAGCGAAGCCTGAATATCTACCCCACTTCTCTATATCTGACAATAGATCTGGAAGGTCTCTTTCTGGGTTCTGAACGTATAAGATGATATCGTCAGCGAAAAGAGAAAGCTTAATTTCAGCCTTCCCTACCCTAAAACCCTCGTAGGTGTTATGACGTTCCAGATATAGTGCCAGAAGTTCTATAGCCAGATTAAATAATAGGGGCGATAGTGGGCAACCCTGTCTCGTTCCCTTTTGGAGGGTAAAGGAATCTGACAGAAAGCCAGGCGTACTAATACACGCTTTGGGGTTACTGTATAAGGCTTTAACATATTGTCTAAAGGGGCCTCGTATACCTACGGAGTCAAGCACTTTACCCAGCCATGACCATCTGACATTGTCGAATGCTTTTTCAGCGTCAAGAGTGATCATGGCTGGGTTACCACCGTTAATCTTTGTTTTCTTTCCCATAACATCTATCATCAGCATTGCTTTTCTAATATTCGTAGTGGTCGACCTCCCCTTAACGAAACCCGCCTGATGTATGGGTATCAATTTGGGTAAGACCACCGCCAGTCTGTCAGCCAGAATTTTGGAGAGGAGCTTCAAGTCTTGATTTATTAATGAGATCCGTCTATAGTTTGCTGGGTCTGTGGGTGTTTTTCCCGGTTTAGGTATCAATTTGATGTAAGCTAGATTCATCCTCTCCGGTATAGGAGCCCCACCCAGTATAGAATTAAATAGGTCGCATAACACCGGAGTGATCTGCTCCCTCAATGACTTGAAAAAAGCTCCGTTATATTCATCTGGTCCAGGCGCTTTACCTGGGTTTAAGTGACGTATAGCCATCTCAATTTCGCCGGTAGTAACTGGGCTATTAAGAAACTGAGCATCCTCCTGGGAAACTGCTGGCAGCGTTATCCCCCCCAACCAGTCAAGGCTGTCTGAGTTATCAGTGTTGACCTCCGTATAGAGAGAGGCATAATACCTGCCCAGCACTCTAGAGATGTTTTTAGGGTCATGCCACGTATTGCCATGTGTGTCTACTATCGCTTGTATCGGGGAGGGTCTATATCTACCCTTAGCTAGCCTAGCTAGTAGACGTCCTGCTTTATCCCCGAATTTCTGGAGTTCTAATTCCAAGCGATTTTTATAAATATCTTCCCGTTTTCCCGCCCAAACATCAAAATCTCTCTTTGCCTGGAGCCATTTATCTCTGTCAGGAGCCGCCATTGTGGTTTGATAGTGTGTATACGCGTCTCTTACCATTAGACTGGTTTGAATAAATTTGTCTTTGATTTGTCGTTTAATTCTCATGGTATATGCCATGATGTGCCCTCGCATCACCGTTTTTGCTGTTTCCCAGTATAGAGCTGGATCAGATCTATGTTCCCGATTGTCAGAAGAGAAGTGCGCCCACCATTCTCCCAGTAATTTAGTGAAATTTTCTTCTCTGACAAACGTGTCGGGGAATCTCCATAAGTAATCGGAGCCTTTCTCAAATTTGTCCCTGGTCTCTAACACCAATGGGCTATGGTCCGAGATTAGCATGTCTTCGATTTTAATGCTCGTCATTTGTTGGATTATCTTGGGTGAAAGAAAGAACATATCCAACCTGGACCACGACCCATGGGGGTGCGAGAAGTGGGTAAACTCTCTACCTAGTGGATTCACTAACCTCCAAGCATCTAGCAATCCAGCTTCGCCCACTAAGTTTTCCAAGACACTGTAATCGCCTGACCCACCTCCTGCTTGCTTCCTCAGATGCGTTTGTGATGTAGTGCGTCTATCTTCCTCTTCCTTCATGACCATGTTAAAATCTCCACCAATTATTTTATTACCGTATATACTCGTGTATAAGCCGAGTTTTTCAGCACAGAAATTGTGCTGAAAAGTGCCCCCCTCGGCTTATACACGAGTCAGCGACGGCTGACTGTGTGGGGCCGGTGTCCGGGGGATGGAGGAGGCAGGGGGAGGCTGTATAGTGAGCGGCCGGTCACGTGGGGCCGCTCATTAGTGCAATGCAATATGCACTGCATCCCCCTGTCCATCAGCGGCAGGGGGAGCCGTGCATATTACATAGCACTGTCAGTGCTCTCCCGCCCCCCTGTGGTAGTATACAGCAGCCCCCCCGTGGTAGTATACAGCAGCCCCCCCGTAGTATATACAGCAGCCCCCCCCCTGTGAGAATACAGCAGCCCCCCCGTGGTAGTATACAGCAGCCCCCCTGTAGTATATACAGCAGCCCCCCCGTGGTAGTATACAGCAGCCCCCCTGTGGGTATATAGAGCCCCCCCGTTGCTGCCGCACACCTGTAAAAAGAAGATCTTTCATACTTATCTTCCTGCTGTCACCGCGCGCATCCTCCGCTCTCCTTCTTGCTTGCACCCGGCGTCCATCCACGTGACCGCGCACAAATAATGACGTCATTATTTGTGCGAGGTCATATGGATGGACGCCGGGGCCCGGGTGCAAGCAAGAAGGAGAGCGGGGGATGCGCGCGGTGACAGCAGGAAGATAAGTATGAAAGATCTTCTTTTTACAGGTGTGCGGCAGCAACGGGGGGGGGGGGCTCTATATACCCACAGGGGGGCTGCTGTATATACTACGGGGGGGCTGCTGTATTCTCACAGGGGGGGGCTGCTGTATATACTACGGGGGGGCTGCTGTATACTACCACAGGGGGAGGCACTGCTGTATACTACCACAGGGAGGGGCTGCTATATATACCACAGGGGGGGACTGCTGTATACCACAGGGGGGGATGCTGTATACTACCACAGGGGAGGGGCTGCTGTATATACCTCTGTGGCTGCTGTATACTACCACAGGGGGAGGCTGCTGTACACTACCACAGGGGGAGGCTGCTGTACACTACCACAGGGGGAGACTGCTGTACACTACCACAGGGGGAGACTGCTGTATACTACCACAGGGGGAGACTGCTGTATACTACTACTGGGGGAGACTGCTGTATACTACTACTGGGGGAGACTGCTGTATACTACCACAGGGGGAGACTGCTGTATACTACTACTGGGGGAGACTGCTGTATACTACCACAGGGGGAGACTGCTGTATACTACCACTGGGGAGGCTGCTGTATACTACCACTGGGGAGGCTGCTGTATACTACTACTGGGGCTGCTGTATATACCTCTGTGGCTGCTGCATACTACCACAGGGGGAGGCTGCTGTATATACCTCTGTGGCTGCTGTATACTACCACAGGGGGAGGCTGCTGTATACTACCACAGGGGGAGGCTGCTGTACACTACCACAGGGGGAGACTGCTGTATACTACCACAGGGGGAGACTGCTGTATACTACCACAGGGGGAGACTGCTGTATACTACTACTGGGGGAGACTGCTGTATACTACCACAGGGGGAGACTGCTGTATACTACCACTGGGGAGGCTGCTGTATACTACCACTGGGGAGGCTGCTGTATACTACTACTGGGGCTGCTGTATATACCTCTGTGGCTGCTGTATACTACCACTGTGGAGGCTGCTATATACCACTGGGGGGGACTGTATACCTGTGCTGGGGTCCACCCTCGGCTTATACACGAGTCAATAGGTTTTCCCAGGTTTTGGGGGCAAAAGTAGGGGGGTCGGCTTATACACGGGTCGGCTTATACACGAGTATATACGGTATTCTCGCTGTCTAGGAGCAGTGATTTTTGTAGTTGTTGGAAGAAGGGTTTCTGTTTCCCGTTAGGGGCGTAGACATTATAGATATTAAAGATGTCATTATGGATCTGTATCGTTACTTGTATTATTCTGCCTTCATTATCTTTCGAGGTAGATAGTATTGTATGGGCTAGTGACCTATGTATCAGAATTAGGACTCCCGCCTTTTTTTCTATTGCTCCCAACCCGTAGATCTCTCCCACCCATCATTTTTTGAGGCGAAAAAAGTCCTCCGCGGCCAGGTGGGTCTCCTGGAGCAGAGCTATATCCACATGCAGTCTCTTAAGGTGACGTAAAACCATCATGCGCTTTGCCGGGGAGCGCAGTCCCTTAACATTCCAGGAGGCCCACCTAACCATCGGAAGCCTCCCCGTTTGGGTCCCCAAATCTCTTCATGGTGAATATCATCAAGTTATCAATCTTAACTGGTATGTTCTTAAGTGAGGTGTGAGAAACAACAATGGTATATCTTTTTAAAGACACATTTCCAAGGGCAATTTCCGTTTTTTCCCCCCTTTTCTTCCCAACTTCCCTCCCCCAAATCAATCTACCACCTTTCAACATCAAAAAGTCTGCGACTTCACTTCTGTCCTCGAGTGCGAACCACACAATTGACTCCACCCCGCCTCGTCCTCCGCCACCTCTGAAAATATTTAGTCAGTTAACATGGACACTCCAACATTTTGCCCGAATAACTTCAGTGTCCATTTAGAGACCATCCATAGTAGTGTAGGGTAAGTAAACAACTGTCCCAAGGGCCATAGCTCGTGGGCCCAACATATAAACCCCCCATATCCCTTCTCACGTTCTCTACGACCACATGAAGTCTTGGAGGATCCGTAGTCTTCTGTTATGGTCAAGAGTCCACCTCAGGTCTCCAGAATGAATAGGGTTCTTCTGAATACGTTAGTGACAGTGAATTCTCGTTCCTGTGGGACAAACCTAAATCAAGAGAAAGAAGAGAAAAAGAGGAGAAGAAAAAAAAAAAGGGGGGGGGGGGCGGCGCTCCAATGTATTCTCCTCTTGATACGACCAGGGCTCTTCTTCTTTTCCCTCAGGACATCCGCTGCAGATCCGTCAGATGCGAATGTCCTCAAAATTAGTCCATTTTAGTCTGTTCCTGCATCACTTCTTCTTTTGCCATCTGCTTCCGGATTGTCTCTGTTGCTTTGGGTTACCCGGGGTTGTTCCTTTTTGTGCTCCATCTTCCAATAGGGAGTACGATCTGAGTCTATAGGATCTCACAGAGGTTCTGTCCAATTCGCTTTCTGGCTCTGGTGCGGACATAGGTTTCACAGGTGACCCCTTGCTAGTACGGAGTGGAGACTCGGATCTTCTTGGGGAGGCTAGATTATCTTTGGCAGCCGCCATTGCCTCCTCTGGATCTGAGAAGGACAGCATGACGCCCTCTCTGGACCTAAATCGTAGGGTTGCAGGGAAATTCAGTTGAAAGCGGATGTTTTTCTTGTGTAGCAATGAACACGTCTCACTGAAAGCCCGTCTGCGACGTGTGACTTCTACAGAATAGTCCGCAAAGACCAGTGCTCTATGACCCTGGAGTATTAGTGGTTGTTTTTTTTGCTTTATATGCCCGCAAGATCTCCTCTTTGTCCCTATGATTCAAGAATTTTGCTATGGCGTGTCTGGATTTATTGGGCTCCCTGGAGGCTGTGTTCGGAGCTAGACGTCTCGTGGTTTCATGCGTCTCCTGACCGTCTCTAGGTGGACCTATTCTATGGGCACGCTCTGTTTTGCATCTATGGGTAAGACCCAGGGCTTTAGGCAGTTCCACCTCAAAAATGTCTTCTAGTTGGCTCACAGGGACAGATTCTGGGAGACCCACAATTTTCAGGTTACTCCGTCTCGTCCTATTCTCAATATCTTCCAGCTTGTTATGCGTGTAGTCAGCATGTTTTTGCAGGGCCACTAGCTGTTCCTCAAGTTCCTGGATCCTGTCCTCTGCTGTTCCTATTCTAGATTCAGCCTCTAGAAGCTGTTGCTCATGGGTCTCCACTTTCGCAGATAAATCTCTGTTAGAAGCTGCCACCATTTCTGCCACTGTGACTTTAAATTCTTCTGCTAAGTGCACAGCCAATTCCCTGGCTAATTTCTTATAGTCCAAGTGTTGGCATCCCCAGCCGTCTCCTGAGTCCTCTCCCCAGGTCTCAGAAGTATGCTGATTTTGTGCATTGCATGTGGCTGTAGCCTGTGACTGTGGTGATGTCTTGGGCTGGTGTTGGTCACAGATCGCTTCTACTGTATGCACTCTCTGTCCTGGGGGGCTTCCATTTTCTCTCTCAGGGGCCTTCTCCCGGTGTCCCTCCATTCTCTCCCCTACTTCTTCCTCCCCCAGCTGAGTATCCCTGTTCCCGGTCATCTGTCCCGGTTCTCCACCCTGCATTTCATCTTGTGGCTTTTGTGACTCTTGTGTGCAGACCACGCCATTACTGCGGTCTGCACATGGCGCCTTGCTTCTCTCCCCCTCACCGCTTTTTATGAAGTAGCGGTCCAGTGTGGCCATGACGGCTCTTACCGGGGTCCCGGAGGTCTCCTCTGTGCCGATGTGCAATCAGGGGGCCGCTCTGGAGTATATTTAGAGGTGGATGGTGGCGGATTGTTCAGGCGGGAAGCGGAGCGGTCTCAGGCGCGTCCGCACATGGAGGGGCCGGAACCGGAAGTTGATGTGTCCTTCTTTACTTTTCCACAAATTTCATTAGGAAATCAAGTTTCTTGTTATAAAAATTCAAAACTTGCAACCCTATAGGAATGGGTTGTAATCCACATCTCCATCATTATGTGGCCACATGGACATCACGTGACAGAGTATCGCTGAAAGGTTTTTTCACTTATTTTAGGATATGTCAAGTCAATAGGAAAGATTAAGGAAGGGCACATCTGTATATCTCAGACTTTTAGAGGACTTTTCCCAAAATGTCAAATTATCCCCTATCTATAGGAATATTAGATTACTTTATTATTCATGGGGGTACAATTGCTAAGATACCAAATGATACTCGGCTTGGCCTCCAGGGTTCTGGTCTTGGGATTGCTGAGGTTCTCAGAGGTTGCCCCCCCTCCAGCAATTACAAAGTTGTTTCCTGTCTTTTCGATAGGGGATTACCTGTTATTTTGGAAATAACCCTTTAAGCCTGGGTGACTTAGCCTAGAAACCTAGAAAATAGTTCTTCCCACAAGCACAATTTGAGGCTCTTTGGCATAATAAATACTTTGTTACAGGCATTCCTATCTAATATGAGACAAATATTGTGCTGGTACCTTCTTAAAGGGGTTGTCCATGTCTTCTCATTTCCCAAGTTCACCGCCTATAAATAAAATAGCCTATACTCACTTCCGGTGCCGATTTCAGAACTTGTCTTCCCATGGCTCACGTGACATTGTTATGACATGTGAGCCCTGCGACCAATCTCCACCTCCTTCTCTAGCCCTGCAAGCAATCACCACTGCCTTCTCTAGTCCTGCGACCAATCACCACCGCCTTCTCTAGCCCCACTTTCGGACACAGGAGCACTCAACAGGAAGTGAGTGGCAGCCGCAGCACTCACTTCCGGTTGATTACTTAAGGTGGGGAGAAGGAAGCTGACGGTCAGTGGTTGCAGGGCTGGTGTGTCACGTGAGCCCCAGGAACACAAGTTCCCACATCACTGGAACAGCGACTGCACCAGAGGTGAGTATAGGCTATTTTATTTGTATGGGTGTGAACATAGGGAATGAGAAGGGGTTGTTCAAGCAGTGGACAACCCCCTTAAATGCAAAGGGGCCTCTTTATATTGTTGAGCTGTTAAAACTGCTATCACTACATCCCTTACCACAGGGTTCAGCAACCTTTGTCACACCAACTGTTATAATACTACCACTCCCAGCATTGATTGATAGCAACATACTGGCGGATGGCTATCAGGGAATGCTAGGAGCTGTAGTTGTACAACAAATGGAGCGCCTTGGGTTACTGAACCCTACTGCACAGCTATATCCTTGGCTTTACCATGATTCTCATTCTCAAGCATTAGTTAACATTTTCATGCAGGAATGCAAAACCCTCTACTAGATAAGATTTATAATGGCGATCATTAGTTTTCACCTTTGGAAATCAAAAATAGAAAATAATATATAGAATAAAGAACCTGCAGAACTGAACATAACCAACGATGTGACCTAAGGGGAAATAAATCAAAGATTTCTATCCATTGGTGATTTATTGTTTTACTGTTAATTGAACCAAACTGATGAATTATACAACAGCTGCAGGCTTATACTTTACTGCTTTGAGCAGACAGATTGTGGTGCTGTGTTCACTAGTATAGATTATGATATGTACTGTACTGTTGTATCATCCCTTTAATTTTTGTGTCACTTATTCCCTTTATCATCCATGTTTTAGATTTGACGATGATGATAACGGCTGCTGTATATCCCAAGTGCTAAAGATTCTGCTGAAATCTGCAACAACAACTCAGGTCTTCAATTCTACATATAGGTAAGTCTTCCTAGAAGAATAAATATATATTATAGGATCCCTCGCTGATACCTTTTAGGTCGTAATTAACAACAAAACACAACTAAGGACGCCGATACATTCCTGTAGAGACACCAGAACTTAAGCCGATGAAGGAGTTACATAGTAGCAGCCAGTTCAGCCAGGGCCTTGGATTAAGGACACAAGGACCTGGCGCTTGAACCTCCTGCTAAAGTCAGAAGACGGCCCAGATATTGCTTAGCGTTCATCTTACCTCACGCTGCCCCCTGGCTGCCAGTGTGGTACGTGACCGAGTTCTGCTAGTAGTGAACTTTTGTTTAGTAATATGGAATAGTTCAGAACTAGCGGAATTCCTATCAAGGACCCACAGAGAGAGGGCAAGGAGGTGAATGAGTTTAGGCAACGTCCATGGTAAGTCAAAGGAAGGAAGGATGAAACATTATTTGCTTAACAATAATATTTACATAAAAATAGGAAATCTGCTTCTTTCTTCAGCTTGGAAGTCTTGTTTTTTGCTCTATATCTGCATGTGATACATGACATCTATGGTTGCACATCAGCACGTGTCAAACCTGGAGTAGACATAACAGTTCCTTTATTGCTATTTTAATTTACAATGGCAACAAAGCATGAAAAACTAAAGTGAACGTTGCATGTAACCCTCACGTGACCGCCTGAGTCATTCTATAAAGTAATTGTACTTTGTGAGGAGAGATGGGACAGACGGCGAGGAGAGGCATCATGGACGGCACAAGAGGCGGGACGGATGGCAAGGAGAGGTGGGATGAGCGTCGAGGGGAGGCGGGACAGACAGCGAGGAGAGGTGGGGCAAATGGCGAGGAGAGGCAGGACACTCAGCAGGAGAGGCAGGACGGATGGTGAGGAGAGGTGGGATGGACAGCAAGGAGAGGCAGAAAGACAGCAATGAGAGGTGGGATGGACAGTGAGGAGAGGTGGGAAGAACTGCAAGAGAGGCAGGACAGACAGCAGGAGAGACAGGACGGATGGTGAGGAGAGGTGGGATGGACAGCGAGGAGAGGCAGGACAAACGGAGAGGAGAGGTGGGAAAAACTGCAGGAGAGCCAGGACGGATGGTGAGGAGATGTGGGATGGACAGCGAGGAGAGGTAGGATGGATGGTGAGGAGAGGTGGGATGGACCACAGGAGAGGCAGGAAGACAGCAATGAGAGGTGCCACGGACAATGAGGAGAGGTGGGACAGACGGCGAGGAGAGGCATCATGGACGGCACCAGAGGTGGGACGGATGGCGAGGAGAGGTGGGATGAGCGTCAAGGAGAGGCAGGACAGAGAACGAGGAGAGGTGGGACAAACAGCGAGGAGAGGCAGGATAGACAGCAGGAGAGGCAGGACGGATAGTGAGGAGAGGCGGGATGGACCACAGGAGAGGCAGGTAGAGAGCAATGAGAGGTGGGACAGACAGCGAGGAGAGGTGGGAAGGACCGAGCTGCAAACAAGCCCATCGAACCGGAAACAGGTAATTATAACACAGGGCGGGAAGTTTTTAAAGCTTATGTATTATGTGTACAAGAGGGGGGGGGAGTCAGGGTATAATAGCCGCCTTATTACAATGCAGCATAGGGGCTGCTTTTAGTTTCAAACACCCAAATCTGGTGACAGGTTCACTTTAATTTGTTGCAAGTAAAATCAATGAGACTCCAATAGTAAATGTGTCTTAACTGCCAGATTATAAAATAGCAAAATCTGAGCTATTGCTGAGCTACAGCTTCATGCTATAAATGATTGGGAAAATTCACCATCATAAAATGGACTTTGAAAAAAAAACGTTTTGGGAGGTATACAGTATTTCATGGTGACATGGCACCTCTGGACCCACCTGCCTCGGTCTGCGGTGACATGGCACTTCTGGACCCACCTGCCTCGGTCTGCTGAAACATGGCACCTCTGGACCCACCTGCCTCGGTCTGCGGTGACATGGCACTTCTGGACCCACCTGCCTCGGTCTGCGGTGACATGGCACCTCTGGACCCACCTGCCTCGGTCTGCGGTGACATGACACTTCTGGACCCACCTGCCTCGGTCTGCGGTGACATGGCACCTCTGGACCCACCTGCCTCGGTCTGCGGTGACATGACACTTCTGGACCCACCTGCCTCGGTCTGCGGTGACATGGCACTTCTGGACCCACCTGCCTCGGTCTGCGGTGACATGGCACTTCTGGACCCACCTGCCTCGGTCTGCGGTGACATGGCACTTCTGGACCCACCTGCCTCGGTCTGCGGTGACATGGCACTTCTGGACCCACCTGCCTCGGTCTGCGGTGACATGGCACCTCTGGACCCACCTGCCTCGGTCTGCCCACCTCTCACCATGACCTCTGTGGCTAATCTTGTCCATGTGCCACAACCGGCTACGGGTGATCCCTTGTTTGCTGACTGACTTTAATGGCTGCCAAACCCAAAACCCAAAGACATTTTTATATAAGGAGAAATATTATTCTTTGAAATATCAGATCAGATCTATTTTTTACTTTAGTTTTTTTACTCTAGTCCTCCAAAATATGAGTCACAATATACGGTTAGGGCCAGAAATATTTGGACAGTGACACAATTTTCGCGAGTTGGGCTCTGCATGCCACCACATTGGATTTGAAATGAATCCTCTACAACAGAATTCAAGTGCAGATTGTAACGTTTAATTTGAAGGGTTGAACAAAAATATCTGATAGAAAATGTAGGAATTGCACACATTTCTTTATAAACACTCCACATTTTAGGAGGTCAAAAGTAATTGGACAAATAAACATAACCCAAACAAATTATTTATATTTTCAATATTTTGTTGCGAATCCTTTGGAGGCAATCACTGCCTTAAGTCTGGAACCCATGGACATCACCAAACGCTGGGTTTCCTCCTTCTTAATGCTTTGCCAGACCTTTACAGCCGCAGCCTTCAGGTCTTGCTTGTTTGTGGGTCTTTCCGTCTTAAGTCTGGATTTGAGCAAGTGAAATGCATGCTCAATGGGGTTAAGATCTGGTGATTGACTTGGCCATTGCAGAATGTTCCACTTTTTTGCACTCATGAACTCTTGGGTAGCTTTGGCTCTATGCTTGGGGTCATTGTCCATCTGTACTATGAAGCGCCGTCCAATCAACTTTGCAGCATTTGGCTGAATCTGGGCTGAAAGTATATCCTGGTACACTTCAGAATTCATCCGGCTACTCTTGTCTGCTGTTATGTCATCAATAAACACAAGTGACCCAGTGCCATTGAAAGCCATGCATGCCCATGCCATCACGTTGCCTCCACCATGTTTTACAGAGGATGTGGTGTGCCTTGGATCATGTGCCGTTCCCTTTCTTCTCCAAACTTTTTTCTTCCCATCATTCTGGTACAGGTTGATCTTTGTCTCATCTGTCCATAGCATACTTTTCCAGAACTGAGCTGGCTTCTTGAGGTGTTTTTCAGCAAATTTAACTCTGGCCTGTCTATTTTTGGAATTGATGAATGGTTTGCATCTAGATGTGAACCCTTTGTATTTGCTGTCATGGAGTCTTCTCTTTACTGTTGACTTAGAGACAGATACACCTACTTCACTGAGAGTGTTCTGGACTTCAGTTGATGTTGTGAACGGGTTCTTCTTCACCAAATAAAGTATGCGGCGATCATCCACCACTGTTGTCATCCGTAGACGCCCAGGCCTTTTTGAGTTCCCAAGCTCACCAGTCAATTCCTTTTTTCTCAGAATGTACCCAACTGTTGATTTTGCTACTCCAAGCATGTCTGCTATCTCTCTGATGGATTTTTTCTTTTTTTTCAGCCTCAGGATGTTCTGCTTCACCTCAATTGAGAGTTCCTTTGACCGCATGTTGTCTGGTCACAGCAACAGCTTCCAAATGCAAAACCACACACCTGGAATCCACCCCTGACCTTTTAACTACTTCATTGATTACAGGTTAACGAGGGAGACGCCTTCAGAGTTAATTGCAGCCCTTAGAGTCCATTGTCCAATTACTTTTGGTCCCTTGAAAAAGAGGAGGCTATGCATTACAGAGCTATGATTCCTAAACCCTTTCTCCGATTTGGATGTGGAAACTCTCATATTGCAGCTGGGAGTGTGCACTTTCAGCCCATATTTATATATAATTGTATTTCTGAACATGTTTTTGTAAACAGCTAAAATAACAAAACTTGTGTCACTGTCCAAATATTTCTGGCCCTAACTGTATGTTCATCTATAGGTCCTTAACCTCCTAACTGGGCCATGTGCCTCGTTACATTCACCAGATCTCACAATACAATCTGCAGGGGCGTAACTATAACAGGTGCAGGGGTTGCAATCGCACCTGGGCCCCGGAGCCTAAGGGGCCCCAAAAGACTCTGGCTTATAGAGAAAGACGATTGCTATTAAAATATTACCAATTACTGAAGGCCGCATTGGAGCTTTCACATTGGGCCCATGAGCCTCAGGTTACACCACTGACAATCTGTATATACAGCTGCATCTCAATGAATTACAATATCATCAAACAGTAAATTTATTTCAGTAATTCAATACATAAAGTGACACATATATTATATAGAGTCATTACACACTGAGGGATCTATTTCATGGGTTTATTTATGTTAATGTTGATGATTAATGAAAACATAAAGGTCATTATCTTAGAAAATTAAAGTAGGGGAGGATGAAGGATTAAACACTGCGCTGCCGTATTCCACCAGAGATCAAAGGGTGAATATAATATTGGTTTATTAGTCATTGTGTTTCAGGGCTCCCTGGCCTCTTCCTCAGAACAAATCAATATCATATTTCCATGTTTCTGGGAGCCTGTAAACACGTTGACTAATAAACCAATATTATATTCCCCTTTGATGTCTCGTGGAATACGGCAGCGTGGTGTTTAACTTTTATCTCCCTACTTAAATTTTCTGAGATAATGACCTTTGGGTTTTCATTGGCTGTAAGCCATAATCACCAACATTGCAAAACAAAGAGCAGAGAGGCGCACCCTGAAAAGTACCCAGTGGTCTAGTGGGGAAGTCAATTGTGAGGTGGGGGGTTATCCTCTCACCTGGACAGGTTGTGCACCCTTGCACAGCACCGGTAACGGCACGACAGCAGGCTACTGTCAAAATGCGCTGTATTAACATTGCCTCCTTGAGAATCCCCTTGCTACCTAGCGCTCCATTCCTGACCACAAGTTATTTGTTTACAAATAATCATCAACATTAACAGAAATAAACACATGAAATAGATCCCTCTGTGTGTAAGGACTCTATATAATAGATGTGTCACTTTATGTATTAAATTACTGAAAAAAAGTTAACTTTTTGATAATATTCTAAGGAAGAAAAATGCTGCATTGTAAATGCAGTAAGAAGTCATTTGGGTGGAGCCTCTCTGGGAAGACGTCATGATGGCTGGTCCCTCCTGATGATGAATATCTCGATAACCTGAAGCATCATCACCTCTGGCATTGTTCAATGCATGTGCATAAAGATGGCATACTAACCTTCACTAAATGTCACTTGTGATGCTACACCTGGATTGTGGGACGTCAATCAAGACAGGAGAGGGAGTGACCACCATGACTCCTACCGGGGATCACTCCACCCCTCTGACTCTTTACTGTAGTTTCGATACAACTAAATACCAATTTCTTACAAATTGATCATAACTGAGAACCTCTTAATTATAGGTTGGTTCTAGTTTGATGCCTAAATTTACTTTCAAAATTAGACTGAGGATAAAGAAGACGAATTTACTATTAATAATCCAATTTTTATGAAGCTTGTGTATTACAGAAAATGCACTTAAATGCAGAAATTCTGATATACGAAGACATTTAAAATTTACTTAACTTTCTTTCCCTGCACAACCCCTTTATCACCTATCCACAGGACAGCAGATAAGTTATTGACTGGGGAGTTTAGTGATGAGCGGGCACTGCCATGCATTGGTGTCCGGTACTCATAATGAGCAGTGGCGGCTCAGACAGGCGTCACTCGTGTACAGAGTATGATAGAAATCCATGAAGAACTATATCCAGAAGGTAAATGAGTTGAACCCATCCAAGAGTTAAACTGTTTGTTACGAGTACTGGGCACCTGAGCATGTAGTGCCCCTCATCACTAGGGAGTTCCAACTACTGGGGCCAGCACCGATTGGCAGAATGGGGAACATTTAATCTTGTTGGAATGGAGCCGCCATATACATTCTTGACCACTGCTGCAGTCATTCCCAATGGTGCTGCAGAGCGCTGCACTTGACTTTTTCCAGCAGCCCCATAGAGGAAGACTGGAGTGGCGGGTAGATATCAAACCTAATTAAAGTGACTTGTCACGGATGAAAATACCCTGTTCTGCCAATCGGTGCACGTCTCAGCAGGCAGAACCTCAGCTGATCATCTGTCCTATTGATAACACGAGGGTATGCCCTCATCTCCCGCCTTGACCACTACAACCTCCTGCTCTTTGGCCTCCCTTCTAACACTCACCCCTACAATCTATCCTAAACTCTGCTGCCCAACTAATCCACCTGTCCCCCTGCTAGTCCCTGGTCTCCTCTGCCAAGCCCTTCACTGGTTTCCCATTGTTAAAAGACTCCAGTTCAAAACCCCTAACCACGACACACAAAGCAATCCGCAACCTTCTCCTCGTACATCTGTGACATGGTCTCCCGGTACTTACCTACACGCAACCTGCAATCCTCACAAGATCTTATTCTTTCCCCTCTTTTTATTACTTCTTCCCACAACCACATAGATTTCTCCCATGCATCTTCCATACTCTAGAACTCTCTACCCCAACACATCAGACTCTTGTGAACTGTGGATACCTACTATATCCTCACCCATCCCTTGTAGACTGTTGATCCCTCGTGGGCAGGGTCCTCTCTCCTCACCCACTGTATCCTCACCCATCCCTTGTAGACTGTGATCACTCATGGGCAGGGTCCTCTCTCCTCACCTACTATATCCTCACCCATCCCTTGTAGACTGTGATCACTCATGGGCAGGGTCCTCTCTTCTCACCTACTATATCCTCACCCATCCCTTGTAGACTGTGATCCCTCGTGGGCAGGGTCCTCTCTCCTCACCCACTGTATCCTCACCCATCCCTTGTAGACTGTGATCACTCATGGGCAGGGTCCTCTCTCCTCACCTACTATATACTCACCCATCCCTTGTAGACTGTGAGCCCTCGTGGGCAGGGTCCTCTCTCCTCACCTACTATATCCTCACCCATCCCTTGTAGACTGTGAGTCCTCGTGGGCAGGGTCCTCTCTCCTCACCTACTGTATCTTCACTCTTCCCTTGTAGACTGTGAGCCTCGTGGGCAGGGTCCTCTCCTACTGTATCATCACCCATCCCTTGTAGACTGCGAGCCCTCGTGGGCAGGGTCCTCTCTCTTCTCCTACTGTATCCTCACCCATTCTTGTAATGCGAGCCTCAGGCAGTCTCTTCTCACTACTTACTCACCATTCCCTTTTAGACTGTGATCCTTCATGGGTAGAATCCTCGCACCTACTGTATTCTAACTCATCCCTTGTAGACTGTGAGCCCCCATGGGCAGGGTTCTCTCTCTTCACCTACTGTATCCTCAACCATCCCTCCTTTATAGACTGTGAGCCTTGCGGGCATGGTCCTCTCACCTACTGTATTCTCACCCATTTCTTGTAGACTATGAGCCCTCATGGGCAGGGTCCTCTCTCCTATCCTAGTGTATCCTCACCCATCCCTTGTAGACTGTGAGCCCTCATGGGCAGGGTCCTCTCTCCTCACCTACTGTATCCTCACCCATCCTTTGTAGACTGTGAGCCCTTGTGGGCAGGGTCCTCTCTCTCACCACTCTTTAGACTGTGAGCCCGTGCGGTCCTCCTCCTTACTTTGTGCCTTGTATTGTTATTGTACTTGTGTATGTATACACCTTTTTCACACATAAAGCACCATAGAATAAATAGCACTTATAATAAATAACAATATAAAATAATATCTTGTTTTCACCAGAAAACACCTTTAATTCTAAAATTTTGATTCAAAATATCTGATGGTACCATAATGATTTATTGTGGTGCTGTCGGTTTTGGTTAGGCTCTATTTTTTTTTTCCGTTTTACTGGATACAATATAGCGGCACATTACACCATTCTGACCATTAAAATGCAACAGAAGCCGATGGGAAAGATCTAATACAAATGTGAACAGAGCGGGGGGACGTGATATAGAGTAAATCATTTGTCACCATGTATATAAGGCCCCTTTCACATCTGCATCTTTTAAAATTTACAGCAGATCCGGCAGATTTACCACAACAGCCGCAATTGCGGTACCCCTGCGGCACGCCCCATTCATTCTCTATGGCGCTTGCGGTCAGGTGCGGTTTCGCCGTATCCAGGACTTGCGGCAAAGGAACAAAATCGCAACAAGTTGGCTGTTACGCGGCAGATCCAGTAAATCTACCGGATCTACTGCAAATTTAAAAAAAACGCAGATGTGAAAGGAACCTAAAATATATATTTCTTCAATGTGTATACATTATAATAAACTATCGAATATTATGGGAAATCAGTCCAGGAATGAATAACGAATATAGAATAATTTTTCATTTATGGGATAAAATAAGACATTTAAGTATAATAACAGCAATAATAGGGTAAAAAGTTAAAAATTAACTTGTAAAAAAACAGGAAAAAATCTATATAATCTAATATGGACTAAATCCATTCATTTATATGTGTACATACATCGATATAGGTAATTGTTAAACTTATATTGATGGTATATTATACTTATTAACTTATTATATTGAACTATGTAAATTATTCAGTTTTCTATAAAGTGAATCAGATTCTCAATTTCAAGCAATTCCCAGATTTTATCCATTACATTTAAAATTATTAATTTTCATTTCTATCACTTATTTAAAAACTGCATCACAAATATTTACCTTTTTTTTGTTACTTAATTGTCTATTTTTTTTTAATAATTAAAATATCGATTATCTTTGTATATCCGGGGCAATTTTAAATAGCTCCATATTGTTGAAATTAAACAATTTATTGTAATAATATAAAAAAAATAACATTAATTAAATAATTAATTAAAAATATAACTGAATACGAAGGAAGGCGGGCAAAGAGTTGACAATATTTAAAAATAAAAATGGCAAATTTTAAGCAATAGAAGAAGATTATGGTAACTTTTATTTTCTATTTGAAATTTGTGGAAGTATTAAAAATGTATTTGTATAAAGTATGTTTATTATTTCTATGATGATGATTATTATTATTAATAAAACAAACTTCTATCTTCTTTTTGAAGCTTGTAGAAGTATTTAAAACTAATTTGTACAATTTATTTTTTACCATTACTATTTTTATTATTATTATTATTCTGACTTCTATTTTCTATTAGCAGTTGGTAGAATTAATTTAAACTAATTTGTATAATTTATATTTATTATTAATATTATTATGACTAACTTCTTTTTTCTATTTAAAGTTTGTGGAAGTATTTAACCTTAATTTGTACAATTTATTTGTATTATTATTATTAATATTATGACTAACTTCTATTTTCTATTAGCAGTTGGTGAAATTAATTCAAACTAATTTGTGTAATGTATTATTATTATTATTATTATTATTATGAGTAACTTCTATTTTCTATTTGAAGTTTTTGGAAGTATTTAACCCTAATTTGTATAATTTATTCTTATTATTTCTACTATTATGACCATTTTCTATTTGCAGTTGGAAGAAATATTTAAATCTCATTTGTATAATTTAATATTATTATATTTACTTATGAAAACTTTAGACATTTAGATTAATGAAAAAAAGTTTGATATATCATGAAATATTATTACATTTCCCTCGACAATTCCTCTGTGAGTATATAAAAGTTTTAGAATGAAATATTGCTACTTTTCCCCATTTCAAGTCCTTCCGTCATTTAATATATAAAGTACATTGGGTAATAATGAATTTTTCCTGAATGTTCCCGATTGCAGTTTGTTACTTACTTCTTATGATTTTGTTACCTTTCCGGTTTTCGTCATTGTTTGAGCTCTTCGCCTCCTTTCCAGTTCGGATCCAGTAAGACTTGACCATTTTTACTCTTCGCTCCACTTTCATCATTCACATTTGCTGTACGATTTTCCTCTGCTTTTTCTTCCCTCTCTTGACTTAGCCTAAATTTCAGAGCCCACGTCTCCCCGGCGTGGCAGATTAAAAATTTCCTTAATCTGCCTTCCCCGGTCTGAACCAAGAATCCCTAGGGGATTAGTGACACTCACGGACATTTGATGTCAGTCTCCATCAGTCACTTACAGAAAGTGTGACACGTTTATAAGATTTGGGGGTCTTTGCACTAACTAGTTCCTGGTACAGAGCAGAAAGCGGAGATAATCTCAGGTGCATCTGTCAAAAGACATCTGCTAAAACCTTGAATTAATTTACTCCATAAAATGAGAGTTCTAAGTCAAGGTGAAAGCCTCAACCAGAAGATGGTCTTTTACCATTGCATAATATACTATTTCACAACAAATAGTAGACAAACATAAAAGGGTCTTCTGGGTCAACAGAAATAGTAGTGGACGAAGCGAAATTGAAAGTGCCCTCATTTCCTAAAATATCATCTGCTCCTATTTGGTTGTTGGGATTTCGAGAGGCAAATTGGTTCAGACAATATTTTAGGAAATCAGGGCACTTCTCCTTGGATCATTTGGCGTCCTTTTTCTTGCCCTTGAGAACCTCATTTTTTTTCTCTGTCCCATTAGCTATGTAATAGTTCATCCACTGGGGGCACTCTACAATTTAAACCTATGAATTGTATGTATTATTCAGGCCGGTCTTGAGTAGATCTTTAAGTAGGCAGGTAACTCTTAACTTTATCATATTGTTTCTAAAAAATAAAATACCAAACTGTTCACCAATTCCAAAGAACGCACAACTTAAATCTCCTTTAGACATGATTTCTCCTGTTAATTGGACCAGTGATCTTCAAAACCCTTAGATTTCCTTTTGTAATTGACCGGTGATCTTCAAAACCCTTAGATTTCTCCCTGCAAACTGGACCAGTGATCTTCAAATCCCTTAGATTTCCTCCTGTAATTTGGACCGGTGATCTTCAAAACCCTAAGGGTCGCTTTACACGCCACCACTGGAAGGTAGCAACTGCCGGGCACTGGGAATAATTGTGCTTGTTGCTATGAAATTGCTATGAAATGGCGGCGTGTAAATAGTGCAGTTCCTCCCTGTGTCCTGCAGTTGACTCAGATACCTGTTGCTGAGCCGTGCTCAAAAACCGAAGGCCCCATCAGCGATCATTGGTGGGGGCTACTGTGTAACCATTGGCTGTCCCTTCACAGGGCGCCATATTTAAACAGATATCCATTCACAGTCCACCATTGGAATGGCGTCATGTATTAGCCAGCCTTCCTGCGCAGGCTGGCCAATCATGACGCTATTGCGTTGTTCAATCAACGCTTTGGAGTCACGGAATACACAACTCTGTCACGCCTATGCACTTGCGGCGCGAAAGATGTACGCTCATATTCCTTTGTGGTAGCGGCATGTAAAGCGGGGAAGGTATTCAACAGGAAGTAAGCCGCAGAATCTGTCGGCACTTCCGGGGAACAAAGATACCTTCAGTGGACAACACAATGGCGGCGTGTATATGCGGAATCAGCGATCGGTATCCACCGTTAAAAACGTGCACGTGCGGTGGATACCTATTGCTAGGCACAGTTGCGGCGTGTAAAGGTACCCTTAAGGCAACTTCACACGCTTCAATTTAATGCAATGTTGTTAGCGATCTCATGCACGCGCGATCGCTAACAACATCGTTCAGATCGCTGGTGAGCTGTCACACAGGCAGACTTACCAGAGATCAGGACCAACAAGAATGCTGGTAACCAAGGTACACATCGGGTTACTAAGCGCCGCGTGGCGCTTAGTAACCCGATGTATACCATGATTACCATCTCCCAGCATAGGCTGTGCCCTGGGAGATCGTTCATCGCGGTGTCACACAGCACGATCCTGCAGATTGAACGATCGTTCATCGCCAGATTTGAGAACATGTTCACAAATCTGGGTTGAACGATCCATTAAAGGATCGTTCAATTTGGTGGTGACATCGCGTTGTTACACGTCACAATGGCGTTCCGACATCGTTCGTGCGTCACCAAACACGTGACTTTTGAGAGATGTTGTGAACGAGATTGAAGCGTGTGACTTTAGAATTCCTCCTTTAATTTGGACCGGTGATCTTCAAATCCTTTAGATTTCTGCCAGTAAATTGACCGGTGATCTTCAAAACCCTTAGATTTCCGCCTGTAAATTGGACCAGTGATCTTCAAATCCCTTAGATTTCTTCCTGTGTATTGGACCGGAGAGCTTCATATCCCTTAGATTTCCTCTTGTAATTTGGTCCGGTGATCTTCAAATCCAGTAAATTTGACTGATGATTTTTCAAAACCCTTAGATTTCTTCCTGCAAACTGGAGCAGTGATCTTCAAAACCCTTAGATTTCCTCCCGTAAATTGGATTGGTGATTTGTCGTGCTTTAAGCTTTCGTGTAAAACATGAACTTAAAGCACAGAAAAAATAACACTCCCAATACTTGAGAACAAAGGGGTAACTAAGCTTTATGAAAGCTTTAACATGCTATAGTCACCATTTGTTAGTTTTGATGTATGGGACTCTACTGAGAGAGAACATCTCATCTCTAATACTCTATATCCTGAGACTCCAAAGAGAGAAAAGCTCAAAAAGTCTACATAAAAAAGAGCCAAGTGCTGAATAGACTCAAAGACTTTCCACTACCTTCTACCTTTCCTTTGAGTTAGTGATGTCAGAATTTGGACTCCCATCATTAATAATTCCCAATAGTGTTTATAACATGTCAGATTGTCCAAATGTTTGGTTAACACTCACCAGTTTACTGTTCAGACGAGCTAAGCAAAGTAGTAAAGGGCCATGAGTAGCAAAAATAACAAGCTGTAAACATTTAGCAGAATTTTATTTTTCTTAGCACAAAGAGCATTATTATTGGAACACAAGGGTCCTCCACACATGAAGTGTTGGATAACCCAAATTGAAATACTGTAATGACAGAAACAATGGTATTGCTCCATGGTATGGATACATTGCATTTTTATGTCTTCATGGATTCATATAAGTTCTCACCATGGTCCAAAAATCTAAAATCCCCCTACCCTGAATCATGTTGTTGGTCCTAGGCTGAGGCTCTACTGCACATTTATGACTACTTCTATTTTACTCAAGCACAATAAAAAAATCTGTCTCTTCTTGCATCAGAATTTCAGTATATGCCAATTTTTACTTTATAACCTAATAAATAGAAAACAAACAGTTCTTTATCAAATGCTATTTGATATGAAATCAAATCAAGCCAGACATGTCACTGGAAGCGAGGATCAAAAGCTTCAACTTGTCTACCCATCATACGAAGAGAGAAGTCACCGGAAAAGGACATCATGGTTGGAAGAATGGAAGGACAAGGCAAAGAGGAAGATCAGCAACCTGATGGCTTTGATACAATCAAAATAATGATTGATGGAGGAGACCCGAGTGGACCTATCTAGACTTGGGAAGACCCTGGTGGACTTATATATGCTTGGAGAATACCTCGGTGAGGACCTATCTAGGCTTGGAGAAGACCTTGGTGGACCTATGTAAGCTTGGAGAAGACCTTGGTGGACCTATTTAGGCTTTGAGAAGACCCCGGTGGACCCATCTAGGCTTGAGAAGACCCTGTGAACCAATCCAAGCTTGGAGAAGATTCTTGGTAGACCTATCTAGGCTTGGAGAAGGGCCATATTAGACCTAACTAGCTTGGATAAAACCCTGGTGGAACCTATCCAGGCTTGTAGAAGACCCTGTTGATCTATCTAGGCTTGATGAAGACCTTGGTGAACCTATCTTGGCTTGGAAAAGACCTTGGTGGACCCATCTAGGCTTGGACAAGAGCAAACTTTCCATCATAGTCACCCTGGCTCCAGATCAAGCTGAAGACCATTAAATTAAATTAAACTTGATATGAATTCTTCCAAATGAAAGTTGATAATGTTGAGAGCAAAAAGTATACCAAAAGTATTTAAAAAATCCTCCATTAGTACTAAGTAAGAAAAATGACGCAATGTAATATATAAAGATATAAAAAAAGAAGTCAATCAGTTTCTGTCTGCACCGGAAAATAGTTAATTGCTTTAGATTTAGACTGGGTTGTCCTATTTTCAGCATATGTAGGGCATCTAACTAGGCTTCACATTATATCTGCTCATCTTAAAGCCATAATCCTCAGTCAAGAAAGTGGCACTGCTGCCCCAGAAAAAGTAAATCTGAAGTCTGGACTTAATCGTTAGTCCCTCAATTGTAGCTGTCTGCCCACTTTTCTTATGAAACTATCAATATAAATCGCCATTTGAGGCACATCAGACTCTGTGGCCTTACTTGGTTGACTTGCTATATCAGACATGGGAACATATTGTAGGACTGAAGTCACGTGGCCTTCAAAACTTTCCCTGAATTGTGTCTTGTAGTTTCACCTTTGATTTAATTAGACAACAGTCAATTACACAATGATATATGCGTAAAAAAAGAAGAGTTTCAGAGCTAATGGTTCATCAGATCTTATGTCGTGAAGTCTATTTTATGCTCAATTTTCACTTCTTCTAATTAACACAGTGACCCCAATTTCACAAAGTGAAGGGTATTAGCAAATGGACAGACATGGAGAAGATGAGATAGGATTTGGTTGTTAAGAAAGCCCAAGCCATTCCCCTCCTTCTCTCTCTTTCATTTAAGCAAGCTCTTATCCTGTCACCCAAAGTGTCCAGAAAAGTCATCCTTAACCTGCTCAAGTGACGTAAGTCCACAATACGGAGAGAATGTGGGAAAGGGGGGGAGTGAAGTTAAAACTCATATGCCAATTAAGAGATAAAAAGTTTAAGGGGGCTTGAGCTGGTCTGTGAATGTCTAGGCTAATCCATCTCAGCTCGGTATATAACTAGAGAGAGGTCACCCAACCACCCAACCAAGTGACAGACGGTTTAGTGAGCAAAGGAGGGAAGAACTTAAAGAAATAGAAGGCTAAGAGTTAAACAACCAAAACTAGATCAAAGATAAAGGGAATCTGGTGTGAGAAGGATACGTAGGGCATGGCGGTGTCATGGAATGAAGCAGTGTATGCTGCCCGGAGAAAGCATGATGAGGAAGACTCCACCAGAAGTAGCATCTTTACATACACCAACAGCAACAACACAAGGGGTGAGTACTCCATGCCATATATCGGGAACAGTTATAGCATCATTATTTTACTAAACTTCTAATCATTGTGTATAAGAGCGTAGCTCTGTGGTGAGGCGGGCTCTGGTGGTGGTCATGCGCAGCTCTGGTGATGTGAGGCGGCAGCTCTGGTGGTGGTGATGGCGGCAGCTCTGGTGGTGGTGATGGTGGCAGCTCCAGTGCTGGTGGGGTGGCTTGCTCTGGTAGTGTTGAAGTGGCAACTCCGATGATAGTGAGGCACCAGCGCTGTTATTGTAGGCTGTAAGCCTTCCTGAAGAGATTGGTTTTCAGGTTCCCTCTGAAGCATCCGAGTGTACTGGATAATCGGACGTGTTGGGGCGCAGAGGACAAGGATGGGGATGTTTGGGAGAAATCTTGTAGGCGATTGGCTGAGGAACGAATAAGTGTGGAGGAGAGGAGGAGGTCTTGGAAGGATCAAGATTATATGAGGGAGAAGATTATTGGATATTAGTTCAGAGATATATGAGAGGGGACAGGTTATCGATGACCTTTGTAGGTCAGTGTGTAGACGTTGAACTTGAGATTCATTTCTATAGAGATACATGTTTCTAATGTTGTGAGAGGTGGACCAAACTGTCAAAATTAATCAACACGACCGGTGTTTCCGAAGCTAGAAGTGGATGTGCAGTACGTGTTATGGAAAAAGCTTAGTGGTTCCTCATTCATTTTTAGTTATTGCACTGAAAAATTGCCTATTTATAGACAAGACAATGAAAATGTCATACTGATATGAAGCTTGAAGTAGGGAGACAAACAATAATTGTAAATCATGAGGGTTTTTTGGTCAAGATCACCCATTTGAGAACGTTAAATTGTTAGTTTTAAAGAGTTTATCCAATGAAGAATTGTCCATTGATCACTTATTGATCGTTTGGGGTCTGACAGCCGGGGCAGAATGGAGCACTGTCCGACCACTGCTCAATTCATTCTCTATGTGGCTGTCAAGCGAAGCCTTGGGCTTTCCCTGGCAATCCCATAGAGAGGGAATGGAGTGGTGGTCGCACTGCACACTGCAATCCATTCTAACGGAGCTAGAACTGCCCGTTCTGCCGATCTGTACGGTTCCTTTTCTTGAAACGGTTGTGCCAAATTAGCAAGTTCCCGAGACTAGGTTCTCTGAAGTGCCCTGATTGAATGGAGGAATGGCCACTCTGTTTATTTTTCCTGGGATTGATGGAGATGGCCGAGCTCTTTATTGAATCCACTATAGTTGTCTTCAATTTAGTACATCTCAATTATGAAGCTTTGGGTTGAGTTCAATTTCAGTGTTGTAAATCTTACAGTACATTGTGGATTGCGAATATATGTTTATATATGTTCAATCACTTTTAGTGTTTGATCTATGCCATTTGGTTGTTGAATATAAGAATTAAGATGACCACTAGTGATGATGGAGCACTGCCATGCTCGGGTGCCCGGTACTCATAACAAGCCAGACAATCGGCTGATGTGACTCGAGTGCAAGGAAGTCAATGGGGAACTCCAGCATTTTTCTATGAATTCTTCCTGAGAAATGCTCAGAGTTCCTTGTTGACTTCCATCATACTCGGTACATAAGTCGCGCCCATCCGAGCATCTAACTGCCCGAGCATGGCAGTGCTCACTCATCGCTAATAACCACCCAAAATAGCGTGGAATAATAATCTTCTTGAGCGGGCTTGCATAACGTCTTCCAGTTTGAAGTTGACACTCACCAAAACAGCCTTCAGGTCGGACACTAAATGCAGTAGTAGATGCAGCCGCCAACGATAAAGGCCTGCTACATCTTACTAATGCATTTAGTATCTGAACTTATGGCTGTTTTCAGTGAGTTTTTAGTTTTTTAATTATGTCTTTTGAAGTTGACACTGTCAGACCTTTAGCAATTCGGATTTATCACAAATGTTGCACTGTTTGGCTTCTCCAAGCTCTTCTTTTCCTGTACGTTCAACTTCAATGTGATGTGTGGTCATAAATCAGGAGAAGACAAATAAGGGCTCGGGCAGATGTCCTTGAAAATCGTTCCGGCAGCCTCATAGGCGTATATGAGGCTGTTGAGTTTGGTCAGGAGACCAGCGACAGTCTGTGCATTATTGCGTTCCATGCGCGCATATTTTCACAGACTCCTGCATGAGCCGTAAGCGCTACAAACTCTCCCGTTGGACTGTCAGAACGAGTTCACTGATGTAGTTTCAGTTAACTCATTTTGCAGCCAGGAAAGAAGGTACATGGTAAAAATGTTTCAATGAAACCCAATTACAAAGTCGTTATTAAGCCAAAAATACATAAAAACAGAAATAAACCACACCTCGGACCTCAATAAAGAGGTATTGCCTTCTCAAATTTTCCATGTAAATGCAAGCAGGGGGCAAGTTCAGCTTTCAGATTGCCCATCTATTGGAAATATGGGGGTCGCTGTTTTCCCTGTTAACACTGCAGAAAGGAGGAACCATGATTTTTGCATGAACCTAGCCACAGACGTCCATGGCCAACGCCCTTCCTCAATCTATTGCTCACTGAAGAGTCTCGTAGAGAGTGTTTCTACCAATTTATGGGGATTCCAGATCCAACCTTCCCTCGCCTCCGCTCCTCTTCTCCCTGACATGTAAAAAGTATCAGAACAGACACAGACAAGCATGATGGTTGGGGACACGTGAGCCTAGTATTAAGGGCGGCACGTGGCCCTGGTCTGTAAGTTGGGGGCCCAAATTCTAGAGAAGTGGTTATCTAAAAGAACCTGACAAGGATACATAGTATATAACCAAACTGAAAATAGTTATTTGGAATTGATTCCAGATAAGGGGTCATTTTCTCATCTCCTGAGGTGGTCCTTTGTCACGTGTAATCAAGTCCACGGGCGCCTTGGTTCTTAGTTGGCATCTTGTTATGAGCGTGCAGTAATCTCCGTTAAAGGTGGAGATGTCCTTGAAGCTGTCAGCCGAGCGGATTACCTTCTGCTCTGTTCACAACTTTTGACACAAGAGTCATGAGATTAATAAGTGACTCAAGTCATCAAACGAGGTCACTAATCCCCATCTAGGAGGCCACGGATAAGTGGTAGCGATTCTTCACAAATAGAGAAGATAAGTTTGGCAAGATGAATTCAAATTGATAGATTTATTGTAAACTGAACCTAATTTTTGTCTCTTTGTTACTTCTAGGTCCATTTGAAGGTCCAAATTACCACATTGCACCTCGATGGGTTTATAACATCACAACCCTTTGGATGATATTTGTCGTCGGAGCTTCTGTATTCACAAATGGTTTGGTATTGGTAGCTACATACAAATTTAAAAAGCTTCGGCACCCCTTGAACTGGATCTTGATGAATTTAGCTGTTGCTGACCTTGGCGAGACAGTTATTGCTAGCACCATTAGTGTCTTCAACCAGATTTTTGGTTACTTCGTCCTTGGCCATCCACTATGTGTTATTGAAGGCTATACTGTTTCTGTTTGTGGTAAGTCATGATAACGGCACTAGATGGGTTGGATGGGATATATGCTACATAGTGCAGACTGGAATTAGGATGGGGGTGATAGAATAGGATGGGGTAGCAAGGAAGTCTATGTCATTGGAGAATATATTGCAGCAAGTCCAGAGAAGAGCAACCAAGATGGTAAAAGGTCTACAATCCATATTTCATAGATTTTAAGGTTGGAGGTAGACTTTAAGTCAATCTAGTTCAACCCATAACCTAACATGTTGATCCAGAGTTGTCCTATGAAGATGGTCTAAAATAACTATGATATAGTTTGCAAAAGAGAAGGCAGAGAGGAGACTTAAAGGGGTTGTCCGGTCTAAAATTATAATTCTGCAGTCAATCTATGTGACTGCAGATTTATCAATGACTCCCAGCACCTCTGCTAGGGTTTACAGTTTCTAAACGGGACCGCACCGCAGTTGTGCGGTATGCATGTTCCTGGCCAGAGCCCCCCGACTAGTGGGCACGGCCTCACTCAATACAAGTGTATGGAACAAGGTCACGTCCACTAGACGGCTGCTCCTACTGGTCGGACGCACCTGCTCCATACAATTGCATTGAGGAAGGTTGCGCCTACTAGTCGTGGTGTTGCTGGGAACATGTATATCACAATATTGCGGTCTGTTCTTAGAAACCAGCGAATCCTCACAGCGCAGTGCGGGCGTAGGGAGGATTGATAAGTCTGCAGTCACATAGACTGGACAACCCCTTTAATAGCTGTCCACAAATATCTGAAAGGCTGTTACAGTGCAGAGGGAACAACCCTATTCTCATTAGCACAAGCAAAGACTAGAAGGAAACTAAAAGGAAGGATATACAGATGAACATTAGGAAAACCCTTCTGACAGTGAGGGCAGTCAGAGAGTGGAACCGGTGGGATTGAGAGGTGGGGAGCTCTGCCTAAATGGAAATCTTCAAGAGGAAGCTAAATAAACAGCCGGGATGATTTAGCTACTCGTGGGTTGGACACGATGGTCCTTGAGGTCCCTTCCAACTCTACAATTCTATGATTATCTCTATAGGAGTTGGAAGGTGAAATTAGGACATATTTTTCGAGCCAACTATCTTATGTGTACAGTGGCGTCACGACTTTCCCCTGACCAGTAATGATGGGGAAAGAAGGATTGACAGGTTGTATTTCAAGCCTGTTTAGTTTTTCACCAGTTTTCAGTTTCAATCATGGACCAAGTTCTATTTTGAACATGGTCTACATACACATATATACATTATTAACTTATTGTTTTCATGGCTGTATGAATATTGTCTACAGGAATTACTGCTCTGTGGTCCTTAACAATAATTGCCTGGGAGCGATGGTTTGTGGTCTGCAAACCTTTCGGAAACATTAAATTTGATGGAAAATTGGCTGCCGGTGGCATCATCTTCTCCTGGATCTGGGCGGCCGCCTGGTGCGCACCACCAATATTTGGCTGGAGCAGGTAAGTTCAAGAACATCTCAGTTTTTGCAGATTGATAAACGTTGATGTCTCCATAAGGCAGGGGTCCCAAACCTGTAGCTCGGAGCCACATTTGGTGACATGTGGGCTCGCAACTGCCTGCTTGGTCCATAAGCACCAGGTGTAGTAAACAGCCAAAAAGAGCTCTAGATGGTGAATTATGCGGGTAGCCTCACACAGAAGAGCAGAACTGAATGGGGGAAGGTAGGAACCCCTGGATCTTGGTATACTGCTTCGGTGTTCCCGTCCCCTCGTGTCAGAGCTGAATGTGGCCTCGACCCTCTCTCAGAGCTGGAAATGGCTCACAACCTTCTCACGAGCTGGATGTGACCCGCTACCCTTTTTCAGAGTTGAATGTGGCTCCCGGTCCGACAGGTTGGAGACCACTGCCATAAGTTCTTATCATAACCACTAATGATACTAATAAATGGAATTATAGGCATACCTTTACAAGCACACCGGCGAGTCTCGTGCTGATATTCTGCCTTCTACCCACAGGTACTGGCCCCACGGCTTGAAAACCTCTTGTGGCCCAGATGTGTTCAGTGGCAATAGTGACCCTGGAGTCCAGTCTTACATGCTGGTGCTCATGATAACCTGCTGCTTCCTTCCCCTGAGTCTCATCATCCTGTTCTACATAGCTGTATGGTTGGCCATTCGTAAGGTGAGTGATGATATGTGAATTGCATGGTCTTCTACCTTCATCCCCCTGCAACACAATAAAAATAACTTTGGTGCACATACAGTCCAATGTATACAAAGAATGTCCTGATTCTCATTCTCTGTAACTTGCCATCCACTTACTTTGAGCGGGTGGTTTCTCCAGCACTATAGATGCTTGAACTCCCTTCACTTTCTAACTTTCTAAAATTGATCTGTACAGATCTGCATTTTATAACTATTTATACTTGAATACTTTTAATTTTTCAGGTTGCACAACAGCAGAAGGAGTCCGAGTCCACTCAGAAAGCCGAGCGGGAGGTCTCCAGGATGGTGGTTGTGATGATCATTGCTTATTGCTTTTGCTGGGGACCATATACAATTTTTGCTTGTTTTGCTGCTGCCAATCCTGGCTACAGTTTTCATCCTCTGGCTGCCTCATTGCCTGCATTTTTTGCTAAGAGTGCCACCATTTACAACCCAATTATCTATGTCTTCATGAACAGACAGGTTGGTCGAATGATTCACTATTTTCCTAGTAGAACTTGTTAATTTGCTAAGTGGAAATAGAATGGTCACTTCACCTTCTGAGCTTCTCATAGGTCAAATATTTTAATCATCTACACATTCAGTGCAAAAAAAATGATGGCATCCTCCACTATGAGCATTTTATGAGATAGGAGTGTCTCCTTTAGAAACATTGCTTCTAGCAGGTACCATGAGACATGGATACCTACACACACATCAGCCGGATCTAGGCTTTTGTGGGCCCAGGCGAAAGTCTCAGAGGGCCATTTAACACTTCACACACACACACAACCCCCCCCCCCACACTGCCACACGACTGCACCTTAAGCTGCACCCCAGGTTTAGACAGAAGAAAATAGGAAAAACATTCTTTCTATTAAGTAAAGCTTCACCAGCGGTGTAAAAAAGAGGGTTCATTAGCACTAATTTTAACGTACCAGGTAGAATAGAGGTAATAAATCTATTGCTAGCGTCTTTCTGCAAATTATATATAAACACACACAGGTTTGGTATATGTGTATAGACATACATGGAGCTCCTACCATGCACAAATAGACACAACAGCTCTGCTACATGCACACTACATGCATATGCAGATACATACAGCTCTACAACATGCACAATACATGCACAAACAGATACAGACAGCTCTGCTACATGCACACTACATGCACATATAGACACAAACCGCTCTGTTACATGCACATTTAGACACACACAGCTCTGCTACATGCACAATACATGCATAAACAGATACATACAGTTCTGCTACATGCACACTACATGCACATACAGATACACACAGCTTTGCACCAGACACATTTACTTACACACAATTATACATTACCACATCTTGCCGTTCTTGATCGGTGCAGAGCAAGAGAGGAGCCACTGGGAATTACATGGAGGCTGCAAGTTGAGCAGCTGCAGGACCTTCCTTTCAGTCATGTAATCAGACACATGATCAGTCACATGACTGGAAGGTCCTTCAGCTGCATGACTCCTGCAGCCTCCTGGTAAGCTTCCTCTTCTGCTCTATACTTACCCACATGGACCAGTGCGGAGCATGGGAGAGGACTTCTG
Source organism: Allobates femoralis (assembly GCA_033576535.1). Taxonomy (NCBI): domain Eukaryota; kingdom Metazoa; phylum Chordata; class Amphibia; order Anura; family Aromobatidae; genus Allobates; species Allobates femoralis. The sequence goes on along the minus strand of JARQOC010000008.1, from coordinate 4,020,025 downwards.
TCTGTGAGCGGGTCTCCTCTCTGCTTCTGCTCACAGACGGTGAGTGGGCCCCTCACTTTTCCACGCCCCAGCACTTGCCCAGGTGCTGACGCCAGCCCTGACTCACATAATATGGACACTCATCGTAAGTCAGAATCATTGGAGTCTTTTCATTGTTTGTGTTTTTTATTTTACAGTTCAGGAACGCTATCTACCAGCTATTTGGCAAGAAGGTTGATGATGGCTCAGAAGTGTCCAGCACATCTCGAACAGAAGTCTCATCGGTCTCCAGCTCTTCTGTGTCTCCAGCATAAAACATCGGGGAACGCGTCTTCCGAGCTTCTTCCTATGGTCTGCACATATTGTAAATACTCATTTGCAGGAGCAGCTGTGACTTTTTGTCTCCTATTTCCACATGCATTGCTTGCCCGTTTTCACTGTATATTGGTACACTATTATCATGAAATCTTGTTACTAGCCTGGAAGTTACCTATTAAAAAAAATATGCAATGAAATGTTTTGCAGACAGCAGGACTGTCCATATCATGCACATTGTTGGATATTCAGTGGGGTCTCTTAGTTAGAACTACTGTATCATGAATGTTGTCTGTGAATGTGCAACTCATCCAAGGACACGGTGAATTCAGCGATGGGTCGGATGGACACAGACCAGTAGGCAGCGTATCTGCTCGGCCAACAATGCTGGAAGTCGACCTTGGGATATTTTGTAGGCTTCATCAAACGTTAAGGTAAATGTGGTTTGAAAAACCTGCAGCAACAAAGGACACGGCGATTTTGGTCTCCTCTTGGAATAAGCATCTTGAAGGGGTTACAGTGGTCTATATCCGGCCATCGATGACCGTCTAAGAGAGACAACGCGAGAAACCTCCCCTGACTCAGAAACAATAGGACCGGGCATATTGAACATCAACCTGTCTGATCAGTGGTGTAACTTGAAGCTCATGGGCCCCGATACGAAAGCTCCAATGGGCCCCCAATTATTGCAAATCTTTAATAGCATTAGTCTTTTTCTATAGCCCAAATGGACTTTTGGGGTCTCGTAGGCTCCAGGGCCCGAGTTGGATTCAAACCTGTTGTAGTTACGCCCCTGTGTCTGATCCACATTTACCCTAATGGCAGACACTTTGTTGACCATAGACTTAAATATTGTAATTTGCTAACAAAAGTCTCCTGTCTAAATTAAGAGACGTAATGAGAACGAGGGTCTTAATAATTTTTGGGTGCACATGGGGGGCGAGTAGTGCCGTTCTTTGCTGTCACGGACATGTTGTCCATGTCTGATGGCTGCTCACATGTGTTTTCTATTTCAGAGAGATCAGGAGCAGGTACAGATTATTTATTATTACGCTTGGTTATGTAGCGCCAACATATTCCGCAGCATTACCATCACTGTTCTCATTGGGGTTCACAATCACTATGTGAGAACTCTATGGTCGTCTTTGGCAAAGTCTTGAAAGGACGAAAATCCAACGTCACGGTGTGTGGATAAAACAGACATGTATCGAAAGTCCATCCAAAGGTAAAATACGTGTTTCAGATGATGAAATCCTTAATCGTCCTTTCAAGACTTTCTCCTTATTCAGCATCGGCTCCTTTGCTCCGGACTGCTGGTTTAAGGGTGAGCTGGACTTTCTTTATTTTTCCATCTTTCGGAACCCTTGAGTCTTCTGATCCTTGTGTGGAACTCCAGAATGAATTGAATGAGGTTGTGGAACATTCATGCATGTGTCGGCTTTCTTTACTTTAGTTTTATGGGAATTCTGAAACACTCTGCTAGTCTTAGCGACATTTATGTATGGTCTCTGAACAAAGGAGAACGTGACCCCCTCATTCAGCTATAGTCCTAGAAGAGGAGTTGACACCTATCTGACTCTTCCTTTCGATATTCCACAAATGTCTCAGGTGGCCCTTGATTCTGAAGTTCTAATGGACAATGTGGCCCTTGATTCTGTGGTTCCAAAGGATAATGTGGCCCTTGATTCCGAGGCTCTAATGGACAATGTGGCTCTTAATTCCATGGTTCCAATGGGCAATGTGACCCTTGATTCCAAGATTCCAATGGACAATATGACCCTTGAGTCCATGGTTCTAATGGATAATGTGGCCCTTGATTCCGAGGTTCTAATGAGGGACCCCTAATTCTGTGGTTCCAATGGACAATGTGCCCTTGATTCCATGGTTCCAATGGACAATGTGGCCCTTGATTCCATGGTTCCATGGCAATGTGGCTCTTGATTCTGTGGTTCCAGTGACAATGTGGCTTCCAGCTGACAATGTGGCCCTTGATTCGTGGTTCCAGCTGACAATGTGGCCCTTGATTCTGTGGTTCCAGCTGACAATGTGGCCCTTGATTCCGTGGTTCCATCTGACAATGTGGCCCTTGATGACGTGGTTCCAGCTGACAATGTGGCCCTTGATTCCGTGTCCAGCTGACAATGTGGCCCTTGATTCGTAGTTCCAGCTGACAATGTGGCCCTTGATGACGTGGTTCCAGCTGACAATGTGGCCCTTGATAATGTGTTCAGCTGACAATGTGGCCCTGATGACGTGGTTCCAGCTGACAATGTGGACCATGCTTTTTTGCATCCATATTCTAATCCAAATACCACAAGTACATAAGATCTGGGACTCTGAAACTGTAGATACTCTGATTTTTAAGTTGCATTGCAATTATTTCAACTTGATGGGTCAATAAAAATTCAGACCCAATACTTGGAATTATCCCAAAAGTCTGATGTCATCATAGGGTAGATGTGTTCATAAATGATGTAATAATTTCTCTAGAACATCATGTCCGGTCATGTATTATGCATTTATAATCATTGTGGATAATATTCAGAATGAATAATAAAATCAAGGTGAAGAGCATCTCCTACACTTCCTTGGTAGAATAATAAATTGCGATTGTAAAGAATCATTAATTAGGATTTTCTCTGATTAATCACCTTTTTCAAGTGCTGTAATTTCTATGCAGGTGCCTAATACAGGCCCACCCTGGGTAGATGACTATGGGGGTCCCTGCTCTCCGATGAAGACTGTCTGGGTCCTCCTAATCCGCTTCATTTATCATTTTCACCTACAATGGCCATTTAGGGGCTAAATTTCAATACAGCTGTACAATAGGAACTCTAAATAAACGGGTGTACTACTTTTCACTCACAACGCCAACTCTGCCCGCAGGTTATTAATGGTATTACAGCCTCAAGCGGAAGGCGGCTAAACTGCAATACCAGACATTGCCTCTAGACAGAGGTGGTGCTATTTCTTACAGTACTTTCACAAAGGGAGAAATAAAGGGCACTCTCCCAAGTTGCCTAAAATGAGTCCTTTATTGGGAATTCATAACATCCAGGCAGGTACAGAAGGATGCTAACAGCTCTTGAGGATAACAGCTGTTTCGTGCTTGTGCAGGGCTTCAAAAAGCACAAAACAGCTGTTATCCTCAAGAGCTTTTAGCGTCCTTCTATACCTGCCTGGATGTTTATGAATTCTCAATAAAGGACTCGTTTTGGGCATCTTGGACGAGTGCTGTTTATTCTCTTTTGTGAAAGCACTACCTGTTTTTCTTTAGCGAGCACCACCTGTCGCCATTATCACTCACAACGCTGTGAATATCCATTGCCGAATACCAGAGAATCTGCTGGAGAATACACAGGGTGGTGCAATTTTCTCCTTTTGACTACGTGTGCTATTTCTTACTGCACATCAGATCCTTTTTTTCACCCTAACCCTGGACAAGAACATGTAATTGCAACATCATTTTTTGGTCGGTGTGCAGGACGCCCCAGGAGAAACCACAAAATGTCCGATAATAAATGATACCTTTGATGTTGGAATTTATCCTGCAAAAGATCTGATATTATTCATCAATTTTATTTATTCCAACGTGTCCATCATTTTCTGCCCTGATCTCCTGTTTTGTTTTTCACCATAAAAAATAAAGTGAATTTTAACTTATTTTAAAAAAATATGGAATTTACATAAAAATATAACGTATTTGCTGTAGTTTTTTTAATATAAATGAGGCTAATTTTTGATTGTGTGAATATTCAGCTTGGATCCATAAAGTCCCCCGGACCGCAGTATTAACGGTCACCATGGTCATCAGCTTTTTACATATACTTATTTGTCAAATCAGCGAGTTGTTCGTTTTTTCCATTCCCCTATGTGAGGATCTGAGGTTGTGGGTTGTAATAATCACACAGGCAAGGTAAATCATGCAACAATTTTTATTTGTATTCGTTCCCTGTATCCAGAAACCAGCCTCAGCAACAATAGTCCTTAAAGTGTAACCACCATATAAATTTTTATTTAATAATAATTTAGAGCAAGTGATTTTAATAAACTTTCAAGTATACTTTATTAGAAAATTCAGGTTGAAAACAATTCATAAACCTTCCACTTCACTGTGAAGCAGACATTTGTTCATTATCAGTCAGATCCGTCTTCAGTAAATACAGGCATGTATCCATATAAGGGAATGTGGGTGGGGCCTGCACTCCTGACTGCAGCTGGTGAGGAAACAATGTATCCAGATTACTTCAGCCTACAGCACAGGGCTAAGCTCCACCAGTTCAGTGTAAACTCCTCTGCACAAGATCTGTCATCTGGCTCCTTCTCTGCTCAGTCACTTCTCTGTTGACCTTTCTTTGCTGCCACATAACACTGCTGACTCATATCAGGTGTTTGCTCCACACAGCTCATGTGACCTTTCTCTGCTGGCACTCTGGATACCATTCCCTCCACTGTGATGACCCCCATAGCTTATATACACAGAAAGAGAGACAGTTATATCAATGTGTTATTGCGCAGTGTTATTAAAAAGTCCCCACAGTCTGTGTAGGTGCATTACCATGGGAAAGGCTCTACACCGTAACTAAATAGAACATATGCGAACTCCTGAGTGGGAGCAATGCACTAAGAGACGTTAGGCATACTGTGGAAATACACACACAGTGCTGGCAGACACTGGCTCCTCCCACACAGTGCTGGCAGATGCTGGCCACGCCCAAACAATGCTGGCCACACCCACGCATCCCAAAAATGCAGTTTTTAAAGAGCACAAAAAAGTTGAGAAAATAAGTCATATAGAACAAAAAAAGCATTATCTCAGCTGCTATGTAACCCATCATTAACCAGTGCAATATTGTGTTTTTTTTCAATGAAATGACATTTGCACTTTAAGTTCTTCCAGATGATGAATATTATGACTGTAGCGCATGTATCCAGCTCCACAATAGTCCTTAAGTTCCTCCAGACGATGGATATCACAACAGTAGCGCGTATATCCAGGTCCAGTCAGCAAGCATAGTCCTTGGGATAGTTACACAATTACAGATGGTATATATCACGACCTTAGCACGTGTATCCAGCTCCAGTTTCTATAGTTTATCTATGGGTTTCAGTACATGACCTAGCACAGATCCTCCCACTCCCAATTCACAGCACCAACTGAGTAACTTTTACATGTGGTTTATTGTTCCACAAGCCAGTCTCCTGCCCTGTGTACAGCATGTGTATTGGGAAAAGCCCCTGCAGAAAGGAGGTCACCGAAGTAGGACATAATATTACAAAAAAAAAACCTCAAGTTTAGCCAGGTAAAATATCCGTTGCACCTAGCAGACGGCTGCCAACTCCACTGGTAGGCAACACAAGTGTACGAACACCGGTGCTCAATCCCCTGCAAACCAAGCATGGGGGTGGCTGTAGCGCCTGCGTCCAACCATGCTGATGCCATGTTGTGGCTGATACCCTGTTGGTAACCTTGTGTCCATGAATACCATGTCTCCTCCTTGTCAGCATGGCTGGATGCAGGCGCTACAGCCGTCCCCATTCTTGGGTTGCAGGGGATTTAGCATCGTGTTCGTACACTTGTGTTGCCTACCAGTGGAGCTGGCAGCCGTCTGCTAGGTGCAACGGATATTTTACCTGGCTAAATTTTGGTGAGTTTTTTCCTGCAGAAAGGAGCGAAGATGCACCACAACTCACCAGATGCAGGACATTGAATGGTAATGTAGACCTGATTGCATTATGGTCTATGAACAGTCTGGAAGTGACATTCTGGTACATCTCCTTACCCCATTCAACTTGTGAACAATAAAATCAACATAACTAGCGCTCCATGCTGGAAACATCCAATACTCATTAGTCCATGGCCAGCTCCTCACACCTTATCTTACGGTGATTCTTCCTATTGTTTCTCATAGATACTCCCCAAATAAAATAAAATAATTCAAAATCCACATGTAGCATGGATCTCAGCTGAAGACAGTGGAATTGTCTTGGTGAATATGCGCCATACATACACAGATACATGCATCCAGGATTAGATATAAGGGGATGCACTTTTTGTTACAATTTATATGCGTGTATAGCATTTCTATAACATTTATAATCTGTCTTTGAGTTCATTTACTCAAGTGCCAAAATAATAACACTTCAAACACAGTAAGAATTTATATAAATTACACTAAATGTATTGTAAACTGACCAAGACACGGAAACCAGTCGTCCAGGGCGGTCACCGCTCTAAAAATCACTACAAAGTGTCGACCACTAGGGGTCTCCATTGTATTTAATTTGCTGCCTGTTGTCAAGTTTAATCCATTTCTAGCAGCAAAAATGCAGAGACAGATAACATGAAGTGGGGAAGGGGCTTTCTCTCCCTATAGGAAGATGGATAGAGCTCTGTTTCCCTTTGGATAGCGGGGGGGGGGGGTGGGACGCGGCTACTCCGCTGTCTGTCAAAAAAAAATCTGTGCAGAGTGGTTGGCTTTCAGTTTGAGCTAGAGAAGCCATAATGTATGATAATATATCTAATGATATATGGTGGTATTATTTAGGCACCACTGTATGTGCCATGATATAGGGTGTATTATTTAGGCATACTGTGTGTGCCGTGATATAGGGTGGTATTATTTAGGCACCACTGTATGTGCTATGATATAAGGTGGTATTATTTAGTACCACTGTATGTTCGTGATATAGGGTGGTATTATTTAGATACCACTGTATGTTCTGTGATATAGGGTGGTATTATTTAGGTGCCACTGTATGTGCCGTGATATAGGGTGGTATTATTTAGACACCACTGTATGTGCCGTGATATATGGTGGTATTATTTAGGCACCACTGTATGTGCTGTGATATAAGGTGGTATTATTTAGTACCACTGTATGTTCTGTGATATAGGGTGGTATTATTTAGGTGCCACTGTATGTGCCGTGATATAGGGTGGTATTATTTAGACACCACTGTATGTGCCGTGATATATGGTGGTATTATTTAGGTACCACTGTATGTGCCGTGATATAGAGTGGTATTATTTAGACACCACTGTATGTGCCGTGATATATGGTGGTATTATTTAGGTACCACTTATGTGCCGTGATGTGGGTGGTATTATTTAGGCGCCACTGTATGTGCCGTGATATAGGGTGGTATTACTTAGGCCCACTGTATGTGCTATGATATAAGGTGGTATTATTTAGGCGCCACTGTATGTGCCGTGATATAGGGTGGTATTATTTAGGCGCCACTGTATGTGCCGTGATATAGGTGGTATTACTTAGGCACCACTGTATGTGCTGTGATATATGGTGGTATTATTTAGACACCACTGTATGTGCCGTGATATATGGTGGTATTATTTAGGTACCACTGTATGTGCCGTGATATAGAGTGGTATTATTTAGACACCACTGTATGTGCCGTGATATATGGTGGTATTATTTAGACACCACTGTATGTGCCGTGATATATGGTGGTATTATTTAGCACCACTGTATGTGCCGTGATATAGGGTGGTATTATTTAGGCACCACTGTATGTGCCGTGATGTGGGGTGGTATTATTTGGGCACCATATGTGTTGTGATATAGGGTGGTATTATTTAGGTACCACTGTATGTGCCGTGATATAGAGTGGTATTATTTAGACACCACTGTATGTGCCGTGATATAAGGTGGTATTATTTAGACACCACTGTATGTGCCGTGATCTATGGTGGTATTATTTAGGTACCACTCTATGTGCCGTGATGTGGGGTGGTATTATTTAGGCGCCACTGTATGTGCCGTGATATAAGGTGGTATTACTTAGGCGCCACTGTATGTGCTATGATATAAGGTGGTATTATTTAGGCACCACTGTGTGTGCCGTGATATAGGATGGTATTACTTAGGCGCCACTGTATGTGCTATGATATAAGGTGGTATTATTTAGGCACCACTGTGTGTGCCGTGATATAGGATGGTATTACTTAGGCGCCACTGTATGTGCTATGATATAAGGTGGTATTATTTAGGCGCCACTGTATGTGCCGTGATATAGGGTGGTATTACTTAGGCGCCACTGTATGTGCTATGATATAAGGTGGTATTATTTAGGCACCACTGTGTGTGCCGTGATATAGGGTGGTATTACTTAGGCACCACTGTATGTGCCGTGATATAGGATGGTATTTAGGCGCCACTGTATGTGCCGTGATATATGGTGGTATTACTTAGGCGCCACTGTATGTGCTATGATATAAGGTGGTATTATTTAGGCGCCACTGTATGTGCCTTGATATAGGGTGGTATTATTTAGGCGCCACTGTATGTGCTGTGATATATGGTGGTATTATTTAGGTACCACTATATGTACCGTGATATAGGGTGGTATTACTTAGGTGCCACTGTATGTGCTGTGATATATGGTGGTATTATTTAGGTACCACTATATGTACCGTGATATAGGGTGGTATTATTTAGGCGCCACTGTATGTGCCGTGATGTAGGGTGGTATTATTTAGGCACCACTGTATGTGCCGTGATGTAGGGTGGTATTATTTAGGCGCCACTGTATGTGCCGTGATATAGGGTGGTATTATTTAGGCACCACTGTATGTGCCGTGATATAGGGTGGTATTATTTAGGCACCACTGTATGTGCCGTGATATATAGCGGTATTATTTGCCCCTTGTATTTGGTTTTATTAGAATATTGGTCGTGGTATTGTTGGTTTTGTTCAGTAACCAAATGGTGACGGTAAAAAGAGCCGCATACAAAATTAGCACCTACATTTGTGTATTCAGCTTCCTTTTCTGAAATGAATATGAAGCTCTCAAAGAGGTTCTGCAGCAGCTCTCCACTTCACTTTTGGACGTTGTCTACCCAGTCTCATTCACATAAATCAATTATCTCGCAATACAAGGCACAACCCAATGACAAGAATGGCGCTCCTCCTTTATACAAAAAATAAATGACCTCATTTTCTAGACACGGCACAAGGAATAAACCCAATAATTATATTTAAAAGCTACTTTAAATTTTCTTTTTTTTTTTAACAATTGGGATTAATGATGAAAGGAACGTATTCATCTTTTTGTAAAAGGAGATAATTTCTCTTGATGACAGTAAATGTTCCCTGCACCTGTCAGGATGAGCGCGGATCTTCATTGGACGCTCCAGCGCTCGGGGAAAGCATGAATGACGGACGATGTGATGTACATTGATTATTTCCCTCCCATCATGCATTTCTAGTCTGAATAAAACATTCCCATCCTGCGCTCAGCTGGTCTATTACACAGCGTTCACTGCGGAGAAGAGAAGGAGCCTGAACAGGACGAGCGCAGACGGCGAGAGGCAGCAGACAAGGTACCGGATAATGGAGATCATTCTCCAAAATATTACATGTGGTTATAGAAGGTATCGGGAAGGGGTTTGGGTTCCTGAGACGCTGTCCTTCATACGTCGCTCTGCACAGCGGCATCGTACTCGTGTGACACCAGGCGTGACCATGGCGGCGGCAGATTACGGACAATTATCTCCGTTCTATTATACTTTGTGTTTCAATTCATCCGCAGTCAAAAAATGAAAATATACTTTATTTAACCTCCATTAATTTCTTTGCTTACGAAGAAAAAATTGGACTCTTTATCAGTCTGCAGCAATCCGTCTTCATCCGTTCTTGGTCAAATTCAATTTTGTCATATGCATTTTTTTTTATTTACAAGCTTCTACGTATTTGGCATCAGTATGCAAAAAATATTTATTTTTTATAGATATTATTTATATTATATTTTTTTTTTTTACATTATGATATCATTATATTATATTATTATTTATTATATTATATCATATTAAGATATATTATATTATGCCATTATATTATTTTTACATTATTATATCATATTATTATATTATATTATTATTTATTATATTACATCATTATATTATTATGTTTATATTATATCATATTATATTTTAATATTATAATTATACTATATTATATATAATATTGTTATTTTTTATTAGTATCATTATACATTATTAGATTATATATTATCCTCAATATATGGTTATATATATTTTTTTTTCCTCTTGAAAAGGATACTATATCCAAAACATTACCATGCCATTGGGCAATAAAAGTCCACATTCACTATTTCTTGTGCTTTTTTTCATTTTTTATTATATTTTTTATAGATATTATTTATATTATATTATGTTATTATTATATTATTATTTTAAATTATTATATCATATTATTTTATATATTATATTACTATTCATTATTATTATTATATTTTTATATATTATTATATTATTTATTAGAATTATTATATAATATTATTTTTACATCCTGGACCTAAAACATTAATATATATATTTATTTCTTTTTTTTATCACTTGAAAAAGGATACTATATCTGAAACATTGCCATGCCATCGGGCAATAAAAATCCACAGATACTATATCTGAAACATTGCCATGCCATCGGGCAATAAAAATCCACATTCACTATTTTTTGTGCTTATTTTCATTTTTTATTATTTTTGTTATAGATATTAATTATATTATATGATGCTATTATTTTTACATGATTATATTATCATTATTATATTACTATAATATATTTATTTTTTATCACTTGAAAAAGGATACTATGCGAAACATTGCCATGTCATTAGGCAATAAAAGTCCACATTCGCTATTTTTTGGGCTTTTTTTCATTTTTTATTATTTTTTTTATAGATATTATTTATATTATGTTTATATATTATTATTTTTACATTATTATATCATATTTTATTATATTATTATTTATCATTATTATATTTTTATATATTATTAAATTATTTATTAGAATTATTATATATATTTATTTATTTTTACATCCTAAAACATTTCTACATCCAAAACATTGCCATGCCATTGGGCAATAAAAATCCACATTCACTATTTTTTTGGTGCTTTTTTAATTTTGTATTATATTTTTTATAGATATTAAATTACATTATTTTACATTATTATATTATATTATTATTATATTATCATTATTATATTACTATATTTATTTATTTTTTATCACTTGAAAAAGTATACAATATTCGAAACGTTGCAACACCAATTAGCAATAAAAGTCCACATTAACAATTTTTTTTGTGCTTTTTTCAATTTTTATTATAGGGTATATTTTTTTAAAGATATTATTTATATTATATTATTTTTTTATTATTATATATTATTATAATATGATTATTATTTATCATTTTATTATATATGATTATTATTATATATTTTTTATATCAGTTTTTTCCACTGAACCATTCACTCACAGGAGAATTTGATTTACAAAGTAGAAGGTAAAAAATTTACTTGTCTAGTTTTTTTTCTTTTTTATTATGGACAATAATGGCGCTGATTGGGGGGACGTGTCGTCTGGAGGAGGGTCTCACACTTTTCACAGCTGTGAATTTGCTGTAATCTGATGATGCCCTTGAAATCTGCATAAGAAACATCACAGAAAATCTCCTGCACAAACACAAAGTTACAATGTATCAGTGCAGACTGGATACAACTCAAATGTAAATATTGATTCTTATGCTTCCTTATCTAGGACTATTAATTCCACAGCAATTTACATACATCATCCCTGTCCCCATCGGGGCTCACTATCTACATTCTCTATCAGTCTGTGGAGTGTGGAACGAAGCAGAAACCCACACAAACAAGGCAAGAAAACGCAAACTCCTGTTGTCCTTGATTAGAGGTGAATCCACACAACAAGCAACAGTGCTAACCACTGAGCCACCGTATACAGTGCTAACCACTGAGCCACAGTATACAGTGCTAACCACTGAGCCACCGTATACAGTGCTAACCACTGAGCCACCATATACAGTGCTAACCACTGAGCCACCATATACAGTGCTAACCACTGAGCCACCATATACTGTGCTAACCACTGAGTCACCATATACAGTGCTAACCACTGAGCCACCATATACAGTGCTAACCACTGAGCCACCATGTACAGTGCTAACCACTGAGCCACCGTATACAGTGCTAACCACTGAGCCACCGTATACAGTGCTAACCACTGAGCCACCGTATACAGTGCTAACCACTGAGCCACCGTATACAGTGCTAACCACTGAGCCACCATATACAGTGCTAACCACTGAGCCACCGTATACAGTGCTAACCACTGAGCCACCGTATACAGTGCTAACCACTGAGCCACCATATACAGTGCTAACCACTGAGCCACCGTATACAGTGCTAACCACTGAACCACCATATACAGTGCTAACCACTGAGCCACCATATACAGTGCTAACCACTGAGCCACCGTATACAGTGCTAACCACTGAGCCACCATATACAGTGCTAACCACTGAGCCACAGTATACAGCGCTAACTCCTGAGCCACTACAGCGCTAACCCTGAGCCACCGTATACAGCGCTAACCCCTGAGCCGCCGTATACAGTGCTAACCACTAAGCCGCCATATACAGTGCTAACCACTGAGCCACCATATACAGTGCTAACCACTGAGCCACCGTATACAGTGCTAACCACTGAGCCACCATATACAGTGCTAACCACTGAGCTACCATATACAGTTCTAACCACTGAGCGACCGTATACACTGCTAACCACTGAGCCACCATATACAGTGTTAACCACTGATCCACCATATACAGTGCTGACCACTGAGCCACCATATACAGTGCTAACCACTGAGCCACCATATACAGTGCTAACCACTGAGCCACCGTATACAGTGTTAACCACTGAGCCACCGTATACAGTGCTAACCACTGAGACACCGTATACAGTGCTAACCACTGAGCCACCATATACAGTGCTAACCACTGAGCCACCGTATACGGTGCTAACCACTGAGCCACCGTATACAGTGCTAACCACTGAGCCACCGTATACAGTGCTAACCACTGAGCCACCATATACAGTGCTAACCACTTAGACACCATATACAGTGCTAACCACTCAGCCACCGTATACAGTGCTAACCTCTGAGCCACCATATACAGTACTAACCACTGAGACACCATACAGTGCTAACCACTGAGACACCGTAGACAGTGCTAACCACTGAGCCACTGTATACAGTGCTAACCACTGAGCCACCATATACAGTGCTAACCACTGAGCCACCGTATACAGTGCTAACCACTGAGCCACCATATACAGTGCTAACCACTGAGCCACCGTATACAGTGCTAACCGCTGAGCCACCATATACAGTGCTAACCACTGAGCCACCGTATACAGTGCTAACCACTGAGCCACCGTATACAGTGCTAACCGCTGAGCCACCATATACAGTGCTAACCACTGAGCCACTGTATACAGTGCTAACCACTGAGCCACCATATACAGTGCTAACCACTGAGCCACCGTATACAGTGCTAACCACTGAGCCACCATATACAGTGCTAACCACTGAGCCACCGTATACAGTGCTAACCACTGAGCCACCGTATACAGTGCTAACCACTGAGCCACCGTATACAGTGCTAACCACTGAGCCACCGTATACAGTGCTAACCACTGAGCCACCATACAGTGCTAACCACTGAGCCACCGTATACAGTGCTAACCACTGAGCCACCGTATACAGTGCTAACCACTGAGCCACCGTATACAGTGCTAACCACTGAGCCACCTTATACAGTGCTAACCACTGAGCCACCGTATTCCAAAATCTGCACCAACTGGCACAAAAACGAACCAAAACCATCCCTGTCCACATGGTGCGGTTTTTATGCGGTTTCGATGTCGCTTTGTGACTTTTTCAATAAATCTTGGACACTTTGGCCAATAAAAAGGGGGAAAAAGATGTGAAATATTGCTCCCCCATTCATGACTATCACTACCTGAGTATTTTAATGCAAATTAGGCACCAAATAAGCAGAGTGTGAACACTTCTGTGCATCTGCTGCGTGTTTTAAGTTAACATGAGGGTCTATGGGTGAGAAAAGCGGTAAAATCTGCAGCAAGAATTGACGCTGCAGATTTTTCCGCAATAAAATACCCAGCAGATCCGCAGGAGAAAGAAACACCGTGTAGACACGACTTCACAAATCCCATAAGCATGGCTGGGAAAACACGCTGCTGCGTATCTGGTGCAAACCTGCTTACACACATCAAATATGCAGCAGAATATGCATTGTGTGAACAGGCCCTTACAATCAAATGCTTGAGTTCTCCATTGACTTCCATTAAACTTGAGTCCTGCCCATCTGAGTGTCCCAACTGCTCATTATGAGTATTCAGTAGAGCTCGCTCATCACTAGTCACTATTCTTCATACTACAACTCCCAGCAGGCTTTGGACTAGCATACGACGTAGGCAGCCATCCTGCAGGCAGGTACAAGTTTTATGTCACTTTTACTTTTCATTATTCTACTGAGGTGATGCCCATGTTATTTATACATCCATTATATAAAACCTGCTCCCACCATTATTAAGGGTCACCAATGCAAACTTATCCAAGAACATGGAGGGGCCACAGACAGGACTTTGTGCAAATGTTGCTACCATTGGGTTTAAACCTTGATCCGAAGGCTACAATGCAATAGAAGATCCATACTATTGTGGCAGGGAGAGTCACATATTAATCCTCTGGTGTTGTCATGCCATGTACACGTCCCCAGAGGACTCGCTGGGAATGTAACATTACAGCTCGGTCCCAGCTGTGGTTATAAATCGGTTGTCTGAACTTAACGCTTAGTAAGCAATTTGTTATGTACAAGGTTCTCTCCGCTACAATAGCTTCACAGGCAATGAAAAATGTGTTGTAGGTCCACTGACCTCCCAGGTGCGGGTTAGAAGGGTTCCCATAGGACCGTCACCACTGGATGTGATGGAAATCGCCGTGTACGACAATGTAACACAGAAACGAGCAATTACACGCTGTCAGCACAGTGCTGAGCTCCACGGAAAACCCATACAGCGTTATACATCAGGTTATTCTGATAGCAAAAGTGCCTACTCTGCATTTATAAAGGGTTTGTCCAACTAAAAAAAATATTCAAATGGAGGAAAACATTATAACAAAATATAATGATGAAGAAAAGGATGACGGCCGTCTCTAACTATCGTGCACTGAGACAGAAAAGGATCATGGCCGTCTCTATTGTGCACCAAGACAAAAAAGGATGACGGCCGTCTCTATTGTGCGCCAAGACAAAAAAGGATGACGGCCTGCTCTCCAGGCACCCGATTGTCTGCAGCGGTCAAGTAAATGAAAGAGGACACAACTAATGATTCATAACAAGTGCAGCTAATCACAAGCTCGGTCATGGAAGAACGGACAATGTGCAGCCAATCACAAGCCTCCGGTCACAGAAGAACGGACAATGTGCAGCCAATCACAAGCCTCTGGTCACAGAAGAACGGACAATGTGAACTGCAGCCAATCACAAGCCTCCGGTTACGGAAGAACGGACAAAGTGCACTGCAGCCAATCACAAGCCTCCTGTCACAGGAGAACGGACAATGTGCAGCCAATCACATGCCTCCGGTCACGGAAGAACGGACAATGTGCAGCCAATCACAAGCTTCCGGTCACAGAAACCGGACAATGTGCATCCAATCACAAGCCTCCGGTCACAGGAAAACGGACAATGTGCAGCCAATCACAAGCCTCAGGTGACAAGAACGGACAATGTGCAGCCAATCACAAGCCTCAGGTGACGGAAGAACAGACAATGTGCACTGCAGCCAATCACAAGCCTCAGGTGACGGAAGAACGGACATTGTGCAGCCAATCACAAGTCTCAGGTGACGGAAGAACGGACATTGTGCAGCCAATCACAAGCCTCAGGTGACAGACGAATGGACATTGTCGCTTCAGTCTAGACCACACTAGAATCTCGCGAGTTACAGCAGGTTTCATTGTTATAACTTTTTTTAGACAACAGAAAAACTTTTTATAATGGTAAAGTGATAAATATCCTGGTCCATAATGATCTACTTCCATAACTTACATTAAAGCTTTAGTCTGTATGTCTGTAAGTTTGTCCCCGAAATATCGCCACCAAGAGGACACTGGTCCCAGCGCAGGCAGACCCAGGTGTCTCCTGATTGGCCAAATTGTAAAAAAAAAAAAGATCTTTCCATGCTCCTGCGCAATCACTGATGCAGCCGCCATCTTTGTACACCCGGTTATGCACAGTAGCGGACTGTGTGTAGTGGTGGCCATATTGCTACCCCTGATCACTACTTTAGGATGAGACATGGACATGGAGTTTATCAGAATTACAGCGGGGGTTTAGGAGTAACACCCACAGGCAGGTGAGGTGGGGGGGCAAGACCTTTTGTATGTATTAATCTAAAACAGTAATAATCTAGTTGAACTGATATGTAATCGCACATATTCCAGAATCTCCCAATGTGACAGAATCAAGCCCCTGTCTAGTATAATATAATGATATTGTTATGTGGTTTAGGAAGGTGAAGCATAAATGATGGGTCAGCTATGAAAGAAAGTATACTGATATTTAGAGGGGTTGTCCAGGACTTTTATATCTATGGCCTATCCTTAGGATATAAAAGAAAACAATCAGCTTATTAGTCTGTGTAGAAAATACCAAGTCCGTGGTTTGAGGCTCAGAGGCAAAGATCCAGCTCTCCAGCAGCCGATTAAGTGGTCGTGGCCGGATACTGCACACCCCCTATTGATTTGAATTGAGGGGCGGATGTGCAGTACCGACCGCGGCCACTATAAGGTGCAGCTCCGTAACTGATCACATCTGGCCTCTGCCGGCATCGGGATCAGATGATTGTCAGGATCTCACATGCTAAGTAACATTTGACAGGGTACAGAACTGTGTTTTGGAGAAAGCTCCAAATCCATTTTTTTTTTTTTTACGTTTAGACAGCTTTAGTTAAATAATAAAATTCTGGTGTGGGTTTTCAAAGTAAGTACACCGGCCTCATTTGATCTAAGAATTTATTTAGGACCGTATTCCCATTTAGCCTTAAATAAAAGTCCCAAGAGAGCACAAAAAGAGAATTAAGACATACTAAAAATAGAACTGATATGTATATATATATATATATATATATATATATTAACTGTGTATTGTGTATCATATGTTACATACATATGTACTGACACCTTTCCAAATATTTCTGAGAGAGAAAAAGTAAAAGCAGCTGAAGTCGTAAGGATCACGTATCACATGCAATGTGACAGCAGCTGCAAAGAAACCGCGAGGAAAATCAATTTGTGCAGCACAATTCATCCTGTGCTGATGGCGGCAATTTGGATTATACATGCTGAGCAAATAATTCTTAGGAATATTCTTAAAATGAGTGAATCTGAACTGCAATACCGGACACAACCTGTGCACAAAAGTGGCCCTAATTCTGGAAGCAGTATTTTTCTGATTTCACACAATGAATGACTGAGAAATATGAGGTTACACAGTGACAAGTGATAGTAAGAGAAGTGATGGGTCCGGCTCACAACTACAAGGTCTGATGTCCAGTTCAGTCGTCTGCGGCAATATTCACTCCTGCTCCGGCAATTCTCTGCTCGGCATCCTGGGCACCTCTGCCGCTTACCAGGCACCTGTGCCATCATGATTTCGAGTGAAGCCTAGTGACTATGCTTAACATGTGTGATGTCTGTCCGAGGCCACAGGTTCATAATGGCTATCTGGGACAGATGTGGCACAAGCAGCTCCGTTTGGCAGAATCCCGAGAAACCCTGACACTCTTTAACCCCTATACATTGATCTGGATTTACAACGGGATTCAGAAGAGTCCTGCTTATAAAAGGGCTGCAATCCAGAGGAAGGAATAGTCCCCAAGCAGGGTCAAAGCCCAAAGGTCATGAAAGGACAAAATCAGGATCCACTAGAATAGTCGGGGAGCCAGGTCAAAACTGAAATGGCAGCAACATCCAGAATCGTCGGGAAGGAGAAACAGACCAATGTAAAACAGGGAAACACTAATGCAGATCAGGAGACTAGCCATTGAAGCACAAGCTATATCTGGCAGCAAGGTACAAAATCATAGGGAAGGAGAAATGAACCCATGTAAAACAGGAAAACACTAATGCAGATCAGGAGACTAGCCAGTGAAGCACAAGCAGCAAGGTACAAAATCGTCAGGAAGGAGAAACAGACCAAGGTAAAACATGAAAACACTAATGCAGAGCAGGAGACAGCTAGGGAAGCACAAGCTATATCTGGCAGCAAGGTACAAAATCATCATGAAGGAGAGACAGACCAAGGTAAAACAGGAAAACACTAATGCTGAGCAGGAAACAGCTATGGAAGCACGAGCTATATCTCGCAGCTTCCAGTAGTAAGCTGAAGTCTTTAGTAGGGTGGGGTGATTTCTAATAGACTGAAGCCAGTAGCCCGTGGAAGAGGAGTACCTCGAAACGGTCCGTTGCACCTTCAGCACCCCCCCTCCCTGCACCATCTGTAACTTGATGCACCAATAAAAGCCGGAAATTTTTGGATCTAATCCGTGTGCCGCTACTTTCTACAAATATGAAGCCAGGAGCTGATGACTTCAGGTGGACTGATCACACATCCACTCTTGTCAGACTGGAAAGTACTGCAGGTCCCAGCCACTCTAACCTTAGTGCATGAGTGGAGCCTGCACTGATCAGAGTTTCTGGCTCTGACTTCTCTATCACCAGCACCAACTACAAGGTGAATACGGTGGTGTTGGATGACAGAAGCAGATGGCGCAGGAGCAGACTCTGGTGGAGATGTGACAACATGGTGGCATAATGTCGTGGGAGACCTAATAAGCGACAGAGGCGCCTAGAATACCAAATAGTAGGAGAAACTGAATAGACACAAAGGGTGATCATAGGGTTTTATCCAGTTGCAAAATGATTAAACAATGGTATGTGATTCTCTAATCGTTTGGTTGTGATGGGCAACAACAGCTGTAAAAGTTTGATTAATCAATCGAAGGCTGCCGCAGTTCTCCGGGTGAATGATCATGAGCTGTAGAAGAGAAAAGGGAGGAAAACAGCACGCTGACATAGGAGAATCAGGATCCAGAGAATTGATTATTAGTGAATAAGTGATTTATTTTGCTACGAGATTCAGAGCTAAATGCTCCTTCCTCAGGCATATCATGAATGTACATCAAGACTGGTGATGTGCCTGAGGAAGGAGCATTTAGGTCTGACATGCATAGCAAGATAAGTCACTTATTCACTAATAATTCTCTGGATCCTAATTTCTACTGCTCAGGATGCCAATGTAATACACTGTAGGATTACTCAGGGATCTATTAGCAAATGGGAGCACACAAGAAAAAAAGGGAGAGAAGGGGCGCATGTGTAGGATCACTATAGCTCAGTTAATATGGCGTTATTACAGGTGGCCACTCACCTGTTTAGGTTGTGCACGGCCTGCACAACCCGGTGTAATAGCCTCTGATATATGGGGGACCCCCGGCAATATGCACGCTCCGCTCCTTCGACCTCGCTGGTCCCCAGCTGTCCGTACAGGACCTTTCCGGTCACGTGGCGCCGGTCCCGGATGTGCGTCACTGCTTTTTACCTAGGGAACGCCAGATCCTTCACCTCTGTGCCCTCGCTGTGCTGCTCCAGCCGCTGATCCCTCAGGGGGAATAGAAGCTTGTAAGAATATGATTTAGCGGTCTTGTAGAAGCGCTACTAAAGCTCAGGCACCAGGATGATAGGGTTTATGAACAGCAATCTTTATTTTCCCCTCACAGCTCCACAACATGTTTCAACTGCTCAAGGCAGTCTTCCTCAGGTAGTGTCTGCCTGACTACCTGAGGAAGACTGCCTTGAGCAGTTGAAACATGTTGTGGAGCTGTGAGGGGAAAATAAAGATTGCTGTTCATAAACCCTATCATCCTGGTGCCTGAGCTTTAGTAGCGCTTCTACAAGACCGCTAAATCATATTCTTACAAATGGGAGCACAGACACACACTGAAACCAAGTTTAAGATGAACAAGTCTTGTTATTAACACATGTGGAAGCTAAAACGTGAAGTGCAGCAAATGAACAATTTCATCAAACAGGAATAACTGAAAATCTTTAGAAATAGTTCTAACACAAAAACATACATAAGGAAGTCTCTAGAAATAATCCTAACAGGGAGAATTCAATAGAGAAAACAGTCTTATAGCAATATACACCAAGAGGCCTGGGAATGGGAGAGAACAGAAATACAAGTCCAGAACTCAATAGTACAGAGCAGCTTCCGAATGTCCCAAATGTCCAGAGCGCAGTATCTGCACAATAAACTACTGTAAATGGCAGTGTACACTGGGCTTGCATGTAACAGGACTGGAGAAACGTAGCAGAGTCTGGGAACACAGCACAGGTAGCAAGGAGCAGACGAGAAGCTGGAGACAGGTGAGACTGCAGGAATCCAATTGTACTGGAAAAGCCGAAGCGGATCAGCACGGAGTGAAGCAGACTGGTAAAGCAGCAGGTAGGCAAGAATTCTCTCTGAATACTATGGCTAGATGGTAGGCTGAGGTTTATAAAGGCAGAGGGGAGGATCACATGAAGAAGAGCGAAGCAGTGGACACCATCTTGAAAAGGGGCAAGAAAGCCAATAGAGATCCAAAATCCTAACAGCCGAGTCGAAATGTGTCACATAAAGAACCAGCATCCTTCAGTGAATGATGAGAGCTGGCACCCCAGTGAATGACTCACTGGGGTTAAAATCATAAAATCAACGTGTTCTGATGTCGAAAATAAAAGGCCGCCCATTCAGGATACATTTGGGATCTAAAAACACCTTTTTTTTAGTAATTAGAGCCAAATGATCCAGCTCATAAAAAGAGCTAGACTGTCCATCACTAGTGCCTAACAGCATATAGCCAGTGCAGAAGTGAACACAGCCCTGGTCTGATGTCCCGGGTTGGGCAGTGTTCACTTTAGAACCAGCAATTCTTCACTATGGAAGACTGAACTGGATGACTGAACAGGGCAGTGCTCCCTTCTGCTGTGGCAATTCTATGCCCGGCATACTAGGTGCCTTTGCCACTTAGTAGGCACCATTGATATCGTATTGTAGAGTAAAGCCTCGTGACTAGGCTTCACGTCATAATGTTTCAAGAGGCTTAGTAGGCAGTAGAAGCGACCTGGATGCTGGACAAAGAATTACCAGAGCATAAGTGAACATTAATTTTGCACTGGCTATTCTCTGTTATTGAAGACTTAACTGGACGCCTGACCAGGGGAGTATGAATCTTGCTTGCAGAACTCTATGATATAAAAAGCTGCATGAAGCATTCCACAAGCCAATATCTGCAGCATTGATAGCAAGTGTAAAAGAGAGGTAGGAATGTTAAGAGACACTTAAATTAAAAGATCTGGAATAAACAGCATAAGTCTGGGGGGAATAAGTCAAATTAGGCAATATTATAAGCATCCCTAAAAAGATGTACCGTAGTTGAAGGACATGCCTAAAATTGGGAATAATTTGGGAAGCACATTCCAGAAAACTGGTGCAGCACAATAGAAATAGGATGTAGGTTAGATTATTATGTAGGATGTTAGATTGTTGGAGGAGCACATAGGGGTAAGGAGGTGCACAATTGTGGACAGCTCCTGAATTAAAGAGAAATTACAGGTGTCAGATTTTGGCATTTGGCAAAATACAGTATATGTTTCAGCACAAGACATCTTGGATGTAAGATATACCAAGATCAGAGATGCCACATCTTGGCAGGGTCAGATTGGGGCACCGGAGAATCCTCCAGTGGGTCCCTGTCACGTGGGACTAAGGAGCTGTCCAGCTACCGTGCATGACAGTGGTGCACGGCCGGCGTCCTACACAAAACAGACAGGGAGACCCCAGGGGGGATAAATACAGCGGAGGGCCCTGCTCATAGGGAACAAGGAAGAGGTGACCTGCTGCACTCACCTGTGGCTGTGCCCTGATCTCCATACTGCCCCTATATGGGTTCTTCTAACCCGTCGCCAAGCAGAATACCTAGTTCCTTGTTGACCCTGATGTTAGCCCCCAATAGGGAGATGGCTGGCAGGAGCACTAGTCCCAACCACTGCAATAATAACAAGAAGGGAGGAAGGGGAGACAGACAGGGGAAAAACAAGGCAAATTCACGCCTGCTGACAGAGAACCTCCTACATCTCAGGAAGCTTAGCCAGGATTAAGTTCAATCCACCAGCAAAGAATACTTTAACCATGTGACCATATAAAGGGAATGGGAGTGATCACAGAGTAGCCACACCTGGACAAGAATTAGCTAGCTTGATAGCAACAGGAACTGATATTAACTCCTCACTCAACTGCCAAAGGAAATAAACTCATTTAACGTGAAGTCTCAATACAGGAGTGAGACACATCCCAAAACTGTCACAGGTCTCCAAAATAAGAGAAGCCATCGTGACAGCCCCTGCCCCAGTCCTGACCTGCCTAAACTCTGAGTCCTCCTACCTCTGTCACAAATTTGCTCTTGCATAATGCCCGCTACCTCTACTCCTATTAATTATATATATTATATTAGTCTCTGATGCTCTTGGTAACTCCTTGCAGGTATGACGGTGCAGAGTAACACAGCAGAACAGTTCACACTTCTGGAGTTTACCCCTGTAATGACCTTCTAGCAGATCCCCAATAAGTTTGTACCAGTTATAAATGGTCTAATGCTCACAGCCAAACTATCTGGAGTCTTCTATTGTCGTGAGGACGCTCACCCGAGAGAGATTTGATTTAAATACAAGTTACAAGGCTGAG
Source organism: Allobates femoralis (assembly GCA_033576535.1). Taxonomy (NCBI): domain Eukaryota; kingdom Metazoa; phylum Chordata; class Amphibia; order Anura; family Aromobatidae; genus Allobates; species Allobates femoralis. The sequence goes on along the minus strand of JARQOC010000008.1, from coordinate 3,997,005 downwards.
AACGGAACGGGGAATTCACATCTTATTACTCAGGATGGATGAGCCGCGAGACATCTATTTGTCTCTGTGGCGCAGAGAGATCTCAGGGAGCTGTCACGTTATCACATCACTAGATTCATCTGCTGTCATATCAGACATTTCATGTAGGTGTCTATGACTGTGCCCCTCGCTGTACGTGACGTCTGAGCGTGCTCTCTGCATCAGACTGAACTTTATCATGAACCTTCTCGTGATGTCGGATGAACACGATCAGCCAAGGTCTGAACTAAATAACCGCAGATACAGTATTACATCATCTGAGAAATTAGATAATTACAGCTAAATTATTTGCCATGTCAATCTTATCCTGCATTTGTTAGGTTATTAGCACAATGTCTATGGCATCAATGGCCAATTACAGTGGCTTGTAAAAGTTTGTGCACCCTTGGAGATTTGTGTGCTCAGATAGCTTTGACCAAGGTTTTCAGACCTTAATTAGCCTGTTAGGGCCGCTTTACACACACCAACTTCTGTGACCAACTTTTGAACAGATCTCTGGTTGCAGAGAAATCACCAAAAATTGGTCTGAAAAGTGCCCCCCTCGGCTTATACGCGAGTCATAAGGCCGCCCCCCTCCCCATCGGTATACAGGCACCCCCCCCATGGGTATACAGGGCCCACCCTTGCTGCCGCAAACCTGTAAAGTGATAGATCATTATATTTATCCCTGTCGCCGCCGCCATCGCGCTCCTCCGGCTTCTTCCTCCGGCGCACAGACAATGACGTCATTGCCTGCGCCCACCGGAGGAGGAAGCCGGATGAAGCTGGAGGATCGCGATGGCGGCGGCGGGACAGCAACAGGGATAAGTATAATGATCTATTACTTTACAGGATTGCGGCAGCAAGGGGGGCCCTGTATACCCATTGGGGGGGGGGGCGCCTGTATACCACTGGGGCTGCTGCTGTATACACCACTGGGGCTGCTGCTGTATATACCACTGGGGCTGCTGCTGTATACACCATTGGGGCTGCTGCTGTGTACACCATTGGGGCTGCTGCTGTGTACACCATTGGGGCTGCTGCTGTATACACCATTGGGGCTGCTGCTGTATACACCACTGGGGCTGCTGCTGTATACACCACTGGGGCTGCTGCTGTATACACCATTGGGGCTGCTGCTGTATACACCATTGGGGCTGCTGCTGTGTACACCATTGGGGCTGCTGCTGTATACACCATTGGGGCTGCTGCTGTATACACCACTGGGGCTGCTGCTGTATACACCACTGGGGCTGCTGCTGTATACACCATTGGGGCTGCTGCTGTATACACCATTGGGGCTGCTGCTGTGTACACCACTGGGGCTGCTGCTGTATACACCACTTGGGCTGCTGCTGTATACACCACTGGGGCTGCTGCTGTATACACCACTGGGGCTGCTGCTGTATACACCACTGGGGCTGCTTCTGTATACACCACTGGGGCTGCTGCTGTATACATCACTGGGCTGCTGCTGTATATACCACTGGGAGCTGCTGCTGTATATACCATTGGGGGCTGCTGCTGTATATATCACTGGGGCTGCTGCTGTATACACCACTGGGGCTGCTGCTGTATACACCACTGGGGCTGCTGCTGTAACACTGCTGGGCCTGTATATACCACTGGGGAGGCTGCTGTATACCACACTGCTGGGGGTTGTATACCTGTGCTGGGGTCCACCCTCGGCTTATACACGAGTCAATAGGTTTTCCCAGGTTTTGGGGGCAAAAGTAGGGGGTCGGCTTATACACGAGTATATACGGTAATTTTGACCAGGGTGCCCGCACTTTCACATGCCATTGTATGTATTATAATAGAGTTTTTCTTCCATACAGATATTCCAAGATGAGGACCTTGATGATGTCAGGTTCGGTTCTGCTGCTGTTGGTCTTGACTTTCAATGGTCTGGATTTCTCCCACGGTGTGAATGTTTTGGGAAATAATCTTCCACTTGCTGATCGATTGGTCATGCAAGAACGAGATGAAGAGCCTCAGTACCCAGGTAAAGATCAGTCACACAGAACACTGTCTCCAGCATGTGCAGCTTCATTGTTTGATATTTACGGAATAAAATTTAAGTTTATCTTTTTTTGGATGTTATAATCAGATTCATTTTTCAACAGTCGATGTATCGAGGTTTATCTTACCGTAGGTGTGTTAATGATGAGGCTTACTACAATGTTTCTACTAATGACATCATGTATGAGATGTGATGTATGTGATGACATCATGTGTGAGATGTGATGTATGTGATGACATCATGTATGAGATGTGATGTATGTGATGACATCATGTATGAGATGTGATGTATGTGATGACATCATGTATGAGATGTGATGTATGTGATGACATCATGTATGAGATGTGATGTATGTGATGACATCATGTATGAGATGTGATGTATGTGATGACATCATGTATGAGATGTGATGACATCATGTATGAGATGTGATGTATGTGATGACATCATGTATGAGATGTGATGACATCATGTATGAGATGTGATGTATGTGATGACATCATGTATGAGATGTGATGTATGTGATGACATCATGTATGAGATGCGATATGTGATGACATCATGTATGAGGTGTGATGTATGTGATGACATCATGTATGAGATGTGATGTATGTGATGACATCATGTATGAGATGTGATGTATGTGATGACATCATGTATGAGATGCGATATATGTGATGACATCATGTATGAGATATAATGTATTTGATGACAACATGTATGATATGTGATGACATCATGTATGAGATGTGATTACGTGATGACATGAGATGCGATGTCTGTGATAACATCATGTATGAGATGTGATGTATGTGATGACATCATGTATGTGATGTATGTGATGACATCATGTATGAGATGTGATGTATGTGATGACATCATGTATGAGATGCGATATATGTGATGACATTATGTATGAGATGTGATGTATTTGATGACAACATGTATGATATGTGATGTATGTGATGACATCATGTATGAGATGTGATGTATGTGATGACATCATGTATGAGATGCGATATATGTGATGACATTATGTATGAGATGTGATGTATGTGATGACATCATGTATGAGATGTGATGTATGTGATGACATCATGTATGAGATGTGATGTATGTGATGACATCATGTATGAGATGTGATGTATGTGATGACATCATGTATGAGATGTGATGTATGTGATGACATCATGTATGAGATGCGATATATGTGATGACATCATGTATGAGATATAATGTATTTGATGACAACATGTATGATATGTGATGACATCATGTATGAGATGTGATTACGTGATGACATGAGATGCGATGTCTGTGATAACATCATGTATGAGATGTGATGTATGTGATGACATCATGTATGTGATGTATGTGATGACATCATGTATGAGATGTGATGTATGTGATGACATCATGTATGAGATGCGATATATGTGATGACATTATGTATGAGATGTGATGTATTTGATGACAACATGTATGATATGTGATGTATGTGATGACATCATGTATGAGATGTGATGTATGTGATGACATCATGTATGAGATGCGATATATGTGATGACATTATGTATGAGATGTGATGTATGTGATGACATCATGTATGAGATGTGATGTATGTGATGACATCATGTATGAGATGTGATGTATGTGATGACATCATGTATGAGATGTGATGTATGTGATGACATCATGTATGAGATGTGATGTATGTGATGACATCATGTATGAGATGTGATGACATCATGTATGAGATGTGATGTATGTGATGACATCATGTATGAGATGTGATGTATGTGATGACATCATGTATGAGATGCGATATATGTGATGACATCATGTATGAGGTGTGATGTATGTGATGACATCATGTATGAGATGTGATGTATGTGATGACATCATGTATGAGATGTGATGTATGTGATGACATCATGTATGAGATGCGATATATGTGATGACATCATGTATGAGATATAATGTATTTGATGACAACATGTATGATATGTGATGACATCATGTATGAGATGTGATTACGTGATGACATGAGATGCGATGTCTGTGATAACATCATGTATGAGATGTGATATATGTGATGACATTATGTATGTGATGTATGTGATGACATCATGTATGAGATGTGATGTATGTGATGACATCATGTATGAGATGCGATATATGTGATGACATTATGTATGAGATGTGATGTATTTGATGACAACATGTATGAGATGTGATTACGTGATGACATGAGATGCGATGTCTGTGATAACATCATGTATGAGATGTGATGTATGTGATGACATCATGTATGAGATGGAATGTATGTGATGACATCATGTATGAGATGTGATGTATGTGATGACATCATGTATGAGATGTGATGTATGTGATGACATCATGTATGAGATATAATGTATGTTATAACATGTATGAGATGTGATGTATGTGATGACATGTATGAAATGTGATGTATGTGATGACATGTATGAAATGTGATGTATGTGATGTAATGACATCATGTATGAAATGTGATGACATCATGTATGAAATGTGATGTATGTGATCACATCATGTATGAGATGCAATGTATGTGATGACATTATGACATGTGATGTATGTGATGACATGTATGACATGTGATGTATGTGATGACATGTATGAGATGTGATGACATGTATGAGATATGATATATGTGATGACATGTATGAGATGTGATGTATGTGATGGCATCATGCAGCTTATATTCTGTGTACCCTATAAAATATAAATTAATTAGTATGCTCAACTATTTTTTAATAGCTAATAAAATGACTCAGTGATCAATCAAGGAAGAAGAAGGCAGAAAAATACAAAATAAGCAAGTAAGAAGGTGCACAGAAGTGTTTGGTGATGCCAAGGGTGCACTGAGTGCTTGTGCTTAGTATGAACAGTCAATTTGTGCTGAAAAATTAGTAATGTAAGTGGATGAGGAACCTATATCCCCACGAGGAACAGGGACCTGACCTACCTATTGTCACTTCACTTTGCCATGTATTCTTATATGTCGTGAAAATGAAGCTTACAGTAGTGAAATATGCTGCTATTGAGCTAAAAATGAAGGTCCTAGTACTAGAAAACATTCACATTGAAATGGAGACTGCCCTAAGGGGAACCTATCATTTACTATATATAATAGCTCATAAAAATCCCCGAGTTCCCCTGATTCTCCTCGATTTTCCATTTTGCATTACATTGCTCCATTGCAGAGATATTTACATTTATTGATTTTGGAGTGCAGTATGTGAAACTTCTGTGTCCAGTGCAACTGAGCATTTCTTCACAGTCTTCTCTGGGGGCGTGTGCTTTCACCTATCCATCCAAATGCTGCCAATCAACTCGGCAGCTAATCTAGCAGTCAAGCTGTGATTGGCAGCATCTGGGAGGCAAGGCAAAAAGTACCTTCCCCCCCAGAGAAGACTCTGAAGAAATGCCCAGTTAGACTGTAAAGCAGAGATTTCACATACTGGGCTCCAAAGAAAGAAATGTGAATATCTCTGCAATGCAGCGACACAGTGCAAAACGGAGAACAGCGTCAGAATCGGGGGAGTTCAGGGATCTGTATATGTAGTAAATGATAGGTTCCTTGGCCTTTCATCATTCATAGACCAGTAGAAAGCAAAAATTCAAGAGGATAGATGATATTTGTACGTTTTGACTGGTCATGGTACTGTTAATGGCAATGACTAAGTTGATCCATTCAAAATTAGCCTGCATGAGATGATGCTAACTTGTTTAATGTTTTAGATTTCGATTCAGGAGAGCAAGACCGATGGCCAACACTGGAGGAGCTGGGCTTGAGCAAAAGGTTATCAACTCACAAAAGGGAAGATGAAAATTTTGGAGGGAGTGAAGGAAGAATGGCTTATGGAAAGCGACCATTAACAGTGAACAGACCATTGAGTGTTCAGGGAGGTGCAGAAGACAAGGACCACATTGTGAACAGCTTGTATGACCTGCTTGCCTCACCCCCAAGGCCTGCACCACAGAGAAGAATCATGGACAATCTTAAGGACATATATGCAGCTGAACTTCTAAAGAGACATCGTCTCCCCAGGAGTCCAGATGATGCCACCATTAATGTAGAACCTACTGAAGGGGAAAAAACATCAGAACAAGTTATGCAAGAGACAAGTAGCAATGGACAGGTGACGGAATGAGCCTGCCAAAAAAATACAGGGGGTAAATATGTCCGTGAATTGTCCTCTACTGTCATGTCCTAAAAAGGGGTTTATATAGAGTAACATATGTATTATTCATCCACTGTGTTGGCCGAAATGATTGGCAAGACCCTTCTCCGGCATCCAATTCGGCACTCCGTGGCAGCTGGATCAGGGCAGTGTGAGCGTTGTCACGTTCCAGGATCTTGGGTTCTTTATTATTGCGTTCTGCTGCATGTTCAGTGGTCCTGTCATGGCTTACATCCATTCCTCCTCACTGTAAAACGGGGTTTGGACGTATGCACCGATGGGGCCATTGCATTTAATGATGCAGATGGAGTCAACTTGTGCTCTGTCTTGCACCATTTTTGGGAATATATGTTTACTGCAGGCGGACACCTGAACGCAGAAGACTGAGCACACATTGACTCCGCCTGCAGCATTAAAGGCAATGGCCCGAGGCACCCCAAGGCTCCGGGCATATTAATCATAAAATATGCCCAAAATTTAGGCTGAGCAAGTTCACACTGCCCTTATCCAGCTGTCATGGAGTACCAAAATGGATGCCGGACCAGGGTCCTACCAATCGTTTTGCTCAAATTCACCATCCTCAGAAAAGGTGATGTTAAAAACAAGATCACGATCCGGCACGACTGGCTATACTCACTTGCTTAGGGATCCACAGACTCCGCTTTTACTCCTCCAAAGTCATATTCATGCTACTGGGTGCATACTCAACAGGTCAGTCCATATAATCTTTACATTAGAAGAGGAAAAAAGTAGCACTAACTGGTTTAGCAGATGATCTTCTTTATTCTTCTTTATTGCACATAACGGGAGACATAAAACACGAGGGAGGATGTGGTATGGACAATGGCTGTTTCACGGCGGGGAACCCACTGAAGCCGAAGAGGATGTGAAACGGCCGTTGTCTGTACCCCATCCGCCCTCCTGTTTGATGTCTCCCGTTATGTGCAATAAAGAAGAATAAAGAAGATCATCTGCTAAACCGGTGAGTGCTACTCTTTTCCTCTTCTAATGTAAAGATAGGGGGCTCCATAGAGGTGGCCATGTGGGTCTATGCTGTAGTGAAGGAGCTCATTCAAGCAGCAATATTAGCGATGTGCCCGGACCCCTACGCAAGTTGGGTCCTCATATTGATCTTTCCCATAGAGCCTTGATCCTCTACATATCCTTATGCCTCATGGAGCCATAGAACCTCTGACAGAAGGGGACAAGTCAGGGACTTATATTTACTTTACACCAAGGTTTTAATAACTAATATATTGAACATATCAGATTATCTTAATGTTTTCAAACTTCATGGGGTGCAAAGCTTTGTATAACATGCCGAAATTATTCCTATTTCTTAAAAGGGTTTTCTAGGATTGCAGTACCAGATCGCTGGGTCCCACTCTCCAAGAAGCGCTGCAGCCTCTACTTGTTACTTTTACCCCATTTACTGAGTTGGGGCAGTGCTAAGATTATTAACTTTAGTTCATTGAAGTCAATGGGAGTCTGCGGCATTATTAAGCCCAGCAGCGGGATGGTAAAAAGAGGCTGCAGCGCTTATCTAGCTTCAGCTGATCGGTTTGACCCCCAATGATCTAATATTCTACACCTGGAACACTCTTTTGGGAGTCTGAAGGTGGGTTTACACGTTGCGATATCGGCGTCCAATTTCAATGAAAAGTCACGTGGTTCGATCGTTGGAGCCGATATCATTCCTGCGTTGTACGGTGTGAACGTCCAATACGATGCAGGAACGATGTCAATGCGATATCGGGGATGAATGAGTGTGCTATTCACTGCTCCGATATTGAATGGAGATTGGAGCCGGATCGTGCTGTGTGACAGCCCAACTCCGATGTGAAGTACAACGTCACCCGTTCACTCCCATGTTAAATGGTCGTTCCTGGGTTGGGGGGGGAGTAGACATCGTACGGACGTTGGATTCCTAAATCGCAACGTGTAAACCTCCGATGCGATGTGGGACAAACATGCACTAAATGCGCGCTCCCGCGCCATTGAATTGCGATATCGCAACGATATTGAAACGTGTAAACCCACCCTGAAAGACCTCTCCAAAACACACATTTTGGATAATTAATTCTTGCCCCATAAGATCTGGTTCACACGTAGCGTTCTTGATACGTGTTTTGTGTGTGTGCAACAAAGTTGTAACGTTTTATAGTCACAGCAAAATGAATATTTCAAAACTCTCGTTCACACAATATATTTTTTTATTCTTTTGTTTTTTCTTTCTTTTCTTCAAAAGCATCAGGCCATGGTATTACTGCATCTTTATACCCACTGAGATCAAAATTAAAAAAAAAAAAAACTGCATTAAAAATGTCCCTAATTCTGAGTATGGTTTTCTGGCCGTAACCTGTGTTATTTTTAAAACACGTTATAAAAAAGCTATCTTTAAATCGTAACCGCCGTTTAAATTTTTATTTAATAATAATGTAGAGCAAGCGATTCTAATAAACTTTCAAATATACTTTATGAGAAAATTCTGGTGGAAACCCATTCATAAACCTTCCACAAGGTGTCCCCACTGAACTGTGTGTGAATCAGACATTTGTTCATTATCAATCAGATCTGTCTTCAGTGAACACAGGGCATGTAACCATATAAGGGAAAGGGGGCGTGGCCTACACTCCTGACTTCAACTGGTGAGGAAACAATGTATCAGATTATAACACAGAGCTGAGCAATGTCAAAATATCAGGATCAAACTTCTCTTTCCTTGGCACAAGCTTCTGATGGCTCCACATAGCTCAGTCACAATCTTTGTTAACCCCTTCTCCACTGTCACATCACACTGCTCCCTATCAGCTGGTGGCCACACCCACACAGCCATAAAATGCAGTTTTTAAAAGGTCACAGACAAATGTGAGAAAATAAGTCATATGGCACAAAAATGCATTAACTTAGCTGCAGGATTGTTTTTTTTTTAATGAATTCACATGTACACTTTAAGTGCTTTTTTGCAGAGCTTTTCTCTGCATAAAAAATGCTGGATTGTTGATAGGAAAAATGCTCTGTGCATTAGGTGCGTCACAGAAGTCGTTTATGCACTCAAAAAATCAGCATAAAAATTAAAAAAATGCACCGTGTGAATGAGGTTTTAGAAAACAAATTTACTTTGCTGTTATTGTAAAATCCTGGAGGGTTTCTGCAAAGAAGAAAAGCAGCAAAAACGCTATATGTGAACCAACTCCAGAGGTGTCTAAAGTGTATATAACTAGACTTAGTCTTAAAATAAATTCCTGGGGTAGTTTATATAGATTTTCCTTGTGTTGAACGCCCTTGTAAAACCATTTTATTATGGGGACATGTGACAGGGAAGGATATAACAAGCTCTCGCTGAAGCACTCCTTCCCACGAGTGTGTTTGCTTTATATGAATTATCCGTCTGCTGATCTCCTCTGGGGGCGGTTGTTACCTCTACACCCGAAGGAGAGGTCCGATATAACCTGCAGCCCCATTTTAGGATCTTTTCGGCATGTCACCAGAGCCGGTCACTCTGTATCTGCATGTGTGTAATATCTGGTGCTCGTCCGGTGCAGTCACATTAATGTTGTGTATTAATGTATGTGCATGATTAGTAGACCTTTCTTTACTTTCATAGCAATTGTTGAGAAGCATAAAAATATTTTCCCAGGATTTAGTGAAAGATGCAGGGTTAGGACTGACGCTCCATGTGCGAGGGGCCACGATGCATGGACCGGCTGCCGATCCGGAGGCCCAGACTCGGCTACTTCATAGACATAAGAGGTGGCCAAGTTGGAGCCAAGAGCCCAATAACCATCATGGATCATGATGTACATCCAGCCTTAGGCGCGTCCTACCTGATGGTATTAACCTGTGAGTCGGAAGGCCCAGACTCTGCCACTTCATAGACATACAAAGAGGTCAAGTTGGGGCCAGGAGCCCAACGCCCAGTCAGTCCATCATTGACCATGATGTGAATCTGGCCTTAGGTGTGTCCTAATGGGTGAATCACCTGTGGGACAGAAGGCCCAGACTCGACCACTTCATAGACATATGAGGCGGCCAACTTGGGGTCAGGAACCCAACGGCTGGTCAGTCCACCATGGATCATAATGTGAATCAGGCCTTAGGTATGTCATACCAGGTGAATCACCTGTGGGTCGGAAGGCTCAGAATTGGCCACTTCATTGACATAGGAGGCGGCCACGTTGGGGCCAGAAACCCAATGCACAGTCAATCCATCAAGGACTATGATGTGAATCTGGCCTTAGGTGCGTCTTACCAGGTAAATCATCTGTGGATTGGGAGGCTCAGACTCCGCCACTTCATATGAGGCGGTCAAGTTGGGGTCAGGAAGCCAACACCCAGTCAGTCCATCATGGAACCATGATATGAATCCAGCCTTAGGTACATGCTACTGGGTGTATCACCTTTGGGTACTGAATGGAGCACCACTGGCTCTGACTGGCCCAGCACCCTATGCTTACACTTTAGTTTTAACTTGACCCTATGCAAAGGCGGCTGCACAGGTTGGAGCTTCACTCTCTGGTTTATATACTGGGCTGTGTTTAGTGTCATTTTTCTACGACTGAAATATTTTGCCACTACCTGGTACTGAAAAGGCACAAGCCAACTTAGGACTGGCCCAGAAGTCAGGGGCGTAACTAGAACTGGCAGGGCCCCATAGCAAACTTTTGAACGGGGCCCCCTCCAAGACACGCCCCCAATGACACGCCCCTCCAAGACACGCCCCCAAATGACACGCCCCTTCAGACTCACCCCCTATACAGGCCCCAGCATATATACAGCAGCCCCAGTGTATACCGCAGCCTCTCCAGTGGTATATACAGGCCCAGCAGTATTACAGCAGCCCCGCAGTGGTGGTATATACAGGCCCCAGTGGTGGCTACAGGGCCCCATGGTGAGGCCTATATACAGCCCCTGGGTGGTAGTATACAGAGCCCCTGGTGGTGGTAGTATACAGAGCCCCTGGTGGAGGTAGTATACAGAGCCCCTGGTGGGGGTAGTATACAGGCCCCTGGTGGTAGTATACAGGCCCCTGGTGGGTATTACAGAGCCCCGGTGGTGGTAGTATACAGAGCCCTGGTGGGGGTAGTATACAGAGCCCCTGGTGGTATATACAGAGCCCCTGGTGGTAGTATACAGGCCCCTGGTGGGTGGTAGTATACAGAGCCCCTGGGTGGTAGTATACAGGCCCCTGGTGGGTATATACAGGCCCCCCACTCTCCTCTGTGCAACACGTCACCTGTAAAGGAATACATCATACTTTACTTATCTCTGCCGGCTGCCGCCGCTCTGCACCGCGCTCCGTCTTCATCCAGCTTCTTCCTGGTTGTGACCGCCGGGCGCAGGAAATGACGTCACAACCAGGAAGAAGCTGGATGAAGACGGAGCGCGGTGCAGAGCGGCGGCAGCCGGCAGAGATAAGTAAGTATGATGTATTCCTTTACAGGTGACGTGTGCAGCAGAGGAGGAGTGGGGGACCTGTATATACACACTGGGGGCCTGTAGCTGACCGGATAGCAGCGTAGCGGCGCTGGGTCCGGGCCCCCCACGAGGGCCGGGCCCCAAAGCGACTGCTACGTCTGCTATGCCGGTAGTTACGCCCCTGCCAGAAGTATTATAGCGCTATGTAAGCAATGAAAAATTAATACCCTCAATCACATATATAAAATGTATTATCCAGCGCTAGTCATAGGTCATAGCACTGCTGTGATTCCATGCTTTCAAAGCTAAAATCAGGGCCTCTTACCAGTCACGTTGTTGCTCATATCTTATTCCTGTCCACTGATTATTATATTTTATGTTTTTTAAAAATCCGCCATATTTTTCCAGGCATATGGGCCTTTTAATTCAGAGCTAATTAAGTGGGTGTGGTCAAAAAGGTAATGCAAAAGAGCTAAAGGCACGCCCCTGAGGATCACATGAGCCACGCCCATTTTGTAAAGACTAAAAAAAAAAAATAATAGCGCTGAATAAAAAGGCGCAAATCTCTGGAACCGTACGGAAGATTAAATACAAAAAGCCGCAGAATCAGGGGTCAGTGGAAATAAAAAACGAGCAAACAGTGGCCACTTCTGAGCTCTTTAAACCCCACAGGACGGCCACTTATGGCCCATATAATCCTATTTTATGGATCTGTCGAACACAAGATTGATAATACGGCCACGTATATGAGACCTTATACTATATCCCAACTAATAGAGTGTAATATATGGAAAATCCATACAGAAAATGGGTTTAGAGGCAAGAAAAGAACTAAAAAAAAAGATGATAATTGTATTATTTCTCTTGTGTTTATTATTTATGTTTGAATATAGAAATAAATATCATGGAAAAATAAAAATATCAATGAAGAAAAATATTCTACATTTTCATCATTTATCTTCAGCATGGAAGGAACAATCTGATGAAATAGTAATTGTACATCGTGATACCAGATCCAATGTCCTAGATATAATGACATAATTCATGTAGATGAACGTTTTCTTGGCTGCTCAATAAAGTTGCATTGAAAAAATTAAATAAAACAGAATACTGTCATTGACCACCGAGCCTTCAAAGGGGAGTTACATATTAGACACAATGGTCATCCATAAAACACTAAGCACAGTCAAAAGAAGACGATCCACCATTCACAATAGATGATATCACAGCTCACCTCCTCCTGTACAATGACTGATAACCTCTATATACAGTAGATAACACAGGATCCACCATTCACAATAGGTGATGTCACAGCTCACCTCCTCCTCCTGTACAATGGCTGATAACACCTCTATATACAGTAGATAACACAGGATCCACCATTCACAATAGGTGATATCACAGCTCACCTCCTCCTCCTGTACAATGACTGATAACACCTCTATATACAGTAGATAACACAGGATCCACCATTCACAATAGATGATATCACAGCTCACCTCCTCCTCCTGTACAATGACTGATAACACCTGTATATACCGTAGATAACACAGGATCCACCATTCACAATAGATGATATCACAGCTCACCTCCTCCTCCTGTACAATGACTGATAACACCTCTATATACAGTAGATAACACAGGATCCACCATTCACAATAGGTGATATCACAGCTCACCTCCTCCTCCTGTACAATGACTGATAACACCTCTATATACAGTAGATAACACAGGATCCACCATTCACAATAGATGATATCACAGCTCACCTCCTCCTCCTGTACAATGACTGATAACACCTCTATATACAGTAGATAACACAGGAACCATCATTCACAATAGGTGATATCACAGCTCACCTCCTCCTCCTGTACAATGACTGATAACACCTCTATATACAGTAGATAACACAGGATCCACCATTCACAATAGATGATATCACAGCTCACCTCCTCCTGTACAATGACTGATAACACCTCTATATACAGTAGATAACACAGGATCCACCACTCACAATAGGTGATATCACAGCTCACCTCCCCTCACCTCCCCCTCATGTACAATGACTGATAACACCTCTATATACAGTAGATAACACAGAATCCACCATTCACAATAGATGATATCACAGCTCACCTCCTCCTGTACAATGACTGATAACACCTCTATATACAGTAGATAACACAGGATCCTCCATTCACAATAGGTGATATCACAGCTCATCTCCTCCTCCTGTACAATGACTGATAACACCTCTATATACAGTAGATAACACAGGATCCACCATTCACAATAGATGATATCACAGCTCACCTCCTCCTCCTGTACAATGACTGATAACACCTCTATATACAGTAGATAACACAGGATCCACCATTCACAATAGATGATATCACAGCTCACCTCCTCCTCCTGTACAATGACTGATAACACCTCTATATACAGTAGATAACACAGGATCCACCACTCACAATAGGTGATATCACAGCTCACCTCCCCCTCATGTACAATGACTGATAACACCTCTATATACAGTAGATAACACAGAATCCACCATTCACAATAGATGATATCACAGCTCACCTCCTCCTGTACAATGACTGATAACACCTCTATATACAGTAGATAACACAGAATCCACCATTCACAATAGATGATATCACAGCTCACCTCCTCCTGTACAATGACTGATAACACCTCTATATACAGTAGATAACACAGGATCCTCCATTCACAATAGGTGATATCACAGCTCACCTCCTCCTCCTGTACAATGACTGATAACACCTCTATATACAGTAGATAACACAGGATCCACCATTCACAATAGATGATATCACAGCTCACCTCCTCCTGTACAATGACTGATAACACCTTTATATACAGTAGATAACACAGGATCCACCATTCACAATAGATGATATCACAGCTCACCTCCTCCTCCTGTACAATGACTGATAACACCTCTATATACAGTAGATAACACAGGATCCACCATTCACAATAGATGATATCACAGCTCACCTCCTCCTGTACAATGACTGATAACACCTCTATATACAGTAGATAACACAGGATCCACCATTCACAATAGGTGATATCACAGCTCACCTCCTCCTGTACAATGACTGATAACACCTCTATATACAGTAGATAACACAGGATCCACCATTCACAATAGGTGATATCACAGCTAAACTCCTCCTCCTGTACAATGACTGATAACACCTCTATATACAGTAGATAACACAGGATCCACCATTCACAATAGATGATATCACATCTCACCTCCTCCTGTACAATGACTGATAACACCTCTATATACAGTAGATAACACAGGATCCACCATTCACAATAGGTGATATCACAGCTCACCTCCTTCTCCTGTACAATGACTGATAACACCTCTATATACAGTAGATAACACAGGAACCACCATTCACAATAGGTGATATCACAGCTCACTCCTCCTCCTGTACAATGACTGATAACACCTCTATATACAGTAGATCACACAGGATCCCCCATTCACAATAGCTGATATCACAGCTCACCTCCTCCTCCTGTACAATGACTGATAACCTCTATATACAGTAGATAACACAGGATCCACCATTCACAATAGGTGATATCACAGCTCACCTCCTCCTGTACAATGACTGATAACACCTCTATATACAGTAGATAACACAGGATCCACCATTCACAATAGGTGATATCACAGCTCACCTCCTCCTCCTGTACAATGACTGACAACACCTCTATATACAGTAGATAACACAGGATCCACCATTCACAATAGGTGATATCACAGCTCACCTCCTCCTCCTGTACAATGACTGATAACACCTCTATATACAGTAGATAACACAGGATCCACCATTCACAATAGATGGTATCACAGCTCACCTCCTCCTGTACAATGACTGATAAACACCTCTATATACAGTAGATAACACAGGATCCACCATTCACAATAGGTGATATCACAGCTCACCTCCTCCTCCTGTACAATGACTGATAACACCTCTATATACAGTAGATAACACAGGATCCATCATTCACAATAGATGATATCACAGCTCACCTCCTCCTCCTGTACAATGACTGATAACACCTCTATATACAGTAGATAACACAGGATACACCATTCACAATAGGTGATATCAACAGCTCACCTCCTCCTGTACAATGACTGATAACACCTCTATATACAGTAGATAACACAGGCTCCACCATTCACAATAGATGATATCACAGCTCACCTCCTCCTGTTCAATGACTGATAACACCTCTATATACAGTAGATAACACAGGATCCACCATTCACAATAGGTGATATCACAGCTCACCTCCTCCTGTACAATGACTGATAACACCTCTATATACAGTAGATAACACAGGATCTACCATTCACAATAGGTGATATCACAGCTCACCTCCTCCTCCTGTACAATGACTGATAACACCTCTATATACAGTAGATAACACAGGATCCACCATTCACAATAGGTGATATCACAGCTCACCTCCTCCTGTACAATGACTGATAACACCTCTATATACAGTAGATAACACAGGATCTACCATTCACAATAGGTGATATCACAGCTCACCTCCTCCTCCTGTACAATGACTGATAACACCTCTATATACAGTAGATAACACAGGATCTACCATTCACAATAGATGATATCACAGCTCACCTCCTCCTCCTGTACAATGACTGATAACACCTCTATATACAGTAGATAACACAGGATCCACCATTCACAATAGATGATATCACAGCTCACCTCCTCCTGTACAGTGACTGATAACACCTCTATATACAGTAGATAACACAGGAGCCACCATTCACAATAGATGCTATCACAGCTCACCTCCTCCTCCTGTACAATGACTGATAACACCTCTATATACAGTAGATAACACAGGATCCACCATTCACAATAGCTGATATCACAGTTCACCTCCTCCTGTACAATGACTGATAACATCTCTATATACAGTAGATAACACAGGATCTACCATTCACAATAGGTGATATCACAGCTCACCTCCTCCTGTACAATGACTGATAACACATCTGTACACAGCTAATAACACAGGATCCACCATTCACAATAGATGATATCACAGCTCACCTCCTCCTGTACAATGACTGATAACATCTCTATATACAGTAGATAACACAGGATCTACCATTCACAATAGATGATATCACAGCTCACCTCCTCCTGTACAATGACTGATAGCACCTCTATATACAGTAGATAACACAGGATCTACCATTCACAATAGGTGATATCACAGCTCACCTCCTCCTGTACAATGACTGATAACACCTCTATATACAGTAGATAACACAGGATCCACCATTCACAATAGATGATATCACAGCTCACCTCCTCCTGTACAATGACTGATAACACCTCTATATACAGTAGATAACACAGGATCCACCATTCACAATAGGTGATATCACAGCTCACCTCCCCCTCCTGTACAATGACTGATAACACCTCTATATACAGTAGATAACACAGGATCCACCATTCACAATAGATGATATCACAGCTCACCTCCTCCTCCTGTACAAGACTGATAACACCTCTATATACAGTAGATTTGTCAGATACCGTGAACTCGGCATTAATGGTTTCCAGTCTCCGTACAGCCGGGGTGAGTGACGCACCGCCGCACTGCGTGTTATCGAAGACACAATGGCTGCCGGCCAAAGTGTCAGTGCTAAGTGCAGGAATGCTGCATCTGTGCCAGCTATGCCCGCCGCTGCCAGCACATAGTGACAGGATTGGCACAGGATAAGTGACATATAAAATGAGGCAGCCGCTCCGGGCGCGGCACTAATGTACATGAATGGGACAGAGACGCTTGTAACATCGAGGAAAACTCTGAGCGCCAACGTGGGTCTCCATCTTGTTTTTATAGGAAGAACCAATGAGAGACGGAAAGAAGGAGTCACCGGGCGGAAAGGAAGATCCATAAGAAATAATAAAATGTGTATATACTTTATTTAATATGCAACAATACGTGACATCTGTGGGGTGACGTCTGTGGGGTGACGTCTGTGGGGTGAAGTCTGTGAGGTGACGTCTGTGGGGTGACGTCTGTGAGGTGACGTATGTGGGTGACGTACTGTGGGTGACGTCTGTGGGTGACGTCTGTGGGGTGACGTCTGTGGGGTGACGTCTGTGGGGTGACTCTGTGAGGTCACTTCTGTGAGGTGATCGTCTGTAGGTGACGTCTGTGGGTGGTGAGCTTCTGTGATGAGCGTGAGACGGAGTTTTGTGAGGTGACTTCTGGTGAGTGTGTGAGTCTGTGAGGTGACTCTGTGGGTTGACTCTGTGGGTGACGTCTGTGAGGTGACTTGTGGGGTGACGTCTGTGGGGTGAGTCTGTGGGGTGACATCTGTGGGTGACATCTATAGGGTGACGTCTGTGGGGATGTCGGTGGGGTGAACTTGTGGGGTGACGTCTGTGAGGTGACGTCTGTGAGGTGACGTCTGTGAGGTGACGTCTGTGAGGTGACGTCTGTGGAGGTGACGTCTGTGGGGTGACGTCTGTGGGGTGACGTCTGTGGGGTGAGTCTTTGTGAGGTGACATCTGTGGGGTGACTCTTGTGGGTGACATCTGTGGGGTGATGTCTGTGGGGTGACGTCTGTGGGGTGACGTCTGTGGGGTGATCTTTGTGGGTGACGTCTGTGGGGTGACGTCTGTGGGTGATCCTGTGGGGTGATCTTGTGGGTGATTCTCTGTGAGGTGATCTGTGAGGTGAGTTGTGAGGTGACTCTGTGAGGTGAGTCTGTGGGGTGATCTCTGTGAGGTGATGTGTGGGTGAACTTGTGAGGTGATCTCTGTGAGGTGACTCTGTGAGGTGATGTCTGTGGGTGATCTCTGTGGGGTGAGTCTGTGGGTGATCCTTGTGAGGTGAATCTGTGGGGTGATCTTGTGAGGTGCATTGGTGATGTGGGGTGATCTCTGTGGGTGAGTGTGAGGTGACATCTGTGGGTGATCTTGTGAGGTGATCCTGTGAGGTGACGTCTGTGGGTGAATCTTGGTGAGGTGTGACTCTGTGGGGTGATCTTTGTGAGGTGACTTGTGGGTGACTCTGTGAGGTGATGTCTGTGGGGTGATCCTGTGAGGTGATCTCTGTGGGTGACTTGTGAGGTGATCTCTGTGGGTGATCCCTGTGAGGTGATGTTGTGGGTGAACTTTGTGAGGTGACGTCTGTGAGGTGATCTGTGAGGTGATATGTGAGGTGTCTTCTGTGAGGTGATGTGTGGGGTGCACTCTCTGTGAGGTGATTCTGTGGGGTGATGTGTGAGGTATTCTGTGAGGTGATGTGTGAGGTGATCTCTGTGAGGTGATCTCTGTGGGGTGATCTCTGTGAGGTGATCTCTGTGAGGTGATCTCTGTGAGGTGATTCTCTGTGAGGTGATTCTGTGAGGTGATCTCTGTGAGGTGATCCTGTGGGGTGATCTCTGTGAGGTGATCTCTGTGGGGTGATGTTGAGGTGATCTCTGTGAGGTGATGTGTGGGTGATCTCTGTGAGGTGATCTCTGTGGGTGATCTCTGTGAGGTGATCTCTGTGAGGTGATCTCTGTGGGTGTGATCTGTGGGTGATCTCTGTGAGGTGATCTCTGTGGGGTGATCTCTGTGGGTGATCTCTGTGTGTGGGTGATCTCTGTGAGGTGATCTCTGTGAGGTGATTGTGAGGTGACTGTGTGGGGTGATCTCTGTGAGGTGATCTCTGTGGGTGATCTCTGTGAGGTGATCTCTGTGAGGTGATCTCTGTGGGGTGATCTCTGTGGGGTGATCCTGTGAGGTGATCTCTGTGGGGTGATCTCTGTGGGGTGATCTCTGTGGGTGATCTCTGTGGGGTGATCTCTGTGAGGTGATCTCTGTGAGGTGACTCTGTGAGGTGATCTCTGTGAGGTGTGTGGGGTGATCTCTGTGAGGTGATCTCTGTGAGGTGATCCTGTGAGGTCATTGTGAGGTGATCTCTGTGGGGGTGATTGTGGGGTGATCTCTGAGAGCGTACTTGGAGGTGATCTCTTGAGTGATCTCTCTGTGGGTGATCCTCTGTGAGTGACCGTGATCTCTCAGTAGAGGTGATCTCCTGTGTAAAGGGGGAGTGGGTGATCTCTGTGAGGTGATCCGTGAGGGATCCTCTTGTTGTGTGAGGTGATCTCTGTGAGGTGATGTGTGGGGTGATCTCTGTGAGGTGATCTCTGTGAGGTGATCTCTGTGGGAGTGATCTCTGTGGGGTGATCCTGTGAGGTGATCTGTGAGGTGATCTCTGTGGGGTGATCTCTGTGAGGTGATCCCTGTGAGGTGATCTCTGTGAGGTGATCTCTGTGGGGTGATCTCTGTGGGGTGATCTCTTGAGGTGATCTCTGTGGGGTGATCTCTGTGAGGTGATCTCTGTGGGGTGATCTCTGTGAGGTGATTTGTGGGGTGATCTCTGTGAGGTGATCTGTGTGGGGTGATCTCTATGAGGTGATCTCTGTGGGGTGATCTCTAGTGGGGTGATCTCTGTGGGGTGATCTCTATGAGGTGATCTCTGTGGGGTGATCTCTGTGGGTGATTCTGTGGGGTGATCTCTGTGAGGTGATCTCTGTGGGGTGATCTCTGGAGGTGATCTCTGTGGGGTGATCTCTGTGGGTGATCTGTGTGGGGTGATCTCTGTGAGGTGAGTGAGTGATCTCTGTGGGGTGATCTCTGTGAGGTGATTTGTGGGGTGATCTCTGTGAGGTGATGTGTGGGTGATCTCTGTGAGGTGATGTGTGGGTGATCTCTGAGGTGATCTCTTGGGTGATCTCTGTGGGTGATCTCTGTGGGGTGATCTCTTGAGGTGATCTCCCGTGGGGTGATCTCTGTGGGGTGATCTCTGTGGGTGATCTCTGTGAGGTGATCTCTGGTGATCCCTGTGAGGTGATCTCTGTGGAGTGATCTCTGTGAGGTGATCTCTGGTGATCCCTGTGAGGTGATCTCTGTGAGGTGATCTCGGGTGATCCTTGAGGTGATCTCTGTGGGTGATCCTGTGGGTGATCTCTGTGAGGTGATCTCTGGTGATCCCTGTGAGGTGATCTCTGTGGGTGATCTCTGTGAGGTGATCTCTGTGATCCTGTGAGGGGATCTCTGTGGGTGATCTCTGTGAGGTGATCTCTGGTGATTCCTGTGAGGTGATCTCTGTGAGGTGATCTCTGTGGGTGATCCCTGTGAGGTGATCTCTGTGAGGTGATCTCTGTGGGTGATGTATAGGTGATCTCTGGTGATCTCTGTGGGTGATGTATGAGGTGATCTGGTGATCCTGTGAGGTGATCTTGTGAGTATCTCTGTGGGGATCCTTGAGGTGATCTCGTGAGTGATCTCTGTGGGGTGATCTCTGTGGGTGATCTTGTGTCTTGTGGTATGTAGAGTGATCTCTGGTGATCTCTGTGGGGTCAGTTGTGTCCCTCAGGCCGTCACTATGGGGTCAGAGCCTCCCTCCTCACAGCTGAGCTCACTTCCTCGGATCAGGGGCTGTGGGCGGCCCTGTGTATAAGTCCTGCCCCTGGTGTGAGCCGCTCACTCACTCTCTGCACAGGTTGGAGGAGAAGCATCATCCGCCGCCCTCTCTCCTCACTGATCATGGACACCTACCAGAGGCCGGAGGACGAGGAGCTGCAGGCGCTGAGAGACGCCGCCAACCGCCTGAGGATCCTCTCCATCCGGGCGACCTGTGCCTCCAACTCCGGGTGAGAGAGAGAGGGAGGGGGCCGCCATCATCCTGTGTCCCCGCACACGTGGTCTGAGGCCTCCATTACTGTCACTCCCCCTCCATCCTCTGCACATGTGGGGCCCGGGCTCTGCTCCTGCCTGTACACGGGGTGTGTGGCCCTATGTGGCCCCTGTACTCAGGGCCCGGCTGTGTGACCTCTGCTGACGCCTCACAGTGGCCCTGACAATTCAGAGGCACATTGGCTCTGCCTGCTTGGTGTGTGGCCCCATTGTGTGGGGGCCCCTGTGTCCTCAGGGTCCATTGTCCTCTGTGGTCACCAGCCTCCTGCAGGGAATTATCCTCCATCCTTTGGCTTCTGGATTAGGAAACTGGACACCATGTGACATGTCATAATTGTGTATAGGGGGAAGGTAGTGATTATAATGGGGGGGGGGGGTCCTAAGACTGACTTTGTGAAGAGATGACGTACAAATGTCCAGCTACATTGAGTACAAGGATTCCTACATTTCCTCTTAGTGGTCCCTTCCCATACAAACAAGCCTGATGTAAGGGAATCTGTCAACAGGTTTTTGCTCCCTCATCTGACAGCAACACAATGTAGAGCAGAGACCCTGAATCCAGCGATGTCAGGTTACTGGCAGAAGCTTCACACAATCAGCATTTAATGTTAGCCATGTAGATGGAGGGTGTAACTCCAGCTCTCAGGCTTCCAATGGGATTCTCTTGTGAATTGGAGCAGATTGCTCTGAAATGCGTAATAAAAAAAAAACTGCATTTTAAAGTTGTTCTCTAGTAAGGCGGCCTGTGAGCGCAAGCTTACACCCCACTTTCCTCTCACTAGCTCCCTCCTCACTAGCTCCCTCCTCACTAGCTCCCTCCTCACTAGCTCCCTCCTCACTAGCTCCCTCCTCACTATCTGTGTATGGAGACTCCATGTGGGGACTGCTGTGGACTGGGGAAACACAATTGAGGGTGTACAGTGTCTGAAACTCAAAATAAACTATATACAACCTTTTATTTGGTAAGGCCCTATTTCTGCCCCCTTTCTATCTTCCAGCTTTTCCTATTGGCATTCTTAGACACCTACGGTAGCAGAACTGCCCATACCAGGCCCTATAGAGATTGACATCTTGCACTGAATGCCCAATCACAGCAGGGGGTGTGTCAGACTGCCCTGCATGTGATGTTGTAGTCCTGTAGCCTTTAGTTTAAAGGGAACCTGTCGCCCTCTTTGGGTGCTCTAAACCCTGCCCACCAGCTGTAACATGATACAATTGGGGTTTTTGTATCCGCTGTGCCAAGACGTCCCCCTTCACCTCTGATACTTTTAATCTCTCCAGTGCTGTATTGGGGGGGGGGGGGGGGTAGTTCTGCTCTCTATTAAAACTGCCATCCTGCATATGGATGTAGAGTGATGGGCACTACTTCCGTGCCTGCGCAGTGCGTGGGTCCCCCTATGCAGTAGCATCTCACGAGGCTTCTGGCACTGTGCATCCTCAATGGAGCAGTGACCCTTGGTACTGCAGACAAGGTGGATGTGGTGTTTGTACCTATGCAGGGTCTGGGGTGGCAGGGCCTGGTGTACTTGGTCAGGTGAAGCTTCTCATTCCCTCTGTAGATGATGGTGTTGGCTCCGCTCTACACTGGATGCATGCTCACCAGGCTGAGCATACATGTATACAGGGCTGTGTTGTCACTGGTGTCTCTCTGGCGCCTAACCAATGTTATAAACCTCCCCATCTGCACCTACTTTCCCCTCTTATAACTCTGCCCTCAGGACAGGTTGTCACATTTGTTTCCTAGAGAGCAGGATTAACTTTCACCCATGTGACCGGAGGAGCTGCCAGCTGTCTGGTGGGTGAGGCAGCATAGTAAATTTTTGCACTATTGAAGGATCAAGTTCTCCAATACAAGTCAAGGCTGTGTTGTGGTATCTTTTTATTACTTTTTTTTTATCTCCCCCTTTATTTCAGTTTTGTCCCTATTGCGAGCAATTCTTTTACGTTTCTGCACATGTTGTGCTTTCTTTTTCTCTTGTAGACTTAGAGCTGAAATCTGCAGCATGTAAACTTTTGCAGCGTCTTTCCACACCAAATGCATGGAGAAAACTCGCCAAAAAATAGTGCACTTCTATTGTGCAAGTAGATACAGATCTGGTGCAGAAACGTCTGCAACAAAATACTCAACCTGTGCATATAGCCTAAAGGCCCCGTTACATGTAACGATATCGCTGCAACGTCACAGGTTTTGTGACATTGCAACGATGTCGCTGCTTGTGACATGCCGCAGCAGCCAGCGATGAGATCGCTACAGAATGGCCAGGACCCTTTCTCGGTCACTGGTCTGCCGCTGTCACGCATGCATCGGCATGTGTGACGGGCAACGACAAGCGATCCCCAGTCTGCTCCTTAGACCCTGAACAATCATAACGACTGTCTGCGTACTACTGGGTGTTCGCTGGTGAGTCTGCCTGACAGCTCACCAGCGATCACATAGCAATGTGCCAGTGATCCCGATCGTTGGTCGGGTCGCTGGCACATCATTATGTGTAACCCGGCCTTAAGAGTCTGCAAAGCTTCACCTACTCTTCAGAGTTGCCTGGGACTGAGGTTAAAGCCAAAAGTTGTGATCTTCTTGTACGAACTTTTAGGCTATGTTAACACTCTGTGTATTTGCAACGTTTTCCTGCATTTACGAGGTGCTTCTTTACGCGCGCATAAAATCAGGGAAACACCATTATGGAAACACAGTCCAGGAAAACCTCTGGGTTTTGCTGAATTGCGTTCACATGTTGCGCTTTTGCATGTTTTTTTTTTTTTTACACACGCACTTTCACTGCAAAAGCATGTGTGTAAAAAGAATAAACGTGAATTATTTTCTGTGCGCTCTTCCCATTGCCCACATATTAAAATGGGCTTGTGTATAAGAACTCGTCATGGTATGCTTTGGAAGATCTTAATGGCACACTGGGGCGACTAAATGTAACTTGACACTTGTAGGGAAAAGAAATGACACTCGGAATCACCAAATTTTTGATATATCTATACTTTATTGATGCGAATTTACCCACATAATAGATATATAACTCTCAGAGACACAAGTTAGAATAAATCTTTCTGGTTTTGGTTAACTAGCCTTTCAGGCTGAAAATTAGCATAAATTAATTGTTTTCTTTATATTCGTGCACCTTATACTTTAATTATCTCAGAGGAGAATCGGAGTTCATTTTGATAGTGGGAGAGGAATCCGAAATCTAATTATAAGACTGTAGTTACTTTGTTATGCCTTTCCTTGGACAGTGTAAAGACTAATATCTGCCTTTGTTTTAATTTAAACTATTGTTATTGCTGTATATTCTTCTTTTATGAACTGAAAACCATAAAAATGATGTTTCAAAAAAAAAAAAAAAAAAATGGGCTTGTGAAAAGCGCACAGAAAAAAATCGCACAAAGGCTATGTTCACACTATGCACCTTTTGCACATGTTTTTGATACACACACACAGCACTTTTGTGGGAGAAAGTGCAGGTGTAAAAAGAATGACAATGTCAATTCTTTACGCAGCTGCCTGCGCTTTCTCCCATAGGAGCCCATTATTCCCGCTGGAATTACACATCGCCGTTGAGTCAATGCGCAATTCTGGAATATGCCGGCGCTGCAGGATGTGATGGCACACAGGGGAGGAAGAATCCTCCCGTGTGACATCTGTGCCAGCCCCTTTTGGGTTTCATAGTGTATTAATATACACTGCTAAACCCAAATTAGTTATCCAAATGTGTTTAAAAATAATAAAAATTGAATATACTTGCCTCTCCACCGGGTGTTCCGGGAGCCGACATAACCACAGGTATCGACCTTCCAGGCTGTGGGGTCTGTTTGCCCCTTTATTCTTGATGTCTTGCAACTTATACTAAGAAAATAAAACTTTAAAAGCATGAAGGAACTCTGGGTGCTGGAACTTCTCTTCTAATTAATGCTATTCAGGTGGAACCGGCCATCACTTCCAGGCACCTGCCCTTTCTGGAGGAATATTGGTGAGGCAGTATCCCTATTCCCATTTATACTCACCTTTCAGGGCCTTGGAAGATCTGTGATTGGCCGCTCACGGTCATGTGATATGACGCGCATATATGACATGACCTCGAGTGACCAATCACTGATTTTTTGATTGGTCCTGGAAGGTCGGTACCTGCAGTTGTGTCGGCTCCCAGAACATGTGGTGGAGGGTATGATTCAATATTTATTATTTTTCACACATTTGACTTGCTTTAATTTTGGGTTTTGCAGTGTATATTACTACACGACGAAACCCAAAAGCGGCTGTCACAGATGTCACTCTGAGGATTTTCACCCCTGAGCTTTTGGGGGTGATGTGAGCCCATAAAAAATGCAGTGTCTGAATGCATCGTGTTTTTTTTAACGGCTGTTTTTTGTGCAGGTGCGACACACTGCAAAAAGCACCTGCTCAAGAAAATGTGCATAGTGTGAACATGGCCTTAATGCTGAACCCCTAAATATTGGTAAAACCTGAGGCTAAGGGTCAAAGGTGCAGGTCACCTACCATCACATACAAGGGGGCGCTCTTGTGTCTTCACCAGCAGGGTCCTCTGCAACTTGATTTATTTTTTCCTTCTCTTCCCGCCTTTCCCACAAATTGCCCTAAATCTTGGGCTCATTCATAAAGCCTTGATCATCTGACTTGAGCTGATTGCGTTCTTGATAGCTGGCTAATGTCAGACGTGTGCTCATCTGTCAGCTCTTTGGCACCCCCAGAGGATATCTTATGTGTCTGATATATAATCCTTCTGCACAATAGTTAATATATTTGTCATGTTGCATAAAATGTTGTTGAAAATCTGCACTGTGCCAAAGTGGGGGGGGGGGGGGGTTTGCCAATGTCCATTTCGCACCTTTAAGGAGATGACGTCCAACAGGATTTCCCCCTATAATCAATGTTGGCATCATATGTTGGAGGGGTCTTGTATATATTAATCATATTGACCATGTAATGTGTTCTGCTCCTTGTGACAGGCATCCCACATCCTGCTGCAGCGCAGCCGAAATCCTGTCCGTCCTCTTCTTCAATGCCATGAAATACGATGCAGCCGACCCCGGCAATTATAACAACGACCGCTTTGTCCTGTCAAAGGTGAGGATGACTGTGATGGCGACTGATCACTAGGGATGGTGCGGGGCCGCTGCTGCCCAGATTGCCGGTGACTGGTCCTTGGAGTGTTGCCTTGAGATAAAGGACCCTGGACAGTCAGAGAAAGAACGGGCTTTACTTCTTCTATACATGTTGGTGTCACAGTGCTCAATACCAGGACCCAAAGCTTATGTAAAGGGTGTAGGGGACGCAGGGCGGGGGAGTCAGTCTGTGTCTGTTTGGGGGAGTCAGAATAAAGTGAACAAACTCCTAAAATATTTAGTACAGTAGTTGTAGAATGTGTTGAATATTGTTACAATAATCAAGCTAATAAGATAATGATCACATTGTACTAAAATAAATGATCATTTAAACATGAGCCATGTATGAAGGATTCAGAGGTTTGGCTTGTCGCCTCTCAGGGCTGTGGAGTCTGTATCAATCATACATGACTTGTATTCCCCAATTCTGATGGCTTCTCTCCTTCCAGGGTCACGCTGCACCCATCTTGTACGCAGCCTGGGCAGAAGCTGGTTACATCAAGGAATCGGACCTTCTCAACCTGAGGAAGATTGACTGTGACCTGGAAGGACATCCTACACCGGTATGTACCCACAGGCCCTGGAATCGCTGATAATACTGGGGTGGAATAAGCACGTCGACATGTTGCCTAATGTCACAAGGGCAGGTTCACACAATACACTGGAAAGCTTGTTTTTTATTTTGTTTGTTTTTTTTCCCTTTTGGACACTTGCAAAACTGCAGTAAAAAAAACACAAGTTTTAATGTATTAGAAATGCAGTGTGTGAACATGTCTCAACAGCGACATGACAGTCCAGGTATGGCTTCCCTACATGTTCCATGACCAGACATTGAATTGATATGTCCACATTTCAGTTTTATTTAAGGCCCTGTTACACAATAAAATATTGTGAACCATATTGCATAAATGTCATAGGTTTGGAGTCGTACAAACTAAATCGTTTGTACGTCGTGTGTAACACCGTGGTATGACTACAATAAATCGTTGAGTTTGTTGATCGCATATTTGAGAACATGTTCTCAAATCACACAATCCACAATCAGCCGACCTGCTGCATCGTTGTGTGTGACACCGCGATAACGGTCATTCAGGACTTCGCCCAATCGCATCACTGAACAAGTATCGTTCGCTGGGTTGTGTGAACGATACCTGCTTGCTGGATGGATGGTGCGTCGTCCACCGATATCTATACGTGTGACATCTCACCAACTATGTGAAAACATGTCCTAACGACCGCACGCCCCTGAGATCATTAGTGATATTGTTTCAACAATTGAAGTGTGTAACGGTACCTTATGACAGAAAATTTATAACTATCTGAATGGATTAGAATATCTTCAAAATGTTACTTTATTTCAGTAATTCAATACATAAAGTGAAACACATTTATAGAATCATTACACACAGAGGGATGTATTTCATGTATTTATTATGTTAATGTTGATGATTAATGAAAATCCAAAGGTCATTATGTCAGAAAATTAAAGTGGGGAGGATGAAGGGTCTGAGAGATAAAATATAACCTAAATAGGTATCAGAGGCTTCACCTTGTGTGGTTGTGAGAGTCACAACCACTATAAAAGAAGATCACGGCTGCTGCAGCCCCCAGCGTGGTGCATATAGAGGGAGGGTGAAGGGTTAAAAACCACACTGACGTATTTCACCAGACATCAATGGGTGAATATAATATTGATGTATTAGTTAACGTGTTTTCAGGTCTCCCTGGCCCCTTCCTCAGGACAAATCACTATCATATTACCATGTGTTGATTAATAAATCAGTATTATATTCCCCCTTTGATGTCCGGTGGAATACAGCAGCGCAGTGTTTAACCCTTCATCCTCCCTACTCTATATGCACCACGCTGGGGACTGCAGCAGCTGTGATCTGCTTTTATAGTGGGTGTGACAAATCAATATCATATTGCGATGTTTCAGTGAGACCTGAAATGCATTGACTAAGAAATCAATATTATATTCACCCTTTGTCTGGAGTATGACATGCGCTGTTTTTAACCCTTCATCCTCCCTACTCTAATTTTCTGAGATAATGACCTTTGGATTTTTGTTGATCATCAACATTAACATAAATGGATCACTGTTTGTGATGAGTCTATATAATGTTTCACGTTATTGAAATGAACTTTGATATGCTAATTTATTGAGATACTCCTGTAAATATTGATGGTTTATGCTGATCTGATGAGGAGTTTCCTTGATCTGCACGTATGAATGGAGATAATCGCTGAACGTTAAGATGTTTGGCAGATGGATTTCTTTATTCTTTTCATCTACACTTAACCTGAGATGTTAGCAAAATTAATCTTGTGCTTAAAGTCAGTTGTTGCAGCCAAACAAATCCACGTGGCTACGTTTTCCATTCATTTGGTTATGCTGCTACTTACCTGTAAGTCAGTCTGAGCTGTCAACTTCACAAAGCTGTAAAGATGGTTAATAAAACAAAAACCTTTAACCTTCCTAGCGGTATTCCCGAGCCTGACTCAGGGTTAACATTCACTGCCAGAAGCGGTAACCCAGAGTCAAGCTCGGGCTTGCCCGCGGTCGTGGCAGATGCGGTGAAAAAACCACATCTGCCGCGATTGCCTCCGCACTTGCGGCGCGGTTGCGGTAATCGCCATAGTTAGTATTGGGGGACTTGCGGCAAGTGCGGTTTTGCACTTGCGACAGGTGCGGCCGCGAAAAAAAAACGCGGCTGACCGCGGTTTTTTTTTTCGCTGCCGCAAGTGCAAAACCGCACCTGCCGCAAGTCCCCCTATACTTACTATGGTGATAACCGTGCCGCAAGTGCAGCGGTTTTGTGGCGGCTATGCGGCAGATGCGTTTTTTTTTTTCACGGCCGCACCTGCTGCAAGTACAAAACCGCACCTGCCGCACCCTTACCGCAAGCCCCATAGGCATTGCATGGGGCTTGCCGCACCTGTGTCGCGGTAATCGCGGTAGATTGTTTTTTTTTTTTTCACCGCATCTGCCGCAATTTCAAAAAACCGCTAGTGTGAAAGTACCCTTAGTACAAAATTCCAGACATAATCATACCGCCAGGTATAAGATTATTGATTATTGAATAAAATTATATTATTTAATTAATTCATGATTTTATGTTTCAAACTTTATCATATCTGAGGTCTACTAGAGTCTTCTTTGATCAGGTAATTACTAAGAATTGCAGGCCGACAGTACAGAACACCAAATTTCCATGCAAACAAATGGTACCGCTTTTAGCACAAAATTCCTGACATAATCATACCGCCAGGGAGGTTAAAGGGAACCGGTCATCTAATTCATGTTGTCCAAACTGCAGGCAGAGCGATTGCAGGAATACTATGGATTTTACGTTTTTCCCGGGGGGTAAAATTCTAAAGATGACAGAACATGACCAGTTCACCTCCTAGTATCAGGGGTTGACGTCTTTGCACACGTGTTTTGCCCATCTCCTGCGCTGGGAATAGCCAAATAAATGGTCTCCAGTCAGATCTTTATAATGCTGGTCTCAGAATTATACCTGGTAGCAATAGTGCGGCCATACTGATTATTGCTGACTGGTTTGGCATTGAGTCAAATGACAGGTTGCCTTTTAAAGAGGAATGGGTGTTAGTAGAGCGCTTGTCGTCGTGAGCTCCTTATCTATGTTGCTGTCCACAATGGTTGCAATTTGGATGATACAATGAACCATAAAGGGTCTAAAGTTGTTTTGTATTTTGTAATGTAAACTCTATAATTTTGGTTGTCTTTTACCAGAAACTACCCTTTGTGGATGTGGCCACTGGCTCCTTAGGACAAGGTCTGGGGGCATCGTGCGGCATGGCATACACTGGAAAGCACTTTGACAAAGCCAGGTAAGAATTGTCTAGCAAATTGTATTATAGGTTCCTCCCTATGACAGTCTGTCAGAAATGTCTCATTCTCTACTTTCAGTTATCGTGTTTACTGTCTGCTGGGTGATGGAGAATCCTCTGAAGGGGCCGTGTGGGAAGCCATGGCTTTTGCGTCTCATTACAAGCTGGATAATCTGGTAGCCATTTTCGATGTCAATCGTCTGGGGCAGAGTGAGGCGGCTCCTCTGCAGCATCAGACTGACGTATACAAGAAGAGATGTGAAGCTTTCGGGTACGTTGTGCCGCCACCAAACGTCTGTCTACCTGCACATATCCATACACTCTTGGTATTCACCTAGCGTCTGATACCTTGCAGGTGGAATACCTATGTTGTAGATGGTCATAATGTGGAGGAGTTGTGCTGTGCCCTATGGCAGGCTGCCAACGTGAAGGATAAACCCACAGCAATTGTTGCAAAAACCTACAAGGGAAAAGGTATTTCTGGTAAGTAGCTAATTGTTATGGTATTAAAGATATAAATCCAGGCTGGTTGGTGTTAACTGACTATAAAAAATTTTTTTCCAAGGTGTGGAAAATCAGGATAACTGGCACGGGAAGCCGATGCCCAAAGACAAAGTGGAGTCCATCATTAAGGAAATCCAGAGTAATATCCAGGCGAACAAGACCCCGACCCCGGCAGCTCCAGTAAAAGATGCCCCTGAAGTTGACATCTCCAACATTAAGATGCCAACTCCACCGAGCTACAAAGTTGGTGACAAGGTAAAGCGAGGCCTCGTGTGATGTAAGTGACCTGTGCCCACCGTGCTCCTGACTCACCTGCATCATATTCTGCAGATCGCAACCCGTAAAGCGTATGGACTGGCACTCGCTAAACTCGGCCACGCAAGCAGCAGAGTCGTCGCTCTTGATGGGGACACAAAAAATTCCACCTTCTCCGAGATATTCAAGAATGAACATCCCGACCGCTTCATTGAATGCTTCATTGCTGAACAGAACATGGTAATGTGGGGGGCTACTGTAATGGGCTGCAGTTCATCATTGCCTTTGTGTTAATTTGGCTTGGAAATACCATAGACAGTGGTACATGTTTGTAAATTCTGTACCTTTTCCCTGAAGTCAGTGATTTTCTCTTCCAGGTGAGTGTGGCTATGGGCTGTGCTACCCGCAATCGCACTGTGGCATTTGCCAGCACTTTTGCAGCTTTCCTTAGTCGGGCTTATGATCACATTCGTATGGGCGCCATATCTCAGTCCAATGTGAACCTGTGCGGCTCCCACTGTGGGTCTCAATTGGTGAGTGCCCACTACACATTGTAATCTTTAGACTACAGCATGTGCACACAGCCTTATTTGGTGCAGAAAATTTCTGCCAGAAACGCACAAAAAACACCTTTTTATGCCATGCACCTTTAATAAATTCAATGAGTAGAAGGGCTGGAGGAAACAAATGTAGGCAGATCTGCACCAAGAATTGACATGCTGTAGATTTGTTTTTCTGCAAGGGGGGGAAAAATGAGCAGCGAGTGCACAAAACATCAGAATTCTCATTTACTGGCATGAAGATTTGTGAGAAACTGCACCCAAAAGTGCTGTGTGCACATAGCCTAAGGGTTTGGTCCTGCTCCAGTCACATCTCATACCTGCCGTATACATACATAATAGTAAGGATTGCAACTTTTCCTATCATTAATAGTACAGTTGCATAATACCTACTGATTATGCAGGTATCAGACTTCAGCAGATCTAACCCTTAAGGTACCTTTACACGTTGCAACATTGCATGCAATTTACTGGTTGCAGTGAAATCATGACACATTGTTACATTTGTGCACAGCCACAAATGTGTCCATGATTTCACTGCAACCTGCAGTGAAATTGCATGCAATGTTGCAACGTGTAAAGGTACCCTTAAATTCTCCAATCTTTCATTGTTACATTAGAGAAGTAATTAATCTTAATAGAGCCACACTTTAATTTCAGGAGAGGATGGTCCGTCTCAGATGGCTTTAGAAGACCTTGCCATGTTCCGGGCTATTCCTTCCTGCACCATCTTCTACCCCAGTGATGGCGTCTCCACAGAATATGCAGTCTCCTTGGGCTGCTAATACCCCAGTAAGTGTTACCCTCTCCCTTCACATTTGTACTTCATATTTATTGCCTCCAGTTTAAGTGGCTGCTAAGATCCGTATCTTGTTGCGTGATGCTTCTCTCTACATTCATGGTGATCTCCTCTCTTCATATTGTAGGGCATCTGTTTCATTCGCACCAGTCGTCCAGACACTGCAATCATCTATTCTCCTGAAGAAAAGTTTGAAATTGGTCAAGCAAAGGTAAAAAAAAAAATCCTGATGTGCTTAGTCTTTATTGGACCACTTTAAAGGGGTTGTCTTGTCCAAACTGATTCTGCAGGCTGTGACTGCAGACTTATCAATCCTCCAGTGCCTGCACTGTGCACTGCAAGGACTCTCCCATTTCTGAACCAGGAACCAACTACAATTATGCAGTATGTATGTTCCTGGCAACAGCGAGGGTGCAGCCTCGCTCAATACAAGTGTTGGGTGAGTGGGCATGTCTGTCTAGTGGGCGCCACCTTGCTTGTATTGATGGTCTGTGCCCACTAGTCAGGTTCTGCCCAGAAACATGCATAACTGTGCTTGTGTCCAGTTCATAAGCGCAAATCTTCAGTGCATGTGCTGGGAGGACTCACTGCAGTCACTGACTGCACAATTCCAATTCACACAGGACAGGCCCTTAGGGTACGGATACATTGCGAGTGCAAAAACGCTTTGATTCACTGATCCGAGAGTCAGACAAGTGTAATCCGACTTGCAGTCAGTGTGGCTTGCGAGTGCTGTCGAGTGCAATCCTGTGGGCTTTATTTTTTTATTTTTTTTTTTAGTTGTCTGCACTACAGAATGAGATGTATCATTAAAACTCCCATCAGACTTGTGTGGTCCGAGTGCAGTACGTCTTTATTCTTGGACCCATAGACTTGCATTGGCGAAATGTCATCCATGACTCGCATAGAATCGCAGCATGTTGCGACTGACTCGCAATCCGAGAATCTGATGCGAGACTCAGAAATGTGTCTCTCGGACATTAATTAAAATTGATCCGAGAGCAATGCAATTTTTCCGCAC
Organism: Allobates femoralis; assembly: GCA_033576535.1. Lineage (NCBI taxonomy): Eukaryota > Metazoa > Chordata > Amphibia > Anura > Aromobatidae > Allobates > Allobates femoralis. The sequence goes on along the minus strand of JARQOC010000008.1, from coordinate 3,963,390 downwards.
AGTACACTTGGATGAGTTTCACTGATGTGTGTCCCAGCCCTAAACTTTTACTTTCCTCTTTTACGCAGGTCGTTCGTCAAAGTGAAACAGACCGGGTCACTGTTATTGGTGCTGGAGTCACTTTACACGAGGCTCTGGCGGCTGCAGATGAGCTCGCCAAACAAGGTGACACTGCTTAATATTCATGCTTGCACTTTTGGGTGAGAGTCCTATCTAGCGCAGTGCATTTTAAGACCCTTCTTTTAGTGATGAGTGAGCTCCGCAGTCCTTAGGGCCATGTCCCACACACAGATATCTGCAGAAATTGTTCACAGATCTCTGGTTGCAGTGAAATCATGGACACATTGTTACATTTTGTACCAGTCACAAATGAACAATGTGTCCATGATTTCACTGCAACCAGAGATCTGTTCAGAAGTTGGTGTGTGTAAGGCGGCCCTAATCACCCACTCATTGTAAGTGCTTTGCTTTAATTAAAGAAGCCATGCTGCGCACAACTTGTATAACTCTCTTTAGTTAAGTGTTAATTTCTTCATATACATAAGATTAGAAGTCTAATTTGCCACAATGTATCTTAATGTAAGAGAAACACAACTCTCAGCATGCTGAGGCATAGGTTAATGAGTAACTATGGCGCTGACTTGTGGTTCTGTTTTCTTAAGGTGTTAACATTCGTGTGATTGATCCATTTACTGTGAAACCTCTGGACGCAGCGACCATTATATCAAGCGGTAGAGCTACTGGCGGACACATAATCACTGTGGAGGATCACTACAAAGAAGGTAATCTATGCGACACTTTACTAACAGTGAGGGACTATACCAAGGTCTAGACATCCAATGAGGTCCAATCCTCGTCAGACTGGTTTCCTCTTCCCACCTACTTGCACATGAGTAGATGGCAGAGCTGTTTGGCCTTGCTAATACTGCATTTACCATTGTAGCCTGTAGGTGGCACTATTGTCACTCCTTAAACTCTATACACATTTTTACAGCACAAGTGATGCACTGGTAATTTAATACACTTTAAATGTGCAGCATTTCAGTAAGTTATATTACATGATCTTTCTTAGATCCCTGCTTTTTCCCCAGGTGGATTAGGGGACGCTGTGGCCGCAGCTGTTGCAGCAGAACCTGGCTTCGTTATTCAGAGCCTGGCCGTTAAGGGTGTACCTCGCAGTGGGAAACCTACAGAATTGTTAGAAACATTCGGCATCAGTGCAAAATGTATTGTGGAAGCCGTAAAAGCCACGTTCGCAAATTAGTCGGGCTAAGTTGTCTGCAAATGCACTTATCTTTCTGTGTTAAGCACTGTCTGATACTAGTCCATGTAACTGGCCTCCACATAACATGTCGGCTACCTCAGTTTACCAGTCCTGACATTTCCATATAACATGAGCTGGTCTCTAGAGCTCTTATTCCATTTTTGTCTGTTAATTCTCCACTGTGCACTTAATAAAGCAAACTCAACTCAATGATATGCATGTTTGTGCTTTATCGAAAAGCTAAAGCTGTCAAAGCTGCACGCAGCGTTCTGTAATTGTGTTGTAATGATTATGTATGCAGTACCACTACATCTGTACATCAGGTCAGTCCTGAGAGCTCCAACAACAGACAAACATTACCGCTGTGCTACAAGCTCTGGGAAAATATAACAGACCCAAGATGTCACAGGTCATTCCCTCTCAGTGCAAAAGTGGTGTGTATAAGATCTGATCTGTTACCAAGGTCCTGGATGTAGCACTTCTCCTTTTAATATAGAGCCAAGACTCTGGTTTTTTTTTTTTATTCTGCAGATGTTTATTGCTGTGCACATGACAACCTGCCATCATGGTGGTAAATAATTTTAATCTAGCCCAGTAAAAGACGGCTACCACTCTTGGCTGCCTAATTTTACCTTGGCTTGCAAAATATAAAAATCTGTGGGCTCAGACCTATTATATATATTTTTTTTTTTCTATATTGCATACAAAGGTAGAACTAGGCAGCCGATCGCTGGTATTCTTAGTGGGATGAGGACCCATTGTTTTAGGAGAGGATTCCCCATGCTTTAAAAAAAAAAAAAAAAGCCCACAGCCGCCCCTGAAAACGGTGCATTCATCGCACCATGCTTTTCCAGCAGCCCTGCTGGAGGTGGCTTGATGGGTAATAAGGGGTTAACAGCTTTGTATTGTCAGTTGGTATTAAGCCTGAGATGCTTTTAATGTGTCTTGGCATGGGGTGTCCCCCCACCCTGATCTAAAACAATGGGCCCTCACCCCACTGAGAACACCAGCCCTCATCTTCCTAGCTTTACGTTGGCTGGCAATGGGAAAATGGGTGCAGCCCACTTTTTACTTTGGCTGGCAAAAAAAAAAGAAATTGGACAGCTGGCTGTTTTCAATGGGTTAGGGTACCATTGCACACACAAATAATTGTGCAGAGATTGTTCACAGATCTCTGGTTGCAGTGAAATCGTGACACATTGTTACATTTGTGCAGGCCAATGTGTCCATGATTTCACTGCAACCAGAGATCTGCGAACAATCTCTGCACAATTATCTGTGTGTAACTGCAAATCTCTAAGGTGTCAATTTATGACAGCAAGTTGATTTCCATACTCTTGTGTATGGCAACCAAGCACAATAACTGTCCAGATTGACTGTTGCAGTCACTGCATCTCCTCAACCACAGAGGCTCTTGCAGTGTGAGCGTCTGATTAGCTGTTACCGCCCAATGCAGTGAATATGCATGATGCTTAATGGGCAGCTCCAGAAGCAGGAGACTGGTAACCCCGATCTAACTCCTCTAGCATCTATATCCCTTAACAGCATGGAATTGAACATATAAAGTGAGTGCATCCTTCTGTAGCAAAACGCAGGGAAAGATCAGGACAAAAACAGATGCAAAATTGATACAAACACAGGATTGTGTGGGTTTTTATTTTTTTATTTTTTTTTTCCTTCTCTCTCTCCTTTTTGCCTGATCAAGATCTAGCGCAAGTGCTACACCTGCCTAAAGGGCTGACACAATACAAATGGAGAAGGGAGGGGGCGGGTAAATGACACTTGAGGCGCTACAGGGAGGGGGGAGGACATGCCAAACCTGTTGCATAGCAACACAATGAACAGTACAATCCTACTATATAATCGCCTTATCGTATCTCTCTGTAACGGAAATCCCGCGTTGCTGATTGGTCGCCACACTCGATCAGTGACAGGCGCAGTCCGGCTGTGAATTGATGTGGGATTTGAACCATGCACACCACCGCTACAGTAACCGCGGGTCATCTCCTGCTACAGAGGTCTGTGGCGACGCAGGAATCATATTCTCTCTAGCCCCCCCCCCCCCGCCAAGCTGTGGGCCGCTTTGCTGATTGGTCGCTGCACTCAACAGTGTCCAATCAGCACTCTTGCCGCGTGATATGAATCCCGTGCTGCTGATTGGTCGCCCTGGCCACAGCGACCGATCAGTGGCATGGGATTCATATGCCCCCGCCAAGCTGTGGGCTGCTTAGCTGATTGGTTGCCGGTGTTTTAAAACAGGAGCACTGATTGGTCACCGCTGAGTGTAGCGACCAATCAGCAAAGCGGCTTGGCGGGGGATATGAATCCCACGCTGCTGACTGGTGGCTGCGGCTGGCTCAGTGATGGGAGGCAGGCACAGGGGGAGACCCTTATAGGGAGAGACAGCATACACGGGTTGAGAGCACACAGAGTGGAGAGAAAGGCACAAGACGGCGCACAGCAGAAAAGACAGCACAAAGGAGAGAGCACATAAGGGGACACCGGCACAGAGATTGCCCTCCAAATGCAATAGCATTGGGCCTATGTCTATATTCTAGAATCCCTGATGCGTTAGAATCGGGCCACCATCTAATACTGTATAAATCCCAAATCGTGGGACATGCCGGGATCTTCAAGATCATGAGTAAGTCTACAGGCTAGCCAAAACATGTCGCCTTTACTGACCACCATGTACTGATCTGAAGTTTTTAACTTTGTCTAAATAAATGGAAATTTTATAAGAACTGGAGGTGTGGACATTCATTACTCGCTGGACAAATTCCCTGAGATTCGTACAATCTATTCCCTCCTCCAGGCGTTATTTTACATACATCATGGTGCCTGTTGCCAGTTTAGTGTACATGTACTAATGCTAAGGGGTCAGCTTTCCTTCTTCGTGGGGAGTGACAAACCAGTAATGAGAGAACTTAAAAGCTGCAATGCTCCTCTGGAAAATATGCAAATTCTTTCTTTAGAGGAAGTCAACTTGAACTCTAGTGTCACCTATTGGTAGGGGCAGTACTAAGAGTCCAACGAGCCTTTAAAGGGGTTGTCCGGGCTTTTTATAAAATCTGTGTTTATCTAGGCTGCAAAATGCTGACAGATGTTACACCCTATCAGCATTTTTATAGGGTTACCCATATATTCGCATTCGGCCTGTGGAGAAGCTGCTCAGGCCCCATCTAGAGTTAATTTGGAGCCTAGTTGTGATGTCACACCCAGACTCCAGCAGGCCCACCCGATCTCCAATAAGATTATCTCCATCTTCAGTGCAGCTCATTCATCTTCACCGGTCAGGGGGGCGTCTCTGGCAATGGTGCAGAGGATCGCTTCAGTGACAGTGAGGGCAAGGTAAACATGGATGAATGGCGCTGATGGTGGAGATGATTCTATTGGAGACTATGGCGGCCATGTTGGCGACTGTATCATCCACTTGTGAAGTTACAACCAGGCTGCAAAACAACACGCCGGTAGACGGGGGTGAGCTGCTCTCCCAGATGCTGAATGCCGTTACTCTAGGTAACTATGCAAAATGCTAACAGGGTGTAAATGACAAACTCGGCATTTTGCAGACTAAATATCCAGATTTTTATAAAGATTTAGCCTGTGTTCAGACGCGGTGTAATTGCTGTATATTCCTGCTTGTACATGGCGCTTTTGAGCGCTCGTGTAAAAGCAGTGCCAAAGAAAGCTGGATACGCCTTCCAGCACAAACTATTACTTTTGCTGAAAGGCGTGTAGATGCTGCGTATTTTAGCGTGCACGCTTTTACTGCAAAAGCGCGTGGGCAAAAAGAATTGCCATGGCAATCCTTTGCGCTTTTTTCGGTGCACTTTTTTCCCATAGACTACATGTTAAAATGGCCTCAGGAAAAGCGCGGCGTCGGCATGCAGTCGTGCTTTTTTTTTCTGCATAAACGTGTGCAAAAAAAAGCACCGTGGCAAAATACGCCGTGTCTGAACGCAGCCTTATACCAGTTCAGAACCTGAATTTTCAGTCTGTTCATGGTGTGATCATCATTCGGCAGTCTTGACATCTGCACTGTACATTGAAAACTGGTATTCATCCATGAAGAGAAGACCTCTCCAATGTGCCAGACACCACTGAATGTGATGGTGGGTTTACACGTTGCGATATCGGAGTCCAATTTCAATGAAAAGTCACGTGGTTCGATCGTTGTAGCCGATATCGTTCCTGCGTTGTATGGTGTGAACGTCCAATACGATGCAGGAACGATGTCAATGCGATATCTGGGATAGAATGAGCGTGCTATTCAATGCTCCGATATTGAATGGAGATTGGAGCCGGATCGTGCTGTGTGACAGCCCAACTACGATGTGAAGTTCAACGTCGCCCATTCACTCCCATGTTAAATGGTCGTTCCTGGGTTGGGGGGCGTAGACATCGCACGGACTTTGGATTCAGAAATCGCAACGTCTAAACCTCCGATGCGATGCGGGACAAACGTGCACTAAATGCGCGCTCCCGCACCATTGAGTTGCGATATTGCAACGATATTGAAACGTGTAAACCCACCATGAGCGTTTGCCCAATGACAAGCTGCAGTCAGGTGGAGACCCCAATGAGGACAAAGAGCCACAGTTAGGTGGAGATCCTGATGAGGATGAAGAGCTGCAGTCAGGCTGAAGGCCACGATAGGTCGCAGTCGGGTGACGACCCTAAAGAGGACAATGAGCCCGCAGTCAGGTGGACAGGCAGCGCTGGAGACAGGTAAGTTTAGGAAGACTTGCTGTAGGTGTGCTATCTGGATAACACATGAAGACCACATGCATGACTTAATGCGGGAGACATGGACACACGGGCCCGAAAAAAACGTTTTCTCTCACGTGTGCGTTTTTACAGGTATCTGTGAAAGAGGCCTCAGATGCATTTGTGAACAATATTTGGGGGAAAAAAAAGGCCTTTTGTGTCCAGAGAAAAAGTCTTTGATCTTGAGTTCAGCTCATGAAAAACAGGATCAAAATTAGTGTGTTCATATTTCATTTATTATATTTGAGGCTGCAGGAAAAAGCTCATCAGCCCTATACAGAATGAATCCCGTGTCCCGTTTTGCAGATCAAAGCGGAGCCCAGTGGTCAGACAACTCTTACAATACCAGTTCATTGTAGATTGTAGACAGGTCCCAGTGGTATAGTTATGATGCTTGTTTGTACTGCACCATTACTTATCAGACATGAGGGTGAGGGCACCACGCTCCGGTGAGACTTTATTGGATCCCCAACAGTCACCAGTTGTCACTCCTGGATGTAGGGAGACACCCAGCGCAGGATGACGAGGGGGGGAAAGGAGTCCCTGATGCTAAGGGAAGATGGTGACCCCCTAGATAAACTAGCGCTGACATCTGGCTCCCCTAACGTCCCTATACAGTTTCGGCAACTGGCGCAGGATACCTATTCCCTCACTGTCCCTGAACTACAACTATACAAGGATTAGAGCGGGTCAACACTAGCCAGCCCGACTACCAACTAAAGATGCACACCAGGGAAACAAAAAAGCAAAGAGGGAAGGGATGAAACACTTCGCTTGAGAAGATCCACACAGCAATCCAACAGAAACTCCAGGATTCACTGCTTGAGCTGAGAAGCTTCCTCCAAACACCTGACAAGCTATCACCAGCAGTGCATCCTGGGAGTCAAGGGGGAATATATAGACAGCTCAAGGTAAGGGATCAGCTGGGTCCTAGTGACCACCAGCATCTAGTACATTCCGAACAAGGACACAAGATGGTGGATGTGATAGTCTCAATCTTTCAGCTGGCTCACCAGGGATCAAAACCTATGTGACTCTGGAGTATCAGGAACAACTACTCCATCCAGCAGCACCCCAATTTTGCTGGGTATCCACACAGAGGAGATAGTGGCAAACTTAGTAAACTGATGAGCCAGTGAGGTTTGCGGCCAGGTGTTCTGATTATCTCAATCTGAGTTCACAAAACAAATTTGTTTTCTCAGTGTTGGTCAGGATGAACAGTTTCTGTAAATCCTCCAGCTGGAACCCTGGATCCCGGCTGAGGTCCTGTAGAATCACACCAGTGCACCTTTTTACACCCCTTAGATCCCATTTCAAAATTACGGTGCTGTGTACATACATAATCTCCAGAGCACTGTTGAGAATGTGTCTCTAGACCCCGGGTTGGTAATAAGCAGCTGATTTTATTAGTTTTAACACAGTAATGATGGATTACTATAAGGGATAAAAGAGAAAAACCTCTAAATGGGTACGTGTCCAAAACCTTTGCACCAGGAAGTAGGTGCAACAGCCATAGAAGATTTGGGCCATTGTCTGACGACGCTGTGTTTATCGATCTCCAGGACCCTTTTGCACCATGTGTTCAGCCGTCACATTGGTGTACAGGATCTGAGATTATAAACACTCTGATGCTGCACACAGAAAGAATCACCAGTAAGAGGAGAAATGTCTGTCTGTCTCTGTGTCCCTTATTTGTGCTGCATTTTTGTACTGCATTTCTATGTGCACAAACGCAAAAGGTTGGTGTCTGCATTTGTTTATAGACAGCTGCGTTTGTCTAGCTGACAAACAGCACAAAAATAAGTCAGTAGGCACATAGCCTTACTGTGCTACAGTGGCCACTCAGGGCCGGGATGGAATGAATGGTGTCAGGGGCCCAATGGTTGACAAAGGCCTGGCTGCGGCACCAGGGGGTGGGGCCATTTACCCTACAACTGGGTCAAGCCCACCCCTCAAAGCTTGACTACGCACCCCAAAGTGCAGGTGCGGTGGCGGTTGTGCAGCAGTGTGTGGACTCAGTCTCGGAGGCAAGGGCTGTGTACTCCGGTATCGGGGGGCCCTGCCCTGTTTCCTCTCCCCTCCCTCCTAACCTGTGCTGTGCTGAAGGTGATGTGTGGCAGCATCTGGCTGTAGTGAGCTTCCAGCGGCAGATTTCTATCTCCTGCACCTCGGTCCATGGGAATAGAGTATACCTGTGGCCGCCGAAGTGCTGGAAATAGAAGTCTACTGCAGGGAGCTCACTGCAGCCGAATGCTACCGCACATCACCTTCTGATTAGCACAGGTTAGGGGGGAGAGCGGGGGAAGGGGGGCACAGAGGGGAGGCAGAGCGCATGGAGGGACATACACAGAGGTGAGGCACAGGTGGAGGACAAAACAGGGGGATTACAGTCATAGAGGGGAGGCACAGTGTACAGGGATGGGCACAGGCACAGAGGAGAGGCACAGGGGAGGCAGTGTACAGAGGGGTATAGGCACAGAGAAGATGCACAGCATATAGAGGGGGGACATGCACAATGCACAGGGGGGACAGGCGCACAGGGGGGACACAGCGCACAGGGGGTTGAGACAGAGGAAAGACATGGCATACAGGTAACAAAAAGGGGGACACGGCATACAGGTAAGAGACAGGCACAGAGAGGGGAGACACGACACAGATAGGGAGAAGACACGGCATACAGGTAGGAGACGGGCACAGAGAGGAGGCACAGCATACAGGGACGTACAGGCACAGATGGTGGGGGACACAGCGTAGAGGGGAGAGACAGCGCACATTGGGTGTAGTCAAAGCTGCTCTCACAAGCCCTCAGATGAGCCTGAACAAGACCTGAACTAGGCTCTCAGACTTCATGTGTTTCAATGTGTGGCAGTATTTCTCCTTGTATGTGGTATTATGTGGTCACTATCTGGTGGTAATGTGCACCCTGATCATGGTGGCTCAAATGGTTAGCAAATGTAGCCTTTGCAGCACTGGGTCTTAAGGTCCTGGGTTCAATTCTCACCAAGGACACTAAGGACAACATCTGCAAGGAGTTTGTATGTTCTCCCCGTGTTTGCGTGGGTTTCCTCCGGGCACTCCGGTTTCCTCCCACATTGTAAAGACATACTGATAGGATGTTTAGATTGTGAGCTCCAAGAGAGGCAGCATTACTCATGTATGTAAAGTGCTATGGAATTAATAGCGCTATATAAATGAATAAATTATTATATTATTATTATTTGCCCCTTGTAGAGGTATTATTCTGTCACTATGTGGTGATAATGTGCACTCTGATCTTGGTGTGGTGGTATTTCTCCTTGTGTTATTATCCTGTCACTATGTGGTGATAATGTGCACTCTGATCAAGGTGTGGCAGTATTTGTCTCTTGTATGTGTTATTATTCTGTCACTATGTGGTGATAATGTGCACTCTGATCATGGTGTGGCAGTATTTCTCCTTGTATGTGTTTTTATTTAGTCACTATCTGGTGGTAATGTGCACACTGATCTTGGTGTGAAAAAAAAAGTAGAGTAGGGCCCTGCCAAGAGGCTCTACCTTGTCGTGTTGGCAGACGTAAAAAGTGTTATGTTTTGGCCTACCAAAATCTGATAGCTCTGTTTGTATGTGATCTGGTGTTTGATGGGAAGTGTTAGATTGGTGAGGACGTGGTGCAGAAGTGGAGTTTTTCCAATAGTGAGAGGCAAATCTGTGGAAGCTTCAATGGGTGGAATTGGAACTGGGGTGGAGTCTCGGGGCGCCCCAAATTTTGTCTGTAAGGGGCCTTGAAATCCCTAGTGGCAGCCCTGTGTGCATAATTATTTCATATCGCAGAGGATTCCCAGCAAAACTAAGTGAGCATGCAGAGGAGCGGTGTAAAGAAAAGCAGCATAAAGCTTAGTGTGAACGCTGCCGTGGTCAGCAGAGTCGCCAGCCAGCAAATAAGTGCACTCTGTGTATATAAATGCTCCATATAGCGGGTGTAAACGACCGAAGTTTGGTCAATTTATCTTCTGTACAGATGGTGTAAAGTTACAATGTCCAATGATGGGGAGAAGGTGACCAGAGCCGCAGCACATCCTGGTTTACCATGAAGGATGGTCGGGACACGTTTACCGTATATACTCGTGTATAAGCCGAGTTTTTCAGCCCAAAATTTGGGCTGAAAAGTCTCCCCCTCGGCTTATACACGAGTCAATACGGTTGGTGAGAAAGAGAAAGGGGGGGGGACAAGAGGCGCAATAGTGCCCTTATCACTAGACACTAAAAACAGTAGGTGAGAAAAGATCCACTCACCTAATCCAGTTGTGTCACCCACAACTGGTTAGAAAGCCTGATAGAATAAGTATCCTGCTGGCTGCTGCTGGACTTCCACCGGTCTCCACTCGGGTAGACGAAGATTGAAGCTTTGGGAAAGAATGGTGTGTCACAGTCCGCGCTGCCAGGAAATCCGCTCGTAAATAACGCTAGTAGTCGGTATCCAAATCAATCCTCTTTATTCATCCTACGCGTTTCAACGCCTTCCTGGCGTCTTCCTCAGGGATGCCTCTCCCCCCCAAACAACTCATATTTATACACACAGCAATTGGCATAGTAAGTGGGTGTTTCCCATCCTGTGACGTGAAAAACGTCATCATGCCTGGACGAGTGTTACATTTTGGCGCAAAAACATAAAAAAGTCTTTAAAACACATAGAAATGCAGATTAAATACTATTACATACATCTAAAAAAATTCAGTGCAATGTAGACATAAAAAACTTTTCTAAAACCAGGCGGAACAGTACCCAAAATCTGTCCTGTGTGTGTGCAATATGCAAAAAAATAATAATTGTCAATGTTGGAGCAACACATGTCACCTCTTAGTTTCGAACTTGTGTCTGCACAACAAACGTTCTTATGGATAGATTTGCTATGCTCTGAGCCACTAGTGTTGGCAATTATTTTGTTTTCTGGCTTTCTACATACATATACATATTACTCACATATATCTCTTTTTATTTTGCAGAGGCATTCGGGCTCAACTCTCCTGTGGGAACTGCTATCAAAAAAAAACCGATCAGGATATATATTTTCTGCTCAGAAAATATATATCCTGATCGGTTTTTTTTTGATAGCAGTTCCCACAGGAGAGTTGAGCCCGAATGCCTCTGCAAAATAAAAAGAGATATATGTGAGTAATATGTATATGTATGTAGAAAGCCAGAAAACAAAATAATTGCCAACACTAGTGGCTCAGAGCATAGCAAATCTATCCATAAGAACGTTTGTTGTGCAGACACAAGTTCGAAACTAAGAGGTGACATGTGTTGCTCCAACATTGACAATTATTATTTTTTTGCATATTGCACACACACAGGACAGATTTTGGGTACTGTTCCGCCTGGTTTTAGAAAAGTTTTTTATGTCTACATTGCACTGAATTTTTTTAGATGTATGTAATAGTATTTAATCTGCATTTCTATGTGTTTTAAAGACTTTTTTATGTTTTTGCGCCAAAATGTAACACTCGTCCAGGCATGATGACGTTTTTCACGTCACAGGATGGGAAACACCCACTTACTATGCCAATTGCTGTGTGTATAAATATGAGTTGTTTGGGGGGGAGAGGCATCCCTGAGGAAGACGCCAGGAAGGCGTTGAAACGCGTAGGATGAATAAAGAGGATTGATTTGGATACCGACTACTAGCGTTATTTACGAGCGGATTTCCTGGCAGCGCGGACTGTGACACACCATTCTTTCCCAAAGCTTCAATACGGTTGGTGGGGGCACTGGGGCTGCTGTATATACCACTGGGGCTGCTGTATATACCACTGGGGCTGCTGTATATACTGGTGGGGTCTGTATATACCACTGGGGTTGCTGTATATACTACTGGGGCCTGTATATGCCACTGGGGAGGCTGCTGTATACTACCATTGGGGGGCCTGTATACCACACTGCTGGGGGCTGTATACCTGTGCTGGGGTCCACCCTCGGCTTATACACGAGTCAATAGGTTTTCCCAGGATTTGGGGGCAAAAGTAGGGGGGTCGGCTTATACACGGGTCGGCTTATACACGAGTATATATGGTACATTCATCAGTTGGAATCACTATAGAATGAAGTTATAGACTTAGCGATAATTACCTAAAATTCTCCTAAAATTCTCTCAATACAGACACTGAAAATCTGTTGTTTTTTGCTTATTTCTTTATTGTCTCATATTATACTTTGAGTATCTGACACTTCTTCCTTCTAAATTTGTGCTCCAGTTTCGTGCTGTGATCGAAAGTAAAGCAGCTTTTTTCCAACTTTTATGCAATGAATTGCAATACCGGCCTCAGCCTGCGGATGGCTCTGTAGCTATGCACAATGTATTCCAGTCCATGTCTATGTCTCAGACACTACATGGGCAACATTCACTGTGAGCGGAGTATAAAGTCATGATGAAAACTTGGACATTTCATTCTGGATTCATTTTTCTGAGCTGGAAATTAAAATAATTGTTTCCAAAACCTTTAAAATAAGAATTAATGGACTCAAATCAATTCCTGAGGTCAGGGCCAGGCGGATGTATTATACGGACCTGTGATTCATTGGCAGCTTTCTGTCTATAACCCCTCCCACATCACTGATTGGCAGCTTCCTGTGTATAACCCCAGTGTGCTGACCCTGATGCCCCCTGAGCCTGCAGGACAGCTTGAATATCTTTGGACCTTGAGTGTGGCTTATCCATCATGTGGACTATCCTGTGTTACAACCTTTTATCAATTTTTCTCTGCTGTCCACGTCCAGGGAGATTAGCTACAGTGCCATGGATTGTAAACTTCTTGACTGTGGACAAAGGAGCATCAAGATCTCTGGAGATGGACTTGTCACCTGCAGATTGTTGATATTGTTCCACCGTATTGGTTCTCACGTCCCCAGACAGTTCCCTTCTCCTCTTTCTCTCCTCCATGCTTCGTGCAGCACACAGACACAATGCAAAGATTGAGGCAACTTCTCCCCAGGTGTGATTTTCATATTGCCCACATCTGTTACGAGTGTCCTCTGCTGAAAACAAAGTTCAATACCCACAATTATGGAAAGGTGCCAACAATTTTGTCCGGCTCTTGAAGATCTGTGGGAAATTATGTCCAATTTGCCTTTTTTCTCTGTTGTTCCAATACACACAAACAGGGGCGGACCTACCATGGTGCAGCTGGTTCAGCTGCACCAGGGCCCTGACCGGCTAGGGGGCCCCTCAAGCCTGCAGGGGGGCCCCAGCCGACCCCCATAACCCGATGTCAGAGGAGAGGAGGGTCAGGCAAGGGAAGAAGGAAACTTCCTGCTTCCCTTGCCTGATACCGCCCCTCCTCTCCTCTGCCCCTCTGGCTCCCAGGAATGCATGCATTCGGCGCGGCTCAGCGCAGGCAGGAGGGCCGCACCACCAATTACCCCCCCTCCTCGCCGACGGCCGCCATCAGCACCCTCCCCAGCTCCTCACGGACGGCCGCCAGCACCCCCGTTCCCCGCTCTTCACCAGGGCTGCACCAGGGCCCTCTGGACTCAAGGTCCGCCACTGCACACAAAGGACATGCACATATGTGTAACTAAACATTTGTAATTGCAATAATATTCTGGGAGAAATACTTCAATTTCTGGAACAATTTCAAGGTGCCGACACTTTTGGGCGTGACTATAAGATTATTTCAGCACAGGAACATTACATAGAACATCCAAGAACGGAAACTATTATTATTTCAAGAATCTATTAAAATGAAGTTTGTGGGAAACTCCTTTTAGTTACAATTAACTTGAGACGCGTTCCCTGTAGTGAAGGGACTGAGGGAACATGCGCTGACATTCAGGGGTCAAGTGTCACCTCTGATCGCCCTTTAGCTCCATAATTAGATGTTTTCCCAGGAAATGTAGGCGTCTGCTCACCTGTCTAATGTCAGCTGTGTGGGGTAACAAGGAAGATGAAGCTACAGGAGGCTCTACAGATGTAACAACACGATCAGCCGGGGGTATACACTGTAGACTCTGCCGGGCTGGGATCAGTATTAGGAGGTGGCAGTTTCTACAGAATCTGTAAATCTCAGTCCATGACTTTTCTGACCTACTCAGCTGTTTTCTGATCTCTTGGTGTCAACATGTTGGATGTGGTGCCCATAGGGGATGCTCAGGGGTGCATGAAGCCTCCCTGCCGCCTGAGCCGGGGGTGAGGATCGGGGGGGTGCTGTCTGCCGCGGGTGAGGAGCGTGGGGGGGGGGGGGGGTGCAGGGGGGGCTGTCGGCGGCTGCTGCGGCCACCGGTACCGGTTATCAAGGTTGTTGTACCTGCCGCTCACATAGTGTGCTGTGTGGTGCAGGCGCCGCCCCCTTCAGCACTGCCGCTCCCAATGCTTCCTTGCCGCCTGAGCCTAATGGCTCACATTGTCCAATGGACAGTGCGGCCCTGGGGACGCTGCTTAAACTTTCTATATGCTCCCAAAATACAGCTCCCCCTACCCTTCACAGCCTGCATACGGCGGGTTAGTAGCGTAACTTGAAGCTTATGGGACCCCAAATGCAAAAGCTCCAAAGGGGCCCCTAATTATTGAAAATCTTTAATAGCAATAGTATTTTTTTATAGGCCAAGAGACCTCTCTGTGCCTGTCTACCCCCTGCATCTGTCTCCTCTCTCTGTGCCTGTCTCCTCCCTGTGTGCTGTGTCTCTTCCCTGCGTCTGTCTCCCCCTCTGTGCCTGTCTCCACCGTGTGCTGCATCTCTCCCCTGCATCTGACTCCTCTCTCTATGACTGTCTCCCCCCTGTGTCTCTTCCCTGCATCTGTCTACCCTCTCTGTGCCTGTCTCCACCGTGTGATCCCCATGATCAATGACTGCAAAATACACAGGTTAGAAGGGAAAGCGGGGAGGGAAAGGGGGTTGGGCAGTTGTCAGGGCGAATACACAGCTCCCAAGGGCCCATAGCCATCAGGAGGAGGAAGCAATGCAAGGACAAGGGACGCACTGGCACTCGTCTGGGTGCTAACGCGGGCCCTGCTCTGAATACTCTTATATTTTGTGATCCCTGGCTGTAATGTCTGTATACTTTTATATTCTGTGATCCCCGGCTGTAATGTCTGTATACTCTTATATCTGTGATCCCTGGCTGTAATGTCTGTATACTCTTATATCCTGTGATCCCTGGCTGTAATGTCTGTATACTCATATTCTGTGATCCCCGGCTGTAATGTCTGTATACTCTTATATTCTGTGATCCCCGGCTGTAATGTCTGTATACTCTTATATTCTGTGATCCGCGGCTGTAATGTCTGTATACTCTTATATTCTGTGATCCCCTGCTGTAATGTCTGTATACTCTTATATTCTGTGATCCCCAGGTGTAATGTCTGTATCCTCTTATATTCTGTGATCCCCAGGTGTAATGTCTGTATACTCTTATATTCTGTGATCCCCGACTGTAATGTCTGTATACTCTTATATTCTGTGATCCCCGGCTGTAATGTCTGTATACTCTTATATTCTGTGATCCCCGGCTGTAATGTCTGTATACTCTTATATTCTGTGATCCCCGGCTGTAACGTCTGTATACTCTTATATTCTGTGATCCCCGACTGTAATGTCTGTATACTCTTATATTCTGTGATCCCCGGCTGTAATGTCTGTATACTCTTATATTCTGTGATCCCTGGCTGTAATGTCTGTATCCTCTTATATTCTGTGATCCCTGGCTGTAAGTCTGTATACTCTTATATTCTGTGATCCCCGACTGTAATGTCTGTATACGCTTATATTCTGTGATCCCCGGCTGTAATGTCTGTATACTCTTATATTCTGTGATCCCCGGCTGTAATGTCTGTATACTCTTATATTCTGTGATCCCCGGCTGTAATGTCTGTGTACTCTTATATTCTGTGATCCCTGGCTGTAATGTCTGTATACTCTTATATTCTGTGATCCCCGGCTGTAATGTCTGTATACTCTTATATTCTGTGATCCCCGGCTGTAATGTCTGTATACTCTTATATTCTGTGATCCCCGGCTGTAATGTCTGTATACTCTTATATTCTGTGATCCCCGGCTGTAATGTCTGTATACTTTTATATTCTGTGATCCCCGGCTGTAATGTCTGTATACTCTTATATCCTGTGATCCCTGGCTGTAATGTCTGTATACTCTTATATCCTGTGATCCTGGCTGTAATGTCTGTATACTCATATTCTGTGATCCCCGGCTGTAATGTCTGTATACTCTTATATTCTGTGATCCCCGGCTGTAATGTCTGTATACTCTTATATTCTGTGATCCGCGGCTGTAATGTCTGTATACTCTTATATTCTGTGATCCCCAGCTGTAATGTCTGTATACTCTTATATTCTGTGATCCCCAGCTGTAATGTCTGTATACTCTTATATTCTGTGATCCCCGGCTGTAATGTCTGTATACTCTTATACCCGTACAGGAACATTATTTTTTTGACATACAATTGTGGAAAGATCTATTAATGAAAATATACAATTATTGGTGGCACAACCCCTTTAAGTGGAGACTCTTTAGACACTGAGTATAGAAATATGCCTGTTGCCCTTTTCAGCCTGTAAATGGATTTCACTTTTCTGAATGTGATAATTCAGGAATTCACGAGCGGTCAGGACAAATTAACCCGGCATGTGGGAATGTCATAAATAGCTCGAGCTATGACACTGAGAGACATGTGCAACTGCAAAAACAAGAGGACGACCATTCAATCCAATCCATGCAGCTTGTTCCCTTTCTTTACGATCACTCAGACAAAATGGAAGATGTCAGTCAGGAATGAAAAAGGGAAGGGGAAAATTAGCAATGAACGTGTGGGATTGTAGGGAGGAGAGACATCTGGCCCTATAAAACACCTTCACCTGTGCAACATGAAGATTAATAAGCTAATAGAAACAATTGTGCAGCTTTAATTAAAATGTATCACTTAGGTACCTTACACACGGCTACATTTGTAGCTTGTCACCAGTAACTACTGGTTGCAGTGAAATCATGAGACAAGGTTCTATCTTGTTGCTGGTAACAAATGAATAATGTCTCCATGATTTCACGCAACAATGTACCTGGTGACAAGCTACAAATGTAGCCGTGTGTAAAGGGCCTAGGATGAGTTTCACATCAGAGGTATTGCAGTTTGCAACAGATCTGGTAGATGTCACCGCATCTACCGCGTAACGCAGACTTGTGGCACCGATCCGGCACGCCCATCATCTCTATGGGGCTTGAGGTCAGGTGCGGTTAGTGCGGTACTGAATCCAGCAGATCCGGCATTTGTGGCCACGCGAAAAAAAACACTGCTAGCATTCCAAGTTAATCATCTGTGACACGTCCGACTTATTCGCACATCACACGGACAGTGTGATTCCAGCCTGTGTTGAGACTGAAGTCTGATGTTTTGGGTTGTAGTAATCACCTACGCAGGTTAATAATGAAATAATTTTTCTTCATTTTATCCATAGTCCTTACAGCAAGTACAGGTAGATGGTTAAAATGAGATGTCTCCAGTCCAGAAGATCCCAAACCAGGACTTGTAGTGCCACTGCCCGATACCAGACAACAGTCACTGATTGTCCCACTATGATCAGTCTATAGTCACAGTCTATGCTCCTCTGGCACCACACCCACTAAAGGAGAGACGGGTTTTTCTTTACTATATGTTCCTCCAGATGAAGGATACCACGACCTTAGTGCATGTATCCAGGTCCAGCTGGCAACAATTGTCCTTAGGGCCACGTCACACACACAGATATTTGCTCAGATATTGGTCACAGATCTCTGGTTGCAGTGAAATCATGGACACATTGTTGCATTTTGTTGCCGTGTACAAATGTAGCAATGTGTCCATGATTTTACTGCAGCCAGAGATCTGCGAACAATATCTGAGCAGATATCTGTGTGTGTGACGTGGCCCTTAGATAGTCCCTCAAATACAGACGATGGATACCATGACCGTAGCACATGTATCCTGGCCACAGATCCTCGCCCCTTCACGTCACAACACCACTCTCCAATTAAACATGGAGCTTATTGATTTACCTCTCCGGGGATCAGCCCCCGGAAGGGCAGAAGTGCTCACACCCACCCTCATATACATTTTCTACATGTCCCTAAAAGTATGCAGATACCTGTCACGATGGTCTCTCTTACCAGGGAGACTTTGGCTGCTTTTGACCCCAGTCTCATGTCTGTGTTGAGATTTGATGTTGAAACGTCCTTTTTTCCTTAGCCTGGCTTCACGTTACGATTTTGCTGCATCCGTGTGTATCCGTTTTTGCCTCCCATGTATCCCTATGAGCAACGGATCAGATCGGATATGACCCCGATTTTAGCACCATCCGTGCCTGCTACGATTTTGGTCTCCGTGACTCAAATCAAACACTACAGATCCGTAATGGATCCGTTGCATTCCGTCTTACATAACATGGGAGTCTATGTATCTCGGATCCGTAAAAAAATTGGATCCGTAAAATGGATCTGATTTGCTGTACTGAGCGCGCTCAGAAGCAAGGTGCCGCTCTATCTCTGCTAAATGGAAAACACGGATCCGTGATCATCAGTGGCATCTGTTGGCACAGGTCTGTGCCTGTCCGAGTGATCCTTGAAATTCAAGGATCACCACGGATGTGCAAAAATCGTGATGTGAAGCCAGCCTGAGGCAGTAGAGGAGATAATGTCAGTCTGCTGCCAGCAAGCTCAATAGGTCTTGCTCAGGTGTGGCCTTTCTGCCATTGCTATTTCCCCTTTATATATCCCTTTGTCCTAGCATACCTGACTGGAGACTGAACTTCATTCCTAGCCAAGCAGCCCTGGGTGAAGGTGCTTTTCTGGAGAACTGACTACCGCCAAGCCATCTGCTGCCTACGGAGCTGGGCAGCAGGCGTGAAGTTGTCTGTTGTTGCTTGTCTGTCTTCCCCTTTATTGGTGGGACCAGCGCTCCTGCCGGCCATTCCCTATTGAGGGCAACATCAGGGCCGGCGAGGGCTTTAAGGTATCCTGCTCGGTGACGAGTTGAAAGAACTTGTATAGGGTCAGAAGAGAGATCAGGGCACTGCCGCAGTTAGTGCAAGAGGTCACCTCAACCCCGTTCCCTAAGAGCAGGGCCCTCCACTGTATTTATCCATCTGGTGTCTCCCTGTCTGTTTTCTGTGTACCGCACATACACTGTTGGTCCGTGCACCACTGTCATGCAGGGTAGTTGGTAGTTCCCCTTAGTCCAAGCAAGACAATATCACACAGCGTTTGGCTCAACACTCGTAGTGTCATGGCTGCATCTGGCGCTGTTCACACTATAGATTCTGACACTCTGGTGCTTCTGAGTTGCACAGCCAGGCTTGGGGGGTGTCAGAGAGCTGTGTTCTCAGTAGTGATCAGGCTAGCAGGAGTTAATCTCTGTATGACTCTGGATTACCTCTTGGATCACATGTTCTGGGAAACCTATCGCAGTTGCTCCCTGTCTTTGTAAGATGGTGGAATCTGTCTTCCCATGCAAACTATACTTTATGCAATACCGGTCCTTGTGCTGTGGTGATCCAGTTGCTGGTGATCTATTAAAGTTGTTTGGTATGCTGTGAAAATCCTCTTGGCATCTGGTTTTTCTACCTGCCCTTTATTTCTTCTAGTGCATGTATTGTGTTATACCTCTGTGTGTATTGCTGTATCTTTGGTTTCTCCGTTGTTCAATTTGTGTGGGGTTTTACCACTCCTTTCCTGGCCACCTCCTGGATAGGGGAGAGGGGATATTAGACCAGGGCTGGACAAGACCAGGTCAAGGGTGATGGCTCAGACATCCTCACCATCTAAGGTAACTCTGGTATAAGGGACAGCTAGGACCACCCTACCATGAGGGTAAGTGTAGGAGACCCAGTCCCCCTGTTGTTCCTTACTACCCCATGACAGCAGAATCCCAGTCTGAAAAGTGTATTGGGGAAGCTCTCTGCAGAGATGAAGAAAGATGCACAATTTCCCCACCAAATGCAGGACAATGAATCCCACTGTGGGCCCTATTATATTCTACTCCATGGAGACATGCTGGGGTTGACATTCTGTAACACAATGGCTTAATGGAGGCTCCCGAGACACTCAGTCAAGAGCATCT
The DNA here is from genome assembly GCA_033576535.1 of Allobates femoralis. Classification (NCBI taxonomy): domain Eukaryota; kingdom Metazoa; phylum Chordata; class Amphibia; order Anura; family Aromobatidae; genus Allobates; species Allobates femoralis. The sequence continues at coordinate 3,943,279 of JARQOC010000008.1, read as the reverse complement.
TTAACTGATGAGCACGCAAATCTCTAATCAAACACAACAAAATTGAAGTAACCGCAGCTCTATGCTGGAAAAGTCCACTCTACGTCCATTGCTCCAATAGTCTTTAATCTATGGCCGCCTACTCACAGAGCCGTAAGGCTGGCTTCACATTTGCGTATGGGAAGGCAGCGTATTGCTGCGTTCCCATACGCAGTCAAACGCATGCGCACTGCGTTCCTATGTTTAACATAGGAACGCATGGTGCCTGCGTTTGCTGCGTTCGGGTGCGGATGCGGACGATATCTGCTGCTTCCGGTGTCCAGCATCCGCACCCGGGACGCAGCATGTTGGGTTTTTTTGTGCGTTTGGGGACCTTGGACAATCAGCAAGCGTCCCCAAGCGCACAAAAAATGCATTGGCTTCAATGGGTCCGCAGTGTCCTCTGCATGACACCGCAGGAGAACGCTGCAGACCCATTGAAAAATCTCCCGGTGGCCGCCGGTGATGTCACAGGAGCTCACCGACGGCCATCGGGAGATCAGCTGGAGCCTCTGCTGTCCTCCGCCTCCCGGCCGCTGGTAATGTGCTAGCGATGTCGGCGGGGAGAACAGCTGATCTGACAGCTGTTTGAATCTTCCCGCGCCGACATCTCCTCTCGGTGTCGGCGCGGGAAGATTCAAACAGCTGTCAAATCAGCTGTTCTCCCCGCCGACACGTCCCGAAGGTTACCGGCGGCCGGGGGGCGGGGATCTCCGGCGCTGATCTCCGCCCCCTGACAACGCCGATTGGCTGGCAGCCTGCACAATGATGTGTCCGCAGGCGGACATTCTCCGCTGCGGACACATCATTTGGACCCTGCTTTGCACAGCGTATGTGTCTGCATGCCATCAGCATGCAGACACATACGCAAATGTGAAGGCAGCCTTAGACTGTGGTCATATTTGCATCACATATGATTACAGCCCAACAGACCTTAGTTTTTGATAGCTGTTCAATTGGTAGCTATTTATCTAGTCTTCTCTATTAGACACCCGCTGTCAGACATCTCTCGCGTCAGTTTATCTCTAGAGAACAAAGGAATTGACAATCCAAAATCAGATATTCTGGATCCTTAACTCTCCCAACAGTCATCCGTCCGGGGCTCCCATAGACCCAAAACTGAGGGCGCAGCCTATGTATATTGGTTGGTCTGGACGTTTATCTAATGCAAATGAGGCCACCGAGCTGTGTCTTCAATGCTTGAAGCACTGATTATTATCATTATAGCACCATTTATTCCATAGCGCTTTATATGTGAAAAGGGGCGACATAGACAGGTACAACAAACATGAGTAATATAAGGCCCACATAAGTACAGGGAGGGCCATTTATATGGATGAACCTAAATAAAATGGGAATGGTTGGTGATATCAACTACCGGTTTGTGGCTCATTAGTATATGGGAGGGAAAAAACTTTTCCAGATGGGTGGTGACTATGGCGGCCATTTTGAAGTCAGGCATTTTGGATCCAACTTTATTTAGTTGTATCCATATGAATGGCCCACCCCGTACAGAAGGAGAGAGGACCCTGCCCATGAGGGCTCACAGTCTGCAAGGGATGGGTGAGGATACACTAGGAGACGGTAGAGACGGTCATGTGTCGGTTTAGTAGACTGAGGGATTATTGCAGATTGTAGCTTGTTGGGTCTTCAGGTTCCTTTTGAAGGTTTCTATGGTGGGCAAAAGTCTGATGTGTTGGGGTAGAGAGTTCCAGAGTATGGGGAAGCACAGGGGAAAATCTTTTATATGGTTGTGGGAAAAAGAAACAAGAGGGGAGAAGGAGATCTTGAAAGGATCGTAGGTTGTGTGTAGGTAAATACCGGAGACCATGTCACAGATGTAGGGAAGAGACAGGTTGTGGATGGCTTTGTATGTCATAGTTAGGGTTTTGAACTGGAGCCTCTTGACAATAGGAAGCCAGTAAAGGGATTGGCAGAGAGGAGAGGCTGGGGAATAGCGGGGAGACAGGTGGATTAGTCAGATAGCAGAGTTTAGGATAGATTGCAGTTGTGCAAGAGTGTTAGAGGGAGGTCAGATAGCAGGAGGTTGCAGTAGTCGAGGCGGGAGATGATGAGGGCGTGCACGAGTGTTTTTGCAGTTTCTTTGACAAGGAATGTATGTATCCAGGAAATATTCTTGAGTTGGAGTTGGCAGGAGGTGGCGAGAGCTTGAATATGTGACTTGACAGAGGGCAGAGTCAAGAATTACCCTGAGGCAGCAAGCATATGGGCCTGGGAAGAGTATGCAGAAAGCATTGAGTTTGAGGACCGAAAACTGATGCGAATGGCAAAAAATGCCATTGTGAAACCAGCCTAACCTTGTTCTGAATGAGAGACACTGGAGAGAATGGTAAATAATACGATAGTGTAGAATACAGAACAAATTTTAAAAAAAAAGCAAAATGCAGTTCATAGGACCCTTATGTAAAAGAGGATAAAATCATCCCTTTAGAGCACTGATGGCGAACCATGGCACGCGTGGGAGAGCACTCAGAGCCCTCTCTGCTGCACTCGGCCTTGCCTCTCACTGCCACTTTGAACTGCTGGAGCCATCGCGCCATTCCATGCTAAAATCTATCTCCTATCTAATATTCTGCAATTATTTTTCCATACAAATCAGTCCACCTACTGTGTCTGGAAAGGGCAGTGGGAGCGGCTCAGCTTCAATGTGCAGTTAGTTCACATGAGCTGGACGACCACTGCTGAGTAGAAGAGAAGATAGCAAAGGTAAGTTTAAAATCAAATAATTCTTAAAATAATAGAATCGATCATCAGGGTTACAGGACTGCAAGCGCTGTATAGGGAAGAGAGTTGGCATCTGCTGGATCTTCCCCCTGTCCAGCGCTTATGACGGCCACTGCAGTAATATGGGTTAAATTGCCATGTTGGCACTTTCTTATAAAGAATTAGGTTTTGGGTTGCAGTTTGGGCACTCGGGTCTCGGAAAAGTTTGCCATCACTGCTTTAGAGTGTGTGCTGACCTTACTGGAGTGTCTTAAGAACATAACACATGGTAAGGATTATCACCGCTGCTATCGGAAGGAAATGTGTGAAGAGGAGTCACTCTATCGAATTCAGAAGACTCCAGGAAATCGTTTCATAAAGTTTATGACGTATCTATGTGGTACAGGAGCGAATCCTCTTGTACTGTGTGGTGGACTGTCCTGACAGATGGACTGTCTTGTTTTTTATAAAAGTAATTGTTGATACATCGCCAAACTGTGCACTATAGTCTATATAAACCTGTGTGAACAGGGGGTAAAACTATTATTGAGCTCTATAGTCTGTCTACGTTTAGTGAAACACTGAGGAGTATGGACACAACAGGGACATCGTCACACTGCTCCAATTCATGTGAGCAGCACATATTATTATCATTATATATGTATATAGCGCCATTAGATTCCATGGCGCTTTACATATGAAGAGGGGAGAGCGAGGACAGGTACAATATATATGGACAATCAAGTTGTACAGGTACAGGAGGGGAGAGGACCCTCTCCATAAGGGCTCACAGTCTACAAGGGTCGGCGAGTGAACAGTAGGAGGGGGAAGCGCCGATCGTGAGACCTTGTGGCAACCGGGTCTCATTGTAGGTTGTAGCTTGTCGGAAGAGGTGGTTCTTCAGGTTTCTTTTGAAGTTACCAAGAGTAGGTATAAACCTCCCGCTCTGTACAGTCCTCATTGCAAACGTAAAGCTTCTTTCTTCTAGCAGAGAACAGCTGCCGTCTTACATTTGGAGTCAGCAGAAACACAGTGAAAGGTTGTAAAATATATTGCCATACCACACTATGAACTGTGCCCCATGGTTGGCGTGTACATAAAATGCAATCATCAGGGCGGAAAGTAAAATTTGCCTCCATATTATTTGCATATTTGTTAATAAACAGAGAGTAGTATGAGAAAATATATTACTATGTTTATACATTTTTACAACATTTAAAAGAAAACTGTCGGGTCAAAAATCCATATGTAACTGCTATCATTTTCTAATTCCTCCCTCTAAGCTCTCTATATTGATGTATTTCTTTTATTTATATTCCCCTCCTATCTTCTGTAAGCTTCAAATAAAGAGATTCACTCCATCTGTCACTCACAGTGAGTGATCCACTTATTTCTCTGCTGTCACCTCCCCATAAGATGAATATGCATGTCACACATTCACATTACTGCACAGCACATCAGTGCGGGGGGAGGGCTGTATGCTCCTCTCTGCTCTCTTGTGTTTGCAGCATCACAAGAGGTTGAATACAACACAGAAACTGTCACAGCAGGGATACCTGATTAGGGAAACAAATGGAGTCTAGATAAGGCAGATCTGTAATAGTTCTCTCCGTCCGTGTCCTCAACAGAACAAACCTCCTGTAAGTGAAACCTGGCACTGCACTGTTAGCAAAGGGAGGAGAGAGCTGCTGAGAGGGAGTGAATAATTACATGACAGTTTATACAGCAGCCAGACTATTCCTATGTACTTATAATGGAGAGGACTAATCCAGGAGCTCCCTGCAGGTTCTGACAATGCTGATAACATGGAAACTACAAACGGTACAATAATGGTTTTACATGTTTTTAAAAGGTCTGCCCAGGCACTGTTCAATGGCAATATTAGTATCATACTGAAAAATGACCTGACAGTGTCCCTTTAAGAAAAAAACAGTGCAAAAAGCGTCTGCCCTAAGGCCGAATTCAGAGTATCATGGCCTCAGTAAGGATCTTCATGATACATGGACTGGACGCGCATCCCCCGACCTGAACTTGACAACCTCATATGTATGTCCGAGACTTGAGGTCAGGAGACCCATGGGCAATTTGGGTATTACCGTCCATACTAAGACCGTGAAACATGGATGATGAATTTGGTATTAAAGGACAAGGGCTCATGGTGTCTTTTTCAGGCAGATTCCACCTTAGAGTTTGAACTTGCATTGATGAGTTGGATTTTGGATGACAATCAGACGTCTCAATTCACTTGGTCCACAAAAGGAAAACAGACGAGGAGAACGAGGAGAGGGCACATTATGCCTGAACATCTAAGGCTATTTTTTCTTGTACTTTTTTAATGTTTTTTATCAATGAAAACAAGTTCTCACAATAGTCTATGAGGCTCACCAGTGATATGCCAGTGCCGTATCTACAGTCTGATGGGCTCCAGGGCATGTTGGTCAGATGTACGGGCCGTTGTAGCTTTCTAAATCCTAAATCCCATAAAGACATACGCGTTCTCCCTCCTCCCCTTTATTATGTAATAATGTCTCCCATCCCCTCCATCCTGGGCGTCATTCTGGTGTCTATATTTTGAATCCTGGGTCCCTTCCTGGTATACATGTCTCCATCCTGGGTCCTCCTGGTATATATGTCATCATGCTAGACCCATCCTGGTATGTATGTCCCCCATCCTGGTATATATGATCTCCACCCTGGTATATGTGGCCTCCACCCTGGTATATATGTCCTCCACCCTGGTATATATGATCTCCATCCTGGTATATATGTCCTCCATCCCGGTATATGTGTCCTCCACCCTGGTATATGTCCTCCATACTCTGGTATATATGTCCTCCATACCCTGGTATATATGTCCTCCATACCCTGGTATATATGTCCTCCATACCCTGGTATATATGTCCTCCATACCCTGGTATATATGTCCTCCATATCCCGGTATATATGTCCTCCATACCCTGGTATATATGTCCTCCATATCCCGGTATATATGTTCTCCACCCTGGTATATATGTCCTCCATATCCTGGTATATATGTCCTCCATATCCCGGTATATATGTTCTCCACCCTGGTATATATGTCCTCCATATCCTGGTATATATGTCCTCCATATCCCGGTATATATGTTCTCCACCCTGGTATATATGTCCTCCATATCCTGGTATATATGTCCTCCATATCCCGGTATATGTGTCCTCCATACCCTGGTATATGTGTCCTCCATACCCTGGTATATATGTCCTCCATACCCTGGTATATATGTCCTCCACCCTGTAACTGTGACGCTCCTGCTCTTTGCAGGTTTTTATTTTTGCAAACCAACTGTCAGCAAAAAATAAAATGGTGACTTGTTTGACTTTGATCCGTGCATTAGTTCATTTATTTACTATATATCAGAACCTTGGAAATCCAAAGTTTTTTTGTACTTTTACGGACTCCAAACTGATGGACACAATAAACAGATGAAAAGCGCTGCAGAAAATCCATGTGTCAAAAGTGAAAATACAAACGTGTGGAGAAAGAGATCCTGCGGAAAGTAGAAACTGCAGAATGGATTGATGTGATCTTATCAGAGCTGATGTTACGGCTCAGGAGAATCTCTAGCAGTAATGTGACCGCTTCATCCACTGTATGTTGACAGAGAATATATAGTGCAGAGCACATGCAAGCATGTCAGAAATCTCTTGTATGTAGTTAATACAAGCGGCACCACCCAAGCCACATCTCATTAAAATAGCGACATGTGAATAGTGAGGAGCACCAAACCCGGGTAGTGTGGCACGAAACTCTATCAGCCTAACACAGGAGATGTCAATATAATTATATTCATAGGGATTGTCAGGTTATAAGGTTCTTACAACAATAAGATAGTCATAGCTTATAGGGGTAATATGACGGCAAATTTAGCACTTTACATGCGAAAAGCCCACGAGGGCTCACAGTCTACAAGGGATGGGTGAGGATACAGTAGGTAAGGAGAGAGGACCCTGCCCATGAGGGCTCACAGTCTACAAGGGATGGGTGAGGATACAGTAGGTGAGGAGAGAGGACCCTGCCCACGAGGGCTCAGTCTACAAGGGATGGGTGAGGATACAGTAGGTAAGGAGAGAGGACCCTGCCCATGAGGGCTCACAGTCTACAAGGGATGGGTGAGGATACAGTAGGTGAGGAGAGAGGACCCTGCCCATGAGGGCTCACAGTCTACAAGGGATGGGTGAGGATACAGTAGGTGAGGAGAGAGGAGCCTGCCCGCAAGTGCTCACAGTCTACAAGGAATGGGTGAGGATACAGAAGGTGAGGAGAGAGGACCCTGCCCACAAGGGCTCACAGTCTACAAGGGATGGGTGAGGATACAGTAGGTGAGGAGAGAGGACCCTGCCCATGAGGGCTCACAGTCTACAAGGGATGGGTGAGGATACAGTAGGTGAGGAGAGAGGACCCTGCCCATGAGGGCTCACAGTCTACAAGGGATGGGTGAGGATACAGTAGGTGAGGAGAGAGGAGCCTGCCCGCAAGTGCTCACAGTCTACAAGGAATGGGTGAGGATACAGAAGGTGAGGAGAGAGGACCCTGCCCACAAGGGCTCACAGTCTACAAGGGATGGGTGAGGATACAGTAGGTGAAGGGAGGGGATCCTGCCTGCAAGGGTTCACAGTGCACTAGGGATGGGTGAGGATACAGTGGGGGAGGGGAGAGGACCCTGCCCGCAAGAGCTCACAGTCTACAAGGGATGGGTGAGGATACAGTAGGTGAGGAGAGAGGACCCTGCCCATGAGGGCTCACAGTCTACAAGGGATGGGTGAGGATACAGTAGGTGAGGAGAGAGGATCCTGCTCATGAGGGCTCACAGTCTACAAGGGATGGGTGAGGATACAGTAGGTGAGGAGAGAGGACTGTGCCCACGAGGGCTCACAGTCTACAGGGGATGGGTGAGGATACAGTAGGAGGAGAGAGGACTCTGCCCACGAGGGCTCATAGTCTACAAGGGATGGGTGAGGATACAGTAGGTGAGGAGAGAGGACCCTGCCCACGAGGGCTCACAGTCTACAAGGGATAGGTGAGGATACAGTAGGGGAGGAGAAAGGACCCTGCTCACGAGGGCTCACAGTTTACAGGGGATAGGTGAGGATACAGTAGGAGGAGAGAGGACTCTGCCCACGAGGGCTCACAGTCTACAAGGGATGGTGTAGGATACAGTAGGTGAGGAGAGAGGACCCTGCCCACGAGGGCTCACAGTCTACAGGGGATGGGTGAGGATACAGTAGGAGGAGAGAGGACTCTGCCCACGAGGGCACACAGTCTACAAGGGATGGGTGAAGATACAGTAGGGGAGGAGAGAGGATTCTGCCCGTGAGGGCACACAGTCTACAAGGGATGGGTGAAGATACCGTAGGTGAGGAGAGAGGACCCTACCCACGAGGGTTCATAGTCTACAAGGAATGGGTGAGGATACAGTAGGTGAGGAGAGAGGACCCTGCCCGTGAGGGCTCACAGTCTACAAAGGATGCGTGAGGATACAGTAGGTGAGGAGAGAGGACCCTGCCCACGAGGGCTCACAGTCTACAAGGGATGGGTGATGATACAGTAGGTGAGGAGAGAGGACCCTGCCCACGGGGGCTCACTGTCTACAAGGGATGGGTGAGGAGAGATGACTCTGCCCACGAGGGCTCACAGTCTTCAAGGGATGGGTGAGGATACAGTAGGTGAAGGGAGGGGATCCTGCCTGCAAGGGTTCACAGTGTACTAGAAATGGATGAGGATACAGTGGGGAGGGGAGAGGACCCTGCCCACGAAGGCTTACAGTCTCCAAGAGATGGGTGATGATACAGTGGGGGAAGGGAAAGGACCCTGCCCACGAGGGCTCACAGTCTACAAGGGATGGGTGAAGATACAGCGGGGGAGAGGAGAGGACCCTGCCCGTGAGGGCTCACAGTCTACAATGGATAGGTGAAGATACTGTAGATGAAGGGAGGGGATCCTGCCTGCAAGGGTTTACAGTGTACTAGGGATGGGTGAGAATACAGTGGGAGAGGGGAGAGGACCCTGCCCACGAGGGCTCACAGTCTACAATGGATAGGTGAGGATACAGTGGGAGTGGGGAGAGGACTGTGCCCACGAGGGCTCACAGTCTCCAAGAGATGGGTGATGATACAGTGAGGAAGGGTAGAGGACCCTGCCCACGAGGGCTCACAGTCTACAAGGGATGGGTGAGGATATAGCGGGGGAGGGAGGACTCTGCCCATGAGGGCTCACAGTCTACAAGGAATGGGTGAGGATACAGTAGGTGAGGAGAGAGGACCCTGCCCACGAGGGCTCACAGTCTACAAGGGATGGGTGAGGATACAGTAGGTGAGGGGAGAGAGCCCTGCCCACGAGGGCTCACAATCTACAAGGGATAGGTGAGGATACAGTAGGTGAGAAGAGAGGACCCTGCCCACGAGGGCTCACAGTCTACAAGGGATGGGTGAGGATACAGTAGGTAAGGAGAGAGGACTCTGCATGCGAGGGCTCACAGTCTACAAGGGATGGGTGAGGATACAGTAGGTGAGGGGAGAGAGCACTGCCCACGAGGGCTCACAGACTACAAGGGATGGGTGAGGATACAGTAGGTGAGGAGAGAGGACCCTGCCCACGAGGGCTCACAGTCTACAAGGGATTGTTGTGGATGCAGTGGGAGAGAAGAGTGGACTCTGCCCGCGAGGTCTCACAGTCTACAAGGGATAGGTGAGGATACAGTAGAAGAGGAGAGAGGACTCTGCCCACAAGGTCTCACAGTCTACAAGGGATTGGTGTGGATGCAGTAGGAGTGGAGAAAGGACTCTGCCGACAATGGCTCAGTCTACAAGGGATGGGTGAGGATACAGTGGTTGAGGGGAGAGAACCCTGCCCATGAGGGTTCACAGTCTACAAGGGATGGGTGAGGATTCAGTGGTAAGGGGTAGAGGACACAGCTCTCGACAGCTCACAGGCTTTAGCGGATGGCTGAGGATACAGTGGGTGAAAAGAGCAGACTGTGGCTAAGAGGGATCACAGTCAAAAAGGATGGGTGAGAATACAGTGGGGGAGGATCCTGCCCAAAAGAGCTCACAGTCCATAAGGGATTGGTTATGACACATAAAGGGAGGTTAGAGTAAACCTGCCCACAAGGGCTCACAGTCTACAAGAGATGGGTTAGGATACAGTAGAGGTTGGGGGAGGATATTGCTTGCAAAGATCTCACAGTCTACAAGGGATGGGTGAGGACACACTATATGAAGAGAGAGGACCCTGCCCACAAGGGCTCACAGGGAGGGGAGAGGATGCTGCCTGCAAGGGATCACAGTCTACCGGGGATGGGTGACCGTACAGTAAGTGAAAAGAATGGACTCTGCCCACGAGGGCTCACAGTCTACAAGGGATGGGTGAGGATATATAAGTGGAGGGGAGAAGACCCTGCCCACAAGGGCTCAGTCTACAGGGATGGGTGAGGATACAGTTGGGGAGGGGAGAGGATGCTGCCCACGAGGGCTCACAGTCTACAAGGAGTGGGTGAGGATAAAGCGGGGGATGAGAGGATGCTGCCCACAAGGGCTCACAGTCTACAAGGGATGGGTATGGATACAGTAGGACCCTGCCCATGAGGGATCCCAGTCTACAATGGATAGATGAGGATACAGTAGGTGAAGGGAGGGGATCCTGCCTGCAAGGTCTCACAGTGTACAAGGGATGGGTGAGGATACAGTAACTGAGGAGAGAGGGCCCTCTATGAGGGTGCACTGTCTACAAGGGATGGGTGAGGATACAGTAGTTGAGGAGAGAGAACCCTGCCCATGCAGGCTCACAGTCTGCAAGGGATGGGTGAGGATACGGTGGGGGAGGGGAGAGGACCATGACCACGAGGGCTCAGTCTACACGGGATGGGTGAGGATACAGTAGATGAGGAGGGAGGACCCTGCCCACGAGGGCTCACAGTCTACAAGGGATGGGTGAGGATACAGTAGATGAGGAGAGAGGACCCTGCCCAGGAGGGCTCACAGTCTACAAGGGATGGGTGAGGATACAGTAGATGAGGAGAGAGGATCCTGCCCACGAGGGCTCACAGTCTACAAGGGATGGGTGAGGATACAGTAGGTGAGGAGAGAGGACCCTGCCCACAATGACTCACAGTCTACAAGGGATGGGTGGAGGAGGGGAGCAGACCCTGCCTTTATTTAAAAAAGATCTCTTAATGTGGTAAACAGTATAAATGGATTGTTAGGCTGGGTATTTATAAAGCAATAAGCTAATGCTGGTGGGTTGCACGGCATGGGGGACCTGTCAGGTTTACTATGTTCACAAAAGACTGATTTTACCTGTGAATTCAGAATTTTGAGAATGAATGATCAGTCCAGGAGAAAGAAGCAGATTTATCTGATACGATAAATTACAAAGTTTAATAACTTCATGTGTATTAATGATTAAAAAAAAACAAACATCGATTACTCTTTAAAGACTTATTCCCAACGTGGTACCTTGTCACCTCTGCACAGGACAGACTATAATTTGCCAATTGCTGGAAGTTCGACCACTGGGATGTTCCACGATCCTGATAAAAGGGCTGCTATGTGTTTGGTTGGTTGTTGGTTTCATGTATGTTTTTAACATACGGTACATTCAATAAAAATGTAATGTTCCTCTTTGTAGTTGTTTTGGTCTGTACATGGTTTTTCGGGAGTATTTGTTTTTCATGTGAAGTTGTTCTTTTTTGACACCTCACAATTCCTGTGGTCATATCCCATAGACAAAGAATAAAGCGCTGGATGTATCTGTGGCCAGCCGCTCTCTCCGGATCACTGGAGGTCCAGGAGTTCAGCCTCCAAGCAATCAGCGAGTTAGCACTAATTCTGTAGACAGGTGATAACTTGCAAGTTGGGAACAACCCTTTAATATATGATGCTCTGAAAAAAGGTTCCTTGATTATGACATTTCTTGGACTTGTAAAAGCCATACGCCTAAATGGCGAGCTGCCTAGATACCCGCTGTTTATCATAGTTACCAGTGTCCTCCATGCTTAGTGCTGGTAACCATGATAAACACGCGTGCTGCCTAGATAATCGATGTTTACCATGGTTACCAGCCTGTGAGATCGCTGATCTCTCGCGATTAGAACGATCTCGCTACCGATCTCGTTATGTGTGACGGGGGCTTAAGGCTGCATGCACACGGTCCGGAGTAGCAGTGTTATGGACACAGCATATTACCGCTGCATTCAAAACACTGTGTTGTATAGTGGATGATTTCTCGAAATCCCATGCCCACTGTGCTTCTCCCCACTTCAGTGTTATGTCAGATGCGGTGTGGGTTAGCGCACGTCTGCAGCATGTTAATTTAATGCTGCGGAGTCAGAGGCGAGCCCCAGAAGGTGAATGCAGGGAGAAGCCGTCATGCACCCAACGCAGATCGTATGCACAGGGCAGCTGCAATCTCCCACAGGTCCCAAGGGACTGCGTCCAACATGCAATGCATCTGGATCGTGTGCATGCACCCCAAGTCTATAATAATGCCCAATAAAATGGAAACATCATCATTAAATTAACTAACGCTTCCTTTCTGCAGCCCATGATAGAACCAAGTCAAGATTTATATGGCCCCTTGTGCGACAGACACAACGTTGGCCCTTACCGACCCCATTTCCTTCAACCCAATCATTGACTCACCTCCTCTATGCTTTGTTCTCGACTGTCATCAATAAATTAAACCTTGACTCCTCTATTTTTATGTAAGGGGACATCTGAACCCCATTTTTCATGGATTCAGGTGTAACTACTAGAGGAAGGATATGAATGACCCCTTGTGGTGAAGACTACGAGACCCCAAGTGCAATGGGTCAAAGAATTCCCCTGCAACAGATAGGTACGGGTGTAACTACAAAAGGTGAAAGGGTTGCAATCGCAGCCAGGTCCTGGAGCCGAGGGGGCCCCAAAAATCCCTTTGTTACAAGGATGGTCAACAAAGTGTCTGCAATTAGGGTAAATCTGAATCAGACACAGGGGCGTAACTACAACAGGTTTGAATCGAACTCGGGCCCTGGAGCCTAGGAGACCCCAAAAATCACTTTGGCCTATAGAAAAAGACTAATGCTATTAAAGATTTGCAATAATTGGGGGCCCCATTGGAGCTTTTGCATCAGCTTCAAGTTACGCCATTGTGTAAAGGTATCAATGGATATAGCTTCCGAAGACCTGCTTTCCTTTATATACGTTTCGAGGAGGTTGATCTTACTGACTGAATGCCTCCCACCCCAGGACCTACTAGCTAAGGTTACAGGTCAGTGCCCCCATTTTCCCAAAAACCGATAGTGACTTTATGCTCTGTGTAAAGCGAACACAATTGATCAGATGATCTTGTTATATTTTTGGACACAATCTTTGATGTAGCATTAGCCATAAGTGATATAAGTGAATATAGTGGACAAAGTTAAGAAATAAAAGAATGCATGGGTTGTCTCATAGCACACTTGTGCCTTAACCATGTGGTGGCTCCAGTTTTGGAGACGAGCCGCTTGATGAATGTGAATGTCACTTGCAGCAGCTAGAGTATCCCTGACTCAGAAGTTCATTTGTCAAAGTGCGTGACACATGGCTAATGAGTAAAACATGAGTTGTTTTCCATTAACCCCGTGAGCTTCAGACGTGAAACAGTTAAACCTCCTGATCCGTAACTCAATTTAGTGAAGACAAAAAAAAAAAATCTCGGTAATGAACTTAGATCTGTCATTGAGATACTTCCATGATATTGAATGTCTCCCGATTACGAGGTTCTAATCCTCAATTTGGAATGAAGACGACGTCTCCAGCTGAAGACATTAAATAACCACTTCATTATCTCCATGGGGGTCTATTCCTGTAAATAATACGATCTGGCAAACCCAGACTGTTGTAAACACCAACCGGGGTAAGATTTATTTTAAAGTGTTAGTAAATCACATAAGTATTCATTGATGGGTTCAATGACTTTCAGAAGGACTTGAGCTGAAAACCAAGTGGATCAGTTGCGTGATCTTTTATAATCTGCTAAGAATAGTTAAATACAGCAGAACCGATGCAAATAGATCGTTTTTAGGCTTTAATCACAAAGCAAAAGTGGATGACAGCTACACCAGATCCGCTTTCAGACAGAGCTTGATGCTTCCCCGATGGACCCGATCACCTTATAATAGAGTGTTTCAGGTTTCCATCGGAGTAACAGTATTTTTAACAGCGAGAATATCAGATTGCTGTCCGTCAAAAATACCAGAACCTCCGAGGGAACATAAAAATGTCAGACTGGAGATAATTCATTTTCTGCAAAAAAAAATAAAAAATGGTGAACCCAACTTGGTTTCTTTTCCAGGCAGGGACTTGAATCTTGTCTAAAAAATGCAAAAAATGACTGAATACTAGGATAAGAGTTTGGTATTAATTTATAGATTTAGTCTTGTCCAATGCCAGCTGTAAACTGTCCGGCTGTCAGAAAAGAGCAGCATTGCTATGACTAATCATCCAGGACACCTACCCATTGTTCCCTGCCCCGTATATTGCAGCCAAAAACAATCGTATGTAAATGTGGAAGATCGGCGCTGCCATCCGATACTAGACCATTGATGGCTTTATTCAAGGCATTTCGGAGCGTCAACCTCGCTCCTCCATCAGGAAACCAACTAAATTACCAAATTTGCTCCACCCCAGTGTCCTTTTTATTACCCCCTGGAGTGAAGCTTTAAATCTAAGTCCCATGCCCCCTGTCTGATACTCACCTTCTGGAGGCTTCACCGTTTTCCAACGTCGCTCCAGTTGGACTCCTGATTAGTGATGTGCCGGCAGCTCCAGCGTCTTATGAACTGAAAGGAGGTCACAACTCAATAGAATAGAAGCAAAAAGGAGGATCGGGCACGCCTGGTGTGATACCCAGTGGTCAAGTGGAGGAGATTGAGAACAAAGTATACTAACCTGTCGTTGTTATGCTGCCGGTATAACCACGTTTGCTGAGCCTGCGGTGCTTATCGTGCACCATTCGCCGCCCCCGCTTCTGGGTTTGGGGTTAGCCCGGTCACATTGATGTCGCCGCAGATCCTCCGTCTTTCAGGTCCTGTAGGATGGTTGATAGTCTGCTGGGTTTGTGCTGCATCAAGCTGCTCGCGCAGAAGGGTGTAAATGCAAAGAAGGAAAGGTACGGCTGAATAGGGCACTCAGAACAAGACAGAACTGTTGATTAGGGCGCTAAGTCCTAGACAGTCACCTGATGAAGGCGGATTCACCGCCAAAAGGCTTTGTGAGATAATGGCCAAGTAAAGGTTTCCTTTCTATCTAAAACAAGTGTCTGTCTTGGCCTGAGCGCTCTAATCAGCCGTACCTTTCCTTCTTTACAGCTTAATATAAGTCTATGGGCGCCTCGTCCTAGCCTCATTCTGAACTAATCCTGGTCTCATCCTGGCCTCGTACTGGCATCCTTCTGACTTCATCCTTCTCTCATTCTGGCATCGTCCTGGCATTCTTCCGACCTCATTCTGACCTCATCCAGGCCTTGTTCTGGCTTCTGACTTCATCCTCGTCTCATTCTGGCATCGTCCTGATTCTGACCTCATCCAGGCCTTGTTCTGGTCTCATTCTAGTCTCATTCTGGCATTGTTCTGGCCTCATTCTCGGCTCATCCTGACCTCATTGTGATCATCTTGACCTCGTTCTGGTCTCATTCTGGCCTAGTCCTGTCCTCATTCTGACCTCATCCTGGCCTCATTCTGGCCTCATCCTTGCTCTCACAGAGATGCATTGAGCACTTGTGTTGTACCTTCTGACTACCAGCCTGTCAGAAGTTATGGACACAAGATGACACTGGACTGAAGTGCGTTCGCAAAAGGTAAACATGCCAGAAGGCGAGTATATAACTAGGGTCAAGAGGCTTACATTTAAAGCGCCACACCAGCGCTGAAAAAATCCCAAACTGCTAGAGTTGTGCTTTAAAGGTATGAGGATGCCAACAAAATTAAATCACTGAGCGACACAATGTAAAGAGCTTGACATGGTGCCAGTTAAAAACAGTAGGCATCTACACTATGCATTTAATGGATGACTGAGATTTCTGGAGTGTGCTAATGTAGTTGTTATGAATCCCTAACAGATATGACAGATATTCAGTTTTTATAATTAAATATCAAATTATTCATAGGCAACTAAAATATGTAAAAAAATAAAATGTGAATAAAAAATATAAAAAAAAAACAAGGGGCTAGTTCACTGAAGAGAGGCGTTCTGTTTAAGGCTTCGTCCGCATGCTGAGCTCTTGGCTGCATAATTTGTGCACCCATTATTAAAATTAGGTTACTTGAGTTTTTTCATTGCATTTTTCTGTGGGGGGTTTTATATGTGTTTTTATCTTGTTTTTTTGTCTATTGTTGGTGTGTCATACTAAAGCTGCTTTGTTTTTGATACTTTCTGGTATTTGGCTTTAATAAATCTTTATTGATACATAGGTGCAAATTACATGAGTTTCTGATGCGTTTCTGCTGCCAAAACATGCAACGTCAAAAACTCACCAAAAACTCATTATGGAAAAGTAGCCTTAACCCCTTCATGACCCAGCCTATTTTGACCCTAAAGACCTTGGCATTTGTGTCAATTCTGACCAGTGTCCCTTTATGAGGTAATAACTCTGGAACGCTTCAACGGATCCTAGCGATTCTGAGATTGTTTTTTGTGACATATTGGGCTTCATGTTAGTATTAAATCTTGGTCTATAATTTTTGCATTTATTTGTGAAAAAATCTTACATTTGGCAAAAATGTGACTTTTGCAGCTAATTTTCCATTCAAAAAGTGAAATGGCGCTCCTTCCCTTCTGAGCCTTGCCGTGCGCCCAGACAGTGGTTTATGACCACATATGAGGTATCGGTGTACTCAGGAGAAATTGCCCAACAAATTTTAGGATCCATTTTATCCCATTGCCCATGTGAAAATGAAAAAATTTAGGCTAAAAGAAAATTTTTGTGAAAACAAAAAAGTACTTTTTCATTTTTACGGATCAATTTGTGAAACATCTGGGGGTCCAAAGTGCTCACCACCCATCTAAATAAGTTCCCTGGGGGTTCTAGTGTACAAAATGGGGTCACTTGTGGGGGAGCTCCAATGTTTAGGCACACAGAGGGTTCTCCAAACGCGACATGGTATCCGCTAACAATGAGTCGATTTTCCATTCAAATTGTTAGCGGACACCATGTCGAGTTTGAAGAGCCCCTGTGTGCCTAAACATTGGAGTTCCCCCATTTTGGAAACTAGATCCCCCAAGGAACTTATCTAGATGCATAGTGAGCACTTTGAACTTCCAGGTGCTTCATAAACTGCCGTAAATATGAAAAAGTACTTTTTTTTTCCCTCAAAAATTTTCTTTTTTCATTTTTACGGATTAATTTGTGAAGCACCTGGGGGGTTCAAAATGCTCACCACCCATCTAGATAAGTTCCCTGTGGGGGTCTAGTTTCCAAAATGGGGTTACTTGTGGGGAGCTCCAATGTTTAGGCACACAGGGGCTCTCCAAACGCGACATCGTTTACGCTAACAATTTGACCTAATTTTTCATTCAAATTGTTAGCGGACACCATGTTGCTTATGGAGGACCCCTGAGTGCCTAAACATTGGAGCTACCCCATAAGTGACCCCATTTTGGAAACTAGACCCCCCATGGAACTTATCTAGATGCATAGTGAGCACTTTGAACCCCCAGGTGCTTCACAAATTGATCCGTAAAAATGAAAAAGTACTTTTTTTTTTCCACAAAAATGTTCTTTTTTCATTTTTACGGATTAATTTGTGAAGCATCTGGGGTTCAAAGTGCTCACTATGCATCTAGATAAGTTCCTTGGGGGTATAGTTTCCAAAATGGGGTCACTTGTGGGTGAGCTCCAATGTTCAGGCACACAGGGGCTCTCCAAATGCGACACATGGTGTCTGCTAACAATTGGAGCTAATTTTCCATTCACATTGTTAGCGGACACCATGTCGCGTATGGAGAGCCCCTGTGTGCCACCAGCATTGTCACCAGCACAAGGGCAACTGGAAGAGTTGGGGTACAGCACCAGAAAATGGCACCTCTAAAGAATGCGCTATTTTCTGGGGTGGCTGTGGGTTGCAATTCATAGCGTGGGGGGCCACGTATGGGTCTCTCCACATTGAGGATTCCAGCCCCCCCAACTGCCAAGTTGTACTTGGCTGGCAACCAAAAATACAGCGAAGCTCTTTTTTTTATTTATAGACCTAATTGCAGAAAAAAAGATAACGTGGGGCTCCGCCATATTTTTGGTCCAGCCAGGTACAACTAAGCAGCTGGGGGCTGGAATCCTCAGCAAGGAGAGGCCCAATCGTTCTGGGCCCCCCGTTCATTGAAGCGCCATTTTCTGGCGCTGTACCCTGACTCTTCCAGTTGCCCTGGTGCCAGTGACAAACTGAGTAATAAAGGTGTTAATACCAGCTTTTTTATTGGTAGCTGGCACTAAGCCCGAGATTCATAATGTCGGGCCAGTGTTAGACTGCAGCAAGGGATCAAGTATCTTCTTATTGCAGTTTCTGGTGTCACGGTGATGGTGCACTGTATGGCAGATCATTGCCATACAGTGCACCATCACTGACACCAGACTACAACAAGAGGACACTTGATCCGTTGTTGTAGTCTCTGGTGTCAGTGATGGTGCACTGTATGGCAATGATCTGCCATACAGTGCACCATCATGGTTACCCTATCACTATGACCCTAGAGACTACAATAAGAGGATACTTGATCCCTTGTTGTAGTCTCTGTCATAATGATGTTGCACTGTATGGCAAATCATTGCAATACAGTGTACCACCGCTGAAAAATCCAAGTCTCAGATCACATGATCTCTGAGGCTTGGGTCAGGTGACCCGACGTTGCTATGGCAACATCGGGTCACCATGGTGATCCGCTCATTGCCGATCACTGCTGGGGAGAGGTAAGTGACCGTGCACTCCCTTACCCCGGACACTAAGTGCTGTGATCATAAGATCACAGCACTTAGTGGGTGACTTAGCGCCGGAAACATGACGGCGGTGCAGCCCGATGGCCCTGTATGGATATCAGGCTGCAGTGAATCTCCTTGCAGGGACATCGGGCTGCAGAGAGGCATGCGGGCACACTGCCCTGCACCGCCATTATGCTTCCAATGATGGGAAGTGATCATCAGATCACTCCCCATCATCGTGGAGGGGGTGATCCCCGCCCCTCCAACGGTCCAGCCTATGGAAAGGGCTGTGGGGGTGATCCCCGCCCCTCCAATGGTCCAGCCTATGGAAAGGGCTGTGACCGCCCCTTCCAATGCAGGACACAGAGTCGCAGTGATTGACTGTTCTAACAGCCAATCACTGCTCTCCTGGGGGCAGGGTGGGGAATCCACTCCCCTGACTTCAAGCCCCGGTGCTCTGTGATAGGAATCACAGAGCATCGGGGCCCGATGGCGGTTACCATGGCAACGGTGTTGCGGTAACCGCCATGTTGTTGTACAACGTCATGGGTCGGGAACACACCGACTTTTATGACGTTGTACAACGTCAAAGATCGGTAAGGGGTTAATAGCCAGACCATCTGTCAGCGTACTTCCCTGTGGCCTGTGTCTACAGTAGATGACACAGTGGAGAGGGAGGAATTAAAACTTCATCCACTGGTGAATGAAATTTTAACATTTTACTACAGTTTCTGGGCATGTGGTGTGTGTGACCTGGTCAGACACGTTCCATTTAATTTATGAAGGAGAGACTCTGAAACTGACAAAGCCAATGCGGAAAATGCAAGAAGTGCCAAAAATTAGGAAGAGAACTAATACACCCTGTATTAGACATAAATGAGGGCCTTATACATTTTGTTAAAAGTGTTGGAAAGTGGGACTCCTAGACTGGGAAAGCCAATGCACTAAGTGCAAGAGCTGCCAAAAATTGGAAGGAGGGACTGCAAATTACCCTGGAAGACACGCAGAGCAGGGCCTCAGAAAAGTTTTTATTTTCTTCCTGTCTTTAAGGAGTGGGACTCCTAGACTTGAAAAGCATATGCACTCAGTGCAAGTCGTGAAAACAATTTATTCCTGTGGGGTATATATCTATATATGTAAGAGAATTGTAGTGGTAGGCCTAATACACATCCTTAAAAAAACATTATGAAGAAAGGCATCATACACACCCTGGAAAAATTAAAAGTGAGGGCCACAGGATGACCTTGTTGATATGGTGGAGTAGGAGGACAAGAAAAAGAAGAAACCATGAAGTGTATACCTTTTTAGGAGGGAAGGAGTGCATTGGACTACACCAGATTAAAAGGAAAATTTTAATGTGCTTTAGGTTCCGCTGCTGTTATCCGATGGGGTTGATAAGTCTGGGATAAATCCAGGCCTTGCTCATTTTGATAAAAGTCAGCCTGTCAGCATTTTCAGATGACAAGTGGATGCATCTATCAGTTATTATGCCCCAGGTGCCACTAAAAATACGCTCTGACAAATTGCTAGCGGCAGGGCAGGCCAGCACCTCCAAGGCATAGAGGGACAGTTCATGGCAAGTGTCAAGCTTGGATACCTGATAGTTGTACGTCACAGAGAAATCGTGGAGGATGCTGGTACAGTCAGCTAGGTACTTCTTCACCATCTTCCAAAACTTTTCCCTCCTTGTCAGACGACCCAATGCATCACGGCCTGAGCACTGGGAGAGTCTAATGAAACTGTCCCAGACCTTTGATAATGTTCCTCTGCCTCTGTTGGACCTGGTGTGTGTCTGTCTCATTTCTCCTCCTTGGTTGCTCAAAGACCTATGACCTCTTCCACCAATGTTGTCATATGGACATTTTTATAGCAAGTGTTTGACTAGGGTCTTCTGGTATTGCACCATTTTACTAGCCATCTCCACCGCAGGAAGAGAGTTGGACAGTTCTCTTTGTAGCATGGATCGAGAAGGATGAACAACCAGTAATCAGCTTTCTGCAAAATGCATATAATGTGAGAGTCGTGGGGAAAGGCAGTGGGACATAAAGTCAGTGAAGCGTGCCAGACTCCCAAAAGGCAGGACTTCCCTTCCCTAACTGATCATGGCATCATGTCGCTAACCATTTTGATTGATTCCTCAAAGTTTTTTAGAACATCACAAATTTCAGCCATCCATACTCACTTGTCAGTTCTTATGTGCGAAAGCTGACTGGAATTCCTACCGGCATACTGTAGCTGGTATTCATCTACTGCCCTCTGCTGCTCTCCAAGCCTTGTAACTTGTGTAATGTGGAGTTCGTGCATGGTCACATCGCACACGGGTCAGTGGGCTCACACTTGCAAGCGCTGCTGCAGCACTGCCAAACCGGTGAAAGCTGTAGGTCCATTTGTCGAAATGGGTGCACATGTGGCGTACCTTGACAAGTATCTCAGGCAAATCTGGGTGGGTTTTCAGAAAGTGTTGAACCAGTAAGATAAGCATGTGGCCAGACATGGTACGTGTACGAGCTTGCCTAGCTTCAGAACTGCCACCAAATTACGTTATGGCTAATATCACTCATGACCATGCCTGGTTGTAGATTCAGTGGCAAGAGCCATAGATCTATGGGCTGTTGTGACCTAATCAAATTAGTTTTAGCAGAGCCTGTTGCCACCTCACTGAGGCAGTGCCATGGAGCTTCAAGCTTATGACTGATTTGGACGACATGCCTTGAGATGACAATTCGGAGATGGAGGATGAAGAGGTAATGCAGGAACTGGTATAGGAGGTAGAGGAAACCCTAACAGAACTAGAGCCTGTAATCCTCAGTGTTGATAGCACGTGTGCTGTCCCAGGGTCTGACTTGATCCTGGCCTCCACAAGGTTCACCCAGTGTGCCATCAGGGAAATGTAGTGTCCCTGGCCACAAGTAATGGTTCACATGTTGGTTGTCAAATGGACCTTCTTAGTAACTGTGTTGGTCAGGGCATGTGGAGTTATGAGATCTGTGCTGGTTTAAGGTGGGACAGCACACAAGGAAAAATAGTGGCAGCTGGGGATCGGGTATCGAGGGATAGCTGCCGCCTTTAGGTTGCGGAAAGGCTCAGTGTGCCCATGCCTAAACGGGAACATATCCAAGGCAAGGAGTCTGGAAATGTGGCAATTTAGTGTTTGGGATATGTGGGTGGTTAGGTATTTACATTTGCATTCCAAGGCCTGGGGTTGGGATAACTGGGACAAAGAATCGGACATGGCTGGTGATAGTGCTAGCGAATGTGAAATCACAGGTGCAGGTCTGGATGCATCTGTGCCTGCGTCATGGACAGGGAATTGGCAAGCACGTAGCACAGGGGAAGAGGAAGTGATGTTACTCACAGGTACTGATTATAGGACCCAGGTGTTCAGCCCACATAGTGGAGTGCTTTGACAACATGTGACTGAGCATGGTGGTGGTATTCAGACTGGTATTGGTCAGGCCTCTAATGATCTTGGTATGGCACAGATTGCAAATGACTGTTCTTTTATCATCCACACTTTCTTTAAAAAAGCACCAGGCTGTTGAACACCTAAGCCCTGGCCTGGGAGCTTGGTTGCTATGGTGAATAGTTGCCTGCCTATTGCCTCTGGCCACCCCACTACCTCTTCCTACCTGTTGAAGTGAGGCAGATCCCTCCCCCTCTGCACTGCTGTCCTTGCTCTGCATGGCACCTCCCCAGGTTGGATTAGTGACTTCATCGTCCGTCACCTTGTCTTGCACTTCTGCACTCTGCTCCACTTGACTTGTTGGCAACTGTATCTCATCATCATCTACCTCTTGAGACAATAATTGCCATTTTCTCACCGCCGTCTTCTACTGACCATGAGTGATCAAATATTTGGGCGTGTGAAAGACAGGGTGGTGCTGGGAAACGTACTGGAAGCACAACCCCGCCATCCAACTGATCACATGATTGCATTGTTCTGGCTTCAAGAGTGGTGTGCTGCACCCCAGGTCTCATAGATGAGCGTTTTTGTTGTTCACCCGCAGCAGTCACAGTTGTACCTGGACCACGGGCTTAGCAGCAAGTCCTATTCCCCGTCACTTACTGCATGCCTTGAGCAAACCTTCCAGTATTAATAGGGAATAGAAAATATGTAGCCCTGAAAAGGTCTTTTGTTTTTAAGTTGCAGCAGCAGTATTCCCGTTAGGAGGACTGTAAGGTAATTAACCCTTTCTATATGCCTCTTTTACAAAACTATCCCTTCTCCACCAGTTATGTCTACACTGAATGCAGGTAACAGCAGTTTTACTAGAATAAAGGACAGTATTCAGCCATGGAAAATACTGTTTAGGTTGCAGAAGGAGCAGCAGTATACCTATAGAAGGACTGTAAGGCAAAAAACCTTTACGATATGCCTATATTCCAAAATATACTCCTCCTCCACCAGCTATCCCTACACAGAATGAAGGTAACAGCAGTTTTACTAAATTAAAGGACAGTATTTAGCTCTGAAAAAGACTTTTGTTTTTAGGTTGCAGCAGCAGTATACCTATAGAAGGACTATAAAGCAATAAACCCAGCCTATATGCCTCTAATCCAAAACTATCCCTACTCCACCAGCTATCCCTACACTGAATGCAGGTAACAGCAGTTTTACTAGAATAAAGGACAGTATTCAGCCATGAAAAGGACTTTTAAATGTAAACTACTGGAAAAGGAGAAAAAGTCTCACAATACTGTTTATCTGTGTAGTCTCAATATTGCATGAAAACCAATACAGGCTCACCTGGGTTGGTTATGATCCGTCACAACCACTGATAAGGCATATGACAGCACCGATATCTGGGCTCCACAGTATGCTGCAGTCTCCCTTGTGTTATAGATCCAGGAGTATATATAGAGGAGAAAGGGGACTTCCGACCACGCTCCTGTTGCAATGAATAAGTACAATGAAGTTATTAAAAACTCATTTAGTTGTTTTATTGTTATTCAGGGTTAAAAACCATTCCCTAGGTCCACCACAAGATGAAAAGTACT
This sequence comes from Allobates femoralis, assembly GCA_033576535.1. Lineage (NCBI taxonomy): Eukaryota > Metazoa > Chordata > Amphibia > Anura > Aromobatidae > Allobates > Allobates femoralis. The sequence continues at coordinate 3,919,575 of JARQOC010000008.1, read as the reverse complement.
TTTGTTTTAGGTTGCAGCAGCAGTATACCTATAGAAGGACTGTAAGGCACTAAACCCTTCCAATATGCCTCTATTCCAAAACTATCCCTTCTCCCCCAGCTATCCCTACACTGAATGCAGGTTACAGCAGCTTTACTAGAATAAAGGAGAGTATTCAGCCATGAAAAGGACTTTTGCGTTAGGTTGCAGCAACAGTACTTCTATAGAAATACTATAAGGCAATAAACTCTGCCTATATGCCTGCTCTAATCTAAAGCTGCAGGTCTTATATAAGACCTGTTGATGCAATGTGGTAATGCCAGTAGCCAACATGGCTACAGCATACAGAGTATGGCAGGCAATCCCTGCATGTTGATTGGCTGTCTAAAAGCCGCAAAGCATACGGGGTTGGACTCACCAATGGCGCTCGAGCACCCACAACACTTGATCGGGTAAATAGCGTACCCGATTGCTCCAATGCTCAATCAAGTATTGAGCAGTGGGGAGCGCACTCACTTATCGCTAGTAAGGAAGTCTAAAGGTACCGTCACACACCGCAATATCGCCTGGAGATCATAAAGGCGATATGTCGCCCCGGAGCAATCACCGTGAAATTGCCTCACGGTTGCGGCATGTGATTGGGCAATTTCGCGGCGATAAATTGAATAGCGCAAGCTATGTTGTCCGCGTGTTTTAAGTTGCGCTGTGTCGAGTATAGTGCCACACATGACAGCTCAGATGTTGGCCTACACATCGTAGATGGTTGCCATGGGCCACACACTACAATCACCCTATGTGTTATTTTAGTGACGCTGATGGGTACATTGTACTGCTCCCACTCCGTGGATGTCTAACTTGCTAGCGCCTTTTACCTTGTTTGGCAGCGCCAGTGTGCGTGGACCAATGCAGGCACATATGTGCATAGTGTGGTTTGTATCTTTACGCCATCACCTACAGATGCACACATAGCCATTCTTTAGTGTAATCCACTGTACTGCACAAGACCGCTCCTGTGTGACTCTTTGGCGCCTCGAAAGTGTGTTGCAGGAGCCACAATTGACGACACGAGCGTGTATTTGGTACAAACTCCGATAGACAATGGCGTCATGTATTAGCCAGCCTTCCAGAGCAGGCTGACCAGTCGAAACGCTGTTGAGTTGTCCAATGAGCGTGTATGGGGCGCGGTTTAAACCACTGTGGCACACCTATCTCCTCGCTGCACTGAACATGTACGCCCACATTGTCTTTGAGATTGCGGCGTGTGAAGCGGCGATGCAATTAGGCAAGATTGGTTCCGCTGTAGGTGAGGCGATATCCGGAGGGACACATCGCCTTAGGTTCAGGGTGACATTGCGGCGTGTGATGCCGCCATCGGCGATCTGAGGCGACCACGAAAAACGTGAGAGCGCACGTTAGATCGCCACATATCGCCAGGTGATATTGAGGCATGTGACGGTACCTTAAGACATTTCTATACATATAGTAAAAATAATTTTTTGTGATGTCAATTGGTAAGAATCGGACATTTTACGAAATACTGTCAATTAAATTGATTCTAGTTTGTATCTCGATATCTTAGGAGCTAAATAAATTGTTACTGGGTTGTGTGATTTCCGATAGATTTACTACCTCTACTCTACTCTATCGCTTCTCTACTTTGGAGAAGCAGGTGTAGAATATCCAGACGTCCTACTACATTATGAGGGTTATTTTTACTTGCGATGCACTGACAATTTGGGCTTGTTGTACACTTAAGGAAATCTGAAGACACTTCCTTCTTGAAGAGAGCTGAGTAGGCAGGTGGGAAACTCTATAAATGCAGGCTTGAGGGTCCTCTGTTGGTTACATTTGTGTTGGTGGTGAGTATTGTGCATGGTAACTTTTTCTATAAAGATGGGAAGTTCTAGAGTTCAATAATCCAGTTAATGAATATACTGCCATTGGAGGTGAAAAAATTACATTTAAGTTACAAATAGAACCCAATATCTAAATTCTAGGAATGTATTATAGATACAACATCATCTCCATTCCAGACATAGGGGTTTATAAATGATTTGCTTTAAAGTAATATTCATGTAATTTATAGCCATATTTTTCCTTCCTTCCCACAGAGGGGGATCACCATATTTTTTCCGCCCTCGTTGACAACAAAAGGTGAGTCTATGTTTTTCTCTTGTATAGTGGATTATTTTCATGTCATTAGACCAGTGTACATTCAATTTAATAATAACATTTATTCATTTTTATAGCACTATTTCCACATCCCTTTACATACATTTGCATTTTCTGCGTGAATCTTCTAGAGCTCTGTTCACATGGGCGTTGCCGGCTCCGGCAGGAGCATCAGTCATAGATTTATACACGTGATGAAAAATGATGGACACCTATGCAGAATACAATGAGTCAATTGGGTCCATCAGGTGTCATCGGTATTGTTGTATGTGACGTCAACGCGAATGTGAACAGAGCCCGAGTCTTTCATGAGTCTATAATATATCTAGACCAGATATTTTAGCTGTTTACCCCCTTCCTGATGGGGTGGTTTTCCCTTTTTGCGCTTATGTTTTTTTTCCCCTTCTGTTAGCTGCTATCACTTTTTTATTGTTAGTCCACATAGCCATTGGCTTTTGGGGGGATGAGTTGTAATTTTGACTGACTCCACTCATTTTATCATTCGATTAAAAAAAATTCCAAGTGTGGTGAAATAGCAAAAAAAAAAAGCGCCATTCTACAATATTTTCTTTACCATGTTCACTATACAACAAAAATGACCTGGCAGTATGATTCTCCAGGTCAGTACGATTATGCAGATACCAAACATGTATAGTTTATTTTTGGGTTAAGTCGTAAAAATAAATTGGGAAATTTGTAAAAATAAATCCACTTATGTCGCCATTTTCCGAGACCGGTTACGTTTCACATTTTTAGTTGATGGGGGCTGTGTGAGGGCTTATTTTTTGCACACTGAGTTATCGGTAATTTTTAATACTATTTGGAGGTAGAGGCACCGTTTTGATCGCCTCTTATTGCAGTTTTCCGCCAGTCAAAAAAAATGTAATTCTGGCTTTTTAATTTTTTTTCTCATTACGCCGTTTACCGGTCGGGTTCATTTGCTTTATATTTTAATAGATCGGACTTTTACAAATGCAGCAATACCAAATATGTTTTTTTTTATTTAATTTTAATGGGGGGAGAAAGGGGGTAATTTGAACTTTCACATTTTTTATTTTTTTTTCCCAGTTTTTTTAAATATTATTTTTTTCACGTTCTACTCTATTTACTAGTCCTTTTAGACCTTATAGAGCACTATACTCAGCAGTATCAAAATATTGCAAACATGCAGGTCTGCTATGCAGGCTGGCTTTCACAGGAGTACCATCATGACCGGCATGGGGGGACTTTAGCAGACTCCCGGACATCTTTGCATCCCTGTGCATGACACTGGCATTGAACAGGTTAACAACTGCATGCAGCTGTTAGAGGCAGATGGCTGAATTACACAGCCATTATCTGCCAGCAAAGATACTTGCTTGGCTTGTGACCCTGCATCAAAGTCAGCATATAGTAACAAGATGAAGGTTCCGCACCACCTGGTATATGATGGTATACTGCAATGGTTACTTTCAGCGTTACGGATGAAAATAGCAAATGGTGGTGCTCAATTCAGATAAACATGTGAGACTTCACAAAAGAAAGAAGCAGCACTCACCAAATCTGCCTATAACGAGTCCTTGATTGAAGATTCATAAAATCCAGGCAGGTACAGAAGAATGCTACAGCTATGGAGGATAACAGCTGTTTTGTGCTTGTCCAGCACTTCAGGTGCAGGAGGACACTACAGCTATGGAGGATGACAGCTGTTTCATGCTTGATCCTATCAGACTCATTTTAGGCAGATTTGGTGAGTGCCACTTGCTTTCTTTTGCCGCATCAAAGTCAAGGAGGCAAAACATGAAGAACCAGTATGACCTTTGTCGATTAGGGGTTACAAGTGCACTTTTCCCTTTAGTGCAGGCAAATATGTACAATCAAATCAAATGTTTTTACCAACCAAATACTGTAAAGTAGCCACACATAAGCCGCATTTTTACCACGTCTTGATAGGAAAAGATTCACATCATGTTTATGCTCTTGTAAGAGATAGTTTTCTTAACATTATTTTTTTCTATGGACATATCAAAGTGTATGATTTTATGCACACTCTCTAATACACCTGCCACTGAAAATCCAATAAATAAAAAAAACGCAAGCAATCCAGCTTCATCCAGGTATGCAACATTGATTAATCTCCGATAAAGACTTTTGTGGTTGAAAAGTTGCATACGTAATGATTAAAACACTGGATGAAAGTGAAGTGCTGCGTTTTTTTTATCCCACATGGATTCTTAGTGTATCTGGATTGAGATACTTTGCTGCCTGCACCCATTCTGCAGAAATATGATTGGGGAGTGTGTTGCTCCTTTTTCTAACTATATATGCCATTGACTCATTGACTTCAATTATTAAGCTATGTAACTTTTTTGTTTTATGCCTTTTTTTCTTTAAAAAGTGCTGTAGCGGAAACCTTACTGTATTGTCAAAAATGATATCCAATTTTGACATGGGTCTTCCTCTATTGAAGTCTATGGGTACTGCTTACTATACCTCTCGATGCTTTTTTCATGCATACACACCTAACTGGACTGGCTCAAATGGGGGTGTGAGTAGATGCTTCTGGGGACAAAAAGAGACCTCTATGGACACATTGACAGACATAGATAGAAGAGGCTCCTGTGCAAGAATAGCACATGGGTTCTTTACAATCCTATAGCTCATCATAATGCACAATTCCAACTGGTTTGGAGGTAAAAATGGACTCCCATGCCTTTTGGGTCTCTGTGCACAAATTGCATCAATGACATGTCAACTCCTGAATGGGTAGGGAGATTCAAAATGGTGTACAGAAAAGACAAATTAGGTTTATCTGTGAGTTCGGTCTAATTATCTAATTTGACTTGAATCATAAAATATCTCTTACAGAAACCAGCCACCATGGGTGACGGTGAGATGGCCTGCTTTGGCGAAGCCGCCCAGTTTCTCCGTAAGACAGATAAGGAGAGACTGGAGGCTCAGAACAAACCTTTTGATGCCAAGAACACCTGCTTTGTGGATGATCAAAAGGAACTGTATGTGAAATGTTTGGTCACTGCTCGGGAAGAAGGAAAAATCACCGTGAAGACTGACGATGGAAGGGTAATTATTATATATAATATACAGTAGATCCCTGACAACTTAATGCTTCACAATCTAGAACATCACTAAACTTACTGTTTTCTTTCCAGACTGTAACCGTCAAAGAGGCTCAAGTTTACCCCCAGAATCCTCCAAAGTATGACAAAATTGAAGACATGGCCATGATGACCCATCTGAATGAGGCGTCTGTGCTTTATAACCTCAAAGAGCGTTATGCAGCCTGGATGATCTACGTAAGTCTGACAGGTTCTGATTTGTGAAATCTAGGAAACCATCAGAAAATGATTACTCTTGAAGTTACAATATATTTTCTAAAACATAATATCTAATATAAAAACATTAAGATAGTGAAAATCTTTCATCGTGTATTATAACTCCCAGGAGAGCGTGTACAATCTGGTCTCCAACTGTCGATAAGACCAACTGGGATAAACCCTAAGCAACAATTATTGGTTGGCTTTAGATGGCCTATGTTTACCCAACATTACCAAATTAATATATATATATTAATATCTTGCTAGCTGGATCATAATAACTGTATTCTGGGTCCTTTGTCTATAGACTTTAAAACAGGACATCTTCAATGTGACAAATAATCAGTCATACTTAATATATATCGCTCATATGGTGTGAAATGTTTATCAGTATGTATAAGAAGAGACGGCGCTCGCCGGGTTCATTGGTGCAGCATTATTTTTGGTCCGTGGATGTAAAATATTTTTGCCTAAACTGTTTTGTATAACTATTACAGACCTATTCTGGGCTTTTCTGCGTCACTGTCAACCCCTACAAGTGGCTGCCAGTATACGACCCTAAGGTGGTAGCCGGCTACAGAGGCAAGAAGCGTATGGAAGCCCCACCACACATCTTCTCCATCTCTGATAACGCCTACCAGTTCATGTTAACAGGTGAAAAAAATTTACATATTAAACAGTAGTCCCACATGCCATTTGATAATATATTTGACCCGTTACATTCATTTTGACAGATCGTGAAAATCAGTCTGTCCTGATTACGTAAGTACACTAATGTTAATTACATATTTCTCACAAATACAATGTAATTGACATCTACATAATCATGATTTATTTGATCTCCTCTTCATCACCAGTGGAGAATCTGGTGCTGGAAAGACTGTGAACACCAAGCGTGTCATCCAGTACTTTGCAACAATTGCAGCTATTGGGGATAGTGGAAAGAAGAAGGAGCCCACCAACCAAATGAAGGTAAATTCTAGAATAAAGGAATCTTAGCTCACACTAGAAAAATAAAGGTATTTTTGGTTTATAACAAAACCAGCAATGTAACAAAAAAATTATTGGACAGCTTCTGTTTTGAGACCTAATAAAGGATTTATACTAGATGAACACAAATATATCCTAATCAAAAACATGTTATACATAAAGCTGAATACACTAAGTCATTGTATTACATCTTCTAGGGAACTCTGGAGGATCAAATTATCCAGGCTAACCCTCTACTGGAAGCCTTCGGTAATGCCAAGACCGTGAGAAATGACAATTCCTCTCGTTTTGTAAGTATTATAAGTGCAGGTTCACACACACAACTTAAAACTTTCTCAAAATTCTTCATAGTCTGTAAACTCTGTCCTACGTCTCGTTTAGGGTAAATTTATCAGAATCCATTTCGGAACCACAGGAAAACTGTCTTCTGCTGATATTGAAACATGTAAGAATTACTAAATTCTATATGTTTCTCTTACATATTGTCACTTATGACATATACTTCAATGTCACTTTCTATATAAAATTACAGATCTGCTAGAAAAGTCCAGAGTAACATTCCAGCTTTCCGCTGAAAGAAGCTACCACATCTTCTACCAGATCATGACAAACTTTAAACCAGAGGTTGTTCGGTAAGTTTAGTGTCTAATAACGACTTGAATCTAGAGGAACGTAACAACATTACCAGACATTACTATGTAATCCCAGGTGTATTCAATGCACAGATCACTAAAACATGTCTTAATCAGTAACTGGATAACTTTCTTCTATTTAGAGATGCTTCTGATCACCACCAACCCATATGACTACCCTTGGATCAGCCAGGTGAAATCACTGTGAAGAGTATTAATGATGAAGAGGAATTGGTAGCCACTGATGTAAGTGTGTACTACTTCATATATAGTATCGCTGTGAAATGTGATATATGTCAGTGGTTGATGTTTTCATGCTGACTTTGATTTTCTAACAGACTGCTATTGACATCTTGGGATTCACACAAGACGAAAAGATGGGCATCTACAAAATGACTGGTGCTGTCATGCACAATGGTAACATGAGATTCAAGCAGAAGCAGAGAGAGGAACAGGCTGAGCCAGACGGCACTGAAGGTTGGCACTCCGTATTAAATATGTAATAGGATAAATGATTTATTCCATTAATATCCACTTATAATAACACACTTCTATATATTCTAATGAAGTTTCCGACAAAGTTGGGTACTTGATGGGCTTGAACTCCGCTGACTTGCTTAAGGCTTTGTGCTACCCAAGAGTAAAAGTCGGTAATGAATTTGTCACCAAGGGACAGACCGTGCAACAGGTACATTAACATTAATATTGCAAATGAGAATTGGACCATTTTATTAAACAAGTTGTGCTAAACACTGTTGTGATTTCTACTTTAGGTGTACAATGCCGTCGGTGCCCTCAGCAAGTCCGTCTTTGAGAAACTGTTCTTGTGGATGGTCACTCGTATCAACCAACAGCTGGATACAAAGCAGCCCAGACAATTCTTCATTGGTGTGCTGGATATTGCTGGATTTGAAATCTTTGATGTATGTCTTCAACCTGTCCTACCCTCGTAAGTTTCCCGAGCTAGCCATATTGAATTGTCTTTTTAATAAATTACAGTTCAACAGCTTGGAACAACTTTGCATCAACTTCACCAATGAGAAACTGCAACAGTTCTTCAACCACCACATGTTCGTCCTGGAACAAGAAGAATACAAGAAGGAAGGTATCGACTGGGAGTTCATTGACTTCGGTATGGACTTGGCTGCCTGTATTGAGCTCATTGAGAAGGTAAACTCACATAAATAGATTTTTTAAGTTGAATGAAAATCTCTACATGTTAGTCAAAATATTAAAATCTGAGTGTCCTCAGTAGTTCAAACCTTTTAATGGCTAATTGAAAAGATGGTAATAAATAACAGCTTTAAAAACATCTCAAGCTTCGTCTTCAGGCTAGTATAAGACAAAATCTGATGTGCTACACAGTGTCCACACTGAGGACTCTCAGATTTTAATATTTTTCTATCTACTGGCTACAAACATATATTTTATCTAATCTACATGTTACTAACGAACACCACAATATTTGCTGTGTGCTTTCAGCCCATGGGTATTTTCTCCATCCTTGAAGAGGAGTGCATGTTCCCCAAGGCCACTGACACATCCTTCAAGAACAAGCTTTATGAACAGCATCTTGGCAAGTGCAAGAACTTTGAGAAGCCCAAGCCTGGCAAAGGAAAGGCTGAAGCTCACTTCTCTCTGGTGCATTATGCTGGTACTGTGGATTACAACATCTCTGGTTGGCTCGATAAGAATAAGGATCCACTGAACGAGTCTGTCATCCAGCTCTACCAGAAGTCTTCTGTCAAATTGTTGTCCTTCTTGTATGCAAACGCTGGTGCTGCTGAAGGTAAGTGACTCATTCCTACCCATTATTGTGCTTATCATAGTCAGAAAATGTTCGGTTATATGATATAAATGATTATTAATATTTTGCTGTTCTCTTACTTAGCTGATGCTGGTGGCAAAGGTGGAAAGAAGAAGAAGGGATCCTCCTTCCAGACTGTGTCTGCTCTTTTCAGAGTCAGTATAAGTTATTGTTACATACAATTTTAAATTTACACAACATATAATTTCATGTTCATAATTACCTTTAAGATAAGATAAGATAAACTTTATTGATCCCGGAGGAAATTACAGTATTACAGCAGCAGAACAAAGATCAAGAACATTACACACTTTACAAAATAAGTCATTTAATATAGAATGTTCATCGGCCTTCTCAAGTCATTGAAATATATATTTTTTATTTGCTGCAGGAAAATTTGAACAAACTGATGACCAACTTGAAGAGCACCCATCCTCACTTTGTGCGTTGTTTGATTCCTAATGAGACTAAGACTCCAGGTATTGATTTATACATTTCTACTTAATTGTTTAAATAGAGAACATTGAAACTGAACAACATTTATTATCACCGCCACAATCAAATTACTTTTATACCATCAGGTATCATGGACAATCACTTGATCATCCACCAGTTGAGATGTAACGGTGTATTGGAAGGTATCAGAATTTGCAGAAAGGGATTCCCAAGCAGAATCCTCTATGCTGACTTTAAGCAACGGTAATTTTATTTTCTTAAGCCAAAATAGCTTAAATCTGTTCTAACGACTTCTACTATTAAGTTTAATTTACATTGTAGCTCTGACATATAACATTGGCCCACGTCACACACACAGATATCTGTGCAGATATTGTTCACAGATCTCTGGTTGCAGTGAAATCATGGACAAATTGATCCATTTTGTGGCCATATACAAATAGACCAATGTGTCCATGATTTCACTGCAACCAGAGATCTGTGAACAATATCTGCACAGATATCTGTGTGTGTGACGTGGCCCATTGTGATAACATATTATACTTATAAGTAACAAAACATTTAACATATTGCCAACTAAAAGCACTGAAACTGTTGTGACTTGACGTTTAATATTACTTGTTTGTTAGTTACAAGGTGCTGAACGCCAGCGCAATTCCTGAAGGGCAGTTTATAGACAGCAAAAAGGCAGCAGAGAAACTCCTGGGCTCAATTGATGTTGATCACTCTCAATACAAATTTGGCCACACTAAGGTATATTGTTAGTAGATGGCAGATATATTCAGTAACATGGACTGTTAATATCATTGAACATATGTTTTACATTTTTATTCATCTCTCAAGGTGTTCTTCAAAGCTGGTCTCCTGGGTACCCTGGAAGAGATGAGAGATGAAAAGTTGGCCCAACTCATTACTTCTACTCAAGCTATTTGCAGAGGTTACTTGATGAGAGTTGAATTTAAGAAGATGATGGAGAGAAGGTATTTTTATTTAATTCCATTGTAATATTACTCAGTCATATATCCAATGTAATTTGTTTGGAAAACCTAAAACTAAATCAATTTCTTAAAACAGGGAGGCTATATATGTCATCCAGTACAATGTGAGATCCTTCATGAATGTCAAACACTGGCCATGGATGAAGCTCTACTTCAAGATCAAGCCTCTTCTGAAGAGTGCGGAGACAGAAAAAGAGATGGCAAACATGAAGGACGAGTATGAAAAGACCAAAGATGCTTTGGCCAAGGCAGAAGCCAAGAGGAAGGAGTTAGAAGAAAAATTGATTGTCATTGTCCAAGAAAAGAATGACCTTCTTCTCCAAGTTCAATCAGTAAATATATTTGCATTTATTAATATATTCTTATATAAGGCAACTGTAAAGTACATACTGATCTAATCTGGATTTTAATTTCTATAGGAATCTGAGACTCTGGCTGATTCTGAGGAAAGATGTGAAGGCCTCATTAAGAGTAAGATCCAGTTGGAGTCAAAGCTGAAGGAACTGAATGAAAGACTTGAAGATGAAGAAGAAAGCAATGCTGAGTTGACAGCTAAAAAGAGGAAATTAGAGGATGAATGCTCTGAGCTGAAGAAGGACATTGATGACTTGGAACTTACCCTGGCTAAAGTTGAAAAAGAAAAGCACGCCACAGAAAACAAGGTACAGTCAACAATGAGAACATACTTATTTTCCAATTAACTCTTCAATATTTTTAAGGTTTAAGCATGACTGTTCATCAATTGTAGGTTAAAAATCTTACTGAAGAATTGGCATCTCTCGATGAGAATGTCTCCAAAGTCTCCAAGGAGAAGAAGGCTCTCCAAGAAGCTCACCAACAAACACTTGATGACCTCCAGGCTGAGGAAGACAAAGTCAGTTCTTTGACAAAAGCCAAGACAAAGCTGGAGCAGCAAGTCGACGATGTAAGTATTTGTAAAACATTTCATTTGTATCATTTCACAGTTTGGATGAATCTTATTTTATAAAAATATCTTATATTTTATTTACATAGCTGGAAGGTTCCCTTGAACAAGAGAAGAAACTCCGTCTTGACCTTGAGAGAGCTAAGAGAAAGCTTGAAGGTGACCTCAAACTGTCTCAGGAAACTGTGATGGATCTTGAAAATGATAAACAACAAACCGAAGAAAAACTTAAGAAGTGGGTATTTACAATTATGTTTTATAAAAAAGTCTTGTTACAGAACTGGTAGTTATTTGGCTCATTGTTTGTTCTTCATAGGAAAGAGTTTGAAATTAGCCAAGTGCAAAGCAAGATAGAGGATGAACAGTCCCTGGGATTACAACTGCAGAAGAAGATCAAAGAACTGCAGGTATAACCCTGGAAGACAAGATACATCATACAACAAAATATATACTACATACAGTATAATGACCAAATACTGATTTCTAGGCCCGTATTGAAGAACTTGAAGAAGAAATTGAAGCTGAACGCGCAGCTCGTGCCAAGATTGAGAAGCAAAGAGCTGATCTTTCACGAGAGCTTGAAGAGATCAGTGAAAGGCTTGAAGAGGCTGGAGGTGCAACATCCGCCCAGATTGAGCTGAACAAGAAGCGTGAAGCTGAGTTCCAGAAACTGAGACGTGATCTGGAAGAATCCACCCTTCAGCATGAAGCTACAGCTTCCGCCCTGCGCAAAAAGCATGCCGACAGTGTTGCTGAGCTTGGTGAACAGATTGATAACCTGCAACGTGTGAAGCAGAAACTGGAGAAGGAAAAGAGTGAACTCAAGATGGAAGTTGATGATCTTGCCAGCAACCTGGAGAACATCTCTAAAGCAAAGGTAATTTCACATACCTTGTTTTCCATGAGTCTATTTAAGTTCTGAATGAAAACCTTACTAAGATTTATTTTTCTAGGCCAATCTTGAAAAGATCAACCGCGTAGTTGAGGACCAACTCAGTGAAGTGAAGGCTAAGGATGATGAGCATCAACGTGTGATCAATGACCTTTCAGCTCAAAGAGCTCGTTCCCAGACAGAAAATGGTAAATTGATACACTAGCATAAACAATCTATTTTTGTCAGTTTGTCAATATAATATTTTCATAACCAGCAGTGTATGACATCTAAAAACAGAAAAGAATGAAGAAATATTAATACAAAGTATAAACTATAAAAATCTTCACTATGTCACCTCCACTATTACACAATTATCTACAGTTATTATCTATGTAAAGTAAATATTTTGAAAGTGGGACATCTAATGTTTTTCTTTTCATAGGTGAGCTGTCCCGTCAAGTTGAGGAGAAAGAAGCTCTGATTTCTCAGCTCTCCAGAGGAAAGCAGGGATTCACCCAGCAGGTGGAGGAACTCAAGAGACAACTAGAGGAAGAATCAAAGGTATACAGTTAAAGCTGTTTACATTGCATCTGCTAGCAAAGTGATAAGATGATTATTTAGCTGTTTTAACAAGCGCAAAATAAGAAGATAGTAGCACTTACTTTGAGTACCAACTCCAGCTCGGACTCCTCTATATATTATAATATGTATATTGTAGGCTAAGAACGCCCTGGCCCATGCACTTCAATCTTCCCGTCACGATAACGACTTGCTTCGTGAGCAATATGAAGAAGAACAAGAAGCCAAGGCTGAACTCCAGCGTTCTTTGTCCAAAGCCAATGGTGAGGTTGCTCAATGGAGGACCAAATATGAAACTGATGCCATTCAGCGCACAGAGGAGCTGGAAGAAGCCAAGTAGGTTCACAGCCCAACTAATTATTACTCACAATACCTGTTACTTTCAGACAAGAAAATAGTTTCTATGATATATCTTTTCTGTGTACTTTCAGGAAGAAGCTGGCTCAGCGCTTGCAGGATGCTGAGGAACAGGTAGAGGCTGTGAACTCCAAATGTGCCTCATTGGAAAAGACCAAGCAGAGGCTGCAATCTGAAGTGGAGGACCTTATGGTTGATGTGGAAAGAGCTAATGGCGCAGCAGCTGCTCTTGACAAGAAGCAGAGGAACTTTGACAAGGTAAATTTGCCCCTTTAACACTGGGGTATTACAGTTCTGCTGGTTCATATTTTGTTTCACAGATGGAATATTGCATTTTATTGACTTCTTTATTTATTAATAAAGGTCCTGGTTGAATGGAAACAGAAGTATGAAGAGGGACAGGCCGAGCTAGAGGCTGCTCAAAAAGAATCCCGTAGCTTAAGCACTGAAATCTTCAAGCTTAAGAATTCCTATGAAGAGGCCCTGGAACAAGTTGAGACCTTGAAACGCGAAAACAAGAACTTACAACGTATGTTTATTAGATAACGATTTACCCTTTAGTCTTATACTTAATACTTGACTATAAATCAGTGTAATTTAGTGTTGTGAGGACGTTACCAAAAGATTTGGCTACAGTTTATCAAAGCTTTACATACTTATATCATAAATTATTTTAAATATCATATTTTGTAATTTTCACATTTTTCTCCTTCCTTATTTTAGAGGAGATCTCAGATCTGACTGAACAGATTGGCGACACTGGAAAATCTATTAATGAATTAGAAAAGGCCAAGAAACAGACTGAGCAAGAAAAGGGCGACCTGCAGGCTGCTCTGGAGGAAGCTGAAGTATGTTACTATAACTTTTATACATTCTTAAAATTATTCTGTTTAAATTAGTTATTCTTGTAATGTAATTGCATAACATATACTTGCTTCGATAAGTTGTTACAAGAACTGGTTGACTTTGGAAATGTATATGTATATTATGTACAATTAAAACTTATTTACATCTAAATATTTCTTAATTTAACTCTACAGGGATCATTGGAACATGAAGAAGCCAAGATCCTGCGTGTTCAGCTTGAGCTTAACCAAATTAAATCAGAGGTTGACAGGAAGATTGCGGAGAAGGATGAGGAAATTGAGCAGCTGAAGAGAAACAGCCAGAGGGCTATTGACACCATGCAGAGCACACTGGACTCAGAAATTAGAAGCAGAAATGATGCTCTGAGACTGAAGAAGAAGATGGAAGGAGACTTGAATGAACTTGAGATCCAACTCAGCCACGCCAACCGCCAGGCTGCAGAGGCACAGAAACAGCTCAGAAATGTTCAAGGACAACTGAAGGTATTCTTTAAAAACATCAGTATCATAATTTATAACCCTTCTACCATATAATTTCTTTACTTAATTTGTTATATTCATATTACAAATGATCAAGTGATACAATAGTTACACATTACCTTCATAGTTTTGCATTTTTTCCAACAGGATGCTCAATTGCAACTGGATGATGCCGTCAGAAGTCAGGAGGATCTGAAGGAACAGGTTGCAGTCATTGAACGTAGAACCAATTTGCAACAGGCAGAAATTGAGGAATCTAGGGCTGCTCTGGAACAGACTGAGAGATCTCGCAAGATTGCAGAAACAGAACTTCTGGATTCCAGTGAACGTCTTCAGCTCCTGCACTCTCAGGTAAGGTCTTCTGCTGAGCTGCAAGAACATGTAAAACCTAAATTGAAATCATGTGCAATATTAATATTATATTTTCTCAATTAGAACACCAGCCTGATCAACAGCAAGAAGAAGCTTGAAGGAGACATTAGTCAACTCCAGAATGAAGTAGAGGAGACTGTTCAGGAAGCAAGAAATGCTGAAGAGAAAGCCAAGAAAGCCATCACTGATGTAAGTTTACTCCTTAATGCTATGAGTGCACATTTGTCTTTACTGAACTCCAGACTCATTGCTGCTTTATTGTTCTTAAGGCTGCTCTTATGGCAGAGGAGCTGAAGAAGGAGCAAGACACTAGCGCTCACTTGGAAAGAATGAAGAAGAACCTGGAACAGACAGTGAAGGATCTGCAGCACCGTCTGGATGAAGCTGAACAGCTGGCAATGAAGGGAGGCAAGAAGCAGCTCCAGAAACTGGAATCAAGAGTAAGCACATTTTTTCTTTAAAGTACTAAGAAAAATTCTAAATGAATTGCAAAATTTATATCTTTTGTATAATTATCATCCATAGGTCCGTGAGCTTGAAAATGAAGTGGACAATGAACAGAAACGCGGAGTTGAAGCCATCAAAGGTGTTCGCAAATATGAGAGGAGAGTGAAGGAACTGACCTACCAGGTAAAAAAAGAAACACAATAAAATGACAAACCTAGTACACCATGTGACAAATCTATAACTGATAGATTTACTAAATAAACCTACATCATATTTACCATTGTAATGTATAACATGCTTTTTGCAGACTGAGGAAGACCGTAAGAACTCCTGAGACTCCAGGATCTGGTTGATAAACTGCAGCTGAAGGTCAAGGCCTACAAGAGACAGTCTGAGGAATCTGTAAGTAAAATATAGTTTCATAGGTTTTAAGGTTGAAGGTAGACTTTAAAGGGAATCTGTCAGATCAATAATCCATATGTAACTGATATTATTTTCCATTCATTTATTTCTGTTATTTATACTCCCCCCTATCCTCTGTAAATTACAAATAAAGGGATTCATTCCATCTGTCAATCACAGTGAGTGATCACTTAGTTCCCCAGAGATGAATATTTATATAGTGACATCACTGTACTGCACTTCTCTGCAAACACATATCAAAAGTGAAAATGAAAGAACGTGTGAAACACAGAGCTCAGGGGGAGAAGAGAATAGCTGCCTAGAAAGGAATTAATAATAAATGAACATTTACAATCAGCAGTAAAAGCAATGAGTCGGACTAGTGAATCAGCTGCCTGCAGGGTGTGAAGATGCTTATAGCAAGAGAACTACAAAGGTTACAGTAACGATTTTTACATATTCTGAAAGGGCTGCTCAGGCACTATCCAAGGATACTATTAGTATCATACTAAAAAATGACCTGACAGAGTCCCTTTAAGTCCATCTAGTTCAACAGATGGCTTAACATGTAGCAGATATGACTTTTCTAATGTTATTTGCTAACAAACAAAACCAGGATTCGATCATTGATTATTATGTGCTGCTGTTTCCAGGAGGAACAGGCCAATGCCCATCTGAGCCGCTTCAGGAAGGTCCAACATGAGCTTGAGGAGGCTGAGGAGAGAGCTGACATTGCTGAGTCCCAAGTGAACAAGCTGAGGGCCAAGAGCCGCGATGTTGGTGGAAAGGTAATATATCAACATATTTTCATTCATGTGCCATCTATTTCTTTTTAAAAGCTATTTGTTTTTAATATGTTTTTCTCTCATTTTACTTGCAGAAGGAAAGCGAAGAGTAAATATTATAATGACTGAAGATTGAGGAAATCTCCAAATGGGAACTTCTCAGTCTCTAATGTTGTCTTTTGTTTGTCTCGTTAATAAATTTCATATGTGAGCCTTTTAAAATTGTGTCACCCATCATTTGTGCAGCCAACGATTCACACAAGTTTAACACAATGGCAAACTGCATTTTTGTGCCCTTAAAACTGGTTGAATAATTAATTCAAGTGACTTCGACATTTTCACTTAAATGCACATATTTAAGGTTAGAAGTCATTTTTGGATATCTATAAATTAATTTAGTCAGGTAATCATTGTCATTAATGAAATATATTTAATGAAAATTATTTCTAATCCAAATTAGCAGAGGTTTTCTTCAGTTATATCATACATACAATACTTTCTGTTTTAAACCTGGATGTTTCCATTTATTAAAGTTAAAGGAAACCCCTCAGCTTATTTATGCCCCCTAAGCTATCACTATCTGTACCTGCGGCTTCATAGTCCTGTTCTAAGCGTCCCTCTCTGAGCTAATATTGTAGTGTTAAAGTGGAAATATTGCATTTATACACTTACATTCTTGTTATGTATATGAGGCAGTGACTAGACACCTTAGGGGACATAAACGATCTAACAGGTTAATAGTTAACAGTTCATCTGAATTTCCGAAAATACTAACAGGACCTGTGTGATGTCACAACTATAAATGGCAGAGCTAAGTCTCCATAGACCTTAATGATTTTGCTGGCTTAGCCCCGCCCACTATAATCACTGGTCATGACATCACACAAGTCCTTTATACATAGAAGTTGGCATTGAGTTAAAGGGAACCTGTCAGATCGTTTATGTCCCCCAAGGTGTCTAGACACTGCCCCGGTTACATAATAAAATGTAGGTTTATAATTGCTTTTTATCAATTTTAACATTACATTATTGACTGAGACAGGGATGCTTAGAATAGCACTATGAAGCTGCAGTAACATAGCTTGGGAGCATAAACGAGCTGACAGGTTTACTTTAACACTTTAAAGAATCAAAATCTAGTTGGACTCACACATCTGAATTTTATATGTTGGAGCACGAATTTGAGTTCCAGATTTGCTATCCCAAAGTAACTTAAACTGCAAGCTTTCATCACACCTACTGTGAAAAATCAGGTTTTTTTCTGTTAAATGTTGGCAATAATTTTTAACATTTTTTTCATATCCCGCTCATTATTGAAAAAAATTGTAATCTTGTTATTTTCACACTGATCACTTGGGCTTTTTTAGGCTCGTATTTCCTGACTTTTCAATTAAGGTTTTCAGCAAGATTCCATATAATCAGAGGCAGGATTACAATGACTGATAAAACCTTTACACACAGCTGATAACACAGGATCCAACAATTACAAATGGCGATATCACAGCTCCCCTTCTTACACAATGACCTTCACACACATTAGGGTACTGTCACACTTGGCGACGCACCAGCGATCCCACCTGGCAGGGATCGCTGGTGCGTCGCTACGTGATCGCTGGTGAGATGTCAAACAGTCAGATCTCACCAGCGACGCAGCAACAATACGGAAGTCGTTGGGAGCCTGTCACTCTCGGGCGTAGTATTGAGATCGTTGGTTGTTGTCCCTGTCAAACATAGCGATGCAGCGTTCCCAGCGGGAGTGCGACGACCAAAAAATGGTGCAGAATGGTTTGTAATGATCAGCGATCTCACAGCGGGGGCCTGATCGCTGCTATGTGTCAAACGTAGCGAGATCGCTGTTGAGGTCACTGTTGTGTCACAAAACGTTTGACAGAGCAGCGATTTCGCTAGCGATCAGCACTCCTTAGTTCGACGCTACAACGTTAAATATATGGATGGGGTCTGACCATTGTAATAATGTACGTGTGGTTTCCTGAAACAACAAGAGGTTAGAGTGTCATAAAGCCCCAGTAACCATTGTGGAAATGACAAGCGTATTTTATTTTAATTCAGATAATGAACAGGAAAAATAACAAAAAATTGCAAAAGATATACGAGACAAAAACCTGATTTAAACAATAGGTAATTTTTTTTATGATAACTTCCCTTAAAGCCTACATCACCCAATACATAGCTCTCAACCATGCCCTCTTGTGTTCTCTGAGAGAGCAGCTGCCAGACTTTTCTGGCGGTGACTTGTCTCACTGATAACAGGAGGATTGACAGTCTTAAATCATGTATAGGAGCACTCATACACATTAAACTGTCGGCTAAGAACACCAATATTGGAAGGTTCAGCACACATCAGTCTAATGTGAATGTTGGTTTGTAAATCTGTCAGGTACGAAAATCTCATGACCTTCTCTCAATCTATCCAAAAATGTATACATTCACTTGCCATTTCCAGCCTGTTTCCTCTACTTACCCTCACTTATCTCCATATCAGCTCAGGTGTAACGTGAAATCATGTAGGGCAAAATCTGGCTACAGATAAAAATACAGTAACATTTACAAACCATTTGGCATCTAAGTTCATATAAATATAATAGCCAGGTGGCATGAGGAAGACTCCTGCAAGAGCTCCTACCGCTTCGTTGTGCTCTGGGGAAATGTTCCAGCTCATTCAACCCCCGGGACCCTCACAGAGAAAGGATACGGCGTTGGACTGGCTAATTCAGAGTGGGAAGCCGGAAGCAAAGATCACAGGAGCTGCAGTAATGGCGCCAACATGTCGTATGTCCGGAGTGGTCCTAAGAGTGGAGGAGAGCCCAGCGGCAGCAGCGTGGTATTGCAACCCCTAGAGGGCCCTGAGAGATGAGGGCCCTGCTGTATCAGACTAGAGGGAGACTATGGGAGTGAACTCCCTTGGGGGTGTGTCATTTAGAACTGCATTCTGGGCATGCACAGTTCAAAAACCTGGATCCAGCGGATCCGGGTTACATAGAGCCCCATTTTAAATCAACCCGTAGTTCACCGAATCCGGGTGCTTCCGGCTTTTGTCACATAGACTAAAAAATGCACCAAAATGCGTTTCTGGTCTCAGTGAAAAAAAATTAGTGACACCTGGATCCAGAGGAAACACGAAGAACTGGATGCAAAGTCAATGGGGCCAAAAAATGATGCGGGTGCATCCAGTTAAAGTGGATACCCACAATGGCAAAAAAATGCCAAGGTGAAACCAGCCTTAGTTCATTTTTGTGCACTTGATCATTAACATGAAAATGTGGATTTTTCCCAGTTAAATTCCCTCAATCATACATAAGAGCAGATGTTTACATACTGTCACTATTACAGGCCTTTATCAGCCACAACTAAAGTACCTGAGGGAACCAGAGATCTGCAACACAAGAACGGACGACACAACATAATCAAGAGTTGTTAGTTTTGACATTTAAGAAATTACAGAGGTTGCAATGATTTTTTTCCTAAATTCTGAAAAGTTGTTTCAGCTGCATTCAACTATATTCTATGTTTAGATCTGTTTAGTTCACAGCAATGAAAGAGGAATATGTAATTTATAAATAATAATGATACTCATCAGCATCATGTACATAGAGTGGTAACATACTCCACAAAATTATTAAAATGCCTTACACAAAATTAGCAAGTTGTTTTTCAGCAGCTGAACTCAAACTCTTAACATGTGCTGTCAGCAAGAGATTTGTAGCCACGGCAGGGGCCACTGACTGTCGGGGAATTCCAGAATGGTTCAGCACACGTCAGTCAGTTGCTTCCTTTGTTTCCTTTGTAATGAAAACAAGTTTCCAAGTCTCAATGAAGTGTAGTAAAATTAATGTGGCATTAATTAGATATTGATTCAGACACCAATCTTTGGATTGTTCTTTTATTCTTATAAAGAGATGCAACCCCCGACTGCATGGGTTTGTCAACATGCACCTGTGGGTCCTCCTTCATAGGAAGAATAATGTGGGGCAATGTCTGGGTGATCTTTCCCTGAGGCACCTACCTATCCACCCTGATAGCAAGAGCCTCCAAAAACTCCAGAGTTGCATATTGAGCCATAGAGTCCTGAATTGGGATGTGCGAACTCGATTTGTAAATTCTGGGTCCATACTAAACACCTAGTGTTCGACCACAGGCCCCAAACTCAGACTTTCCTGGGAAGTCATGTTACAGTTCAGGTTCGATTCAGGGGCAGTGATCTGTAAAAAGAAAGAAAATAGTGATTAAACAGCAGCTCATACTTCCTGGTGTCCGGGCGTCCGGCCACTTATACGTCCAGGGCCGATCATTGACTTCCTGGGTATTCACTTCTGAAGGGAGGAACATCCAATCACAGACGCTGTGATAGAGAGTGGGCATCTGTGATTGGCTAGTGGAGTAACCTAAAAACAGCCCATACATTTTAGCATAGTAGATGCTAGACTATATGGGCTGTTTACAGGCTACTCCAGCAGCCAATCAAAGACACCCATTTTATGGGACAGTGTCTATGATTGGATGTCCCACCCCTCAACCACTGACTGACATCATAGTAGTGTAAAAATAAATGATTTAAAAAAATTAAATCTCAGCACAGATAAAGCAGACAGCTATGGGCTGCCACCCCCAGCTGCCTAGCTTTAAAATATAGCTGGCAATTAAAATATAGGAAAGCCCATTTTTTTAAATTATTTAAATAAACAATTAAAAAAAAATGTGTGGGCTTCGCCCTATTTTTGATTGCCAGTGAAGGTAAAACCCAGACAGCTGGGGCTGTGATTCTCAGCGTGGTAAGGCACAAGTGTTCTGGCCACCCGCGCTGAAAATTTCAGCCTTCAGAAAATGGCACATTCAACCGTAATGCCATTTTAAGGGGCTTACCTGGGTCTTCCAGCGGCCCTGGTTGCAATGCCATGCTGGGTAATAAAGGGGTTAATGCCAGCTTTGTATTGGCAGCTGGTACCAAGCCTGAGATTCATAAAAATGGGCCAATTTAGACCCGCCGATTATGAATCTCTAGTTAACATTATAAAAAAAAAAACACAGAGAAAAATCTTTTAATTGCAATAAAAGACAAAAGACATCCCTGGTTACCAACTTTAATAACCCCAAATCCAACCCTCTGACAATAATCCACAGGCCGACACACAGGAATGTCCAGTTACCATGCACGTCGCCGAGAAAACAAGTTCGGATGTGCCCGTGGTGACAACAGTCGGGTTCATCCAAATTTTTAGCTGATGCGTCAGCTGTGAACTCGGATGACCCCAATGAACTGCATCATGGTAAACAGCTGTAAAGTGAGCGAGAGAAGCGCTCATTTTAAGGCTGGGATCCAAGTGCCGTGATGCAGTTCATGTGGGTCATTCGAATTCACAGCTGACACGTCAGCTCTGAACTCAGAAGAACCCAACTCTAACATCATTACGAGCACATACAAAATAATTTTCTCAGGGGTGTGCGCCTGTGCGTTGGCCTGTTGATTATCATCAGAGAGTTTATTGTTGGGTTATTAAAGATGGGAACCAGGCATGTCTTTTGTGTTTTATTGCAATTAAAAGATTTTTTCTCCGTGTTGTGTTTTTTATATTGTTCACTAGAGATTAATAATGGGTGGGTCTAACATTCGCCCTGACATTATGAATCTTGGGCTTAGTGCCAGTTGCCAATGCAAATCTGGCATTAACGCCACCAGGGCTGCTGGAAAACCTGGGTAAAGTGCCTGAAAATGGCACTGCGGATGAATGCGCCATTTTCAGAGGTGGCTTCAGGCTGTGATGTTCAGCGTGATGGGCCAGAATGCTTGGGCTTTACCACACTGAGACTCTCAGCCCCCAGCTGCCTGGCTTTTACCTTGGCTGACAATCAAAAATAGGACGAAGAACACACATTTTTCAAATAATTAAAAAATAATAATGGGCTTTCCTGTATTTTGATTGACAGCCAAGGTAAAGCCAAGCAGTTGGGGGTTGCAGCCCGTAGCTGTCTGCTTTATCTGTGCTGGGAATAAAAAAATACAGTGAAGTGCTGCATCAGTTTTTGACAATTATTAATTTTTACAGTACTATGATGTCAGGCACTGGGTGAAGGAGGGAACAGCCAATCACAGACGCTGTCACAGAGGATGGGCTTCTGTGATTAGCTGTTGGAGTAACCTGAAAAGATTCCATAATTTCTAGTATCTGTCACGCTAGAATGTATGGGCTGTTTCTAGATGACTCCAACAGCCAATCACAGATGCCCATTGTCTGCGACAGTGTCTGTGATTGGCTGTTGCGATCCTCTGCAGTGAATATCCAGGAAGTTAATGAGAGACCCAGGAAGTACAAACAGCGGATGCCAGTAAGTATAAAACTGATGTTAATCACTATCTTCTTTCTTTTTACAGCCCCCATCTCATAACTTTAAAGTCTACATTCGGACTCATGTTCGAGTTACGTTTGGACCCAAACTCGGACTTTAAAAAAAGTCCAGTCGGGTCCACCGAACACGAAATCGGCGGATTCGCCCATCACTAGTCTTGAAGCCTATCACACAAACCCAGACAAAAATGACTCTTAAGGACAGGGTCATTTCAACTGAGTATTAGTTGCCTAATTCTGGAACTCCAAACAGATGGACGCACTTTCTGCTGGAGCCTTCAGAGTTTATACTCCGCAAGGGAGACGCCATCAGGGTCACCATGCACATGGGCAAAAGCCTCAAAAAACCTTGCAACTGACCGAAAAGAAAGAGAATTGGTTGTCAGAGAGAAGGCCCGGGACTGGAGAATCCAATGTCCACTTTCTGAGAAACGAGGGCAGAGCCTGAAATAAAATTTCTAGGCGTCTTGGAAGACAATAAATATGTCTATCCCCTCAGAAAACCTGTCAAGGAGGGCAAATTGGGGTTCTGCCTCGGAATGGGCAAGAACTAAGACCAGAAAAACTCCAATTTGCTGCAGCTGTTGCAAAACCAGCGACCACAGACCAGTAACCTCATCAGTAAAGGTCTGGATCAGGCGTGCAAAAGCAGCAGCCTGAGCCATAAGGGCTCAGAAAAAAAATGTTAGGGCCAGTTATGTCACTCCGTGACTACTGGGGTTTCTCCCGACAGCAGGGAACCCCAGAAAAGGACAACCACACACAAGGGAACAATGGGGACACACTAACAATGGTGGGCCTTGATGGTAAGGAGTGGTGGATGGGACACTTCCTGCACTCACCTGAAGCTGAACCCTAAGCTCCCTATCGATCCTATATGGGTTCTTTCACCCCATCACCAAGCAGGATACCTAGTCCCTCGCCAGCCCTGAACTTACACCAGGACTACAGACTGCAATGCTTCCAACAGATAAACAACAAGGCAGCAAAGGCTAAATCTGCAGCACAACCTTTCTCCTCTGTGGCACATAAGGAAAAGTGAATTCTTCAAAACCGGCACCCTCTGCTGATACAATGGGCTACCCATTTGAACTATAAAATTTCTCCAAATTCTGAACTTCTATCATTAGGCTTAAAATCTTTGATTTTATCCAACAGAGCAATTATTATACATAGTTTAAACTAAACTATTGAGTAAGAGTAGGTGGAAAGACAAAATTACTCCCACCATTTCAGAAGTGACTGACCGATTGACCTTACACCATGAATATGAAAAGAAATATGCCACAGACAACGGTTTGTTTGCACCATATCAAAAAAGATGGAGTATTTGGCTCCACAATTCCACTACTACCAGATAGCTACATCCAAGAAATAATACTCTTTCCATTTTGCCATTTTCCTCTGAATATTCCTTCACCTCCACCTCCTTTTTTTTTTCTTTTTTGTTGGTAGTCATGATATTATGATATATTGTTTTGTCTTATGAATTATACCGTTTGATATAGTGTCTTAAATAAGTGTTATTCCCCAATCCTTCATTCTTATTTCCTCCTTCCTATACTCTCGTACCCTCCCTAATAAAGCAGTTACCCCAAGTTGCCCCTCAATTCTTACCCCACCCCCCGTTTAGTTGGGTTATATATAGTGATAACATAAATATATCTCTACTTTGCTGCATTGAACAACTATCAAATATAATTGCTATATGTTGCACTTGCACTTTTGAGATTGCAGTTTGGATGTCATTTCCGTTTTGATATCTTTATGCACTGGTCACTTTACTGGACGATTGTCCTTGTTGAGAGTAGAACTACTATAATCATAAAGTTTTCCTGTTCTCTCTATATACATCTACTGTGCATTTTTGTTCGGGGTCCTTGCATGGACACCCTGGTTATGTATTTACCATGTATCTTGATGTACACTGTTGATCATGGCTACATTTGCTTAAGGTGATATATGTCTTTCTATGACACCTCTTTTTTAAGCTAAATAAAGAAGCTGTAGTTTACTGCATGGTACTCCTTTTTCTCTTTGGTTTATATCAAATATAATAAAAGTTCCTGCTAGTGGCTTGAAACATGGTAAGAGAAATTATAACAATTTGAACAGTATTTATAATTAACACCTGACTATCTCCCTTTTTCATTCTGTAGTCCCTTTCCACTTCTCATAGATATTTTGGAATAATATGTGTTTCACAACTTAATTTTCCCTTTCCCCTATCCTTTTATTAAATAACAAATAAAATCATTGAAACAAAGAGTCCTTGAAAAGTTTCTGTGGAAAAAAAACATTAAAGAGGTAGTTCACTACAATGTATGGTGGCCACATCGATTTAAGCTATGAAATAAGTATTTTTCCATATAACCTCTATTTTCAATTGTGCCTGTGAATGGCGCTATCGCTGTCCACTCATCACTATCACGTATCCCCACCTGCCGCTTCCTCTGATGTGCGGTGATGTCACGTCAACTCCCAGAATTGCAAGTTGACCCGCATCACAGAGACGGGATCCAGTCTCCACCGGACTGGGTGGAGTTTCTTTGCACATCTCAGCCCAGCATCGCGTGCCTTTCGCCATTAGTGCTTTTATTAACTGAGCGCCATGATCCTGAGATGTGACATGCAACAAAGCTCCACCCAGCCCAGTGGAGACTGGATCCCGCCTCGGTGATGCTGGGCGAACTTCCAATTCCAAAAGTTAGCGTGACATCATCAACATCAGAAGCAGATGCAACTGGGGTGATGAGGATGAGTGGACAGCGATAGCGCTGCTCACCGCCACAATTGAAAACAGAAGGTATTTGGAAAGACTTATGTCACAGCTTTACATCAATGTGGCCACTAAACATTGTGAGGGACCACTTCTTTAAGTATGAGTCTAAAATAGCCCAAGAAGCCACTGTGAAAATTGCACCAGGGCTGAAGAGTTGGAGTCGGTGCCCATTTTGAATGGAGTCGGATTCAGGGAAATTGAGGTGTCAGAGTCGGATATGTAGCTTACTGACTTCACAACTATGGTTATGGAGTCAAAGTCTTGGAGTCGGTATCCATTTTGTTGAAGTTTGAGTCGGATTCAGGGAAACTGAAGAGTCAGAGTTGGATGTTTCTGCAGGACAAAGTACCTCGTGGTCCGAGCTGCTGTCTTTGTATGATGGAAAAACCAGAGACACCGGTATGCCTGGATATGGTAGTAGCTAGTTTACCTGTGGAGGTAGGTCCTTGTAGCAGCTGTATTGTTCTGAGCGATCACGCCGGTTGTGTGCTACACAACCCTATCAGGTGAGCAGTTCCTAGATTCCACCTTAATAATCCTGTCTCCTAAGGATAAGACCCTATATGCGCATTCTCACCCCTATTCTAGAGTTGGATGTTTGGCTTACCGACGCCACAGCCCTGCTCAGGACAATATCCCTTCCAGTCAATCAAATATAAGAGATTCACATGAGCCTTCTTACTGTCCAAAATATAGTTGATCTCATATTCTGTGTTTGGATCGGATGCAGAAGCAGGAACTGTCTTGACCAAAGGAGAGAATTTATTAGCACCAGGGAACGTAGTAGAGACATAAATGATTTTTAGTGCAGGGAGTAGTTTTAAATCGAAAGTGTCTTGATTAATTTGTTGAATAATTTGGAGTGGGCCAATGAACTTTGGAGCCAACCTTTTGCAAAAAATATTTAAATAAATGTTTTTGAATAAAAAAACAAATTGTACCTTAGAGAGCGATGATAGGATCAGCACTCTCATCTGCTATTGCTGCTGTAAGATGGAAGTCAAGATGTTCTGAAAGCCATGAGAGACATGATGAAGTAGACTTATAGGTACAATTGGCATGGAAGATGGAGTTTCTTGGCCATACATGGTACTAAATAGAGATTTCAAAGAAGATTCTGAAAATAATTGTTGGAGGCAAAGCTGACCAATTGTATTGATGGGTGTTGAAGAAAATTGGTTAATATTGCTTCATGGACTGATTGATTCTCTCTTCTGCCCATTAGATTAGTGATGATAGTTTGGAGAGAGGTCCCAGGAGAGTGTAAGGTGTTCTCCAGAACTGGGAAACAAATCACACACCAAGGTCAGAGGCCATGGACCTTGAAGCCAGTGGAACTGAAAAATTGTCTATAAAAAACATGTGAGCTAACTGTACAACAGATTGACACTCTCACAATAAAGTAGACTGTGAGCCCTCGTGGACAGGGTCCCTGCCCCTCCTGCACCTGTACGTCCTGATCGCCTAGATTTAGCGTACTTGTTCTTGTCTCCCTTATCCTCGTGTAAAGCGCCATGGAACCCAATGGCGCTATATAAATAAATAATAATAATAATGAAACAAAACAAAGCATCTTGGAGAAGTGATTCATTAACATTAAGGGCGCCTTCACACTGGCGTTCGGCACCGCAGCGTATGGACTGCATACGCATCTGCAGTGACGAACGCAGACATTTTCATGTGGACGCAACAGTGATGGGTCTGCATGCGGTCACATGAAAATGCTCCTAGAAGGCATTGCCTGATGAGCCCGGCTGTCAAGAGGGGAGACAGGGGACCCGAAGCAGCTCCATTCTCTCAGAGCCGGGCATTGAGAGAATGGATTCCAAAGTGATCCGCACAGTTTGTCTGCGTGTCCTGCGGATGGCCGTGCGTCTCATTGCCCTCCATGTATGATTTGTACGCCTGCAGAGCCGTGCGTACAAATCATACATTCTCGGCCGCACAGAAAATGCAACATGTTGCGTTTCTGAGCGCCGAGAATCAGCGCATGCGGACGTGAACGCGGCCATCCGCAGGGCACTGCATACACCGTGCGTCCCCATGTTAAACATGGGGATGGACGATGCATGCGGTCTGCTCGCGTTCACCCACCGAACTACGCTGCGGCGGGAAACGCCAATGTGAAAGCGCCCTAAGACAGTAGTGAACCCTTGCACCTCAGGAAGATCAGTACAGTAACAAAGTCCATAGAATCTCGGGCCAGGTTTCTTGTGGAATAAGGAGCTGAAGAAGACTCAAAGGCACTTGAAGTGAGTTTGATGTCTTGTCTCCATTTGAAACCACACGTATAATTAAAGAAGGGAGTTCAGTAGTTCGTTACCATCATGATGGTTTAAGACAGGAGCAGTAGAAAAACAAGATTTAAGTTCTTGGAAGGCTTGAATAGCAGAATGTGATGAGTCCTGGGAATTTGTGCCCGTCTGAGTTCGGACAATAGGAGAAGCAACCACTTAAGAGTATGTTTTATTGAATGTCCAGTAATAATTTGCAAAGGTGCGGAATCTTTAAAGGGCTTTGAGAAGAATGGTTTGTAACCACTCACAAATAAATACATGTTTTTGGATCCATATGTAGACCTCCACATTAAATGATGTATCCCACACATGGTAATCAATGATGCTCAAAGACATACAGTATTTCTCCAACTTGACATAATGGTTGTTGCTGTCATAGTGTCTTCAAAATGAAGTGGACATAAAAATGATGAGAATTTATATATCTGGAAAAGTTTAGTATGTCTTTCATATAGAGTAGGAGGTACCAGTAAAAGACTAGATTACAGAAAATAAGTGGCCCTAATGGAGGACACCCCCTCTGCTAGCCAACAAAAATGTTCACCTCGAGTAGTTGCTGAAAGAGCATTACATGACATTTAGATGAATAACTTAATTTAAGACATGGACAAAACTAGTCTCCACCAGAGTAGGACCCACTCTTACTTTTGGGATTAAAGTAGTGAGTCTCTAATGGGAGACCCCCCTTGCCTACAAATATATCCTATTTCGGGATATCCTGTCTGTTTGAGATACTTTCAAATGTAGAATTATTTCTCTAATTCTTTTAAGATATTGCTATTTTTCTATAATTGTTTTCCAATAAGTAAGAGTACCGACATAATGGGTAGCACCAACATACCCAAAGGGCACACTTAAAAATATAGAAAGCACAACTTATATAACACAACATTTCTGGCCAAATACCATTCAATTCAGTGTTACTTGAATTAAGTGATTATAAATATATTTGTACCTATGTGGTGGAGTTGTATTATTATTCAAGTTTGGGATTGCAGCTATCTATATTTTCCTTGAAACTATATGTGAAACATATAATGTATATGCTGTAGAAGGGATCAGTTGCATCCAGACCTCCTGTTACATTATGCGGGTTATTTTTACTTATGATGGACTGACTATTTGGGCTTGTTGTACACTTAAGGAAATCTGAAGACACTGCCTTTTCTGCAGAAAGCTGAGTAGGCAGAGGGCTGCTCTATATAAGCAAGCTAGTAGGACCTCCGTTGGTCACATCTGAGTTGGTGGTAAGTGCTGTGCCCTATGCCTGTCATATCTGTGTTGGGATATTTTGGATATCTGAAATGGAATAAAAAAACATCCATCTGTCTCTGTAAAAGCCAACTACGAAAAATAGAGACTTGAGTTTTTTTTTTATAATTTAGTCAATTATATTGATATCACCAAGGTCCTTATAGAAATAATGCTCGAATACAGATAATCATCTACATTTACGTTAACTTTAAAATAGTTTGAACATACTTTTATTAATAATTATATTTTGCCTGCTTTCATAATTTTCCATAGTATGAAACTTACTTGAAATGTTTGCATTTTTTTCTCTAAAGGGGGTGAGCACCAAAAATTTCTCCATCGTCTGTCAATAAAAGGTGAGTCACTGTGATAGATAGATACATAGATAGATACATAGATAGATAGATAGATAGATAGATAGATAGATAAATAGAGATAGAAAAAACAGCAGCAATGCCTGGTGGGTGCAGTTCAACCTCGCTTTCTTCAAGGCTTTCAATACATACGAAGTAAGATACGTTGCAGCACTTCAGTCTGGATGATCACTTTATGCCTTTAATCCGGCCACAAGTACAGGGAATGGCTACGTTTCAGACACATGCATCCTTTGTCCAGCCTGTCCAGGACGCATGTGTCCGAAACGTAGCCATTCCCTGTACTTGTGGCCGGATTAAAGGCATAAAGTGATCATCCAGACTGGAGTGCTGCCACTTATCTTACTTCGTATAGATAGATAGATAGATAGATAGATAGATAGATAGATAGATAGATAGATAGAAGAAAAAATAGAGGCAGCACTTCCTTCAAATTCAGTCATATGGGCTTTATTCCCAGGAACCGCAACATTTCGGCCGACCGTATGGTCTTTCTCAAGTAGTATCTTATACTTAGTATTTGATACTGCTTGAGAAAGACCATACGGTCGAAACGTTGCGGTTCCTGGGAATAAAGCCCATATGACTGAATTTGAAGGAAGTGCTGCCTCTATTTTTTCTTGGATCTGTAATACCAATGTGGTTAGGGGGCTTTGCACCTGTTAAATAACAGTTGTGCTGTTTTGTTTTTTTGATGATAGATAGATAGATGAAAAAAGGGGATTGCAGCACTCCTCCAGTGCTGCAATCTCTTTTCATTAGTCTGTATACATGGGACTCTGAAACAGGATTGATGTTTTGCACCCTGTGTTACCTTATCTTGCATAGATAGATAGATAGACAGACAGACAGGCAGACAGACAGACAGACAAAGTAGTTGCAGCACTCCAATTCAGATGTATCTTACACCTTTATTCCAGCCTTGGGTACAGTCAGGCTATGTTTCGGGCCCACACACCCTTCTTGCAGGACAGATAGATAGATAGATAGATAGATAGATAGATAGATAGATAGATAGATAGAAGATAGTCATAGCTAAGACTATGTTCACATGTCCAGTAGTTATTTCCAATCATTAATCTGTTTTAGGATGCCAAAAATGGAAAATAAAGCATAAAGTACAGGATCCATTCATATGAATTGGGGAAGAAATGTATTACAATATCCTCTTTTTGACGCAATCCATTTTTTAACTGGACTGAAACAATTAAGTCTGTCCGGTCAAAAAAATCGGACAGTAACTTGATCTATTGCTTTAATATTGATGTCAATGGGAAAAGGATCATAGTGTATTGTTATCCATCATCTGTTAACTGATCCATTTTTGAACACATGCCCCAGCCCAAAACATTAGAGGGGCATAAAGGCACGAATGTAAACCAGAAACCAAAATGTGCATATATTGTTGCTCTTTTTGTAAATGATCCATTTAATATGGATCAGTTCCAAACAGACGACATTGGACATGTGAACAGAGCCTAAGTCAATACACAAATATGTACCTCCAGTCATCCAGAAAAAAAAGAAATATAGTGCAGGAGCTCGCAGAATAATTACTTTCCTTATCCATTTTGGCCTTATTTGCACTGTGACATTAGTTATCTCCATGGTTTCTGTCTCGCTGTACAATCACGTTACATTCTACAACAATAAAGACAGAAAACTTACAATACTGTGTGAACCATGGTGGGATCACTAATACTAAAGCAAAATCACAAAAAAAGTAAAATGAAATTATACAATAATGTAAAATTGTGGAAGCTCTGTACGTCCGACACTCAATATATATTTCATTAATTGCTTCAGTATAACATTGCTAGTGATGTCAGATCACTGTTTTTACTTCTCTGTGGTTTTGTTTGTTAATTCAGCTACTTGTGAATCTAATTGACAACTTATTTGGTGGGACCCTCAAAAAAACATCACATCATTGAAAGATCTGTGACATACCTAGATACAAACTATATAATATCTAGTAATTAGAATTAATCTCTAAGGAAATAAAGCATTTTTTGCTTTTTTTTATCACTGCAGTAAAGAATGACATAATAATCTTTGACTATGATATTCATAATACCTTTGAAAAATCCTTATTTTAAACTACTTAAAACCTGATTAAAATATAAATGATCAATAATTATACAATTAGCATTTCTGTTAAAATACAGTGCTGACAGCTGTCATAGGTGTGTTCAGTTTGTCAGAGCAGCTGTGTAAATGCAATTAAACACAAACACCTCTTTTCGTTTTTGGAAAATCCCTGCACCTGAAAATCTAAAGTATATTATAGTTTGTAAATTGGCATTAAAATTGCTGATCCAAGCACAATTCCCCACACTGATAAAACACAACATGACAGTATAGATACCTCCACTTTGTGCCCATAAAAATCTATTTCCTACTCTAAATGTGTAAAGAATTCACTGACCGATAAAAGTAAGTGTTTTGTCATGTACTTTGGACTACTAGAGTACTTTGCAAATATTTTTGGTAGTGGGATACATATAAGGAACGCTACTTCATCACTGCTTTATAGTTTTGGACTTTGATTGAAACATAAGTGAATGAAAAATATAAAAAAAAAATGTCTTTCAGAAACCAGCCACCATGGGTGACGGTGAGATGGCCTGCTTTGGCGAAGCCGCCCAGTTTCTCCGTAAGACAGACAAGGAGAGACTGGAGGCTCAGAACAAACCTTTTGATGCCAAGAACACCTGCTTTGTGGATGATCAAAAGGAACTGTATGTGAAATGTTTGGTCACTGCTCGGGAAGAAGGAAAAATCACCGTGAAGACTGACGATGGAGGGTAATTATTATATACAATATAGATCCCTAATAAATTAAATGCTGCACAATCTAGAACATCACTAAAGTATTGTGTTCTTTCCAGACTGTAACTGTAAAAGAGGCTCAAGTTTACCCCCAGAATCCTCCAAAGTATGACAAAATTGAAGACATGGCCATGATGACCCATCTGAATGAGGCTTCTGTGCTTTATAACCTCAAAGAGCGTTACGCAGCCTGGATGATCTACGTAAGTCTGACAGGTTCCGATTTGTGAAACCTAGGAGACCATCAGAAAACGATTACACTTGAAGTTGCAATATATTTTATAAAACATAAATCTAATATCAAAACATTAAGATAGTGAAAATCTTTCATCCGTGTATTATAACTCCCAGGAGAGCGTGTACAATCTGGTCTTCGACTATCAATAATACCAACTGGGATAAGCTCTAAAAGTTATCTTTTGTTGGCTTTAGATGGCCTATTTTTACTCAAGATTACTTACATCCTTTTAGTTAATATATATAATATATAATCCCTACCTGGTGATAATAACTGTATCCTGGGTTCTTTATGTCCTTTATGACAGATATAAACAGTCATACTTAATATATTTTACTCATATGGTGCAAAATGTTTTTGCCTAAAGTGTTTTGTATAACTATTACAGACCTATTCTGGGCTTTTCTGCGTCACTGTCAACCCCTACAAGTGGCTGCCAGTATACGACCCTAAGGTGGTAGCCGGCTACAGAGGCAAGAAGCGTATGGAAGCCCCACCACACATCTTCTCCATCTCTGATAATCGCCTACCAGTTCATGTTAACAGGTGAAAAAATTTACATATTAAACAGTAGTCCCACATGCCATTTGATAATATATTTGACCCGTTACATTCATTTTGACAGATCGTGAAAATCAGTCTGTCCTGATTACGTAAGTACATAATGTTAATTACATATTTCTCACAAATACAATGTAATTGACATCTACATAATCATGATTTATTTGATCTCCTCTTCATCCCAGTGGAGAATCTGGTGCTGGAAAGACTGTGAACACAAGCGTGTCATCCAGTACTTTGCAACAATTGCAGCTATTGGGGATAGTGGAAAGAAGAAGGAGCCCACCAACCAAATGAAGGTAAATTCTAGAATAAAGGAATCTTAGCTCACACTAGAAAAATAAAGGTATTTTTGGTTTATAACAAAACCAGCAATGTAACAAAAAAAGTATTGGACAGCTTCTGTTATTGAGACCTACTAAAGGATTTATAATAGATGAACACAAATATATCCTAATCAAAAACATGTTATACATAAAGCTGAATACACTAAGTCATTGTATTACATCTTCTAGGGAACTCTGGAGGATCAAATTATCCAGGCTAACCCTCTACTGGAAGCCTTCGGTAATGCCAAGACCGTGAGAAATGACAATTCCTCTCGTTTTGTAAGTATTATAAGTGCAGGTTCACACACACAACTTAAAACTTTCTCAAAATTCTTCATAGTCTGTAAACTCTGTCCTACGTCTCGTTTAGGGTAAATTTATCAGAATCCATTTCGGAACCACAGGAAAACTGTCTTCTGCTGATATTGAAACATGTAAGAATTACTAAATTCTATATGTTTCTCTTACATATTGTCACTTATGACATATACTTCAATGTCACTTTCTATATAAAATTACAGATCTGCTAGAAAAGTCCAGAGTAACATTCCAGCTTTCCGCTGAAAGAAGCTACCACATCTTCTACCAGATCATGACAAACTTTAAACCAGAGGTTGTTGGTAAGTTTAGTGTCTAATAACGACTTGAATCTAGAGGAACGTAACAACATTACCAGACATTACTATGTAATCCCAGGTGTATTCAATGCACAGATCACTAAAACATGTCTTAATCAGTAACTGGATAACTTTCTTCTATTTAGAGATGCTTCTGATCACCACCAACCCATATGACTACCCTTGGATCAGCCAGGGTGAAATCACTGTGAAGAGTATTAATGATGAAGAGGAATTGGTAGCCACTGATGTAAGTGTGTACTACTTCATATATAGTATCGCTGTGAAATGTGATATATGTCAGTGGTTGATGTTTTCATGCTGACTTTGATTTTCTAACAGACTGCTATTGACATCTTGGGATTCACACAAGACGAAAAGATGGGCATCTACAAAATGACTGGTGCCGTCATGCACAATGGTAACATGAGATTCAAGCAGAAGCAGAGAGAGGAACAGGCTGAGCCAGACGGCACTGAAGGTTGGCACTCCGTATTAAATATGTAATAGGATAAATGATTTATTCCATTAATATCCACTTATAATAACACACTTCTATATATTCTAATGAAGTTTCCGACAAAGTTGGGTACTTGATGGGCTTGAACTCCGCTGACTTGCTTAAGGCTTTGTGCTACCCAAGAGTAAAAGTCGGTAATGAATTTGTCACCAAGGGACAGACCGTGCAACAGGTACACTAACATTAATATTGCAAATGAGAATTGGACCATTTTATTAAACAAGTTGTGCTAAACACTGTTGTGATTTCTACTTTAGGTGTACAATGCCGTCGGTGCCCTCAGCAAGTCCGTCTTTGAGAAACTGTTCTTGTGGATGGTCACTCGTATCAACCAACAGCTGGATACAAAGCAGCCCAGACAATTCTTCATTGGTGTGCTGGATATTGCTGGATTTGAAATCTTTGATGTATGTCTTCAACCTGTCCTACCCTCGTAAGTTTCCCGAGCTAGCCATATTGAATTGTCTCATGTCTTTTTAATAAATTACAGTTCAACAGCTTGGAACAACTTTGCATCAACTTCACCAATGAGAAACTGCAACAGTTCTTCAACCACCACATGTTCGTCCTGGAACAAGAAGAATACAAGAAGGAAGGTATCGACTGGGAGTTCATTGACTTCGGTATGGACTTGGCTGCCTGTATTGAGCTCATTGAGAAGGTAAACTCACATAAATAGATTTTTTAAGTTGAATGAAAATCTCTACATGTTAGTCAAAATATAAAAATCTGAGGTCCTCAGTAGTTCAAACCTTTTAATGGCTAATTGAAAAGATGGTAATAAATAACAGCTTTAAAAAACATCTCAAGCTTCTGTCTTCAGGCTAGTATAAGACAAAATCTGATGTGCTACACAGTGTCCACACTGAGGACTCTCAGATTTTAATATTTTTCTATCTACTGGCTACAAACATATATTTTATCTAATCACATGTTACTAACGAACACCACAATATTTGCTGTGTGCTTTCAGCCCATGGGTATTTTCTCCATCCTTGAAGAGGAGTGCATGTTCCCCAAGGCCACTGACACATCCTTCAAGAACAAGCTTTATGAACAGCATCTTGGCAAGTGCAAGAACTTTGAGAAGCCCAAGCCTGGCAAAGGAAAGGCTGAAGCTCACTTCTCTCTGGTGCATTATGCTGGTACTGTGGATTACAACATCTCTGGTTGGCTCGATAAGAATAAGGATCCACTGAACGAGTCTGTCATCCAGCTCTACCAGAAGTCTTCTGTCAAATTGTTGTCCTTCTTGTATGCAAACGCTGGTGCTGCTGAAGGTAAGTGACTCATTCCTACCCATTATTGTGCTTATCATAGTCAGAAAATGTTCAGTTATATGATATAAATGATTATTAATATTTTGCTGTTCTCTTACTTAGCTGATGCTGGTGGCAAAGGTGGAAAGAAGAAGAAGGGATCCTCCTTCCAGACTGTGTCTGCTCTTTTCAGAGTCAGTATAAGTTATTGTTACATACAATTTTAAATTAACACATATAATTTCATGTTCATAATTACCTTTAAGATAAGATAAGATAACTTTATTGATCCGAGAATTCGTTATCAGCAGCAACAAAATAGATTTCACTTTACATAAGTCATTTAATATAGAATGTTCATCGGCCTTCTCAAGTCATTGAATATATATATTTTTTATTTGCTGCAGGAAAATTTGAACAAACTGATGACCAACTTGAAGAGCACCCATCCTCACTTTGTGCGTTGTTTGATTCCTAATGAGACTAAGACTCCAGGTATTGATTTATAATTTCTACTTAATTGTTTAAATAGAGAACATTGAAACTGAACAACTTTTAATTATCACCGCCACAATCAAATTACTTTTATACCATCAGGTATCATGGACAATCACTTGATCATCCACCAGTTGAGATGTAACGGTGTATTGGAAGGTATCAGAATTTGCAGAAAGGGATTCCCAAGCAGAATCCTCTATGCTGACTTTAAGCAACGGTAATTCTATTTTCTTAAGCCAAAATTACTTAAATCTGTTCTAACGACTTCTACAAATTAAGTTTACTTTACATTGTAGCTCTGACATATATCATTGTGATAACATATTATAAGTAACAAACATTTAACATATTGCCAACTAAAACCACTCGAAACTGTTGTGACTTGACGTTTAATATTACTTGTTTGTTAGTTACAAGGTGCTGAACGCCAGGCAATTCCTGAAGGGCAGTTTATAGACAGCAAAAAGGCAGCAGAGAAACTCTGGGCTCAATTGATGTTGATCACTCTCAATACAAATTTGGCCACACTAAGGTATATTGTTAGTAGATGGCAGATATATTCAGTAACATGGACTGTTAATATCATTGAACATATGTTTTACATTTTTATTAATCTCTCAAGGTGTTCTTCAAAGCTGGTCTCCTGGGTACCCTGGAAGAGATGAGAGATGAAAAGTTGGCCCAACTCATTACTTCTACTCAAGCTATTTGCAGAGGTTACTTGATGAGAGTTGAATTTAAGAAGATGATGGAGAGAAGGTATTTTTATTTAATCCATTCTAATATTACTCAGTCATATATCCAATGTAATTTGTTTGGAAAACCTAAAACGAAATCAATTTCTTAAAACAGGGAGGCTATATATGTCATCCAGTACAATGTGAGATCCTTCATGAATGTCAAACACTGGCCATGGATGAAGCTCTACTTCAAGATCAAGCCTCTTCTGAAGAGTGCGGAGACAGAAAAAGAGATGGCAAACATGAAAGACGAGTTTGAAAAGACCAAAGATGCTTTGGCCAAGGCAGAAGCCAAAGGAAGGAGTTAGAAGAAAAATTGATCGTCATTGTTCCAAGAAAAGAATGACCTTCTTCTCCAAGTTCAATCAGTAAATATATTTGCATATATTAATATATTCTTACGTAAGGCAACTGAAAAGTACATACTGATTTTAATCTGGATTTTAATTTCTATAGGAATCTGAGACTCTGGCTGATTCTGAGGAAAGATGTGAAGGCCTCATTAAGAGTAAGATCCAGTTGGAGTCAAAGCTGAAGGAACTGAATGAAAGACTTGAAGATGAAGAAGAAAGCAATGCTGAGTTGACAGCTAAAAAGAGGAAATTAGAGGATGAATGCTCTGAGCTGAAGAAGGACATCGATGACTTGGAACTTACCCTGGCTAAAGTTGAAAAAGAAAAGCACGCCACAGAAAACAAGGTACAGTCAACAATGAGAACATACTTATTTTACCAATTAACTCTTCAATATGTTTTTAAGGTTTAAGCATGATTGTTCATCAATTGTAGGTTAAAAATCTTACTGAAGAATTGGCATCTCTCGATGAGAATGTCTCCAAAGTCTCCAAGGAGAAGAAGGCTCTCCAAGAAGCTCACCAACAAACACTTGATGACCTCCAGGCTGAGGAAGACAAAGTCAGCTCTTTGACAAAAGCCAAGACAAAGCTGGAACAGCAAGTCGACGATGTAAGTATTTGTAAAACATTTCAATTTGTATCATTTCAGTTTGGATGAGTCTCATTTTATAAAAATATCTTATATTTTATTTATGTAGCTGGAAGGTTCCCTTGAACAAGAGAAGAAACTCCGTCTTGACCTTGAGAGAGCTAAGAGAAAGCTTGAAGGTGACCTCAAACTGTCTCAGGAAACAGTGATGGATCTTGAAAACGATAAACAACAAACCGAAGAAAAACTTAAGAAGTGGGTATTTACAATTATGTTTTATAAAAAAAAGTCTTGTTACAAACTGGTAGTTATTCGGCTCATTGTTTGTTCTTCATAGGAAAGAGTTTGAAATTAGCCAAGTGCAAAGCAAGATAGAGATGAACAGTCCCTGGGATTACAACTGCAGAAGAAGATCAAAGAACTGCAGGTATAACCCTGGAAGACAAGATTAATCATCAACAACAATATATATTACATACATATAATGACCAAATACTGATTTTAGGCCCGTATTGAAGAACTTGAAGAAGAAATTGAAGCTGAACGCGCAGCTCGTGCCAAGATTGAGAAGCAGAGAGCTGATCTTTCACGAGAGCTTGAAGAGATCAGTGAAAGGCTTGAAGAAGCTGGAGGTGCAACATCGCCCAGATTGAGCTGAACAAGAAGCGTGAAGCTGAGTTCCAGAAACTGAGACGTGATCTGGAAGAATCCACCCTTCAGCATGAAGCTACAGCTTCCGCCCTGCGCAAAAAGCATGCCGACAGTGTTGCTGAGCTTGGTGAACAGATTGATAACCTGCAACGTGTGAAGCAGAAACTGGAGAAGGAAAAGAGTGAACTCAAGATGGAAGTTGATGATCTTGCCAGCAACCTGGAGAACATCTCTAAAGCAAAGGTAATTTCACAACCTCGTTTTCCATGAATCTATTTAAGTTCTGAATGAAAACCTTACTAAGATTTATTTTTGTAGGCCAATCTTGAAAAGATCAACCGCGTAGTTGAGGACCAACTCAGTGAAGTGAAGGCTAAGGATGATGAGCATCAACGTGTGATCAATGACCTTTCAGCTCAAAGAGCTCGTTCCCAGACAGAAAATGGTAAATTAGTACACTAGCATAAACAATCTATTTTTCAGAAACAGCAGTTTGTCAATATAACATTTTCATAACCAGCAGTGTATGATATCTAAAAACAGAAAAAATGAAGAAATATTAATACAAAGTATAAACTATAAAAATCTTCACTATGTCACTTCCACTATTACACAATTATCTACAGTTATTATCTATGTAAAGTAAATATTTTGAAAGTGGAACATCTAATGTTTCCCTAATTATAGGTGAGCTGTCTCGTCAAGTTGAGGAGAAAGAAGCTCTGATTTCTCAGCTCTCCAGAGGAAAGCAGGGATTCACCCAGCAGGTGGAGGAACTCAAGAGACAACTAGAGGAAGAATCAAAGGTATACAGTTAGAGCTGTTTACATTGCATCTGCTAATAAAATGTTGAGATGATTATTTTGTTGTATTAACAAGCAAAATGTGTATATTGTAGGCTAAGAACGCCCTGGCCCATGCTCTCCAATCTTCCCGTCACGATAACGACTTGCTTCGTGAGCAATATGAAGAAGAACAAGAAGCCAAAGCTGAACTCCAGCGCTCTTTGTCCAAAGCTAATGGTGAGGTTGCTCAGTGGAGGACCAAATATGAAACTGATGCCATTCAGCGCACAGAGGAGCTGGAAGAAGCCAAGTAAGTTTACAGACCAAGTAATTATTACTCACAATACCTGTTACATTCAGACAAGAAAACATTTTCTATGATATATCTTTTCTGTGTACTTTCAGGAAGAAGCTGGCTCAGCGCTTGCAGGATGCTGAGGAACAGGTAGAGGCTGTGAACTCCAAATGTGCCTCATTGGAAAAGACCAAGCAGAGGCTGCAATCTGAAGTGGAGGACCTTATGGTTGATGTGGAAAGAGCTAATGGCGCAGCAGCTTCTCTTGACAAGAAGCAGAGGAACTTTGACAAGGTAAATTTGCCCCCTTAGCACTTGGGTATTCCAATTCTACTGGTTCATGTTCTCATAACAGCTGGAATGTTGCATTTTATTGACTTCTTTATTTTTTTTTCTAAAGGTCCTGGTTGAATGGAAACAGAAGTACGAGGAGGGACAGGCCGAGCTAGAGGCTGCTCAAAAAGAATCCCGTAGCTTAAGCACTGAAATCTTCAAGCTTAAGAACTCTTATGAAGAGGCCCTGGAACAAGTTGAGACCTTGAAACGCGAAAACAAGAACTTACAACGTATGTTTATTAGATTACCCTGATCTTAATACTTAATATTTGACTACAAATCATGTTAAGTGAGAGTTACAATAAATTACAAGAAGATTAAGCTAAAGTTTAGCAAATCTACATATATGTATATCTTGTATTATCATTTCACATATTATATTTTGTAATGTTCACATTTTTCTCCTTCCTTATTTTAGAGGAGATCTCAGATCTGACTGAACAGATTGGCGACACTGGAAAATCTATTAATGAATTAGAAAAGGCCAAGAAACAGGTTGAGCAAGAAAAGGGCGACCTGCAGGCTGCTCTGGAGGAAGCTGAAGTATGTTACTATAACTTTTACACATCTCTTAAAATAAAGTATTTTATCTGTTTGAATTAGTTAATCTTCTAACATAATATATCGTATAATAAAAATGTGCATACACAGGGCTATTTACTGATCACTGATTCCAATTACTTTTGACAGATTACATATGTTTTCATGGGTATGTTTAGGGGAATAGTAGATTAGCTTTTATCAGTTGTTAGAACTGTTGACTTTGGAAATGTATATGTATATTATGTACAATTAAAATGTATTTACATCTAAATATTTCTTAATTTACCTCTACAGGGATCATTGGAACACGAAGAAGCCAAGATCCTGCGTGTTCAGCTTGAGCTTAACCAAATTAAATCAGAGGTAGACAGGAAGATTGCGGAGAAGGATGAGGAAATTGAGCAGCTGAAGAGAAACAGCCAGAGGGCTATTGACACCATGCAGAGCACACTGGACTCAGAAATTAGAAGCAGAAATGATGCTCTGAGACTGAAGAAGAAGATGGAAGGAGACTTGAATGAACTTGAGATCCAACTCAGCCACGCCAACCGCCAGGCTGCAGAGGCACAGAAACAACTCAGAAATGTTCAAGGACAACTGAAGGTATTCTTTAAAAACATCAGTATCGTAATTTATAACCCTTCTACCATATAATTTCTTATATTCATATTACAAATGATCAAGTGATACAAATAGTTACACATTACCTTCATAGTTTTGCATTTTTTCCAACAGGATGCTCAACTGCAACTGGATGATGCCGTCAGAAGTCAGGAGGATCTGAAGGAACAGGTTGCAGTCATTGAACGTAGAACCAATTTGCAACAGGCAGAAATTGAGGAATCTAGGGCTGCTCTGGAACAGACTGAGAGATCTCGCAAGATTGCAGAAACAGAGCTTCTGGATTCCAGTGAACGTCTTCAGCTCCTGCACTCTCAGGTAAGGCCTTCTGCTGAGCTGCAAGAAGATATAGAACCTAAAATTAAATCATGTGCAATATTAATATTATATGTTCTCAATTAGAACACCAGCCTGATCAACAGCAAGAAGAAGCTTGAAGGAGACATTGGTCAACTCCAGAATGAAGTAGAGGAGACTGTTCAGGAAGCAAGAAATGCTGAAGAGAAAGCCAAGAAAGCCATCACTGATGTAAGTCTTCCTCATGCTGCCTCCAATATATGTCAATGTTTCCATAGATTCTTGTTTATTAATGTTTTATCATTATCTAGGCTGCTTTGATGGCAGAAGAGTTGAAGAAGGAGCAAGACACTAGCGCTCACTTGGAAAGAATGAAGAAGAACCTGGAACAGACAGTGAAGGATCTGCAGCACCGTCTGGATGAAGCTGAACAGCTGGCAATGAAGGGAGGCAAGAAGCAGCTCCAGAAACTGGAATCAAGAGTATGCATCATTTTACATCATAATTAATAATAATGTCAATAGAATTAGGCAAAGAAATGATTACACGTTTATGATGCTGTTTTTCACAGGTGCGTGAACTGGAAAATGAGCTGGACAATGAGCAGAAACGTGGAGTGGAAGCCATCAAAGGAGTTCGTAAATATGAGAGGAGAGTGAAGGAACTGACCTACCAGGTAAAGAATAAGAAATAAATCAGGAATAGATTCTGAATTATTCATTTAGCTTTAGAAAGCTATAAAAAAGAAGTGCAAAATAGGGTCTTATCTGGTGATAGACTGAAACGACAATGTGATCGGTTAAGTTCACCTGATAGGGTTGTGAGCAGGTCACAACCACCACTTAAGAAGTCAACAGCAGATGCACAGATCCAACGATGTGTGCAATTATTATCAAATAATAGAAAGGACCCAATGGTGCGCTACCGAGTAATAAAGATATCAAAGGTTTCTTTTACGGATACTATATTGGCCTACGCATTTCATAGCTATCCAACTACTTCCTCAGGGAAAACATCATTCTGCAATAGCCCCAGTGTAGGTGGGTTGTGTTAGGTTTTTAGGCACCTTCCGTTAGATGTGAAATCTTCTGAAGTCAAATGGCATTGTGTACACATCTACCGGAAGGTGCTTGAAGACCTACCACAACCCACTTACACTGGGGCTATCAAAGAAGGATGTTTGCCCTGAGGGAGTAGCCGGATAGCTATGAAATGCATAGGCCTATGAAGTATTCGACAAAGAAACCTTTGCTATCTTCATTACTTGGAAGCACGCGATTGGGGCCATACTTTTATTTGAGATATACTTTAGAAAGCTGAATTCTTATATGTAAATAATTTCCTTCTTTTTGAAGACTGAAGAAGATAGAAAGAACAGCCTCAGACTTCAAGATCTGGTTGATAAACTGCAACTGAAGGTTAAGGCATACAAGAGACAAGCTGAGGAATCCGTAAGTAAATCTTTCTTTTCCTTTACAGAAATTCAAAGTTGTATTCTATATTTTAACCTTTCCTCTTCCGATTGTGTTCTTCTACTACCAGGAGGAACAATCCAATGCCCATCTGAGCCGCTTCAGGAAGGTCCAACATGAGCTTGAGGAGGCTGAAGAGAGAGCTGACATTGCTGAGTCCCAAGTGAACAAGCTGAGGGCCAAGAGCCGCGACGTTGGTGGAAAGGTACATTCTTTTTTCTTTTAAGAGAGGTGTACTTTTATGAGCTGTGTAAAATTAACTTAATTTTATTTTATTTTTTATTTGCAGAAGGAAAGCGAAGAGTAAAAATCATAAACGATTGAGGACTGACAAATCTGCCCACTTTATTTATCCCCTAAATAAATTTCATACTTGAGCTTTCGAAAACTGTGTCATGTTGTGTTTCAAGACATTGGAGCTTTTTTTTCTTGAATTTACTTAACAAATTGTCAATATATTGTTGAGGGACAATATGAGTCTTTGATGCATACTCAACAAATGATCAACTATAGAAAGTGAAAGATTGTTAAATTAATAACAAATGTTCTTAAAATATATTCATAAAGAAGGAATTGCAGCACAGTCATAGTGTAACGTCCGTCTGAGGCTACTGGCATTAACTGTCCCATTAGGCAGAACCAGGAGTGAACCTGACACGCTTTAAAGTCTTTGCAGGGATCTGGAATTACAACAGGGTCCAGGAGATTACTGCCTATGGAAAGTGTCAGTCCAGAGAAAAGAAGGTTGCCAAGCAGGGACAAAGCTGGAAGGACATAACAAGGACAAATCAGGATCTGATAGCATAGTTAGGTAGCTGGGTCAAAACCAAGGTGGTAGCAAAGTACAAAGTAGTCATCCAATAGTCAAAGGGTACTGTCACACGGTGCGACGGCCGGAGATGTCGGCGGCAACGGGCACATTTTTGGCGCCCCGCCAGCGTCGCTGTCCCCTATTTACATGGGGCGACAACTCCGGAGATGCCCCAGCGATCCGACAGGCAGCATCACTGCCAGAGTGTCTCAAAACCCCAGCGGCGATGAAGTACGGCTCCCATCGCCTGTCGGATCGCCGTCGGCCGTTTACATGGGGCGATGTGTACACATCGCCCCAGATCGGCCGCCTGGTTTCAGAGCACTGCTCTGAAGCCAGGCGACCACTAAAAGGCGTTGCCATCGCCTATTTACATTAGGCGATACAGGGGCGATATGAGAAAACTAATTGACTCATGTATAAGCCTAGGGTGGGAAATGCAGCACCCCCCATCCTGATATATAGCTCCCAAACTTGGTATATCATCCCCAAGCATGCTACATAGCCCACATCCAGCTATATAACCCCTATCCTGGTATATCATCCCCCATCCTGGTACATAGCCCCCATTCTGGTACTTAGCACTGCATCCTGCTATATCATATCCCATCCTGATACATAGATTCCATACTGGTATATGGCCCCCATCCTGGTACATAGCCCCATATCATGGTACATAGCCCCCCATCCTGGTACGTAGCACGTCATCCTGGTATATCATTCCCCATCCTGATATATTATACCCTATCCTGGTACATAGCCCCCATTCTGGCATATCATCATCTCGGTACATAGCCTCCGTCCTGGTACATGGCCCCCATTACGTATATAGCCCCCCATCATGGTATATGGCCCCTCCATCCTGGCGCACACAAAAAATAAATGATTTAACTCATTTTTCCATTGCTCCCCCTGCAGCAGCATCCTCTACTATTAATTCAACAGCACTTTACATACATCAGCAACACTGTCCTCATTGAGGCTCACAATCTAAACGTCCTACCAGTATGTCTGTGACGTGTGGGAGGCTACCAGAGAGCCCAGAGGAAACCCACACTGGAGAAAATACAAACTCTTTGCAAATGTTGTCCTTGGTGGGATTTGAACCTAGGACACCAGCACTGCAAGGCTGCTGTGCTAACC
The DNA here is from genome assembly GCA_033576535.1 of Allobates femoralis. Classification (NCBI taxonomy): domain Eukaryota; kingdom Metazoa; phylum Chordata; class Amphibia; order Anura; family Aromobatidae; genus Allobates; species Allobates femoralis. The sequence goes on along the minus strand of JARQOC010000008.1, from coordinate 3,874,579 downwards.
CCTTAGCCACCGTGCCACTTAATTTGACCTAATAATTCTGCTGTATAAACCATATTTTGTGGATTATTTAATGCACCAGATTATAAAACAAACCCCAAATTTACAGAAGGCAAAGAAAGAGGAATAGACAAGGGGTTCGGAATCTAAGGGTACCGTCACACTTGACGACGCACCAGCGATCCCGACAGCGATACGATCTGGTAGAGATCGCTGGTGCATTGCTGTTGGGATTGCTGGTGAGATGTCAAACAGAAATCTCACCAGCGACGCAACAACGATCCAGAATAATACGGAGGTCGTTAGGACCCTGTTTCTCAGACCTGTAGTATTGAGGTCGTTGTCCCTGTCAAACACACCGATGCATGCTGCCCAGCAGGACCCCAATGATCAAAAAATGGTCCAGGCGACTCTGACACGACCAGCGATCTCACAGCAGGGGCCTGGTCGCTGCTAAGTGTCAAACATAGCAAGAAATTTGTGACTTAGCAGCGATCTCGCTAGCGATCTCGCTTAGTGTGACGGGGTCTTAAGTGTAGATGATAAAATGAGGAAAGGAATCATCAAAATGTTGCACTCACCTTTGTGGTGTCTTGTGTTCAGGCTTTATAGACCTAAATTTATGGATCACCTTTTATAAAACAGTTCAGTATGCAGCTTTACACTGTGTGCAGAATTATTAGACAAGTTGTATTGTAGAGGATTATTATTTATTATTGATCAACAACTCTGTTCTCAATCAACCCAAAAGACTCATAAATATCAAAGCTTAATATTTTTGGAAGTTGGAGTCAGGTTTTTTTTAGATTTAGCCATCTTAAGATACCATTAGACGGCAGGACGTTGAAAAAGAGAATTTTGTTTACTTACCGTAAATTCTTTTTTCTTTAATCATCAATGGGAGACCCAGACAATGGGGTTAAGGGCACTGCCCTCCGGAGGCCACACTAGGTACTACAAGTTTGTAGACACCGCCCCCTCCGCTTATAAACCCCCACCGCAGGGAATATCCTCAGTTTGGTCCATAAGCTGCGAGGAGACACAAAATAACCACACCCGAAACCTCGGGAGAAAGAAACCGTGAACAAACGGTCCAACAACCCGGAATAAACTGTTCCAACTGGGAACAAGTCAAATGTGACAACAACCAACGGAACACTGGGTGGGTGCTGGGTCTCCCATTGATGATTAAAGAAAAAAGAATTTACGGTAAGTAAACAAAATTCTCTTTTTTCTGGTCATCATAATGGGAGACCCAGACAATGGGGATGTCCTAAAGCAATACCCCAGGGCGGGAAGAGTTCCTAAAAAAAAAAAGACTGATAACACACGGTCCCCCTCTTCAAAGGTGGGCAACCGCCGCCTAGAGGACCCGCCTGCCCAGACTTGCATCCGCAGAGGCATGGGCATGCACCATATAGTGCTTAGAAAAAGTATGCAGGCTTGACCATGTGGCTGCCTGACACACCTGTAGAGCAGAAGCTCGATGTCGCAAAGCCCAGGAGGCACCGACAGCTCTAGTCGAGTGCGCCTTCAATCCCACCGGGAGAGGCAGACCGGAAGAACGGTAGGCCTCCTGAATGGGCACCTTGATCCATCTGGCCAAGGTAGATTTTGATGCCGTGGACCCCTTACAGCGACCCGCCGTAAGGATAAACAAAGAGTCAGAACTCCGGAAGGAGGCAGTTCTGGACACATAAATGCGTACAGCCCTCACGAGATCCAGAGTGTGAAGGTCGCGCTCAACCTGATGAACGGGAGCGGGACAAAATGATGGAAGCACAATCTCTTGGTTCAGGTGAAAAGTGGACACCACCTTAGGCAAGAATTCAGGCCGTGGGCGTAAGACCACCTTGTCTTGGTGAACCACCAGGAAGGGTGACTTGCACGAAAGTGCAGCCAATTCTGAGACCCTTCTCAGAGACGTAATTGCCACCAAAAAGACCACTTTCTGGGATAGACGAGAGAGAGAAACTTCTCTCAGCGGTTCAAACGGCGGCTTCTGAAGTGCCGCCAGGACCATGTTGAGGTCCCAAGGGTCCAGTGGCCGTCTATATGGCGGAACCACTCGAGACACCCCCTGTAGGAATTGACGAACCTTCGGTAGAAGCGCCAAACGTCTGTCAAACAGCACAGACAGCGCCGACACCTGACCCTTCAGGGAGCTAAGGGATAAACCCAGCTCCAAACCCGACTGAAGGAAGGCCAACAGCGTCGGAACCGACAAGGGCCAGGGTGACCGTCTACCAGAAGCACACCAGGCGAAAAAGATTTTCCACGTCCTGTGGTATATCTTCCGCGAAACCGGCTTTCTAGCCCGATTCATGGTGTCAACCACTGTCGAGGAGAAACCCCTGGACGTCAGTAGCCAGGCCTCAAGAGCCATGCAGTCAACCTGAGGGCCCTGGAATTGAGGTGGAAAAATGGGCCTTGCGCGAGAAGATCTGCGCGTTCTGGAAGAGCCCACCTGTGTCCGCCTGACAGCTGCCACAGGTCTGGATACCAGGACCTCCTGGGCCAATCCGGAGCCACTAGAATGGCCACCCTGCACTCCGTCCTGATCTTCCACAAAACCTTGGGAATCAGAGCTAGAGGCGGGAACACATATGGCAGAAGAAATCTGGACCAACTCAGGATCAGAGCGTCCGCTCCCAAAGACTGAGGATCCCACGACCTTGCCATGTAGTGCGGCACCTGATGATTCAGCCGTGAGGCCATCAGGTCCACATCCGGAGTGCCCCATCTGCTGCAGACGTCTCGGAAGACATCCGGATGAAGAGACCACTCTCCGGCGTCCATCCCCTGCCGGCTCAGATAGTCGGCCTCCCAGTTTTCGACCCCTGGGATGTGAACTGCGGAAATCAGGCAGTTGTTGTCCTCCGTCCAGGATAGGATGCGGTGGACTTCGGCCAAAGCCTGTGCACTCCTGGTTCCTCCCTGATGATTTATATACGCGACAGCCGTCGCATTGTCGGACTGAACCCGAATGGGGTGTCCTGAGAGGAATCTCTGAAAAGCCAGGAGCGCCAGATAGATCGCCCTGATCTCCAGCACGTTGATCTGCAACGCCGACTCCGACTGAGTCCAGAGGCCTTGGGCCCTGTGGTGTAAGAACACCGCCCCCCAGCCCGTCAGACTGGCGTCGGTGGTCACCACTAACCAAGATGGTTTGAGGAAAGACCGGCCCCGAGACAAGTGACGTGGCAGTAGCCACCACTGCAGGGAATCCCTGGTCGGTTGAGAAAGAGTCACCAGCCGATTCAGAGAAATCGTCCTCTTGTCGCATCTGCGGAGAATCTCCAGCTGGAGAGGACGGAGGCGAAATTGTGCGAAAGGCACCGCCTCTATTGATGCCACCATACGCCCCACCAGTTTCATCAACACCCGTATGGATGACTGTGGTGACAGGAGGACCTGTTGTACTCCGGAATGGATGGCCAACTGTTTGGCTCGTGGCAGAGACACCAGGGCTGAGTCTGTATGGAAGTCCATGCCCAGATATGTCAGTGACTGTGTCGGAACCAGGGTCGATTTCTGAACATTGAGAAGCCACCCAAAATGTTCCAGAGACTTCATGGTCACCTCCAGGCTCATCCGACACAGGTGTTCCGATGGCGCCCTGACCAGAAGGTCGTCTAAATATGGGATGACGGCATGTCCCTGCACATGCAGGAGAGCCATCATAGAGGCCATCACTTTTGTGAACACCCGCGGAGCCGAGGCCAACCCGAAGGGCAGCGCCACGAACTGGTAGTGTTCGTCCCCCACTGCGAATCTTAACCAGCGTTGATGAGCTGGTGCAATGGGCACGTGAAGGTAAGCGTCCCGGATATCTATGGACGCTAGGAAGTCCCCCTGTGACACAGCCGCTATCACGGAGCGCAGGGATTCCATGCGGAACTTCCGAACCAACACGTGACGATTGAACAACTTGAGGTCCAGAACCGTGCGAAAAGAGCCGTCCTTCTTTGGGACGATAAAGAGGTTGGAGTAAAAACCCCTGAACCTCTCCCCGGAAGGCACTGGGACCACTACTCCGTCTCTGCGGAGACCTTCCAACACCAGATGAAAAGCCTGAGCTTTTTCTGGAGACGGGACCGATCGATGGAATCGGTGTGTCGGGTGAGACGTTAGCTCTATCCTGTATCCTCTGGAGACTATATCTCGTACCCACTGATCTTGGACCTGGAGTAGCCATCTGTCCCGAAAAAGAGACAGGCGGCCCCCCACCTGTGGGGAGGCAGAGGAGAGAGCGCGAGTCATGCAGAAGTGGGTTTGGGGGTGGCAGCCGCCGCCCCCGCCGGCTTCTTCTGGCGACCCTTGGGACGCCACTGAGTAGAGGACTTGTTCCCTCTGTCCGCACGGGCAGACGATGCTGATGGCTGTGAACTGGATCGAAAGGACCACTGTTTTGGGTTCCTCTTCACGGTATACCGTGGCTTAGGTTTATTCTGTGGAATCTTTGACTCAGCAGAATCCTTAATCAGTTTGTCCAGTTCGGTACCAAAAAGCCTGTCGCCAGAGAACGGAAGATTCTGTAAAATCTTCTTAGACGTGGCATCTGAGTCCCAAAGACGCAGCCACAATAACCTGCGGATCGCAATAGAGTTGGCCGAAGCCACAGCAGAGCGATTTGCAGTTTCCAGTACTGCCGTCCTGGCGTAATCCGCATAGGCCCTTGCTCTATCAGTAAGCGCCAGGACTTCTGAACTGGACCCTGCCAGTTCCGCGATACCATCCAAGCAGGAGGTGATCGCCTGCAGAGTCCAGACCGCAGCAAAATTAGGGGCAAAAGAAGACCCCACAGCCTCATAAGAAGACTTGGCGAGTTGCTCGACCTGTCTGTCTGTCGCATCCTTTAATGAGGAGCTATCAGAGGCAGAGAACAGAGAGCGTGCAGCAATCCTGGTCATGGAAGCGTCCACCTTAGGGGACTGCGACCACTCCTGAAGCACCTCTTCAGAGAAGGGGAAGCGATTGTCCTTGGATTTACGGACATAACGCCGGCCAGGATGAATCCTGGGCGCTCTAACCACCCTTCCAAAGTTAGTGTGGTCCATAAAGGAACCACTTGGTCTAGCCTCCGGCCGCAGCCATTGGTAGACCTCCTTCGGGTGCACGTTCACCTCCTCCGGGGGTGTCACGAGACGCAGAGTCTCGTTGATGGAGGACACCAGATCCTCCACCCCCTCTGGTGGTTCTGACACGGACCCGAGTAATGAACCCCCATCATCCTCATCCCCCTCAGAGAGACCCTCCTCTTCAGAGAGTGTCTGGAGCTCGGGTGAATCCTCACGTCGAGTCCGCTTAAGGGGTCTCATAGTTGAGGCAGGGGACACCCTGGGATAATGTGAAGGAGCCGCTGGATTGTCCAGTCTCCTGGTCAGTACCTCCAAGGATTGCGACATGGAGGACAGCTGGGATAACATAGATTCATTTATCTTGTTCTGTGTCTCCCATGGCCCTGGACCCACATGGACCACAGGGTAAAGCACCGAGGCTGCTGACTCAGCTGTATCAGCCCGGGCCTCTGCGCGTCCGCAGTTATTGCAGGACCCCTCCACCAGTGTCCCTTTGCATGTAGCACAGGTGATGGTGTTACTGGCCGCCTTAGCAGCATTCTTCCCAGCTGAGGACATTCCCACAGCCGGGGAATAAGCCAATTTCTAAAGAGAAAAAAACGGTACAACCGGCGGCTTACCGACCGCAGTAATGCGGCGGAGGAAGCGGTGTGTACGTGTGTGGCCTCCGCGAGTCTTCCGGTCTCCCCTGTAATGAGTGCAGCCGTGCACCTCAAGCAGATCCCAGCCGGGAAGTGAGGGGAAGATGGCCGCCGACAAAACAATTGTGGGCGGAGCCGAAACACGCGGGAAGCCACACGCACGCCCCTTAATGACGTCACCGCCGGGGCTGCTTCCATCTCCTCAGGCAGCCTCAGTAATGAAGGCGCCGAGGCCCGCAGCGCGGGAAGGTACCGTGACACACACAAAAAAACACAAATACCAAGGCTGCAGACAAAGTCTGGAGCCGACAGCCGCAGCCCCTGTGAGACACAGGGCGGTCAGCCAGAGTGGCCCCAGCACGGGGTCCACCGCCAGAACCGCGGACCCGAGGGTTGCGCGCGGTCTGAGTGTCCCAACACATATAGTGCCGACACTACCCCCAGGCACACAGGAGACACCAAGGTGCCTCAGTGCCGGTCCGGTTTGTGAGCACCATTTAGGGAGGCCTCGGACGGGGGTGCAGCACCAGTCCGGTCTGTAAGCACCATTTAGGGAGGCCTCGGACTGGGCTGGCTACAGTCCGGTCTGTAAGCACCATTTAGGGAGGCCTCGGACGGAGCGGAGCTGTGCAAGGCTCCAGTCTCCCACTTTCCAGAGCCCCCAAACAGGGATGGGAAGGAGTGCGACAGCGTACCGGGAGAACACCAAGTGTCCAGGCTCTAGGCCCTCCGGTACCTCGACCTGCGTGTTCCCTAAGGGTGAGCAGGGAGACTGCCGAAGGTCCCCGACCGGGACCATATTACCTTGTCTTCAGACGCCATCACGTAGTGAGAATGCAGTGAAGTGCAAGCAAAGCGTGTGATACCTCCGAGCACACTAAGTTAAAAACTGAGGATATTCCCTGCGGTAGGGGTTTATAAGCGGAGGGGGCGGTGTCTACAAACTTGTAGTACCTAGTGTGGCCTCCGGAGGGCAGTGCCCTTAACCCCATTGTCTGGGTCTCCCATTATGATGACCAGAAAACGATATCACTAACGATCTTGTGGGCGCGTGATCGTTTGCGACATCGTTGGTGAGATGTCAGACGTCTAGATATCGTGGACAACTCACCAACGATGTAGTGAGCAGGTATCGGTCGCACAACCAGTGAACGATACCTGCTCATTGCTGTGTATGGGCGAAGTTGTAAACGACATCATTATCGCGGTGTCACACACAACGATATAGCAGGTTGGCTGTTCATGGATCATCTGATTTGAGAACATGTTCTCAAACCTGCGATCCCTGATCCAACGATTTATCGTGACAACATTGCAGTCACACACAACGAGGTTGTAACAATGTCGCTTAACGCCTCCAAATTTGTGACGTTTAAGCGATGTTGTTAACGATGTTGTGCCGTGTAATGGGGCCTTTAGGTGGATATTTGTTTGTGCAGATAACTATTACTGTGCAGAATTATTAGGCAACTTAATAAAAATCAAATCTATTCCATCTCACTTGTTTATTTTCACCAGGTAAAGCAATATAACTGCACAAAATTTAGAAATAAACATTTCTGACATGCAAGAACAAAACAAAAAAATGAGTGCCCAATATAGCCCCCTTTCTTTCTGATGACACTCAGCGGCCTCCATCCATAGATTGTGTCAGTTGCTTGATCTGTTTATGATCAACATTGCGTGCAGCAGCCACCACAGCCTCCAGACACTGTTCCCAGAGGTGTTCTGTTTTCCCTCCCAGACACTGTCCCCAGTGGTATACTGTTTCCCTCCCTGTAGATCTCACATTTTAGGAGGGACCACAGGTTCTCTATGGGGTTCAGATCAAGTGAACAAGGGGGCCATGTCATTATTCTTTCTTCTTTTAGACCTTTACTGGCCAGCCACGCTGTGGAGTAGTTGGATGCATTTGATGGAGCATTGATCTGCATGAAAATCATGTTTTTCTTGAACGATACCAACTTCTTCCTGTACCACTGCTTGAAGAAGTGTCTTCCAGAAACTGGCAGTAGGTCCGGGAGTTGAGCTTCACTCCATCCTCAACCCGAAAAGATCCCACAAGTTCATCTTTGATGATACCAGCCCATACCAGTACCCCACCTCCACCTTGCTGGCGTCTGAGTCGGAGTGCCTATACAGCTTGGAGTAGGACAACATATAATAAGTATCATGTGATCAAAATACTCATTTGTCTAATGATTCTGCACACAGTGTAGTGTGAGAACGATGTGAACCTTAATCCCAGGCACACATGAAGTCTTTGAGTAAATGAGTGATTTTCCCACTTTACAGCATTCCCGGATCCAAAGGATTAAAGAATTGGTAGATGATTTAGGAAACAGCTGTATTGTGGCAATATACATACGTTTCAGCATCAGGCATATTGTGCATAAATGAAGATTAGAGCAAGATAGCTTTATATTGTTTTTATATATTGTTTGTTGTTACTACATCAGCAGGGGTGTGGGGGGTATATGTTTGCACTTACCGCCCCACCCTAGTATGCACCTTTAAAAACATATTCTTAAAACCTCTTCTATTGAGGTTCATAATATCCTACTATAAGCGATGTTCTGTACAACCTTATATAAAAAACACATAAAAGTATGTATATTATATAAAAAAGTCTAAAAGATATATATATAAAAAAAATAAGGAAATTCCTTATCCCTTCCTTATTCTGTTTATTTCTCCCTTGTTAAAATGACACATAGCAATAACCATGAAATAGAAAAGCTATTGCTTTAAGTTTCGTCTTCAGGTATTACTGCATTTTTCACTTTATAAGATGCACCGGGTTATAAGATGCATCCCCAGATTTAAAGAAATTAGGGAAAAAAAGTATTTAAAATAGGGGGTCCGTCCTGTAGTCTAGTGCATTTCATGTGCAGTGTAGCTTACCGGGGGCCACAAGGGTGGTGGAGCAAGAGGGTAACAGCAGGCAGACTCATGATGGTGCCGGTCATGGGCGGTGGCAATGCTGCGGGTAGGAGGCAGAGTTGCCAGTGGATGTCGGAATTGGGGTAATGCTTGCAGGCCTGGAGCTGGGGTTGTCGGTGGTGTGCCGTGGTGTTCGGTGGGCATTCATACTTCTGGGTACTGGCAATGGCTGTGGAGGCAGAGCAGGCATAGCTAAAGATCTGTGAGTTTTGAGTGCTTGATCTGTGCCTGCGCTGCCTCTACAGGATAACCTTTACAAAAATGGCTGCGGAGGCAGCGCAGGTGCAGATATAGATCATGGAAAACCAAAATCTCCATCTTACCATTCACCACCTCTACATTTATTTGTCCTATTTTCACATCTAACACTAAAATGTTAATACTTAGTTGGATAACCCTTGGCCTTGATAACTGCCTGGCATCTACGGTATATGTATATATATATCTTCTATTCCATGAATCAGATTTAGAATAAGAACCTATTTCTCAGTGCATATGTTTTTTTTGCTTACTTATATAATCTTATATAATCTTTCCATATCTATAATTAGTTAATTCTTCCATATGGAGAACACTTACAACACATCACAAAAAAATCTGCTCTCCCCTGCACGGCTGCTCCAGCCTGCAAGTAGTGCAGTAGCCTCTCTGGTTTTCCAGTTTTGCAAATGCAGTTTTCCGACTTCGTTCTCTTTCTGACCATGCTGGCCTGAGCTCTTGACTTTCATCAAGCAGGTGATAGTAATAAGCATCAAGCCTATTACTCAACTCTTAGGAATTTTGCTAACTCAATTCTGATGCTTTAACACTCTATGTCTTGTTACAAATGTCAGCCTCGAGTAATTTTAATTTCTCTTTTGACATTTTAATGTGAGTTAAATTTGGTAGAGGTTACTGCAAAGACAATCCAGAGCAGCAGTTTCATGTATGGTGAATGAAGTGCAGAGGATGCACCCAACAAGGAGAGTAAGCTATGCTCAGCCTCATCAAAGATGTTTATGATTGACAAAGCGGTCCATATATCTCATATAGATCATACAGTTGTCCCACAACAAGATTGTTGACAGTAGCGGTAGGGGATGAGCAGAGCAAATATGCGAGAGCTTAGCTAGCAGGCTGGATAATCAGAATCTAAGCTAATGATAACTACTAGACTATGACAATATGACACCACCATAACCATATAGTAATCTAATATCATATAGCGTAACTGAATAATGGATTAGATCACCGTGAAGGCCCCATTACATGGCACAACGTTGGAACGATGTCGACAACGATCTCGTGGGCGCGCGGTCGTTTCCGACATCGTTGGTGAGATGTCACGCGTCTAGATATCGTGGACAACTCACCAACGATGTTGTGAGCAGGTATCGCTCGCACAACCCAGTGAACGATCCCTGCTCATTGCTGTGAATTAGCGAAGTCGTAAACAACATCGGTATCGTGGTGTCACACAGAACGATGCAGCAGGTTGGCTGATCGTTGATCGTGTGGTTTCAGAACATGTTCTCAAACCTGCCATCAGCGATCCAACAATTTATCGTTTACAACTTGGCTTAGTCACATGCAACAAGGTTGTAACGATGTCGCTGGAACATCTCCAAACACATGACGTATAAGTGATGTCGTTAACAATGTTGTGCCATGTAACGGGGCGTTGAGGATGAATATCAACATCCCCTATAGTGTAGTGCAGTGACTTTTACTACAATCATTACCTTGGTTAGTGAAGGAGTTACAACCAGCTTTAGCTAGTTTGCTTGGTAGTTTAGGATAGTGGACAAGTTATTCCCATATAGATTTATAATGGCTGCTACCAGAAAGCATTGAAATAAATCTTCAAAATTCAAATATTTGGAAGCATTAGGAAGATAATAAGTGGAAAGAGATAAATATTTCTTATACTTTATGTTCTTTAGACATAAAATGTAGTTCCAAAATGGGAACAGTGGTATGTGTCCCACAGTTTGTGCTATATATTGAACATAGGAAACCTAAAAAGGATTGAAAATCTTGAAGTTTATAATCCTTAATCTCCAGTAACAGTGACATCTTGATAATTATTATATGCCATGGAACAAGATAAAACCTATATCCTGCTGGGAGAAGACAGAGCAGTGGAGATAGCAGTGCGGTATGTGAGCGAATGTCATAGACTGCCAGAAAAAGAACTATGATGCCATGGACTTCTATAGCCCCCACCTGGGATCTGCCCCCATCCCCCCATCCACCTTTCCTATGCCATGGACTTCTATAGGCCCCACCCTGGATCTGCCCCATCCACCTTCCCTGCAGCCCCTACCCAACATCCCCATAGTCCCAATCCCTATTCCCTTTTGTACACTGGCTTTGGCAAAACTAATGTGTATTTAATCCTGCCAATAAAGCTTCTTTGAATCACTAGAATTTGAATCACTTGTGTCGTAGATGAACAGCTAAATGTCACTTTCTGTGATACTCTCTCCAGGACCAAGTGCCTCCAGGTCCGCGCTGCTGCCTCAAAGAAGTATCAAAGAAAACGGAATGCTTTGAATAAGATCTTTTCTTTTTTATTTCCGACGCGTTTCGGAGCACAAATCCCAGCTCCTTCGTCAGGGAATGACCTGAGGAAGGAGCTGGGATTTCTGCTCCGAAACGCGTCGGAAACAAAGCAGAAAAGATCTTATTCAAAGCATTCCGTTGTCTTTGATACTTCTTTGAGGCAGCAGCGCGGACCTGGAGGCACTTGGTCCTGGAGAGAGTTCACATTCTCAAATCGTGGAAGTGCGGTCCTTGCGGCAGCTGCTAAGTTTGAGCGATCAAGCTAGTTGTGAGCTTCACAACCAAACCAGGTGAGCAGATTTTATGCTACACGTTATCTGTCTCCAAAGTGGGATAAGACCCTATGCGCATTCTCATTGTTATAGATCACTTTCTGTGATAGTCCTCGGAGCATGCCTTGTGAAGACGCTTGCAGCATTCAACTCAACTCAATTGTGTGTTCTTTACACAAAACAAGACTTCAGAAAATTATTGACTCTCCCAAACAAATAGCTGGGATGGTTGATTTTGTTGGACCTCCAAGTCTTGAATGTTGGGGCTGAGCCTTGAGCAGTGAGAAAGCAATATTTCTTTTGAAATCCAGGCGAGTAATATTCTCACCACCAGGGTGAAAATATTGATAGAAATGGAAAGCTGCAATGACAGCCATGTTCAAGTTATTTGCAAACAGATTTGACCACCACATCTTGGTACAGAGGCGAGGACGGTATGAGGACAGCATCCTGTCACGAAAATCGACATCTCCCATGCCTTGGATGTATTGACTGACGCTGTCGGGTTGTGAGACATCAACATCTTTCATCCATTTAACCTTTTCCTTTTTTGCCAGGATGGACAAATAAAGTGATTACTTACAACATAAACGATGGAACTGTCATGTCATGTTGCCACTAATACTCTTACATCAGATCGATAGTCATGAAAGCCCCGGTCCTTTTTCATCATCTATGCTATACTCATGAGACATCATCATTTTCTTGTTTTATTTTCACGAAACGTTTCACATACTCAAAAACCTTTGTCACTCAGACCGACTAACAACTGATGGTGTCACAAGGGATGGTACGGCAGCAAGGGAATTAGGTTCAGTTTGGTAAGCAAGGCTAAAGGTGATCAGAGGAGCTAGTCTAACCCTGTAGACTGGGTTCCCTAGATTACTTTGCTCCCCGAGGTATCTCTGAGGGTGAGGAGGTCTGGGACGTCACCCTTGCCCTATGCTCATAATAATTCCATGGCCAAAACCCCTCACCTCTACCCACGGACCAGGAAACACAGCAAGTCCCACAGAGTTAGGAAACAGCAGGAAGCACCAGCACAAAAAGCATGCACATCTTCACTAGTCGAGGTCTTTGTAATAATAATATCCAGTACATTCTGTATTAAACTACTGTACCCAATTTATCATATATTTTAGGAGTCGATTAATTTTCTGCTGACTCCACCAAAATGGGCTACAACTCCGACTCCACAGCCCTACCTATACGACACTGCAAATAATGGACTATTTTTGTCTCTCTGTGCCTAAAGTTCAGTCTGATGATGGATGTCCATTATCCATTCCTAAGTGAAGAACAAACCAAATATTTCAGACTTGGAGAGGAATTAATAAACATCGCCTACTTTTGGTGGCATCATGACATTGGACACGTTCTGCGTTCTTCCATATTGAAATATCAAAATGAAAATGTTTTGTTTTCTTTTGACCTTTGCTCATTTATTCCTCATCTGTTTCCATCTCGCTATCATTGTTATCATCGACATGCAACTCTAGCTCACCTGCAACATCTGTTGGAATAACATCACTAACTATATGAATTCATTTAAATTATTATTACTGATTGTACAAACTGGTACGTAAATAAGTTATAGTTATTTAAATATTAGGAAGGTCATTGAAGACTTGTAAAAAGTGAATGCCCACATCCTTTGGTGGTTGTGGAGACATGAGGGTCAGTGGGTACTCTCGTTCGCTGGTCTGTCTTTAGAAAGACTGCATGGACCTGAGCTCATACCACTGAACTCCCAAACTCCTTAACCATGAGCCGAACGCTACCCAGCCAATACAGGGTTAGGGAACCACACAATGGTAAGACTTTATTGGATTACCAACAGTCAAAAGCATATAATACAATCCCAGCTAGAACACAAAATGGAACAAGCATTAGAGTCTCACCCTTCCGCTGGCTCACCAGGGATTAGAATCTTAGTGCCTTCGGCACTTCCAGGGCCAACTACCCCCGCCAGCAGCACCTCACTTTTGACAGGCACCCACTAACAGGTAGTGGCAAGCTTAGAAACTATGTAGCCAGGTGACCGAATTGTCCTAACCTGGGTTTTCAAGCAGTCTCTGATCTTCCAACTGGATCATTGGATCCTAGGCTGAAGCACTGTAGAATATGAAGACCCTGGTGAATGGAGCAAGTCCTTTATATCCCCTTAGTCTTCACCTCAGGGTGTTGTGTTCTAACAGGATTGGCGGGAAAAGGCTGTTCCCTCATTGGTCAGCAGTTCAATCCGACTGCATAATTTTTCTCTGAATGCTGTAGACAGGAGGGCTAAAGCAATAGACATTTAGCTGGCATTCTACAAATAAGACGATGGAGCTCTCAGCAGTCTTTTGTGGTATTCATTGGCAGTGTAGCAGTCAGAAATTCTCCCATTTTAGATACTTCAGATTTAAAAATTAGAAATGTACCACCACTCCACCACTGGGACCTGCATGTCTCCTGAATGGCCATCGTGGTAGGACAGGAACTCTGATATAATTAACAAAGAGATAGCAGTATTTGTGCAGCTCTTTTCAGTCACTTCTTCTGAAGTTCCACAACCAGCAGAGAAACTCTATTCTACTTCATCATTAGCTATAAACGTCTAAGGTGGGAAAATCCCTTTAATTGCTACTTCCCTGATGGCCTGGCATTAAGATCCATTTCAAAGGTAATCTAAGGTAGTGGAGGATTTAATATCAGTTTCCCTGCTGTTCAATGATAGTAAAGGTGTTGTTGCCAGCTTTCAATGTCATCTCTGGTAGTGGGAGAGTTAATGAGCGCTATCTATGGTAGTAGAGAGGTTTCTATATTGATTCTTTCTCCTGAATGGCTCTATTATGGTCTCATATGTTCTATGGCTTTTGATGTTGTAAAGCAGAGGTCCTTAACCTTTCTGAACCCAAGAGCCACATTCAGCTCCGATAGAGGGTCACAAGCCACTTCTAGCTCTGACAGGAGGTCGCGAGCCACATTCAGCTCCCGCCCCCTTACTGTAGTGACACTCATTACTGGTGTAATGACTGCAAAAGCATTTCCAAACAGACTACACCGAGACAGTATACCAAGACTCAGGGGTTCCTACCTTACCACCATTCAGATCTGCTTTTCTATGTGGGACTACTCACAATAGTCACCATCTGGAGACCTGCTCTTTATAGCTGTTTATTAGACTTAGTGCACCAAGATGGAAGACCACCACGAGCCAAAAATCACAAGCCAGTGAGCCAAAAGTGGCTCCCAAGCTCTGGTGTAAACATTTGTTGAATATACACGTCTTTGCATCTGTGCTCTGAACATACAATCCTACTAATAATGCAAGCAGGCACTTCTCTGCCACATAGAGATATTCTCATCTAGGACATTTCTGGCATATTTTAAAGAAAAGTCATAAATATCTGATAGATATGCTTACGTATTGGGAAAATAAAATAATTTAACAAGATTATCCTGTGAACAATTTTAATAAACAGCCACCCCTTTTAATGCAATAGTTACATGAAATCCGCTTCTGTGGTTGGGTGGTGCCCATGCGGTTAGGCAGCCCCAAAGTGGTATTTTCCCTACATCGTTTGTAATGCCATGTCTGAAGGGAATTTGAGCTCGCTTTGCCGAGAGCCCAAAGCATGCACACTACCTGAACCATAACCAGGAGGTTGAGCACTATGACCTGTGTTTCTGGATCAGCTCAGTCTCTGGCTGGGGAGAGAGGTTAGTCAGAGTGTAGGAAGAGAAAGTGAAGGAGGAAGGGTCTGGGGAAGGTAGCTGGAGCTACTGGTCCCACAAAACACGCTGTTATCAGAGAACTAGCCCCTGGGCTACATATGGATTACAAAGCCTGAGGGCAGAAGCTGGAGACTAGTGAATTCCATGTTCACTAGTCACTTTTGTGGAACTTTCCAGGGTACCAGCAATACCACCTCTAAAGAACTGATGTAAGAGCTCGCCTTGCTAAATATGGCTTGAGGTAACCCACATGGAGCAAAAGGGAGTACAGAAAAGCTCAAACACACCTTGAACCCTATTAAAATCACTGAAGTCAGCAGGAAAGCTATTTCTCTGACCCAACAGAGCAGACTACAAATCTCATCAGACTGGCCAGACTGCATACCTGGTGGAAGTATACTATTCTGTACTTGCAGCACATCTTTACTAAAAGGAAGGTAAAGCAAAAAGACTGTTTACGACTGTTTTTTGCTCTGCTGCCCTGCACCCATCATTCTCAGTACTACCCTCAACATTCTCATTCCCTGGGAGCCAGCCCTGGTTGGGAAGGGTTAACCATCTTCACTAGCAGATGCTACAATCTCCCCCATTGTCAGGGTTGTAGGAGATGGTGCACCGGTATTGAGAGGTATGGGTTGCCTCTGAGGTAGCTAATGGCGTCCTGCAAAATGCAAAGGTATTTGTAAGTGGCCTTTTTTTTTTCCTTAACCATCTTCACTGAAACACCCCCTATTTCCCAGGGATTATCTGTAGTGCCGGCCACCCAAAGGCTAGAAGTCCCAACTGGTGTCACAAACTTATTATTTTTCTTTTGTCTATTTTTCTCCATTTTTTTCTCCCCTTTTCAATGTGAGCCAGGGCCACAGCACTGGGTGCAGCCACCATGATCCTGACCACTGACCCAGCTGCTGGGTACTCCAGCCTTTTGTGCTCCACAGTTGTATATACAATGTTTGAAAACACATATAATAAAGAGTCACATTATAAAATTATTCCAGAAAAAGATTTAAAAATACCTGAGTGGCAAATGTAAAACAATCAATAGCTAGCCTAATTTTTCTGGCTTTGATTTGCAGAATAGCTGGTGTAATGTATCAGTACCAAGGTTACTAGTAACATTACTTAATAGAACTAACAACACGTAATTAGATTGCATTAAGTTCTTTTTTTAAATATGAGTTTTCTTTCATTAAGGTCTTACTATTCCCTGACTCAGTGAAAAACAATCCCCACTTTAGTGAAAGATTGTAGATTGCAAATGGTATGTTCAACATCCAAGCAGTCCAAGTCTTCCATATTGGGTGTGTTATTTATACATTTGATGAATAGACAATATTGGGATCCTGGTGCGTGATTAAGGCAATATCAAGGTCTACCACATTAGTAGGTAGTGCAGAGTTTGCAAAAGATGCAATATATAAGCTTACTTGATGGACTTTATCCATCTCTTCGTCTCTCTGGCCTTGGTAAGTATTGTTTGAACATGTTGCATGTGAAGTAGTATGAATGCTTATTTCAAAGGTCTGTCAAAAGAATTTTGCAAAAATTTATATTGCGTAAAACAATGCCAATTACTGTCTGAAGTTAAGTCAGGAGCCATAAATTATTTTAGAATATTACTAATGACTACAAAGGTGAGATGGATATATATATATATATATATTTTGCTTAGCTTAGAAAAAAGATATGTATTTTTAATGTAATACTATTTTATGCAATATAATCATCTTTCGACTCCATACATTTATCAAATAAAAATTAATTTTAATACTTTAGAAAAAAAATTGTGTTCTGCGAACCAGGACTATAGAGTCAGTAAGCCAAACCTCAATTTCCCAGACTCAGACTCCAACTCCGCAGCCCTGCTGTAAACTATAACTCCACAAAATCAATTACTATCTTGTCTTTTGTCTTAAATTTTTGTCCTTTCATTTAGTTTTTTTTATTTGAGGTTTGGAAAGAGATAATTATTAGATCGCGCCCAAACAGTAGAATATGGTGGATGATCGACAATTTGAAAGCCAATTTCTTTGAGTAATTGCAGGGAAATACAAGACTTATGGGTGGGCGCATTATCCTGAAAAACGTTTTTGCTGAAGTTTCAGACTTTATCTGACATGGTTAACTTTTCTTTGAAAGTACATAATCGTTTCTGCTACAAAGTAGCTAAGTCACTTGTCAAAGTTAACACTTGTTTCCTTGGTAATGAGATTAATTTTTGTTGAATTCAATGCCAACAATTTATCAATACATCCTTGTATATCCAGTTTTCCCCTGGGACTGGCAACTCCCATATATATTTTCTCCTGGGGTTTGCAAGTCCCATATATAATATACACATATTATTCTAAACATATTTCTATTTAGTGAATTTTTCAATCAGCTGTATCTGTGCCTCCCTCAAATGGTAAAAGATTGCATCTTCGACCAGCTCTCTACTTCTGCTAGACACCACTGGTCAATTTCAATTTTAGAATACTGTGACAAATTTCCCAATTCTACCGATATCATAGAATGATGAAGCTGGAAGGGACCTCTTAGTTCATCAGGTGAAGAGATCTCCTGGGTCATTGGGTGAAGGGACCTCCTGGACCTCCTTGTTGATCCAGGACGTGTGAAAAGACGTCCTGAGTCAACAAGAGAAGGGACCTCTTGGATCATTGTATGATAGGACCTCCTGGGTCATCGGGGGAAGAGACCTTCTGGGTCATTGGGTGAAGGGACTTCCTGAGTTATCGTTTGAAGGGACCTCCTGGGTCATTATGTGAAGGGACCTCCTGGGTTATCGTGTGAAGGGACCTCCTTGGTCATCGGGGTGAAGGGAACTCCTGGGTCATTATGTGAAGGGACCTCCTGGGTCATTATGTGAAGGGACCTCCTGGGTTATCGTGTGAAGGGACCTCCCAGGTCATCTGGTCCAACCCCCTGCTCATAGCAGATTTCCCTAAATCATCCCAGACAAATGTCTGTCCAGCCTCTATGTCAAGACTTCCATTGAAGGGGAACTCACCACCACTCGTGGCCGCCTTTTCCACTTGTTGATCACCCTCATTGTCAAAATGTTTTTTCTAATATCTAATCTGTGTCTCCTCCCATTAATTTTCATCCATTTTGCTTCTAGTCTTTCCTTTTGCAAATAAGAATAAAGCTGATCCCTCTACAGTGTGACATCCCTTGAGATATGTGTAGACAGCTATTAAGCCTCCTCTCAGTCTTTTTTGAAAGCTAAACATTACCAAATCCAGGACCGTTCCTCATAGGACATGATTTGCAGACCGGTCACCATTCTGGTCGCTCTTCTTTGAACTTTTTCCAGTTTGTTGATGTCTTGCATAAAATGGGGTGCCCAGAACTGGACACATTAACCAGATGAGGTCCTGACACAGAGGAGTAGAGGGGATAATGACTGGACACAGTATACAGATGAGGTCTGACCACAGAGGAGTAGAGGGGGATAATGACTTCACTTTATCTAGACTGTGGCTTCTGTTAATACATCCCAGTATTGTGTTTGCCTTTTTAGCTGCTGCATCACACTGGTGACTCATGTTCAGTCTGTGATCTATTAGTCTTTTTCACATGTGCTGTTGTTCAGCTCTAGTTGTGGGCATCTTATCCTAGCTGATATTTCTATGGCTTGGATGTTTCTTTAAAGTTACTGATTTGCTATTTCCTTTCCTTTTTAGATAATCAACACTTTTTTCCCAGGCTGTGCTAAAAGGTAAGTGGTGATGTGAAATACATAGACAGAAAGTCCATGAGACCATTGGCATATTTATGTATCTGCTCATGTTATCATTCACTAATTATATGCAAAAGTGACACAAAACATAAGGAGGTCAACTAAAAAAATGTATTATTAAGTGTAAAATAATCCCTTTTCTGTACTGGGATTAGAGTAGACAGTTACATACCCAACAATACTTGTTTGAGTACAGGTAAAGAGTTTTTTATTTTGTTTATGGTAATTTTGTTCATAGTTGTTGCCACCATTTTTTTACATCATGCATAGATTATTACTATATTATATTTTTGCAGAATTCAGCAAGCATGGGTGACGGTGAAATGGCAATCTTTGGTGATGCTGCCCAGTACCTCAGAAAGAGTGATAAAGAGAGACTGGAAGCCCAGACTAGGCCTTTTGATGCCAAGAACACCTGCTTCATAAATGACCAGAAGGAACTCTACGTGAAAGCCTTAGTCACCTCTAGGAAAGATGGAAAAGTCACAGTGAAAATCGCAGATGATAATGTAAGAAGGACCATAAATTGAATAAGTTAGAGGATAAGAAAAATACATTTTTATTAAGATTTTTTTTTCCTGCTATTCAAGACTGTAACAGTAAATGAGGATCAGGTTTATCCTCAAAATCCACCAAAGTTTGATAAAATTGAAGACATGGCCATGATGACCCATCTGAATGAGGCTTCTGTGCTGTATAATCTCAAAGAGCGTTATGCAGCCTGGATGATCTACGTAAGTCTTCACACTTAACATAAAACTGGAAGCTTGTAATAGAAATAAAAAATATGGTATTCTCTACTTTTCGAATGCAATTTGTTATGTTACAGACCTACTCTGGGCTTTTCTGCGTCACTGTCAACCCCTACAAGTGGCTGCCGGTCTATGACCCCAAGGTGGTAGCCGGTACAGAGGCAAGAAGCGTGTGGAAGCCCCACCACACATCTTCTCCATCTCTGATAATGCCTACCAGTTCATGTTAACAGGTAAAATCTTCTTTTATCCAAAGTCTGATTGCATGATTGTGCTATGAGTCAGCTATAAAGAGAGACAAGATCAAATCATGTCAATAAAGGAGGGTGCCATAGATAAATCTCATGTCATAAAGGAGGGGCATAATCATCTCATGTCATAAAGGAGGGCACCATAGATATCTCATGTCATAAAGGAGGGCACCATAGATCATCTCATGTCAAAGGAGGGCACCATAGACTCCATGTCATAAAGGAGGAAAATACATCTCATGTAATAAAAGAGGGTCCATAGATCATCTCATGTCATAAAGGAGGGCACTAATAGATCATCTCATGTAATAAAGGAGGGCACATAGATCATCTCATGTCATAAAGGAGGGCACTATAGATCATCTCATGTCATAAAGGAGGGCCCCATAGATCATCTCATGTCATAAAGGAGGCACCATAGATCATCTCGTAATAAAGGAGGGCACCATAGATCATCTCATGTCATAAAGGAGGGCACCATAGATCATCTCATGTCATAAAGGAGGGCGCCATAGATCATCTTATGTATAAAGGAGGGCACCATAGATCATCTCATGTCATAAAGGAGGGCGCATAGATCATCTCATGCCATAAAGGAGGGCACCATAGATCATCTATGTCATAAAGGAGGGCACCATAGATCATCTCATGTCATAAAGGAGGGCCATAGATCATCTCATGTCATAAAGGAGGGCACATAGATCATCTCATGTCATAAAGAAGGACCCATAGATCATCTCATGTCATAAAGGATGGCACATAGATCATCTCATGTCATAAAGGATGGCACCATAGATCATCTCATGTCATAAAGAAGGGCACCATAGATCATCTCATGTCATAAAGGAGGGCACCATAGATCATCTCATGTCATAAAGGATGGCACCATAGATCATCTTTGTTGAGTGTAAACTATGTAACACTGATTTGCTGTTAATGTTTTTTTGACAGATCGTGAAAATCAGTCTGTCCTGATTACGTAAGTTAAACACCCTGTTCTGATTTAATAATTATATATTTTAATATTTCATACTTTTCTAGTAATGTAATAATATTTAAGCAAAATCTGTATATTATGTATCCATTCAACATCCATTGACGTTTCCACTGGGGTGTAAAAACTACAATGGTATTATTGCTCATAGCCTTTTGCTCAGTTCAGTGATAATGCTGCTATAAGCAAACAATTTAAATTTAATTTACCATTTATTTTGCTTTATTTCATGCAAAAAGATCATAGTTTGTGCCAATACAATGAGCCGGTTTCTTTCAGTGATGTTAAAGATGACTTTAGTGGCAAAATGCATTAACTGCTATCCTGTCAATCAGAGAATCCCCCGGTGGGTGGTCTATGGATCTTCTGACACCCTGACTATCCCTCTTGTATAGGGTTATACCTTTTTTGGACTATTTGACAACTAACACTATTGATTATATTGCTTTTGTATCAAACAGAAATAACACAATTAACTAAGTAATTTTAAGTACATGTGTGCAAGTACGAGTCCCTTGCTGACCATGCGTAAGGGTCTTTACACGGACAAATCGGTGGTCATTTAATAGCCTGTTGAAACAGACAGATCAGAGGAAACCAGTATGGAACAGGTGAAAATTTCTATCTCCAAACCTGGAAAAGCCCCAGGCCCTGATGGCCTACCTATAATAGATTATAAAAGACTCAGACTTCTTGACTATAATGGTAGCATCATTTAACTTCATGTCAAGACATCCCCCCCACATCTAGATACTTATGGCCCATATTTCTATAATACATAAGACAGGGAAAGATCCGACCCAATGCGCCAGCTCCAGCCCTATTTCGCTCTTAAATTTGGGCAACAAAATAGTGATAAAATCCTGACCACTAGACTGTCACCTGCTCACATTGGTGTTGCAGTTAGTTTTTTCATAATCACTAGACTGTCACCGTTACTTTCAGAAATTCAGGCAGGATTCATGCTGGGTAGAGAGGTGCGGGACAATAACACGAAAGCATCAACCTAATCATCAGACTAGGACATGTAAAATCCCAGCAAAACTCCTGTCAACAGATGCCGAAGAGGTGTCGACAGGTTAACTGGGTGTTCATGGAAAAATCTCTTTCCCTCGTTAGTCTTGGCGCCAAAATACTTCAATGGATCCTGTTTCTTTACTCGGTCCTCTGCAAAAGTAGAGTGATGGGGTACTCTCAGACTCTTAACATACATAATGGTACATGGCAGAAGGGCTCTCTATCCACCCTCATTTTATTCTTACCCTTGAACCCCTTCATAGACACATGGAGCCAACTGCAAAATATCAGGCATCGGCATTCAGAAAACATGTATAAAATAACCATCTACATGGATGACCTGTTGTGCTTCGTGACTAGACCCATTATTTCCCTATCTAATCTCATGAGAGAACTCCATAGATATTCCCAGGTATCTAACTTCAAAACCAACCTCTCAAAATAAGAAGCTGTAAACATTAATTTAGCCCCCTGAACTGTTTAAATCCCAGCGATCCTCATATACTGAAAAATATTAAGATGAGGTTCATATTTCTACATAACGACTGGTGACCGGGAATTATACCAGCAAACCTTGTGCTCCATAAGTCAAATGGTGCTCTTTACTTTCTCAGCCCTGTCTTAAGCCCAAGTAAAGGTCCTCCACTCCATATAGGATAATGACATATTCTAGAGAAAATATGTAATAAATCAAAGGGGTATATTTTATCTTATTACCTCTTATAATGAGTAGAGTCCACAGGTCCTGCCAACTGAAGTGGGAAGTCTAAATAAGCATTGAAGGTATATTACACTGCATAGAATTGTGGAGCCATTAAATGGAAAGTAGGTCTAAATTGTAACCATGCAGACTATGGTCATGTGATCCTGATGACATCATCTCCAGTCCTTCTGCACCTCTATGTTGCTGCCTGCTTATGATTGGTCAGGGCCATACAGGTGCCAGAACTACATGTCCACCCCCCCTTTCCCAGGTGAAATTATCTAATAACATCTACTTGGACTTAATTAAAGTTAACTCACTAAGTGCCAATACTTAGATCCCTAATATCTCAATGGAGAAGTGAAATTTAAAAATAACTAAAAAACATTTTATTCCACATCTGTAGCCATTATTATCCAGCTCATTTACATTGTGATATCTGGTGGTGGATCCGCTTTAAATTACAATATGAAATTAAATGAGTCAAGTTGTGTAAAATGGCTACATTAAAAAACGTTTCCCTCTCAATATATAGAAGAAAACATGTATTCCTCTTGTTCTAAAATATACTTGTACAACTCCGGAGGCTCTCGTCTAGATTTTTGCCATTTATTGACAGACTAACGCCTGTTTTTCTAATAGTTTTCATTGCATTAATCTTTAGATTTTTATTTATATTTTGTTTTATCTCTATTTTTATCCCCAGCGGAGAATCTGGTGCTGGTAAGACTGTGAACACCAAGCGTGTCATCCAGTACTTTGCAACAATTGCAGCTATTGGAGATGCTGGAAAGAAAAAGGAACCCGCCAACAGCATGCAGGTAACTTTATTGTTCTCTAACTATTCTTTTGTACAAGAACTTGTGTGCTTTGAGTCATGTTCTTGCAGCATGAGGCATGCTCTCTAGAGATTCAGCTCATGGACAGATGTTTCGACATCTTAAAAATGTTCTTGGGTTCCTTTGTGACTTTGCCTATTATAAGGTATAAGAAGACCTTGGCTCACCTAGTATGTGGTGCTCAAAAAATATGTAACTGGTTTATAGTATAGTTGGCACACACTTAGGAAAAAATTGAGTCCGTTTTGTAGCAGAACACTTCTTTATTTATTTCTGCTTTTTTGCATAAATGGATTACAACAACCCCAACGTTTCGACTTTAAAAGAAGTCTTCTTCAGGGGGAATAAACAGAGATCTACAAGTATTTGACACAACAAAAAGAAATATATTAGAGATACATGTACATTACATATGATAGAGGATACATTCACAAAAGAAAAAATACTCAAAAAGAACATACCTAGGAAACACAATACTCCTAGTTGAGTCAGAACAGAAAAGAAAAAATTCAGGAACCCTGATTCATGAGATGAATCTCGGATTTTGATATATGTAAATTGATTCTTTATAGGTCATTCACTAGGTGTAAACAGAGATATATTAAAAAACTTCATATATCACAATACGACACTACCACACAATATACCTCGTTGAAGATATAATACAGTGTATCTGATAAAACAATATACCAAATTAGATGCTTTTCCTTTAATGGAGATGAATCAGAGAAGATTCTACAGCTTATGTAGAGAAGGATATCTCCTAGTGAAGACAAAAAAACAATAATGACACCAGAAAGAAAAAGAAAAAGAAAGGGCTGTTCAGGGTAGAGATGGAGGAGAAAAGGTAAAGGGTTCTTTTACCTGAAATAAGTAATATTAGTGTTTTAGGGTACTTACGACCCCATGTGGAGAAATGTCCCTTAACAAGAGGATACAGTTGTAGTCCTAACAGGAAAAGGCAAAATCCACTATCAATAGCAAGGAGTGTATAAAAATACTACAATTGTCAGATGTGTTGTCCTTCATATTAGCTACTTCTGATGAGTTGCAAACATGCTACACAAGGACAAAAAAAGAGAGAAAAAGGACCGAGTCATGCAAAGGTATATATATCAAATTCGGAATCAGCATACCTTATATGGGAGATCTAATCAATAATGCTGCCCTTCATATGTATTAACCTGTGGGCATAGATAAGCACACATATGAATGAACTAGAAGCGGACATGTTACCTACACAGTCACAAAGACTGTTTCAGGGTCTCAGACTTTACCTTAAACCGGTTGTGGCGTCCTGAGGGCAGAAGGATTAATGACAATGTGAGCCCTTATAAAGCCCCCCTGTGCGGCCTGCACGTGTATGCGGTAATCACCCGCTACTTCCGGTCCGGAGGTAATAGCCGGAAGAACGCGGTACATGATCGGCGTCACTGAGCGTGCGCGCCGACGTCAGACGCTGCGAGCCGCAAGTGACACGCAAGCAACTGAGTTACCTTGCGGTCACTATGGAGACGGCGGGCGCATGCGTGATAGGAAAATAAGTATTAGCCAGCTCGGCTCGCATTAGGGGCATTTGAAATGAGAAGTAGAAAGCGCAACAAGCGCTGTATACAGCCTAAACTTACCCTGTGCTTAAAAAGCAATGTGTTAGAGGTTTTAAACTGGAAACAAGAGGATTTATGGCAATAATGAGTATATACTGGAGCATTTAGGTAATTCTGGGCCGAGATATACAGTCAGAACAGATAGATCAATGAAGTGAATATTAGTATTCATAATGCCTCTGGAAAAAGAGAAAAGGAACAAAAAGGAAAAAAAGGGAAAATTAGTAAATCATGTGCGCAATCTAGTATAATGAAATTAGATGAAAACATGCATTACAAACCTCAAGTTGTCCAATAAATGATACATATGACTCGAAACATTAGTTACAGGTGGCGACACAATATTGCAGGAAGTCCCGTTGGTGAAGCCATTCAACGGATAATGGAGTCAATAGTAAATCTCGTATTCTCTATTGAGACCAAGTGGTTCAAGTGTTTGGAGTGTATGTATCCAAAAGGCTTCACGCAACTTGAGCATCCTGACCCTATTGCCTCCCCTCCTGGGCTGAGGAACATGTTCCAACACCTGGAAACGTAACTGACTGACACTATGGCCCCTCTCAACAAAGTGAGCCGGTACCGGTAGCATCGTGTTTTTGCATCGTATAGTCGATTTGTGCTTACTTATGCGGTCCCGGATATGCTGGGTGGTTTCCCCAACATATCCGAGACCGCACGGGCACTTTAGAAGATATACAACAAAGCTTGTTTCACATGTATGAAAGCCCTCAATCCTATATCTCCTCCCTGTCCTAGGGTGAAAACATGCATCACCTTTAATGACATGTGAGCACTGTAAACAGTGTAAACAGGGATACGTCCCTTTTCTGGTTGTAGACAGGGACTATGAGAGGGATCAGAAAAGGATAGTGGCTTATGAATTACACCCTATTACTTTAGCAGAATACCATAAAACTAGTCGTATTCCCAGGGGACTTAGAGTCTCTTTACGTCCAACTCTTTTTTTCTGATAATAAGGAGTATTGCCAGAAGTTCGAAGCGATATTGAATAAATGCTCTTTGGACATAATTCTTTTGACAATTGAAACACTACAAAAGGAGATTGGAGAACTTAAAGCTAAGATCCAAGTCGTTGAAGAACAGTTTGCCAACACTTTACCTCCTACTGAGTACAATAACCTTGACGCAAAGACAAAGAAAACTATAGCCGAATACCGGAAGAATCTGCAGACTAGGAAAAGAACAAAATTCCTAAGAGACCAGGAGGACTATCAAAAAGATAGAGTATACAATTGGAGAAATTTTGAGCCATTTCCTGATAGAAGGCCCAGACGTTCGTATACACCATCATCAGCCTCAGGTTCAGACAGCGATAAGGACAGGAATCCTTTTTTAGGTGGACGCCGTCCTCACAGAGGAAGACCTGGAGGAGCCAGACCAAACGGCGGACGGGGGGAGTACCAGATTCAAACACGCTCCCAGGTAGGAACATCGTTTTCAACATTTCTACACAGAACTTTTCCCCAGCCGAGTTCAATCTCCTACAAAAAGGACTTTCGTTCTGTCCTACGCCTAGATTCAGCTCCTTTCAAATAGACCAGGAGCTGAATCGGTTTTTTAGAACTATTAGATTGAAGGCCCACTTTAGTGGACCTGATAGTCAAGATCAATCTAATATAACTGATGAATCACATGTTCTGCATCTGAGGTCTCTTGGTCTTAGGAATTTAAGTACGTTTATGCCTCCTAAAAATGCACACCCAATAGAGACGTATATTGCCTTGGTGAAAAGGGATGTGTCAACAGTACTCAACAGGATAGAGGGTGGCAAATTTCGGTCACGTAATAATCTTACCACTGAAGAGCATGTTGCTTTAAGATCTCTAAAAGAGAACAAAAAAATCATAGTGAAACCCGCAGATAAGGGGGAGCTATAGTCATCATGGATAAAGAATATTATGTGTCTGAGATCAGACAACAATTATCGGATCTAAGCACATATACTCCTTTATCAAGGGATCCCTCAAATAAAGTATTACAGATAGTCAAGGAAAGGGTGGACCATTATTACGACAAGGGGGTGATTGACAAAAGTAGCAGGGAATTTCTGATAAAGTCACATCCTATTACCCCTGTTTTCTACACTCTCCCAAAAATTCATAAAAATCTACAAAGACCACCAGGACGGCCTATTGTAGCCTCCACTGAATCCATTTTATCTTCGGTGGCTATCTTCTTGGAGAAGATTCTTACGCCTTTAATTCCCGCGTCAAAATCGTATCTTAAAGATACATCGTCATTCTTATCCCACATATATAGCCTGGGTGTGATCCCCGATGGTTGCACTTTAGTCACGATGGACGTAAATTCTTTGTATACAAGTATTGAGCATGCAAAAGGGTTATTGGCAGTGCGATGGTTTTTGGATGAACATAGTGAGTTAACGGATGAGGTTAAGAACCTCTGTGTGGATTTCCTTAAGGTGGTCCTCGAGGAGAATTTTTTCCTTTTCGAGGACCAGTTTTACCTACAACGCAGGGGGACGGCCATGGGATCCAACGTGGCGCCCCCCTATGCGAACATTTACATGACGCATTTTGAGGACAACTATGTGTATGGGAATACCTTGTTCCAACAACATGTTTTAACATGGAAAAGATATATCGACGATATATTTCTAATATGGACAGGTAATCTGAATGACCTTACGGCTTTTTTTGACTATTTGAATTCGGTGGTTTCAGGACTCACATTCACTCTACATCATGATCCTTCTCAGATCAATTTTCTGGATACATTGATATCTTACATCCCAGGAAGTGGTCTTGGTACCGACTTATATATCAAGCCCACTGACCGTAATACTCTGCTTCACTACACCAGTAGTCACCCCAAACACGTCAAAAGAGCTTTACCTAACTCCCAGCATTGGAGAGTTAGGCGTATTGTCTCAGACCCTATGATACGTGAATCCCGACATGGAGAGATGTCTGTTAAATTCATGCAGAGAGGTTATCCAGAACAATTAGCAATACAGCGATCAAGTAACGTTGATACAACCAATACCTCGCCGTCTGTAAGACTCACATATGTAACCACCTATCATCCCTATTTTAACGCAATTAGAGAAAAGGTATTAAAACATTGGCCTTTACTATCCACCGCTTACCCTGAGGTAGCAGAATTTAAACATTTACCACTTTTTTGTAATAAGAGGGCTCGCAACTTACGGGATCACCTAGTTAGGGCCGATGTGGGGTCACCAAAGAGCACTATGCGACAACTAACGTTGTCTACAACCAGAAAAGGGACGTATCCCTGTTTACACTGTTTACAGTGCTCACATGTCATTAAAGGTGATGCATGTTTTCACCCTAGGACAGGGAGGAGATATAGGATTGAGGGTTTTCATACATGTGAAACAAGCTTTGTTGTATATCTTCTAAAGTGCCCGTGCGGTCTCGGATATGTTGGGGAAACCACCCAGCATATCCGGGACCGCATAAGTAAGCACAAATCGACTATACGATGCAAAAACACGATGCTACCGGTACCGGCTCACTTTGTTGAGAGGGGCCATAGTGTCAGTCAGTTACGTTTCCAGGTGTTGGAACATGTTCCTCAGCCCAGGAGGGGAGGCAATAGGGTCAGGATGCTCAAGTTGCGTGAAGCCTTTTGGATACATACACTCCAAACACTTGAACCACTTGGTCTCAATAGAGAATACGAGATTTACTATTGACTCCATTATCCGTTGAATGGCTTCACCAACGGGACTTCCTGCAATATTGTGTCGCCACCTGTAACTAATGTTTCGAGTCATGTATCATTTATTGGACAACTTGAGGTTTGGAATGCATGTTTTCATCTAATTTCATTATACTAGATTGC
The DNA here is from genome assembly GCA_033576535.1 of Allobates femoralis. Classification (NCBI taxonomy): domain Eukaryota; kingdom Metazoa; phylum Chordata; class Amphibia; order Anura; family Aromobatidae; genus Allobates; species Allobates femoralis. Next base: position 3,845,624 of record JARQOC010000008.1, on the reverse strand, counting down.
GCACATGATTTACTAATTTTCCCTTTTTTTCCTTTTTGTTCCTTTTCTCTTTTTCCAGAGGCATTATGAATACTAATATTCACTTCATTGATCTATCTGTTCTGACTGTATATCTCGGCCCAGAATTACCTAAATGCTCCAGTATATACTCATTATTGCCATAAATCCTCTTGTTTCCAGTTAAAAACCTCTAACACATTGCTTTTTAAGCACAGGGTAAGTTTAGGCTGTATACAGCGCTTGTTGCGCTTTCTACTTCTCATTTCAAATGCCCCTAATGCGAGCCGAGCTGGCTAATACTTATTTTCCTATCACGCATGCGCCCGCCGTCTCCATAGTGACCGCAAGGTAACTCAGTTGCTTGCGTGTCACTTGCGGCTCGCAGCGTCTGACGTCGGCGCGCACGCTCAGTGACGCCGATCATGTACCACGTTCTTCCGGCTATTACCTCCGGACCGGAAGTAGCGGGTGATTACCGCATACACGTGCAGGCCGCACAGGGGGGCTTTATAAGGGCTCACATTGTCATTAATCCTTCTGCCCTCAGGACGCCACAACCGGTTTAAGGTAAAGTCTGAGACCCTGAAACAGTCTTTGTGACTGTGTAGGTAACATGTCCGCTTCTAGTTCATTCATATGTGTGCTTATCTATGCCCACAGGTTAATACATATGAAGGGCAGCATTATTGATTAGATCTCCCATATAAGGTATGCTGATTCCGAATTTGATATATATACCTTTGCATGACTCGGTCCTTTTTCTCTCTTTTTTTGTCCTTGTGTAGCATGTTTGCAACTCATCAGAAGTAGCTAATATGAAGGACAACACATCTGACAATTGTAGTATTTTTATACACTCCTTGCCATTGATAGTGGATTTTGCCTTTTCCTGTTAGGACTACAACTGTATCCTCTTGTTAAGGGACATTTCTCCACATGGGGTCGTAAGTACCCTAAAACACTAATATTACTTATTTCAGGTAAAAGAACCCTTTACCTTTTCTCCTCCATCTCTACCCTGAACAGCCCTTTCTTTTTCTTTCTGGTGTCATTATTGTTTTTTTGTCTTCACTAGGAGATATCCTTCTCTACATAAGCTGTAGAATCTTCTCTGATTCATCTCCATTAAAGGAAAAGCATCTAATTTGGTATATTGTTTTATCAGATACACTGTATTATATCTTCAACGAGGTATATTGTGTGGTAGTGTCGTATTGTGATATATGAAGTTTTTTAATATATCTCTGTTTACACCTAGTGAATGACCTATAAAGAATCAATTTACATATATCAAAATCCGAGATTCATCTCATGAATCAGGGTTCCTGAATTTTTTCTTTTCTGTTCTGACTCAACTAGGAGTATTGTGTTTCCTAGGTATGTTCTTTTTGAGTATTTTTTCTTTTGTGAATGTATCCTCTATCATATGTAATGTACATGTATCTCTAATATATTTCTTTTTGTTGTGTCAAATACTTGTAGATCTCTGTTTATTCCCCCTGAAGAAGACTTCTTTTAAAGTCGAAACGTTGGGGTTGTTGTAATCCATTTATGCAAAAAAGCAGAAATAAATAAAGAAGTGTTCTGCTACAAAACGGACTCAATTGTTTCCTAAGTGTGTGCCAACTTTGCCTATTATAGGCATTGCTTATGGACTGATCTTTGTTGGCCGACCACTCCTGAGGAGGGTGATAATGGTCTTGAATTTCCTCCATTCGTACAAAATCTATCTGACTGTGAATTGTTGGAGTTCCAACTCTTTAGAGATACTTGTGCAATCTTTTCCAGCCTGATGATCCTCAACAATTCTTCTGAGGGTCTCAGAAATCTCCAATGTTTGTTCTATGATCAATTCCAGAATCATGTTTTGAAGATCACACTTTAATAGATCCCTGATCACTCAAACCTGATTGTCAGCCCATTGACTGAAAACACCAAATTATAATTTCAGTTTCTAATATCTGCGTGGTTCTGACACTCTAGATATGCGATATTGGATCATCTTCATGATTTAAAATAAATTACAAAAGCTAATATTTTTTACTCATATGTTTGATTTGGTTCTCATTAATTTATGCTTCGGATTTGTGTGAATATCTGATATGCTGTATTTTTCAGATTATAAAACACACTTTTTTCCCCCAAATTGGGTGGGGGGGGAATGGGGATGCATTTTATAATCTAAATCTTGCTTACCCCGGGGTTGCGGTGGCAGTTGAGCGGAGGTACAGGACAAGACCAGAAGTGGGACAATGCTTGCAGGCCTAGAGCTGAGGGTGTTGCGGTGTTTGGCAGTGTGTGGCAGGCAATGACACTTTCGGGTACTGGCAAATTGCTGCAGAGGCAGAGCAGGCAGAGGTAAAGATGTCTGAGAGCCAAGGCAGTGATTTGTACCTGCACTACCTCAACCAGATGGTCTTCAAGAAAATGGCTGCGGAGGCACCACTTGCGTAGATGGAGATTTCGGCTGTCCGAGATCTTGATTTGTGCCACCTCCGCAGCCATTTTCTTGAGGGCCATTCGATAAAGGTAGCGCAGGCAGATTGAGCACTTCGCTCTCTGAGATCTTTAGCTATGCCCGCTTTACCTCCGCAGCCATTTGCAGGTACCTGGAAGTGTCAATGTTCACCGAACAAAGCCAAACACCATGACCTCCCCTAGCTCCAGGCCCACGAGCATTGCCCCCTTACAATATCCACTGGTGACCCTGCCTGCTGCTGCCGATAATCCCCACTACTGTGATCCTGCCTGCTGTGACCATGTCACTCCATCCCGTTCGTGTCCCCTCCGGTAAGATAAACTGCACATGCGACACACCAGATTATAGGACGGACCCCCTATTTTAAACAATTTTTTCCCCTAATTTCTTCCTCTAAGTTTGGAGGTGTATCTAATAATTATTATAAAGCAAAAAATATGGTAGTTTTATGTCAAATTTATGTAGAAATACTGAAAATTTGAAAGGATTCACAAACTGTAAAGCATGACTGTATCATCTGTTGTAATGTTAGTTACTACATACCAATCTCTCAGACTTTGTGAGGTTGAGGATATGTGACTGAGGTAATAGCATTTACTAATAAAGAAAATGCCTTCTTTGCATTCTTTGAGACCATGCTTCAGAAGCTTATAATAATTAAGACAGCTATGTAACTAAGAAGGCACATTGAGTGCCGATGTCAGGCTCCAGATTCCGGGATGTGGATTTATGAGGCTCATGTTAAGGACTGATCTTGACATTATGCTTTACAAACTGTTCCTGCTTCTGAAACCAGAGTAGAAAAAACAATAAGAAGGAAACACGAGTAAACACGTCAATGAGAAAGGAATCAGTCTGGAAGAAGTTATCCTATCCTTATACCATGCATTTCACTCACTTCTACCAACAGTTTTTTGTTATATCTAAACTAAAGAAAATACAGTGATACCTCAATTTTCGTTAACATCTGTTTTCATCAATTTTTGCCACGAAAAATGTGTCTTAGTTTTCGTCGATTCCTCGGTTTTCGTTGGTGCCTCAGTTTTGGTTGGTTTCGGTTTTCATTGATGCCTCTGGTTTTGGTTGGTTTTGGTTTCCGTTGGTTTCGGTTTTCATTGATGCCTCTGGTTTCTGTGAATGCCTCGATTTTGGTTGGTTTTGGTTTTCGTCAGTGCCTCGGTTTTCGTTGGTTTCGGTTTTCATTGATGCCTCGGTTTTTGTCAATGCCTTGGTTTTGTCTTTGCTTTGGTTTTCGTCGGTTTTTATAGATACATTGCTGCTAATTTTCTGATAAAAATGGTGACCCATGTGGTTCCCCTTCCAAAAAATATATGTGCACCCCTCTCACCCCTCCTCTGCATCTTCCATATGCTAAAAGGAGTGTTTATAAAAATAAAATACCATATTACTGTTTATTTATTCTTTAAATGAGTCTTTCATATTCATTTTATAATTATTTCTGAGTGACTCTAGTATTAACCGCTATCTTTATTCTCTATAAAATGTGTTTTTGTATTTATTTTGGAACGTCTAAAAACAAATTAATTGATTTTACATTGTTTCCTATGGAAACCGTTGCCTCGGTTTTCGCTGATAGTTTTCGGACGGTATCACTGTACAGACAATAACATGGAGAGTGTTTATATCTTACAAGTAGTAAAGATTTATTGTGTAACAGAATGTACACTTACATTCAGAAGCACTAGGATTGTTTATCGGCCTATCTATGCAGGCCGTCAATCCCCTGACGTACAAGTAAGTACAAGTATCCGTCGAAATCCTAGAGCATCCTAATCAGGCCTGGGTCTCTATACTTAACATGGGGCTGCAGAGACATGTGCTGTTATCAGTTTTTTGCCGGATCTGCATCACTGCGTTGTTTTAAAGGGAACCTGTCACCCCAAATAAGCTTTCTAACCTATTAATACCTGTCCCTGCAGCCTTACAATACATTCTAACACATCCCTGACTCCTCTTTTTTACTAATCTACAAGTACAATAATGTAGTTAGGAAACTTACAAAATTCTTGTCACAGGGGCGTTCCTCCAAGGCATTTTGACCGGTAGGCGGGTCCCCTTGTGCCGCGCTACCCCTGCCTTGCCGCTGTAATACGCCCTAATGGGTGTCATTATACAAATACAGAGCGCGGGCACGATTTCAATATCGCGACCGCAACGTCACTGCTGCGACGCGGTCATGTGACGCCGGGATCACTTCAGGTCGCACAAAGGCAGACTTCAGCATGCAATGTGTGCATGCGCGAAGTCTGCCTGTAAGCCCTGCACATCCCGGCGTCACATGACACAGCGGTGACATTGCGGGCGCGATATTGAAATCGTGCCCGCGCTCTGTATTTGTATAATGACACCCATTAGGGCGTATTACAGCGGCAAGGCAGGGGTAGCGCGGCACAAGGGGACCCGCCTACCGGTCAAAATGCCTTGGAGGAACGCCCCTGTGACAAGAATTTTGTAAGTTTCCTAACTACATTATTGTACTTGTAGATTAGTAAAAAAAGGTGAGTCAGGGATGTGCTAGAATGTATTGTAAGGCTGCAGGGACAGGTATTAATAGGTTAGAAAGCTTATTTGGGGTGACAGGTTCCCTATAACCTCCTCCACAAACGCAGAAAGTTGTTTTTTGGCGGCATGACAAAAATCCTGATGAATACGGATCCATCCGTATGCGTCTGCCTATAGAATGGGTCCCAATGGCGTCCGAATCCTTCCGGGATGGATTTGTCTATCCTGATCTGTTTTTGCCACTGCGCATGCCCAGAGTCTGTGCTCTGTGCATGCATTGCACATTTCTGGTCAAAATCTCTCTCTCACTCTCCTCCTCTCTCTCTCTTCGGAGAGACGGTACTACAAATTCCTAGTCGGAACGCTATTTCTATGGCAAAATGCAAAGACGGATCTGGATAAAAATGCATGCAAAACTGATACAACTACAGTGTTTTTTGCCTGATCCTGTGCCTGATCAGGCAAAAAAAAAATGCTGCGTTGGCATACATTTTTACATGCATCAATGGATGTAAATGCACCTGTTTTCATCTTGATCAAGAAGCAACGCAAGTGTAAAAGTAGCCTTATTGGGTAAAATAATTTTTAAGATGGCTTAAAAATCATAATTCCTGTAAATTGAACATGGGTCGGCGAGAACAATGATAACTTATGAACACAATCGTATAAATGAACTGTCTGTGCGCTTGGAAGTATGCATCACATTTGCAGCAGGTCGTAAAAGCCAAACGTGCTCTACTGGGTATTAAAAACACTTGTCACGCAGGGAATTAATCATTCTGAGACAGCAGTAGTTATTAAAAGTGACATTTAATATAGAATTTGGATAACCCATTTGTTATATTAGTTGTGTTGAGCATAAATTGTTCTTATTTTATTTGTTTACGGCAAACAGAAAACTTGTACACTTTGCTAATTTGTAATGGGGGCAATTGAATAGTGCCTAATGTTGAGCCTGATTGTCAGAGTGTAAAAGGATTCAAAGAACATCAAAGGACACCCCTGTCATTCGCTACCCTCTAATAACGCAACAAACAAGGTTATTAGTTTTATTAATTAACCCTCCTTCTGTTTTAGGGAACTCTGGAGGATCAAATCATCCAGGCCAACCCTCTGCTGGAAGCCTTCGGCAATGCCAAGACGCTGAGAAATGATAATTCATCTCGTTTTGTAAATATTAACATCAAACATACCGTAAGTTGTTTTATATTTTCACTTTTATTGAAACATAGTTTTACTCTTTTTTTTTTCTAGGGAAAATTCATCAGAATTCATTTTGGCACCAGTGGAAAACTTTCTTCTGCCGATATTGAAACATGTAAGGATGATTATGAAGACAATATAAGACTTTGGACAGTGACACGTGATTATACTCAGAAGTTTTGTATACATGTTATAATTTCGCACATACTACTGCGCATGACTGGGTGTACAAAGATTGCGGCAGCGTCAGTTATTGCGCAGGTGCATGGAAAGATTTTTTTTCTTTTAATCTGGCCATAATCATGAGATATCTGGGTCTGATGCACTGCATCCAGTGTCCTATAGTTGGTACAACTTAGGAGACTAATTTACAGACATATTAAGGCTTCTATGTAAGTAGATATGTGTCTTGCCACAGACTGAGGTACGTCCGGATAGTGCGTGACAGCGGTGCACAGACCAACGGTGTCCGGCACACTACACAAAGCAACAGACATTGAAAACGTCGGGGGAACAAATACAACGGAGGGTCCTGCTCATAGAAAATGGGGAAAAGATACATCCAGCACAAACCTCTGGCTGTGCCCTGATCACCCTACTGTCCCTATACTGGTTCTTTCACCCAGTCAGCCAGCAGGATGCCTAGTCTCTCATTGGCCATGATGTTAACCCTCAATACGGAGATGGCCAGTGGGAGCACTAGTCCCAACCACTGAACTAAAATCAACAAGGGAAGGAAAGACAGACAGGAAAACGAGAAAACAACTTCACGCATGCTGCCATACTCCAAGGCAGCAGATGGCTTGGCAACGGTCAGCTTCTCCAGAGTAGCTATTTCTCCTAAGGTAGACAGACCCTGGCAAGGAATGCTGGAACATGTGACCATATAAAGGAGATGGGAGTGATCACAAAGTAGCCAACCTGGGAAGAAAACTAAGGAGCTTCGCTAGCCACAGAAACTGATATTAACTCGTACACTGCCAAAGGAAAGAAACACATTTAAAATGAAGTCTCAATACAGAAATGAGACACAGGTCCCAAACCTGTCACTAGTCTCCAAAGTAAGAGAGGCCATCGTGACAATATGTTTGGTATCTATTTTGCCATAACAAGCATTGCGACACTTGGTGACTACAGCCAAAAACAGACATTAGTAGCATGCGCATATCGCAGTAGAAAGTAGCTGTAGAATGAAAAGTGAAGTGTACACTCAGCCAAGAAAAATGAAGTAGAGATCTGACTCAAACACACAGGTTCTCCTTTATTTAAAGATGGTGCATTAAACAGCGAACAGAGAGCAAGCACTCTCTGATGCATTTCTGATATGAAACCCTTAATCGTGACCATGGTCTCTACTTTATTTTACTGACCGTGTTGAGGCTAGTGCCTGGGCTCCAAACTTGGAGGAAATCGGCCATTGGTAAACCCCATTGTGTAACCCTCGGCCACTTAGGACCACAATCAGGAAGTGATACCGGGTATTCAAGCACTTCCTGGAGAGTACACTTGGGCTCCTTTCTATGTTTCTAGTACTGAATAAGTAATTGTAGTTTTGTTTATTTATTTAAAAGCACATTTTGGTTATAGGAAAATCCCTTCATCAATTGCTTGTATTTCTTATCCTTTTTTTTATATGTACCTATAGATCTGCTGGAAAAGTCCAGAGTAACATTCCAGCTTGCAGCTGAGAGAAGCTACCACATCTTCTACCAGATCTTGACAAACAAGAAACCAGAAATTGTTGGTAATTTACCCATTGATTTTCTAAAAAAATAAATGTGTTGCAGAGCACCCATACTCCACATCCTACCATATACTGCCTCCATGAGGAACCTTATTTGGACATATTAATAGGAATATATTCATTCTGCTTCCCTGAAAGATGTTCTGCAGATAACATGAATTATAAATTCTTGCTTCCTTTCCTTATCATTCCCAAAACAATATTGTAGCTTGTATTTGTTTCCCCTCAAGCATGTTATCACTATTGATTTTGTTGTTTTAGAGATGCTGCTTCTCACAACCAACCCCTATGACTACCCTTGGATCAGCCAGGGTGAAATAGTTGTGAAGAGTATTAGTGATGACGAGGAGCTTATAGCTACTGATGTAAGTAACAGCTTTATTATGAGGCACAAATGCTTAAATTGTAACTGCCGTTTAAATTTTGATGTAATAACAATGTGGAGCAAGTGATTATAATAAACTTTCAAATATACTTTATTAATGAAATCTGGTTGAAAACCATTCATAAACCTTCCACGAGGTGTCCCCACCAGACTGTGTATGAAGAATATATATTTTCATTATTAGTCAGATTCATCTTCACACTGAACACGGGGCATGTAACCATATAAGGAAAAGGGGTGTGGCTTACACTGCTGACTGCAGCTGAGATGACAATGTATCAGATTGCCCCAGCCCACAGCACAGTCGTTAAGCAATGTTTGGATTAATGCAAACTCATCTTTTCTTGACACAAGCTTCTGATCGGTCATCTGGCTCTACACAGCTCTGACAGGATCTATGTTAACCCCTTGTCTGCTGGCACATCACACTGCTACCTATTAGCGTGCTCTCATAAGAGCTCTGTCATCTGGCTCTACACAGCTCTGACAGGATCTATGTTAACCCCTTGTCTCCTGGCACATCACACTGCTACCTATTAGCGTGCGCTCATAAGCTGTGGAAATACACACACAGTGCTGGCAGACACTGAGGGATGCTGGCCACCCTCACACAGCCATAAAATGCAGCGTTTGAAAAAACACAGAAAAATGTGAGAAAATAAGTTATCTGGCACAAAAAAGCATTATTTTAGCTGTACCCTTCATTAACAACCAGTGCAGTATTGTTTTTTTTTTTTTCAATAAAATTACATTTACACTTTAAATAACAAAGATGTCGTTGGTAACTTATACTGTTTATTTCTTTATAGACTGCTATTGATATTCTTGGGTTCAATCCAGATGAGAAGATTGGCATCTATAAAATGACCGGTGCTGTCATGCACCATAGTAATATGAAGTTCAAGCAGAAGCAGCGGGAAGAGCAGGCTGAGCCCGATGGCACTGAGGGTTGGTGTCTTTGAGTAGATAATCATGAACATTTTTTTGCACCGGCAAAGAATAATACTATGCTTCTGATCTAAATCTAGTTGCTGACAAAATTGGTTATTTAACTGGTCTCAACTCTGCCGACTTGTTGAAAGCCTTGTGTTACCCACGAGTAAAAGTGGGTAATGAATTTGTCACCAAAGGACAGACTGTGCCGCAGGTATCTAAGTTGAATAGTGAAATACACACAATAATTTTCCATATACCACTTGAATTGATGTTTTTCACTTCAGGTGTACAACTCGGTGGGAGCCCTCAGCAAGTCTGTGTTTGAGAAACTGTTCTTATGGATGGTCACTCGTATCAACCAACAGCTGGACACCAAGCAGCCCAGGCAATTCTTCATTGGAGTACTGGATATTGCTGGATTTGAGATCTTTGATGTAAGCAATTTTGGTTTTACAAGTCCCCTTGGTCAACCACCTGGTATCTTCTCTTCTGCTTTCTTGTCATGCTGGACCAACGATGTCCGGTACATTACACAAAAAGTGAGGATACACTGGGGGGGGGGGAGACAAATACTACAGGGGGCCCTCACTGGAAACGGGGAAGAGGTGGCCACCTGCACTCACCTGCGGCTGTGCCCTGATCTCCCTACATGGGTTCTTTCAACCGTCACCGAACACAAAACCTTGTCCCTCGCTGGCCCTGATGTTAGCACTCAATAGGGAAATGGTCGAGCACTAGTCCCAACCACTGCAATAATAACAACAAGAGGGAAGTGGAGACAGACAGGACGACAAAAACAACTTCACGTCTGCTGCCACTCTCCTTGGCAGCAGACGGCTTGACAATGGTCAGGTTCTCCAGAAAACTTCCTTCACCTCAGCAGGCCAGGAATGGGGTTCATCACCAGCAAAGGATGCTGGACCCATGTGACAATATAAAGGGGATGAAAGTGATCACAGAGTAGCCACACCTGGACAAAGAACTAGCTAGCTTGCTAGCAACAGAAACTGACATTAACTCATAAACTGCCAAGGGAAAGAAACACGTTTAATATGAAGTCTCAAATCAGGAGTGAGACACAGGTCCCAAAACTGTCAAGAGTAATCAAAGTAAGAGAGACCATCAGGACATTTCTATCAATTTCAGTTCAACAGCTTGGAGCAACTTTGCATCAACTTCACCAATGAGAAGCTGCAACAGTTCTTCAACCACCACATGTTCGTCCTGGAACAAGAAGAATACAAGAAGGAAGGTATCGACTGGGAGTTCATTGACTTCGGAATGGACTTGGCTGCCTGTATTGAGCTCATTGAGAAGGTACGTTTTCCTAAATAGACTATAAGGCTATAGAAAATATCTACATGTTTTGCGATAATTTAAAACCATTTTCTTATGTAATTTTAAGCCCATGGGTATTTTCTCCATCCTTGAAGAGGAGTGCATGTTCCCCAAGGCCACTGACACATCCTTTAAGAACAAGTTGTATGAACAGCATCTTGGCAAGTGCAAGAACTTTGAGAAACCCAAGCCGGCCAAAGGCAAGGCTGAAGCTCACTTCTCTCTGGTGCATTATGCTGGTACTGTGGATTACAACATCTCCGGTTGGCTCGATAAGAACAAGGATCCACTGAACGAGTCTGTTATCCAGCTCTACCAGAAGTCTTCTGTCAAACTGTTGTCCTTCTTGTATTCCAACTACAATAGTTCTGAAGGTAAGCTGTGTGTTCTTGTCCTTGATATTTTACGAGTTTACATGGTTGAAGTAGTATTGTAACCTGTCATCTTTATCATAGCTGATGCTGGTGGTAGCAAAGGAGGAAAGAAGAAAAAGGGATCCTCTTTCCAGACTGTGTCTGCTCTTTTCAGGGTTAGTATTCATGGGTGCACCACTAATTAATCCCAAATAATTTGCTAAATGTTTTAAACTCACTTGTAGTAAAATTCATTTAAACTAGCATTCATTTAACATAAATGGTGCCAGATTATTAAATAGTGTAAACGGTTGACCCTATAAAGTACCTTTACACGCCGACACTGTGCCTAGCAACAGGTATCCACCGCACGTGCACGTTTTTAACGGTGGATACCGATCGCCGTTGCCGCATATACACGCCGCCATTGCGTTGTCAACTGAAGGTATCTTTGTTCCCCGGAAGTGCCGACAGATCCTGCAGCTTACTTTCTGTTGAATACCTCTACTGCTTTACATGCTGCTACCACAAAGGAATATGGGGGTACATATTTCGCGCCGCAAGTACATAGGCGTGACAGAGTTGTGTATTCCGTGACGCAAAAGCGTTGATTGGACGACGCAATAGCGTCATGATTGGCCAGCCTGCGCTGGAAGGCTGGATAATACATGACGCCATTGCAATTGTGTAGTGTGAATGGACAGCTCTTTAAATATGGCGCCGTGTGAAGGGACAGCCAATCGTAACACAGTAGCCCCCACCAATGATCGCTGATGGGGTGTGGCATCCATGACTCTGTGTATCGCCCCTGGGAAATCACTAGGCGACGCAACATCCATGCCTGTGCCCCGTTTAGACGCCACTACCATGGCAATTGTGCCTTTGTGTTGCCTTCGGTTTATGAGCACGGCTCAGCAACAGGTATCGGAGTCACCTGCAGGACACCGGGAGGAACTGCCCTATTTACACGCCGCCATTTCGTAGCAATTTCATGGCAACAGGCATAAATATCCCCAATGCCAGGCAGTTGCTACCTTGCAGTGGCGGCGTGTAAAGGGGCCCTTAAAGAGCATTTACATTGGCCATTAAACGACCACCGATCGGATATATGCAATGTGAATGGTGGGAGTTTATTAGCCTGTTTGGAAAGGCTGAACACGTATAAAATGTTAACATTAAATTACCGCTTTTTATTCATACTATCCATATTTCTTTTAATCAGAGAATTCAAGTAATTGAATTTACACAATTGTTTGGATTAGGGGGTCTTATAAAGTTGTAGAAATCTCATTTGTTCACACTTCTTTGCAGTTTTGCTATGGAAATAGATGCTGGAGTCAAAATGTCTGTACTCCTTGATGACAGATTAAAGGATATTTATTCTTGTATGTAATATATTATTTTTGCTAAAGGAAAATCTGAGCAAGCTCATGACCAATCTGAGAAGCACCCATCCTCACTTTGTACGATGTCTGATTCCTAACGAGACTAAAACTCCAGGTACATTTGTATTTCTTTAGCACTGACATTTAAATAAATGTATATTTTCTGTTACAGCTATTTTTCTCTACCTAGGTATCATGGACAATCACTTGATTATCCACCAGCTGAGATGTAATGGTGTCCTGGAAGGAATCAGAATTTGCAGGAAAGGATTCCCAAGCAGAATACTTTATGCTGACTTTAAGCAGCGGTAATTAAGCAAATTAAATATTTTTTATATGTATGTTCAACAAACATTAATGGGGAGCTCTGGGGAGAAGAAACGTATTTGTATCATCGATACACTCCTATGCTATAATGGAGAGCGGTCTACTATACTTGTATAATGTTTAGAACACTTGTAAATCACTTTTTCACTAGCTGCTCCTCACCCATCAATCTTCCTGTATGGGATGTAACGTCACACTTCATTGTGCAGATCCCCCTCGCAGTAAGAATAACAGAGGCTCCCTCATTCCAATCACATGACACTATACTTGCGTAATGTTTAGAACACTTGTAAATCACTTGTTCACTAGCTGCTTCTTACCCTTCACCCCTCCCATATGGGACATCAAGTCACACTTGATTATGAAACTCCCCCCTCAAGGTAAGCATGAGCGAGTTCGATAACACAGGCTCCCTCATTCCAACCCACATGATACTATACTTGTGTAATGTTTAAAACACTTGTAAATCACTTTTTCACTAGCTGCTTCTCACCCGTCACCCCTCCCGTATGGAACCTAATGTCACACTTCATTGGCAGATCCCCCTCGCAGTAAGCATCAGTGAGTCCGATAAAAGAGGCTTCCCCTTCTAATCACATGATACTATACTTGTGTAATGTTTAGAACACTTGTAAATCACTTATTCACTAGATGGTCCCCATCCATCACCTCTCCCATATGGGACGTCAAGTCACACTTGATTGTGCACATCCCCCTGCAGGAAGCATCAACGAGTCTGATAACAGACACTTTCTCATTGCAATCACGTGGGCGTGACATCACATAAGGTCCTGCTGTGAGCCAGTCTCTGATAACTAGAAAAGAGAGAACGGAGGGGCGCTCCTAGTGAAGTCCTGGTGGTTGGGGAGGCAAGCTGTAAGCAAGACGCTCACCTGTTAGGGTTATGCACCAGGCATTAGGGCGAGCAGTCTCTTATAAATTCTTTCCAAGAAATGAAAACCGGGCACTATCCGTGGTAAGGCTAATATTGTAGAATTCTATTTGACCGATGGCGACAGCCTTCTGGTGGTGCACGCTATTAGTAAGTGCAAACATATCACAAAAAGATAATAAGACCAGCGGCATTCACCATTTAGAAATCTTCTTCTTTAATTACGAATCCAAAAGATTACATTGAGGAAATCATGCGGAGGGGGAGGGAGGTGCAGAGACGTCGGACGACGGTGACCGTTTCGCGGCTGAGTCAGGACCAGTAGAAGCGGCTGCCAGCCGTGAAACGGTCACCGTCGTCCGACGTCTCCGCACCTCCCTCCCCCTCGGCACGATTTCCTCAATGTAATCTTTTGGATTCGTAATTAGAGAAGAAGATTTCTAAATGGTGAGTGTCGCTGGTCTTATTATCTTTTTCTGATGAGTCTCTTATAACTGTTTACCCCACAGTCAGTTTGATGAGAGGAGGTGTGGTGAATCAGATATCAGAGTCTGGATCATAGCAGGACCTTCTGTGACATCACGCCCACATGATTGGGTGAGGAGCAGCTAGTGCATAAGTGATTTACAAGGGTTCTACACATTACACAAGTATAGCAAACAGCTCAGCATTATAGTATCATGTGCAGGGACCATACACATATTTTTATCTCCCTGGAATTCCCCTTTAAGTAAAAACCCATATTTCCAGCAGGCAGGTTGGTCAGAGTACTACCAAGCTTAATATAGAGGTAGTCGTATGGTGAACATTAGAATGGCAGTGTTGGGCTGGGCCGGGCTACACCTAGTGGAGAAATCTGTGTTAATGACCCTTGATGTTAAAAAAAAGTTTTCAAAATTATGTTCAGCACCTAGCTCAAATTGTATAAGTTTAATATCAGTTTGTAATTGAATTGTCTCTCAATTAAGATGCTTAAAGATTTTTGTGGAAGGATTGGAAGGCCTGAGATTCTACTAAGAGTCTGCAGGAGGAACAAGGGAATGAGGGACTAGCTTTTCTACGAAATAGCCTGTTTAGAGCAGTTTATAATAAAATGGCTTAAAGATTCAAACAAGCAACTTATTTTTTACACTTGGTATCTTATGGTCAAATATAATTGAAATTATTCTCACAGGATACATTAACTAAGATGATGAAAAATTAATGGAAAGGCTCCTTTTTTTGAGAGGTGAAGTAGAACACTACCGGCTCTCAAAAGGAAAGGGATGTGAAAGGGCATTGTAGGAATACTGAAATATGGAAAAATTAAATAACATATCATGTGTATAAGTAGTATCTGAGATGAGACTACACCTTTAAAGGGAACAAAATACAGCAGGATTTAGGGCTATAAATTAAAGCCGGTGCCTTACATGCTTTGGGATACTTAATGCAATTAAACCTTTACTTGAAAGATTCCATGTTTGATTGCAGAGAAAAGTGTCATAAAACTCATTAAAAAGACGGCAGCAGATGACTGATGTGTGCAGCACTGCGTCACTATTTGGGGTTGTTTTTTTCCCACTTCTGTGGACATGCCTTTCGGCTCTAAGCCAGACCCCCCTTCCCCTTTGATCTGTACTTTCAGTTTTGTTAGGCACCCTGTTGCTGGAGTATAGTGACAGAGATAAGAGGGAGAGGGATGGTTTGGCTTACAACCAAAAGGCATGCCCACAGAGGAGGAAAAAAACAACAACCCCAAATAGTGACACAGTGCGGCACACATCAATCATCTGCTGCCCTGTTTTTCAGGAGTTTTATAATACTTTTCTTTGCAATCAAACATGGAATCATTGAAGTAAAATTCTGATTGCATGCAGCATCCCAGAGCCTATAAGGGTACCTTTACACGTCGCAACATTGCATGCAATGTCACTTGCAACTTACTGATGGCAGTGAAATCATGGACACATTGTTACATTTGTACACGGCAACAAAATGGAACAATGTGTCCATGATTTCACTGCAACCAGTAAGTTGCAAGTGAAATTGCATGCAATGTTGCGACATGTAACGGTACCCTAAGACACTGGCTTCATTTTGTAGCCATAAATCCTGCTGGTTGGTTCCTTTAAAGTGAACATAAAAATGGATCAAGTTTACATGGGAAAACTCTCAGATGTTATTCACATTTTTTTTTTCTTCGCTTAGTTACAAAGTGCTAAATGCAAGTGCAATTCCTGAAGGGCAGTTCATTGACAGTAAGAAGGCGGCTGAGAAACTCTTGGGATCGATTGATATTGACCACACACAATACAA
Organism: Allobates femoralis; assembly: GCA_033576535.1. Taxonomy (NCBI): domain Eukaryota; kingdom Metazoa; phylum Chordata; class Amphibia; order Anura; family Aromobatidae; genus Allobates; species Allobates femoralis. Next base: position 3,829,761 of record JARQOC010000008.1, on the reverse strand, counting down.
ATTTGGACACACTAAGGTATAAAAAGTACCTACTTGTCTTCTTGATTTGTTCAGGAATCTTCTCTGGCCTTAAAGTTCATCGTTTGTGTCTTCAGGTGTTTTTTAAAGCTGGTCTGCTGGGTGTGCTGGAAGAGATGAGAGATGATAAATTGGCACAACTCATCACTCATACTCAGGCTCTTTGCAGGGGTTTCCTAATGAGAGATGAGTATAGGAAAATGATAGACAGAAGGTATCCTAATTCATTGTGGTGAATAAATTGCATTTACAAGTTTTAAAAGTACATTAACATCACATTTCTCTTAAAGGGAAGCTCTGTTTGTTATTCAATACAATCTCCGATCCTTCATGAATGTGAAACACTGGCCATGGATGAAGCTCTACTTCAAGATCAAGCCTCTTCTTAGGAGTGCAGAGTCGGAAAAAGAAATGGCAAACATGAAGGAAGATTTCGAGAAGACAAAAGAAACTCTGGCTAAGTCAGAATCTAAGAGGAAAGAATTAGAAGAGAAATTGGTTGCCCTTGTGACAGAAAAAAATGATTTGCTTCTCCAGGTCCAGACGGTAAGAGTTTTAGTAAATATCTCTACTACTTTGTGATCAGCAATAAAAATGGCTGACCATTATACCTGACAATCTGCAGGAATCTGAGACCTTAGCTGATGCTGAGGAGAGATGCGATGGTCTCATCAAAAGCAAGATCCAGCTGGAATCTAAAATTAAGGAGCTCAGTGAGAGACTTGAAGATGAGGAGGAAAGTAACGCCGAGTTGACAGCCAAAAAGAGAAAGTTGGAAGATGAATGTTCTGAACTGAAGAAAGATATTGATGATTTGGAACTTACTCTGGCTAAAGTAGAAAAGGAAAAAACATGCCACAGAAAACAAGGTAGAGTTAACGCCTTTTCGTCATGTTCCAGGTGCAGATATATGGAGAGGGCTCAGGATCGAAGGTAGATCCAAGAAACCACTCTAATTTGCTGTATGTGGAGTCTGAAGGAATTTTTTCCCTAATATTCGAGCTATTGTCACGTGTTCACTGCTCCACAGTCCACGTGAAATGCTCTGCTGCAGTTTAAATCAGAGTAAATGTTCTTTGGTTCTTCAAGGGTTAATGCTAGAAGATTCTATTGCTGTCTATATGTGGTGTGTGGCTCTGCAGGTTGGGAGTTGTAGGTTTGTCAGGTGACCACACCCCTGGCCTATAAATAGCCTCCTCTTTCTCCAGCTGACATCGCAGATAAGAGTTTCACTAGTAAGACGTTTGTTTTGCCCGCTGAAACTTTCCTGCCGTTGTTGTCCTTGAAGATTGCCATCTTAGGCAACTTTCTGCTGCTGTCCTGGTCCTTGGGTAAGTGAGGGGAAGTTAGCACAGGGCTGGTGTATGAACAGAGGGCAAGGGTGGTGTCCCAGACCTCCTCACCATTATAGATACCTCTGGGTACAGGGTCAGACTAGGGACACCAGTCTATAGGGTCAGACCAGTTACTCAGTTAAACTTGCCCATTATTGCCATCCTGCTTCTATTCCCTCATCCGTGTAACCACTTTCGTGACAGCTAATGGCATCTTCCCCATGGGTATTTTGCCTTCACCTGGCTCAACATGTTAGGCTATAGGTTGAAATCAATAGACATAGTCTACCTTCAACCTCAAAAACTATGAAACCTATAAAAAAAAAAGAGTTTGTAGCCCAAATATCGGTATAAAATTCCTCAATCCAACTCCACCCAAAATGGGCTTGGACAGCGACTCCACAACTCCAACTCCACAGCCCTGGTCAAGTCACCTGACTGGTGCAACCAATCAATGGTTGGCTGTCGTAGTCAACAGGGTGGCTCGATGGCTGTATGTCCCTGTAACCAGTGATTGCCTGCAGCATTTAGGTAGCCAGATAGGAAATGGGAAGTTGGAACCTAGAGCAATGGGAATTAGTAAGGCGAGTATGATTTTTCTTTTAATTTAGAACATTATCATTAGTTTTATGATTTTTGTTTTCACCTTTAAGATAATCTTTCTTTATAGGTTAAAAACCTGACTGAAGAATTGGCCACTGTAGATGAAAATGTATCCAAGATCACTAAGGAAAAGAAGGCCCTTCAAGAAGCTCATCAACAAACTCTTGATGACCTCCAGGCCGAAGAAGACAAAGTCAGTACTTTGACAAAAGCCAAGACAAAGCTGGAACAGCAAGTAGATGATGTACGTATGTATAGAGTAACAATATGTTCTAATTATTTTACTTAGGATGAGAATCTACCTATAAAGTGATTACATTTAATTTCTCAATCTTCCAGTTAGAAGGTTCATTGGAACAAGAGAAGAAACTTCGTCTTGATCTAGAAAGGACTAAGAGGAAGCTTGAAGGTGACCTCAAACTTTCTCAAGAGACAGTCATGGATCTTGAAAATGATAAACAACAAAACGAGGAGAAATTGAAAAAGTTTGTAATTTTTTTTATACACAAATATTAAATGTTTTAATCAACTACTATAAAGAAATTTTAATTCTTCTCCACAGAAAAGACTTTGACATTTCTCAGCTCCAAGGGAAGATCGAGGATGAGCAATCCCTGGGTTTACAACTGCACAAGAAAATCAAGGAACTGCAGGTAGATCATCATCAAAGAAAACCATGTAATAATCTTTATAATGACACTTCTCTTTTGACATGATTGTTATAAGAGATGAGCAAATTGATTTCCAGGACCTTGGTCCAATGGCCAGATCAGTAGTTTGTGGTTGCCGGACGGGAGCCCTGCTGTCACACTAGTCGGGTGGACAAACTGTGCCATGGACCGGGCCCCCCAGGAGGGTAGTCACTATACAACTACCTGGTCTTCTCTAGAGCATCTGATGGTGAGGTTAGGCTTCTGCTGCAAGGTAGCTGCCAGGTGCCACTCCTTGGGAACTCTCGGCACCATAGAGCTGATCCCAGGAGTCGAAAGGACTCAGATGCAAACAGAGCAGCTGGGACAGGTGGATACGGAAGGTACGGTTGGTTCAGGCAGGTACAGCAGGTACAGACCGGTAAGGCAGGCACGGCTGGCTCAGACAGGTATAGCAGGTACTGCAGGTACTGTGGATTCTGGAACACAGGCACAGGTTAGCTGGTACAGACAGTGGATACAGGATACAAGTAATGGAACCTGATAACTAGCAAGTGGGGTGGGAAACTCCAGGCCTCAAGGGCCACAAATAGGTCAATGTTTTCAGGATTTCCTCAGCGTTGCACAGGGGTTGGAATCATCACCAGTATAGATTATATTATAACCTGTGCAATACTAAAGAAATCCTGAAACAATAACCTGTTGGCGGCCAGAGTCTTAGAGGTCCCCACCCCTGCTCTGACAGAAAACATTGGTCAGGCACCTCCACCTTAAGGGAAAGAAGCCTTAAGTATCTAATGTCCCCAGCCATTGGCTGGGGACACATAGAGAGCACGCACTGCGCACATTCATGTCCTGGGTGCGCTCCCGGAAAACCTGTGCAAACCCCAGGAGCTAGAAGCAAGGTACACAAGAGATGCTGTGGTACGTGCAGACGGTTGAGGGTGGCCGGCGATAGTGTAACACCTGCAAACTGCCCCCTATCTGTTACAAGTGGATCACGTTGTGTCAGGCCTACTACTCAGAATAAGATATAAAAAAAGAGAGGAGGAGCGCTCCCTAGTGGAACACATTGTGGTGTGTTAATAAAGAGGACTAAAGTTCCTTTAATTCATTCCATTTTTGTGCCCCAGCACTCTTTTAAAGTAATTGTAATTTGCACATGATACTACTCAGAATAAGCACTGGGAATAAATACAAGCTGGTATAAGGTTTGCAGGACTCTCATCCAGCAGCCAAGAAGTAGTGACCTGGGACCTGGTGTTGATTCACTCATCTCTAAAAACTAACCACTGTTGTGTAGGCTCGCATTGAAGAACTTGAAGAAGAAATTGAGTCTGAAAGGGCAGCTCGTGCCAAGGTTGAAAAGCAAAGAGGTGAGCTCTCTAGAGAACTGGAGGAAATCAGTGAAAGACTTGAAGAAGCTGGAGGTGCAACATCCGCTCAGGTTGAGTTGAACAAGAAGCGTGAAGCGGAGTTCCAGAAGCTCAGACATGATCTGGAAGAAGCCACCCTTCAGCATGAAGCCACAGCTGTAACTTTACGTAAAAAACATGCTGATAGTGTAACCGAGCTTGGGGAACAGCTTGATAACCTGCAGCGTGTGAAACAAAAACTAGAGAAAGAAAAGAGTGAACTGAAAATGGAAGTTGATGATCTTGCCAGCAACCTGGAGAGCATCTCTAAAAATAAGGTAATTCAATTGCACGTGTGTCATCACTTGTGATACTACTAGCGCCACTACTGCCAACATCAATGTTTATTTTATCAAAGGTCAATCTAGAAAAACTGAACCGAGTAGTTGAGGATCAGCTCAGCGAAATGAAGTCCAAGGAAGATGAGCACATGCGCTCGATTAATGACCTCTCTGTGCTAAGATCTCGCTTTCAGTCTGAGAATGGTAAACTAAACGAATATTGTATTTTTCATATACCTTGAGTCATACAAGATCTGGGACGTAATGTACAATATAAGACTAAATATATTAATTGGTCATTAAAGCTATGTTACTTGTTTGTAATTAAAGGTGCTGTCCACTTCAAAAATAAATATTTTTACGTGTTTAAAATATAATATATATTATGTATCTGCCCCAATAAATTTAAAGATATTGCCGCTGGTCCTAGTAGCTCAACTTTAAGGTTGGGTTAAATACAGGACTTTCCTATTTCATTATGTGATAATGTTGTGTGATCAAGCAGAAAAACCTTTATTCCACAAACCTTCCTAAAAATGTGTGCTGTGAAGATGCATTGAAATATTTACCAATCACCGCGATCAATGGTTTCCAGCACAGCCCCGGTCCTCATCCAACTCACGTGACTTCAAATCTGATCTACACAGGGGCATATGTGTGAACCGGAAGTCACACTTACATTATACGCTTATAGAGCTCAGGACAAATCTGATGCTCAATCGATTTAAATGATAAAGGTGAGTTATGGTTCACGTGTGATTTGGCGATCAGTAAATATTTTAATCCTACACTACACATATACTTAGAAAGAGAAAAGAAAACAATTTTTAACTCAATACTCCAATATCCATGTATGTTACTCAAGGACTGATAGAGTAGCCTGGTCCAGGCCATGCAATGCCAATGCGAGCAGAAGAGGTAGTACAAAGCGTATTAAAAAAGCCAAAATTTATTTATCCAAAAAGTGACATCTTAACTAAAGCAACACCGCCGAAACACGTCAATTTTAGGAGGGTTTTGGGGTCATTGGATAAATAAATCACACTTTTTGAATACACCTGGTACTACCTCTTCTCTGCTCACTGGAGACCCTTGTCTTTTTCACATATACTTAGGATGGTTTATGGAACAAAAGTATTTTTGGGAGTGCTTCTTGAAGTTGGCTGGCTGATCTTCTCACTAGCCAAGGCAGCTAGTGTGTGTAGATTGATAGATCATATCTCGGGATTCGATCCAGTGACCCTGTGCTGGGTTTATGGGTTCCTTCCCCATGGAGCCACAGCTTGGTCAATCACTGTCCTAATGTTGATTGTTTTTTACCTTTCTTTTACCATGCTTTTTCATTTGCTCATTTATTCTGTTCTATCACATTTTGGGTGTGGTTATTTATACCCTCCTTACGCTGGTCTTCTCAGCTGCCTATAATCCTAAGTGGATCCTGCCAAGGAGTTCCAGCCCCACTGCTAAAAATTCTTGCCTGCCAGAGACCAGCTTGGTATTAGCTTGTTTTCTAACTTTCTTACTTACTCCTTTCTCCTGTTGGCAGTTGGGTTGCAGAAGGCTATCCTAATCTTGCAGTTGCTACTTCATCTTTTTCCACTTGTGCACAAGTTTAATGTTTCCACACCTTGGGTCCTTGCCTATTTCTGCACAATTTCCCTATCCTGGGTTAAAGTGTTCAGCTATGTTCCCTCTAGTTCCTTAGGAGATATGAGAAACAACTCAAATGCCTTTTAGGCAGCCAGGTCTGAGTTGTCGTATCCTAGTGTTGCGGCTAGGGATATTCCAGTGTATGCAGCTAGGGATACTAGTCTGTACAGGGAGCAGTGGGGTTAGGTACCCTTGCTAGGATATAGGCTTTGTCTATCATATCTCTTATGTTCAAATACTCGTGTGCATAACAAATTGTGTCTGTGAAGGGCCATGCAACTGAAACAAATAAAACAAACTTTCCCCTATGTCAAGCCCAAGCTGGAAGTGGCCCTGGTATCTTAAGATCTAGACTCCTTTGTTAGTACAAGCAATAATAATGTTGTGTATCTTTCTATTTAAAAACTTTATAAAGTTTTTTTAAGTGGACAATTCTGAAAAATCTTGTCATTTTTATTTGAACACAGTGTAAATTTTAAGTCTTGAAAAATTATAGTTATTCAAACAGGTCTACTTAGGTGCAATAGACATACTGTCAGCAAAGTAATGGATTACTATTGTGTTGTTGTTATTTTACATTTACTTTTAAATTACCGTAACTTATCGGTTCACTTGTATTTATTATATTTTAGGTGAGCTTACTCGTCAACTGGAGGAAAAAGAAGCTTTAATTTCTCAGCTCTCCAGAGGAAAACAGGGGTCCACCCAGCAGGTGGAAGAACTCAAAAGACAACTTGAGGAAGAATCAAAAGTAAAATATTTGATTTGATCAGACCAAATGCGGTCAAAGTGCAAAGCTCAATAAATCTTTACAATATTTTATGCTTATTTAAAGGCCAAAAATGCCCTGGCCCATGCTCTTCAATCTGCACACCATGACAATGATCTGCTCCGTGAGCAGTATGATGAGGAGCAGGAGGCTAAGGCTGAACTCCGTCGTGCTTTATCCAAAGCCAATGGTGAAGTTGCTCAATGGAGGACCAAATATGAAACTGATGCCATTCAGCGCACAGAGGAGCTGGAAGAAGCCAAGTAACTTAAATAAACTTGACAAGCACAAATACAGAAATATATAAACAAATTTGCTACTAATTAATTTTCTTATTAAATTTATAGAAAGAAGTTAGCTCAGCGTTTGCAAGAATCTGAGGAGCAGGTAGAAGTTGTGAACTCTAAATGTGCTTCATTGGAGAAGACCAAACAAAGGCTGCATGCAGAGGTGGAAGACCTAATGGTTGATATGGAGAGAGCCAATGGTACGTCAGCGGCTCTTGATAAGAAGCAGAGGAACTTTGATAAGGTAAGATTTTTAATTAACTATTGTGACACAAGTCACTACAGTAACAACTAGTCCCAGAAGTGGAGAGAAAAGACTACAATTACAGATAGTAATTATGTTATAGTATTACTTACTGGATAAGTAAAGGGAGGTCAAACGATGCAAGGTCAGGTCCAGGAAATGGCGCAGTACAACAAGGGGTAGTCAGAGACAAAATCCAATTCATTAGCCGGGGTCAGGAAAACCAGAAAGACAAGACAGTTTACAGGGAGCAGGCAAAAGAGTGGTCAGGTCACAGGAAAAAGGGTCAAAGTCTAGAGAAGAGAATAAAGTCAGGCTGGGTCAGGCACAGAGCACAGAGATATCAGTCTAAGGGCCCTTTGACATCAGCGTTTTTTGAAATTCGCGGCAGATGCGGTGAAAAAACCGCATCTGCCGCGTTTGCCGCATAACCGTTACACTTGCGGAGCGGTTGCGGTAATCCCCATAGAAAGTATAGGGGGACTTGCGGCAGGTGCGGCAAGTGTGGTTTTGCACTTGCGGCAGGTGCGGCCGCGAAAAAAACCGCGGCTGACTGCGGTTTTTTTCGCGGCCGCACTTGCCGCAAGTGCAAAACCGCACTTGCCGCACCTGCCGCAAGTCCCCCTATACTTTCTATGGGGATTACCGCAACCGCGCCGCAAGTGTAACGGTTATGCGGCAAACGCGGCAGATGTGGTTTTTTCACCGCATCTGCCGCGAATTTCAAAAAACGCTGATGTGAAAGGGCCCTAAGGCTGCCTTCACATTTGGGGACCCTCCGCAGCGTCCTGCGGAGGGAATCCGCAAGCTGTCTGCAGCCGCCGCCAGCCCCTATCTTTATAATGGGAGCGCACGGTGCTGCGCTTTACAGCGCATGACCGTGCACACCCATTCACTGGCATATGTGATCTGTGCGCAGGCGCATGCTTGCGCACAAATCACACAGTCTCCGTCCGCACCAGGTACGCGACATGTTGCGTCCCTGGTGCGGGCGAGAGTGTGCGATTTGTGCGCAGGCATCCGCCTGCGCACAGATCACATATGACAGTGGTTGGGTGCGCACAGTCATGCGCTGTCAAGCGCAGCACCGTGCGCTCCCATTATAAAGATAGGGGCTTGCGGTGCTGCGATCACATTGCGGATCCCCTCCGCAGAACGCTGGCAGCAACAAGTGTACGATTGACACTGGATGTAGGAGCTAGCATGCTTAAGTGGAGGACTAATCAAGGGAAGTGAACACAGATGATTGCAGGACAGACCCAGCACAACCAAAACAGACTGACAGTTTTCACACAATAGTAACACAGCAGACAAAGACAGTGTGGAGATCGTGACAACTATGCAGTACTGTAAACAAACCTCAAACCAGAGTGAATTAAAGGGGAACTCTGGGGAGACAATTTTTACATTTTTTTTTGTATGGTCCCAGCACTACTAGACTATAATGATAAGCTGCCTGTTACATTAATATAATGTTTAGAATTAATATAAATCCCTTATTCACTAACCAGTCACCACTTCCATAGAGGTCAATACGTAATTCCTGAGCGAGCAGCTCTCCCCCCGCAGTTATATCTGCTTGGTGACATTTGAAGGGAGAACACCCCAGTTCATACATTACATAGGATGCTATATAAGGGGCAGGATTGTAGTGTGAACATGGGGCCGGCGCCCACGCCCCCTGCTCGCTCATACAGAAATATGAGGGGGCAGGAAAGTAAGATGATCTTGGAGGCCCCGGGGTCCACGTTGACGACACCTCCTGTCACTGCTGCAGCATGAGGCTCAATTTTTCTGTCCCTGAAGGGAGGGGCAGAGGAGCAGATATGATTTTATTGATTTATAAGTGATCTATAGATCCTAGAACTGTAGTGCCCTTTGCTGCTTCATTTTGTAGGATGGCACAGTAACATTTTTTTTTTATCTTCCCGGAGTTCCCCTTTAAAGAGTCAATTATGACTTTTAGGATTGCTACTTCCAATAGGTAGTGCTAGATTTTGTCTACTTCCTCCCAGAAGAGACAATTTGCATATAAATTGAGCATGCCCTGTTCATACACAATTGGTTTGTTTAATGCAAGTTCAGCAGAATGCCTCCAATGCAACTATGTTTATCAATATGGAACATTAAGGTTTAGTGAGCAGATTTTCAGGTGATCAGCTTCTTTCTGTCGCTGGCTGAGATGCCAATACTTGACATTCTCAAAAATGTAGGCAATGAAGACATGAAACTGTTATACAGGGTGGGGACATTTATATGGATACACCTAAATAAAATGTGAATGGTTAGTGATATCAACTTCCTGTTTGTGGCACATTAGTATATGGGAGGGTGAAAATCTTTCCAGATGGTTGGTGACCATGGCGGCCATTTTGAAGTCGGCTATTTTGGATCCAACTTTATTCACAAAGTGAAAGTCTGTATGTAATTTCTTCATTTATAGGTTCTTGTAGAGTGGAAACAAAAGTATGAAGAGGGTCAGGCTGAACTGGAGGCTTCTCAGAAAGAGGCCCGCACCTTGAGTACAGAGATCTTTAAGATGAAGAATGCTTATGAAGAAGCCCTGGAGCAAACTGAGACCCTCAGACGTGAAAATAAGAACTTACAACGTATGTTTATATCTCAAAATCCAAAACCACTAACTACATCATGCATATACATTCACATTCTCAAAGGTGTATCCATGATTTTTTTCTACCTCATTTGAAAGCAGAATCATGTAGGCAAAGAAATTCTGAATCCAATGATGTATCACATAGATTACTGGCTGCGGCTGTTCTAACACAATCAAAGAATTTAGTTTCAGGAACACAGCAGAGCTGAGATAGCTGCCCCCGCCCACACCAAGCTCTGTATATACAATGTCTACACACAGACAGCTGCCCTGCCCATGCCAGGCTCTGTATGTACAATGTCTATAGACAGAGAGCTGCCCCCGCCCACAGCAGGTTCTGTATATACAATGTCTATAAACAGAGAGCTGCCCTGCCCATGCCAGGCTCTGTATGTACAATGTCTATAGACAGAGAGCTGCCCCCTCCCACACCAAGCTCTATATGTACAATGTATATAGACAGAAAGCTGCCCCTGCCCATACCAGGGTCTATATATACACACAATGTCTATAGTCAGAGAGCTGCCCCTCCCACACCAGGCTCTGTATATACAATGTCTATAGACAGTGAGCTGCCCCTGCATGTAAAATGTCTATAGCCAGTAAGCTGCTTCCACCCACACCAGGCTCTGTATGTACAAAGTCTATGGACAGAGAGCTGCCCCCGCCCACACCAGGTTCTGTATATACAATGTCTATAGACAGTGAGCTGCCCTCGCCCACACCAGGTTCTCAACAGAGATTGTGCATTGACAGTGAAGTGTCAATCACAGCAGGGATGAGTGTCAGACTGCCCTAAACATGACTTTGCAGTCCTGTAATAGTAATCAAAGAGTAATGAAGACTTTATATTAAGTAAACAATTGCAGAGATCCTGATAAGAGAAGCATTGTTTTTGAACCCCTGCAGCATGCTGTTCTAACCAAAAAAAACTTCTGACAGATTCCTTTTAAACATCTGGTTAATCGTGATTTTGTTGGTACCATTAATTACAGAACAGTTGTCTGTTTACTTTCTATGCAAAACACCAACTCTCTTATTTTTCAGAGGAAATCTCAGATCTGACAGAGCAGATTGGTGACAATGGAAAATCGATCAATGAACTAGAAAAGGCTAGAAAGCAGATTGAACAGGAAAGGAATGATCTACAGGCTGCTCTGGAAGAAGCTGAGGTCTGAGACTTTGAATTTACCTGCTATGTTATCACATATTGTATTTCTGCAGATTTTTTAAAGCGAAGGGTTATTGCCAACACTGAAAGTTATCACCTATCCACAGGATATATGATAACTTTCTGATCAACCTCTGTACTCAGCTATCTCTGCCAAATGAATGGAGCGATGGCACATGTATGTTTTTGTGAATGTTTCCCACTTAGTCTTTCCGCTGTCAACTCTAAAGCATACCTGTAATTTCAGGTCACTAGCTTTCTCCTATACAGACTCCATCTTTAAGTTTCAGTTCTCTCTGAGCTATTGGGTGGACATTAGCTGCCGTAGTCTCTCATACACAAAGCAGAGAAAATCCTTCTCCCTTATCTTGTAGCAAATCCTCAAATGCAGCAGCATGAATGATACTATACAGAAGTATAGCACCATGTCTGTCCTCTACAGCAGTTTTATCCTTCTTATCCCCTCTCCATAAACTTCAATGGGCAGCATGTAACCTAATACAGTAATATTTGAGAGTGACTAATCAGCTAAATGAGAAAACCACCATGTTCTGATCTTCTCACTTCTGCACCAAAAGGCGAGCGGGGCAGGTGGCATCACATCTATTGATTCTTGCCAGTATGCGTTTCTAATCAAGAGTAGAGATGAGCGCACCTGTGGAAGTTCGGGTTTTGGGGGTTCAGACGGACTTTAAAAATGATTTGTTCTGGACCCAAACTTGACCTGAACCTCATTAAAAGTCACTGATTGGGCAGTTAAGACTCTCTGCCCACATACAGCCAGGCATAAACAAAGCACCTCCGGGGAGGGCGAGTTTTTGTCATTTTTGTATTTTACAAACACAGTACATCCGACAACGCTGATTTTACACCCAGTGCAGCCGATCAAACACTGCAAGTGACTCACACTGGGCCGAGCACTGATGTACCCGAGCGCAGTGAGTACTGAGCGTACCTGAGCACAACGAGCACTGAGTGTGCCCGAGCACAGCGAGCTCAGAGTGTACTTGAGCACAGCAAGAACCGAGTGCACCCGAGCACAGTGACCACCGAGCGTACCCGAGAACAGCGAACACTGAGTGTTCCCGAGCACAGCGAACACCGAGTGTGTCCTAAAACAGTGGACACCGAGTGTTCGTGAGCACAGTGAGCACCGAGTGTACCTGAGCACAGCGTGCACCGAGTGTACCTGAGCACAGCAATGCACGCTTCAGTGCTTTGCGTACATAAAGCACCCAAATGCTGAATCCTGAAAATTTTTTGTAAAGTTTGTGTTCGGTACTAACATTGACCTTTAAAGTCCAGTTCACTCACCCATAAATCAGCAGGTATAGTGCACAATTCCCATTCGTTCTGAGTTACACTCATGAACTTAAAGAAATGATGGGAGTGCTGGTGTCTCACGGTCCGCGCTGCTTCAGGGTTAAATAAACTCACCAAAGAGCCAAATAGATTTCCATCCTTTTATTCCTCCTCTCTCCTACGCGTTTCAGCGCCACACCCGGCGCCTTCCTCAGGGATATCCCTGAGGAAGGCGCCGGGTGTGGCGCTGAAACGCGTAGGAGAGAGGAGGAATAAAAGGATGGAAATCTATTTGGCTCTTTGGTGAGTTTATTTAACCCTGAAGCAGCGCGGACCGTGAGACACCAGCACTCCCATCATTTCTTTGATACATACCACTATCCAGTGGTCGGTGGAGGTCCTGCAGCAGCTGGAACATTGTTTCCAAAAACGCCTTCAAACCAGTTGTGGGGATCACAACTGGACCAGGTGAGCAGCTTCACAGCACCACCATTGCATATAAGTGTCACTAGTGATAGGGCACTATTGCGCCTCTTGTCCCCCTCCCTATTTTATCTTTACACTCATGAACTTGAACTTCATGCAATATATGTAGATCTCCAAGGCTGTGGAGTCTAAAGGGTGGGTAGGGAGATAAACAAGAAAAATGGCGCAGATCTGAGTGCAGCGTGCTTGGATCTATTATGCGGTGTAAATAAATCTTATTGCTCACCTTATATACGTCTTGTCTCTTGCTTATCTGACCATGCCTGGTCAATGATTATAGTCCTGCGATTATGGTGTGCAGCCCCGTCCCTGATCATTCGGATGACAATGCCAGTGTGACCGTAACAGAAGGGAGGATTTCATTACCTGAAATCCTCCCGAACTTGAAGTTCATGCATCCTGATGCAATTGCTCTAATGGGGCCCACAATTATTGCAAATCTTTAATAGCATTGGTCTTTTTATATAGCCCAAGGAGCCCCCTAGGGTTCCAGAACTCAGGTGCTATTGCGACCCCTGCACCAACTGTAGTTATGTCCCTAGTTACACTGGTCATAAATGGTCAAAGAATAGAAATGCCAGAAACCTATACTATATCTTTAAAAGATACAGAGGTTTTAACAGCTAAAAATGTAACCTGTCAGAATCCCATTTATCCAACAAACAAAACATATGAACTATCCGAAAGAAGGGTAATACACTTATGATTGCTGGACCCGACATGGATCACGAGAAAGGGGGTCTTGTGTCCCCTGTGGATGTAGCGGTATTGCACTAGCATGACTATTATTGATTTACTATCTATGGGAGAGGTAGTCATGAGTGCACACTATCAGAGACTCAATCAAGTGAATAAAGCATTGGTCACTCATGTGACAACTGCTACATTCATGTGGGACTTTTGGATTTTATTTTCAGGACTGGTGAGGATCTTAGCGGTCAGACCCACATGGATCTTATAATCATCACATATCGTATAAAGTGATATTATGTAGTTGGTGGATTTACTGAAATTTATGCTGCCTCTTTTTTAATGTTACATCTTCAAAGGGTTCACTGGAACACGAAGAATCGAAAATCTTGCGCATCCACCTTGAGCTTAACCAGCTGAAATCAGAAGTAGAGAGGAAGGTTGCAGAGAAGGATGAAGAAATTCAGCAGCTGAAGAAGAACAGTCAAAGAGCTATCGACACCCTGCAGAGCACTTTGGACTCTGAAATCAGAAGTAGAAACGAAGCTCTAAGGATTAAGAAGAAGATGGAAGGAGACCTCAATGAAATGGAGATCCAACTAGGCCACGCCAATCGACAGGCTGCGGAGGCACAGAAGCAACTAAAAATTGTCCAAGGGCAACTGAAGGTCGTGTATTGTGTAAATGCTATCCAACTACATTAGTAGTTTACCGATTTCATCGCTGGCAATTTAATGTTTTTTTTCTTTACCCCTCAACAGGACGGTCAGCTACTATTTGATGACACCCTGAGAGGACAAGATGATTTGAAAGAACAACTTTCTATGATTGAACGTAGAACCAGTTTGCAACAGACTGAAATTGAGGAGTCCAGGGCCGCTCTAGAACAGACAGAAAAATCACGTAAATTGGCAGAACAGGAACTTCAGGACGCCAGTGAACGTCTTCAGCTTCTTCACTCGCAGGTGTGATCTTCGGCTGATTATGTGTCTATGTTTACAGCCAATGTGGTTAGAATAAAGCCTGGCTAAACCACAGATTAATGGTGCCCAGGAGTAAAATATATCATATAGAAACTTAATGCTGACAATCATAAACGAAGAGAATTCAATAATGCTCAAGTCTTTTTATTTTGAAAAAAGGAGGGAATAATATAATCCAAACAATTGACATTTCGGCTCAACACGAGCCTTCGTCAGGAAGATTATCTACTGTTATTGTTAATATTTTTTATCTGTCTTCATTATTACCGTATATACTCGCGTATAAGCCGAGTTTTTCAGCCCAAAAATTGGGCTGAAAAGTACCCCCTCGGCTTATACGCGAGTCATACGCCCCAGTGGTACACAGGCGCCCCCCCCCATGAGTATACAGCCCCCCCATCAGTATACAGGGCCCCCCCTTGCTGCGGTAAACCTGTAAAGTAATAGATGATTATACTTATCCCCGACGCCGTCATAGCACTCCTCCGGCTGCATCCGGCTTCATCCGTCTTCCTTCTCCGGCGCACAGACAATGACGTCATTGCCTGCGCCCACACCGGAGGAGGAAGACGCATGAAGCTGGAGGATCGCGATGGCGGGACAGCAACAGGGATAAGTATAATCATCTATTACTTTACAGGTTTACTGCAGCAAGGGGGGGGGCCCTGTATACTGATGGGGGGGGGCACCTGTGTACCACTGGGGCTGCTTCTGTATACACCACTGGGGCTGCTGCTGTATACACCACTGGGGCTGTTGCTGTATACACCACTGGGGCTGCTGCTGTATATACCTCTGGGGCTGCTGCTGTATATACCACTGGGGCTGCTGCTGTATATACCTCTGGGGCTGCTGCTGTATATACCACTGGGCTGCTGCTGTATACACCACTGGGGCTGTTGCTGTATACACCACTGGGGCTGCTGCTGTATATACCACTGGGGCTGTTGCTGTATACACACTGGGGCTGTTGCTGTATACCCACTGGGGCTGTTGCTGTATACACCACTGGGGCTGTTGCTGTATACACCTCTGGGGCTGCTGCTGTATATACCTCTGGGGCTGCTGCTGTATATACCACTGGGGCTGCTGCTGCATATACCTCTGGGGTTGCTGCTGTATATACCTCTGGGGCTGCTGCTGTATATACCACTGGGCTGCTGCTGTATACACCACTGGGGCTGCTGCTGTATATACCGCTGGGGCTGTTGCTGTATACACCGCTGGGGCTGCTGCTGTATACACCGCTGGGGCTGCTGCTGTATACACCGCTGGGGCTGCTGCTGTATATACCGCTGGGGCTGCTGCTGTATACACCACTGGGGCTGCTGCTGTAACACTGCTGGGGCCTGTATATACCACTGGGGAGGCTGCTGTATACCACACTGCTGGGGGCTGTATACCTGTGCTGGGGTCCACCCTCGGCTTATACACGAGTCAATAGGTTTTCCCAGGTTTTGGGGGCAAAAGTAGGGGGGTCGGCTTATACACGGGTCGGCTTATACACGAGTATATACGGTATTTAGAAATAACTTGTATTTCCATATGTCTTATTATTTCACTCTATGTTTTGCTTAAAGACTGAGTCATGGAGGAAGTCTGACCAGGACAATGGTTTCCTTTGCAGATTTTCTGCAGTTGAGTTGTGGTGGGCTACAGAAGTGTGTTATCTCTGATAATGTCTTTTAGTTCCTTATTTTTTGTAAGCGTCTGTAGTTTTGTCTGTAGTTTTGTTTTCTAAAACCAAATAAATAGGTCAGCCCTTGACGGCTACTGTCAGACAAGACTCTAGCTGCAGACGCATGATGTCTCACGTCTCGTCTCCATTCATCGATGACTATTTTAATTTGAAACTCACTGGCAATGTGCAGACCCCTTCTGTCTACTCCAAACAGCTCTCCCTAAATTAGGGTTTCCACAACATTACTAAGTAATTTCAAGTGATAAGAATAATGTAGACCACTATGGGATGATAGTCCATTGATTTGAGGACTGGTACAGGAAATATCAAATGTACTGGATATCACGTAGTGAGATGGAGGTTTTATGAAAGATAGTTTCTGCCTCCATTACTCACCCAAGAAGAACACAGGGCAGGAGACATTTCATGGGCACAACTTACTCCTTAATGGCCACTATTTGGAGTTCTGATATCTTTGACTCATTTTGAGACATTTGCTATCTATCTTATAAGACTTACAACGGGTTACTCCCTCATGTAGAGTTTTGACTACACACAATTTTTTCTCTACAATCTTCAGGGACCAATACATTTCCATCAATACTAGTGTTTACCAAGGGAAACTATCTTTCATGAAACCTGCATCTCACTACTTGATATCCAATACATATGATATTTCCTGTACCAGTCCTCATATCAATAGACTATCATCCTACAGTGGTGTACAATATTCCTAGTACTTGAAATTACTTAGTAGTTTTTTCTGATGAAGCTTCGCGTTGAGCCGAAACGTTGTTTGGATTATTATCCCTTCCTTTTTGTTCAAAATACAAAGATTTGAGCATTATCCAATTCTCTTCTTTTATGAGTGCCAGAGCTAACATTTGACTTTCTATGTTTACAGCCAAACATAAATTGTTGTTTGAACAGACAGTCAATTTATGTACATAATAAAAATATTGGCTATCGCCCTATCTTCTTTAGAACACCAGCCTTATTAATACCAAGAAGAAGCTGGAGACTGACATCGGTCAGCTCCAGAATGAAATTGAAGAAGCTGTTCAGGAAGCTAGAAACGCGGACGAGAAAGCTAAGAAGGCCATCACAGATGTAACTCTTCTATTTTATTCAATCACTAAGCACTAATCTATTTGCTGATTGACCAGATATGTTCTTTATTGATTTGTTTCAAGGCTGCTCTCATGGCGGAGGAGCTGAAGAAGGAGCAAGACACTAGCGCTCACCTGGAAAGAATGAAGAAGAACCTGGAACAGACAGTGAAGGATCTGCAGCACCGTCTGGATGAAGCTGAACAGCTGGCAATGAAGGGAGGCAAGAAGCAGCTCCAGAAACTGGAAGCCAGAGTGAGCACATTGGCATAATATTCATTTTATAGTTGTGAAAGTTAAGAGTTTTACACATCTGAGATTTACGAGGCCAGAATGTTCAAATCCAATACCCGTCTCCTAACCCAAACTCACAGCATCATTGGAAATATATGAGCTGGGGAATTTGTGTCAGGAGATCCCTCAGCCAGTCCAGACTGTTGCGCTCACCAGGAGGGTCAGCATTTGGTTATGGATGACAGGGTAAAATGTGGTAGCTGATGGATTAGGTCACAGTCTATAGTGTAGCAGGTGCAGCTGTAGCAGCTGAAATGGACAAGGCAGGACACAGTCAATGTCTTAGGTATGATGGACAGCAGACCAGGCAGGGATCCAGGTACAGACACTGGTGTAGACAGGAAAGCTGTCAGATGGAGAGTCTCAGTGGTTGCTGGCAGAAGCAGGCCGTAACAGACACGTACAGGCAGATGCAAAGTGTAGCAGGCTAACAACTGGTACAAGGCGTAGCAGGCTCTGGAATGAGACACATGTATGTCACGGGATACACGATATGGGTACAGGGTCTATGAACAGGACTAGGCACAGGATAACGGGGACCTGACAATAAGCAACACCACTAAAGGACAGTGCACCTTGTTCAGGAACCTCCCAATGGGGGAAGGCGCCTTAAGTACACTGCGCCTCTCAGTCTAAGGCTGAAAGGCAGTTCCGAGTAAGGGGGTACTGGTCCTTTAAATAATATTAATGTGCACTGCCTAAGCACACTCCCAGGATACTTGCTAGGAAGATGCAGACCCTGGGAGCCGGAAGACACAGCAGCAGAGCGAGAGGAAGATTCGGGACCACCGGCACGGTGAGTATACTATGGACGAACAACTGAGGGACGGGCAGAACGCATGGAGCTGTGCCATGGAGAATGGTACTGTGGCCATAGGCATAACACAGACACTGTGGTCTGTACTTGAACCATGAATATGGGAAGTGTAAAACCGGTATAACAATTGTATTTACAGGTCCGTGAACTGGAAAGTGAATTAGAGAATGAACAGAAACGAGGTATTGAGACTTCCAAAGGTGTTCGGAAATATGAGATGAGAGTGAAGGAATTATCCTACCAGGTAAAGTATCTTTTTTCATGTCTTAGTTATTCGATCTACATTAATTATTAACCTAGTAATCTACCTGAACACGACTTATACCCATTTCTATTCTTCACCTAGACTGAGGAAGACAGGAAGAATAATCTGAGACTACAAGACCTGGTCGACAAGCTGCAGCTAAAAGTTAAAGCTTATAAGAGACAGGTTGAGGAATCTGTAAGTCGAAATCCCTGTAAATATATTAAGTTGGGGTTACACGTTTCAATGTCGTTGCGATATCGCAATTCAATGGCGCGGGAGCGCGCATTTAGTGCACGTTTCTCCCGCATCGCATCGGAGGTTTACAAGTTGCGATTTCTGAATCCAACGTCTGTGCGATGTCTACGCCCCCCAACCCAGGAACGACCATTTAACATGGGAGTGAATGGGTGACGTCGAACTTCACATCGGAATTGGGCTGTCACACAGCACGATCCGGCTCCAATCTCCATTCAATATCGGAGCATTGAATAGCACGCGCATTCAATCCCCGATATCGCATTGACATCGTTCCTGCATCGTATTGGACGTTCACACCATACAACGCAGGAACGATATCGGCTCCAACGATCGAACCACGTGACTTTTCATTGAAATTGGACGCCGATATCGCAACGTGTAAACCCCCCTTTAGTCCTTGTAAATGGAGGTTGAGAGACTGAATGTGATAGAAAAGGGGAGGAAACACAATACTATGGTCATTAGCTTATGCAAAATTATGGTACTTCTTTCAGCTTTGATAGTAGCACGTTTGGGAAGGCAGTCGTATCTTCAGCGATCAGCAAGCTATCCTCTATTCTAGAGAAATTCATCAGTCCCATACTGTCCCCCTACTGCATGACTGGTTCATATTAATTCCCTTAGTTCGTCAAACTGCTGGTTTGCACGTGGCTTATATTACTCTAGGCATTAGTCCCCATAGCGTCCAAATTCTGCTTAAGCCCATGTTCACATGTTCAGGGTATGCTGCAGATGCACCACAAATCCACAGCTGTTTACAGCACCATACAAGCTCAGCAGATATTGAAAGTCACAACATGCTCGGATTTGTGAAACTCTTAGGATAATGAATGTGCAAATAACACATGTAGATGTAATTTTCCTCAATGTGTGGACAAAGCCTAAGGGTAATTGAACTATTTATCTGTATAACAGTCCACAAACAGACCTGCACTAAAATGACCCAAGTACTACAAAATTGCCCCTTAATCTTGACTATTGCTGCTTCTCCGCCCTACACACGGCTGTGCACCTGCCCTCTGATAAGTCTGCAACTTAAATCAATCCAACATAAGAAGGAAAGAGGGGGCACTCACCAACATAATAAAAGATCCTTTATTTGGCACAAGAAAAGTAACATCAAGCTCGCTGTGGGGAGAGGGGGGAACCTCTGGACGACGGTCATTTCATGCAGAAACCACCAGACAACGGCCGTTTTGTGCGGGAACAAGGTCGCCAGGGGGAGGAGGGGAACCTCTTTACGATGGCTGTTTCATACGAGAACCTCCGAACGACGGACGTTTTGTGCGGGAACAAGGTCACCAAGGGGAGGTGGGAACCTCTGGACGTTGGCCGTTTCATATGGGAACCTCCGGACGACGGTTGTTTCGTGTGGAAATGCACTTCAACAGGACCAGGAGCCTGGATTGAACTAATTATTTGTTTCTTGCTCAGGAAGAACAGGCAAATGCCCTCCTGATTCGTTTTAGGAAGTCTCAACACGAGCTTGAGGAAGCAGAAGAAAGAGCTGACATTGCCGAGTCCCAAGTGAACAAGATGAGGGCCAAGAGCCGTGATGTTGGTGGAAAGGTAACTTAATGCCAATATTGTTTTCATTTCTCTTCATGCCTGTATGGTATATTTTTATTTTTTTATAGTATTTTTCATATTGGTTCTAGTCCCCATAGGGTTGCTCATGATATAGCTTTCCTATCTCAGACATGCACACGCTAGAGCCAACAGACCTAAGTTTTGGAGTATAGGAGAAACAAGAGTTTTTGGAGGAAACCAAAGAGAGCTGAGTAGTCTGGAAAGCTGCCATTATTTAACATCTCCTCAGTTGGCCATTAAAAGGCATCAACCACTTAGGAACTTGTCATGTTGTGTTTTTAAAGCGCCCCCAATGTTATTTAGATCATGCTTTGTGCATTACCAACCTGGTTTAAAAAAAAAAATCATGTATTTATATATAAAAAAGCACTTTAGATGCTTATAAATTTGCATTAGGTACCTGCACAAACAGTCATCGGGGTGGAGACTTCAGCTGGAATCAGTCATGTCAATCCACATTCAGTCATGCATGTTTTTTACACAGTCACACCTGCCCCCCAAATTGTAATATGTTAACATCACTTATGGTAACCTTTACACGCCGCCACGGCAGGCTGGATACATCCCGCTACTTCACGTGCACGAGCACGCTCAAACAGTTACAAACGGTCAACGCACCCTCTTTACACGCCGCCACAAGGTGCGCTACGCCACGCTACATCTATAGCTAGCTACATCGCCGGGTGTCTCAAGTAGCCAGCTGTAGCTCATTTACACACCGCTATAACCAGCTACTATGGGCAGACCTGGTGCAGCAGGGACAGCACATAGGCGTGCCACAATTGTGGAGTACAAGCCGTCCGTACGCTGATAGGACGAAGCAATAACATCCTGATTGGGCAGGCATCGCAGGAGGCTGAGTAATACAGCACGCTCGAGCGATTGTGTAGTGTGACTCGTCAGCTCCTTAAATATGCCTCCCTGTGCAGCGACTACCAATCGTCATGCAGCAGCTTCCACCAATGATCGCACATGGGGCGCGGTAACATGGAGCCAGGGTCACGCCTTTGCTACATTGCAGCTACATCGCAGGCTGTCCCGAGTTCCCTTCCGTTGCCTCTTTACACGCCGATACAGCTCGCTACCATCGGCGATGTAGCCATCAGTTTTCGAGCAGAGCCCATAAACAGATGTATCTGTTGCCGGCTGTAGCGTCACATCTTCAGACGCCGCTACGACGGGCTACATTGGCGCTACAAGCTACATTTGTAGCCTGTAGCGGGATGTATCCAGCCTGCCGTGGCGGCGTGTAAAGGTACCATTAAGGAACTTCAGATAGGCTACACTCACACACTGCGCTTTTTTGAGAGCCCTTTTCTCCTAAAGTGCACCTGCGTCTGCCAGCAAAGTGAATGGACTTTCACTTTTGCTGTGCAGATGCTGCATAAATATACGCTGCGCTTTTATAGGAGAAAGAGCGCGCGTAAAAAGAATGACCATAGGAGCTATTATACCTCGCTTTCTCCCATAGGAGATAATAATAATATAATAATACCCGCTTGAATTACACATCGCCGTTCAGACAATGCGTAATTCCAGCGCGTATAATGTGCTGCAGGATGTGATGTCACATGGGAGGAAGAATCCTGTGTTCCTCCTCTGTAATAACACGTAACGTTAAGGCTGTAGGTCTAAAGGGGATAAATAAAGCAGAGGGCGCAGACCTAAGTGGAGAGATCTTTTGTTCATACGTAGTAGTATAGGCAAGTGCACTCACCTATGATATATCTTTGTATAATGACACCTTGATCCCTGGGGATCTTGACAAGAATCCTGCGGTATGCTGCTCCAGTCCGGAGGGAATCGGATCTCTCTTGGATTCTGTTTTAAAATTTTACTACTTGTATGACTATACTTATTTCAATAAAAAAACATTTGAATGTAAAGCATATGTGAATTTCTGAAGGTCCTTAAGTGATGTGAATATATGATAGTGCGAGGGGCATGACTGAATGTGGATTGATGTGACTGTTAGCAGCTGAAATCTCCAACCCCGTGACTGTCAGTGCAGGTACCTAATCCAACCATATAAGCATCTACAGGGCTTTTTATGATAAATACATGGATCTTTTGTAAACCAGGTTAGTGATGCCCAGAGCGTCATCTAAGGGCCACGTCACACACACAGATATCTGTGCAGATATTGTTTGCAGATCTCTGGTTGCAGTGAAATCATGGACACATTGTTACATTTGTACACGGCCACAAAATGGAACAATGTGTCCATGATTTCACTGCAACCAGAGATCTACAAACAATATCTGCACAATTATCTGTGTGTGTGACGTGGCCCTAAATAACATTTTGGGCGGTTTATAAACAAAACACGACATGACAGGTTTAATATTTTTCTATCGATATATTTTACTTGGAGGTATCCAAATCTAGTATGAGGATAGCAACTATCCTTGCTCAGAATCAAACCCAGGACCCCCAACACTGCAAGATTCTCTACTTATTGTCTGTGTAACCTTTTTTTCTTTACAGAAAGAGAACAAAGAGTGAACGTCTCTCTATGAAAAATCTATCAATACTTCTTTGTGTTCTCCACTATTACTCATGTGACAATAAACTATTACTACAATTCTTTTCTTGTGTTGTATTTTTAATAAGTATATGACTATCACTGTATTTTCTTCTTAGTTTGGCTCAATAACTTATGTTGGAAGACTGTTAGAAAGTTTAGACATTGAAATGAGTTACATTCTATAGGTGGCACTACTGAGGACGTTTTCATTTACACAATGAATATTCTGGCAGCTGACGTCGTGCATGGCATAAACGTCACCGCTTACACATTGAAGTCAGTTGCAGGTATCAGAAAAAGGCAGCGTACACCGAGGGAGCGGAGTATAATTGTTTAATTTATGTGTGGAGTGATGGGCCCATGATGGGGATCATATATACTAGGATTGGCCCTGGATGGGAAATCATATGTACGAGGATGAGGGCCATATATACGAAGATGGACCCAGGATAAAAAAACATATATAGAAGAATGGGCCCAGAATGAGGACAATACACATCAGAATGAGGACATATATACCAGAATGGGCCCAGAATGAGGGCCATATATACGAAGATGGACCCGGGATAAGAAACATATAGCAGAATGGGTCCAGAATGAGAGCTCTATATATCAGAATGAGGACATATATACCAGAATGGGCCCAGAATGAGGGCCATATATATACGAAGATGGACCCGGGATAAGAAACATATATGCCAGAATGGGCCCAGAATGAGGGCCATATATATCAGAATGGGCCCAGAATAGGGATCATATATACCTGGAAGGGGCCCTGGTTGGGGGACATTAGAACAGAATTGAGGGATCTTAACCCCATAACCACCATGATCACATTTTCTGCTTAAAATTTTTCCCCCTATTTGCCTCCTCTAAAACCTAGGTGTGTATTATGGTCTGGTGCATTTTTTAGTCTGAAAACAATGGTATATATTTTTCTTTTACATGGGTACACTTACACTTAGCCAATTTAAAACAATTCTATTTACGCCAGTAACTTACCGGGCACATTGGGGTCAATACACGGTATCTTGGAGGGCATCATACTGTATATAGGGGGCTGTGGAGTCAGTATAATGTATCTGGACGCCATCATATTATATAAGAAGTGGTGGGGTCAGTATACTGTATCTTGGAGGGCATAATATATAGGGGGTTGCGGGGTCAGTAAGGGCTGTAGGATCAGTATACTGTATCTTGGAAGGCATCATACTGTATATAGGGGCTGTGGGGTCAGTACACTGTATCTTGGAGGGCATCATAATGTATATAGGGGGTTGTGGGGTCAGTATAATGTATGTGGACACCATAATATTGTATATAGGGGGCTGTGAGATTAATATACTTTATCTTTGAGGGCAGCATACTGTATATAGGGGCTGTGGGGTACATATACCACATGTTGGAAGTCATTAAACTGTATATAGGGAGCTGTGGGGTCAGTATACTGTATCTTGGAGGACATCATACTGTACATATGGGGCTATGGGGTCAGTACACTGTATCTTGGAGGACATACTGTATATAGGGGCTGTGGGGTCAGTATACTGTATATTGGAGGACATCATACTGTATATATGGGGCTATGGGGTCAGTACACTGTATCTTGGAGGACATACTGTATATAGGGGCTGTGGGGTCAGTATACTGTATATTGGAGGACATCATACTGTATATATGGGGCTATGGGGTCAGTACACTGTATCTTGGAGGACATACTGTCTATAGGGGCTGTGGGGTAAGTATATTGTATCTTGGAGGGCAGCATACTGTATATAGGGGCTGTTCGGTCAGTATACTGTAACTTGGAGGACATCATACTGAATATAGGGGCTGTGAGGTCAGTATACTGTATCTTGGAAGGCCTCATACTGTATATACTGTGGGGTCAGTATACTGTATATAGGGGGCTGTGGGGTCAGTGTACTGTATCTTGTAGGGGAGCATAGTGTATATGGGGGACTGTGGGGTCAGTATACTGTATCTTGGAGGGGGGCATAGTGTATATAGGGTGCTGTGGGGTCAGTATACTGTATATAGGGGCTGTGGGGTCAGTATACTGTATATAGGGGGCTGTGGGGTCAGTATACTGTATATAGGGGGCTGTGGGGTCAGTATACTGTATATAGGGGGCTGTGGGGTCAGTATACTGTATATAGGGGGCTGTGGGTCACTATACTGTATATAGGGGGCTGTGGGGTCAGTATACTGTATATAGGGTGCTGTGGGGTCAGTATACTGTATATAGGGGGCTGTGGGGTCAGTATACTGTATATAGGGGGCTGTGGGGTCAGTGTACTGTATCTTGTAGGGGAGCATAGTGTATATGGGGGACTGTGGGGTCAGTATACTGTATCTTGGCTGGGAGCATAGTGTATATAGGGTGCTGTGGGGCCAGTATACTGTATATAGGGTGCTGTGGGGTCAGTATACTGTATATAGGGGGCTGTGGGGTCAGTATACTGTATATAGGGGGCTGTGGGGTCAGTATACTGTATATAGGGGGCCGTGGGGTCAGTATACTGTATATAGGGGGTTGTGGGTCAGTATACTGTATATAGGGGGCTGTGGGGTCAGTATACTGTATATTGGAGGACATCATACACTATATATGGGGCTATGGGGTCAGTACACTGTATCTTGGAGGACATACTGTCTATAGGGGCTGTGGGGTAAGTATATTGTATCTTGGAGGGCAGCATACTGTATATAGGGGCTGTTCGGTCAGTATACTGTAACTTGGAGGACATCATACTGAATATAGGGCTGTGAGGTCAGTATACTGTATCTTGGAAGGCCTCATACTGTATATACTGTGGGGTCAGTACACTGTATATAGGGGGCTGTGGGGTCAGTGTACTGTATCTTGTAGGGGAGCATAGTGTATATGGGGGACTGTGGGGTCAGTATACTGTATCTTGGAGGGGAGCATAGTGTATATAGGGTGCTGTGGGGTCAGTATACTGTATATAGGGTGCTGTGGGGTCAGTATACTGTATATAGGGGGCTGTGGGGTCAGTATACTGTATATAGGGGCTGTGGGTCAGTATACTGTATATAGGGGGCTGTGGGGTCAGTATACTGTATATAGGGTGCTGTGGGGTCAGTATACTGTATATAGGGGACTGTGGGGTCAGTATACTGTATATAGGGGGCTGTGGGGTCAGTGTACTGTATCTTGTAGGGGAGCATAGTGTATATGGGGGACTGTGGGGTCAGTATACTGTATCTTGGAGGGGAGCATAGTGTATATAGGGTGCTGTGGGGTCAGTATACTGTATATAGGGGGCTGTGGGGTCAGTATACTGTATATAGGGGGCTGTGGGGTCAGTATACTGTATATAGGGGGCTGTGGGTCAGTATACTGTATATAGGGGGCTGTGGGGTCAGTATACTGTATATTGGAGGACATCATACTGTTTATATGGGGCTATGGGGTCAGTACACTATCTTGGAGGACATACTGTCTATAGGGGCTGTGGGGTAAGTATATTGTATCTTGGAGGGCAGCATACTGTATATAGGGGCTGTTCGGTCAGTATACTGTAACTTGGAGGACATCATACTGAATATAGGGGCTGTGAGGTCAGTATACTGTATCTTAAAAGGCCTCATACTGTATATACTGTGGGGTCAGTATACTGTATATAGGGGGCTGTGGGGTCAGTGTACTGTATCTTGTAGGGGAGCATAGTGTATATGGGGGACTGTGGGGTCAGTATACTGTATCTTGGAGGGGAGCATAGTGTATATAGGGTGCTGTGGGGTCAGTATACTGTATATAGGGGCTGTGGGGTCAGTATACTGTATATAGGGGGCTGTGGGGTCAGTATACTGTATATAGGGGGCTGTGGGTCAGTATACTGTATATAGGGGGCTGTGGGGTCAGTATACTGTATATAGGGGGCTGTGGGGTCAGTATACTGTATATAGGGGGCTGTGGGGTCAGTATACTGTATATAGGGGGCTGTGGGGTCAGTGTACTGTATCTTGTAGGGGAGCATAGTGTATATGGGGGACTGTGGGGTCAGTATACTGTATCTTGGAGGGGAGCATAGTGTATATAGGGGGCTGTGGGGTCAGTATACTGTATATAGGGGGCTGTGGGGTCAGTATACTGTATATAGGGGGCTGTGGGGTCAGTATACTGTATATAGGGGGCTGTGGGGTCAGTGTACTGTATCTTGTAGGGAGCATAGTGTATATGGGGGACTGTGGGGTCAGTATACTGTATCTTGGAGGGGAGCATAGTGTATATAGGGGGCTGTGGGGTCAGTATACTGTATATAGGGGGCTGTGGGGTCAGTATACTGTATATAGGGGGCTGTGGGGTCAGTATACTGTATATAGGGGGCTGTGGGGTCAGTATACTGTATATAGGGTGCTGTGGGGTCAGTATACTGTATATAGGGTGCTGTGGGGTCAGTATACTGTATATAGGGGGCTGTGGGGTCATTATACTGTATATAGGGGTCTGTGGGGGCATCATATTGTATATAGGGGTCTGTGGGGTCAGTATGATGGATCTTGGAGGGGAGCATACTGTATATAGGGGCTGTGGGGTCACAGTACACCAGTTATCATGATTATTATTAAGTATTTACATAGCGCCATTAGGTTATGGCGCTTTACAAGTAAGAGGGTAGACAAAGACAAGTGATAAAACGATGACAAATCAGTCATACGGGTACAATAGGGCAGAGGATCCTGTCTGCGAGGGCTCACAGTCTAGAGGGGGTGGGGAGGGAGACAGTAGGAGGGGGAGAGGTGGGATGGTGCAGCGGATTAGGTCTCAGTGTGTGTTGTAGGCTTGTAGGAAGAGGTGGGTCCAGGTTTTTCTTGAAGGTTCTCAAGGTCGGGGAGTGTCTGATGTGGTGGGGAGAGTTCCAGAGTATGGGGGAAGCACGAGAGAAGTCTTGTATGAGGTTGTGGGAGGTGGAGATTCGGGGGGAGACGAGAAGGAGTTCCTGAGAGAAGCGCAGGTTGCGTGAGGGGCGGTATCGGGAGACCAAGTCGGAGATGTATGGAGGGGACAGGTTGTGTATGGCCTTGTATGTCAGGGTTAGGGTTTTGAAGCGGGATGTCTGAGCGGGGAGCCAGTGGAGGGCTCGGCGGAGAGGGAGGCGGGGGAGTAACGGGGCGACAGGTGGATGAGTCGGGCAGCGGAGTTGAGGATGGTGCAGATACCATTTACGTACATGACACCATGACGGTGGATATTTTGCTGTGGACTGGTTTAGTTTGGGGCCCCTGATCCATGGTTGTCACACCCCGGGGCCCGGCAGAGGCGCAGGACTGAGGGCCACAATGGCACCACAATATCCAGGTTTGGGATCGCTGTGATCGTATTGATGAGGAGAATCATCATTTCCAGTCACTTTCACCACACAATGTGCACTGTGTCAGCTGAGCCTGACAGACAATGGCGGGGGGGGTTTGTTTCTCACCATTTTACCTCAGGTGCAGACATTCTCCTGTGTCTCCGCACATTACACGGCGCCATAATAAAGTATAGCCCTATGTCTCACAGGAGAACACTTCTGTGGGGACTTTCCTGTCAGTGTCGGTTCGGTGTCAGCCGCAGACGGTGGAGGGGACGGGTTATAGGACAGCGATGCGTTTCCCGCCTTTTTCAGAGTATACGCACCTGAGGTGACCTGCAACGGCTCCTCCCACCGGCGACTGCCCCGCCCCTCCTGGTGACGTAACTCCTCTACCTTCACACTGCTGAGTGCCCCGCCCCTCCTGGTGACGTCACCCTTTCCCCTCACACATCTGGCTGCCCCGCCCCTCCCGGTGACGTCACCCTCCTCACTCCGCTGACTGCCCCGCTCCTCCCGGTGACGTCACCCTCCTCACTCCGCTGACTGCCCCGCTCCTCCCGGTGACGTCACCCTCCTCACTCCGCTGACTGCCCCGCCCCTCCCGGTGACGTCACCCTCCTCACTCCGCTGACTGCCCCGCCCCTCCCGGTGACGTCACCCTCCTCACTCCGCTGACTGCCCCGCCCCTCCCGGTGACGTCACCCGCCTCACTCCGCTGACTGCCCCGCCCCTCCCGGTGACGTCACTGACTGCACACGTAGCAGCACCTCGCGGACAAACCGGTATAAAAAAAAAAAAACAACCCGCCTCCCCCTGTACAAACCAGCCAATCAGCGCTGGACATTCAGGTGGGCGGGTACAATAGAGAGACTGACACAGCCAGTGACCAATCAGAGAACAGTATGGCGTGAACTCAGGGCGGCAGAAGCTTTTGAAAAACCAAACGGAGTTTACAGAGAGAGAAAGAACCGGAAACAGCGGAAGAGAGAAGAGGCCACTACACACACACAGCCCCGGGACAGGTGATGGCCGCATGACCCCGCACAGGTGAGCGGGCGGGATGGGGGGTTTGTGGTGTGTCGCGCCCTCCCGCAGCACCACGTGATCAGTCCGGTGTCTGCAGCTCGGCCTGGTGTGGAACTACAACTCCCAGCAGATCTGGGTGACTCAGTGGTTAGCCCTGTGTACGGTGGCTCAGTGGTTAGCACTGTATATGGTGGCTCAGTGGTTAGCACTGTATATGGTGGCTCAGTGGTTAGCACTGTATATGGTGGCTCAGTGGTTAGCATTGTATATGGTGGCTCAGTGGTTAGCACTGTATACGGTGGCTCAGTGGTTAGCACTGTATACGGTGGCTCAGTGGTTAGCACTGTATATGGTGGCTCAGTGGTTAGCACTGTATATGGTGGCTCAGTGGTTAGCACTGTATACGGTGGCTCAGTGGTTAGCACTGTATATGGTGGCTCAGTGGTTAGCACTGTATATGGTGGCTCAGTGGTTAGTACTGTATACGGGGCTCAGTGGTTAGCACTGTATATGGTGGCTCAGTGGTTAGCACTGTATATGGTGGCTCAGTGGTTAGCACTGTATATGGTGGCTCAGTGGTTAGCACTGTATATGGTGGCTCAGTGGTTAGCACTGTATACGGTGGCTCAGTGGTTAGCACTGTATACGGTGGCTCAGTTGTTAGCGCTGTATATGGTGGCTCAGTGGTTAGCACTGTATATGGTGGCTCAGTGGTTAGCACTGTATATGGTGGCTCAGTGGTTAGCACTGTATATGGTGGCTCAGTGGTTAGCACTGTATATGGTGGCTCAGTGGTTAGCATTGTATATGGTGGCTCAGTGGTTAGCATTGTATACGGTGGCTCAGTGGTTAGCACTGTATATGGTGGCTCAGTGGTTAGCACTGTATATGGTGGCTCAGTGGTTAGCACTGTATACGGTGGCTCAGTGGTTAGCACTGTATATGGTGGCTCAGTGGTTAGCACTGTATACGGTGGCTCAGTGGTTAGCACTGTATATGGTGGCTCAGTGGTTAGCACTGTATACGGTGGCTCAGTGGTTAGCACTGTATATGGTGGCTCAGTGGTTAGCATTGTATATGGTGGCTCAGTGGTTAGCACTGTATACGGTGGCTCAGTGGTTAGCACTGTATATGGTGGCTCAGTGGTTAGCACTGTATATGGTGTCTCAGTGGTTAGCATTGTATATGGTGGCTCAGTGGTTAGCACTGTATACGGTGGCTCAGTGGTTAGCACTGTAGTGCATGGTGGCTCAGTGGTTAGCACTTTGTGTATGTACTGGTGGCTCAGTGGTTAGCACTGTATATGGTGGCTCAGTGGTTAGCACTGTATACGGTGGCTCAGTGGTTAGCACTGTATATGGTGGCTCAGTGGTTAGCACTGTATACGGTGGCTCAGTGGTTAGCACTGTATATGGTGGCTCAGTGGTTAGCACTGTATACTGGTGGCTCAGTGGTTAGCACTGTATATGGTAGGGTCACAATGGTGGCCATGTTAGCACTGTATATGGTGGCTCAGTGGTTAGCACTGTATACGGTGGCTCAGTGGTTAGCACTGTATATGGTGGCTCAGTGGTTAGCACTGTATACGGTGGCTCAGTGGTTAGCACTGTATATGGTGGCTCAGTGGTTAGCACTGTATATGGTGGCTCAGTGGTTAGCACTGTATACGGTGGCTCAGTGGTTAGCACTGTATATGGTGGCTCAGTGATTAGCACTGTATATGGTGGCTCAGTGGTTACGCATGTATACGGTGGCTCAGTGGTTAGCACTGTATATGGTGGCTCAGTGGTTAGCACTGTATACGGTGGCTCAGTGGTTAGCATTGTATGGTGGCTCAGTGGTTAGCACTGTATATGGTGGCTCAGTGGTTAGCACTGTATACGGTGGCTCAGTGGTTAGCACTGTATATGGTGGCTCAGTGGTTAGCACTGTATATGGTGGCTCAGTGGTTAGCACTGTATATGGTGGCTCAGTGGTTAGCACTGTATATGGTGGCTCAGTGGTTAGCACTGTATACGGTGGCTCAGTGGTTAGCACTGTATACGGTGGCTCAGTTGTTAGC
The DNA here is from genome assembly GCA_033576535.1 of Allobates femoralis. Lineage (NCBI taxonomy): Eukaryota > Metazoa > Chordata > Amphibia > Anura > Aromobatidae > Allobates > Allobates femoralis. The sequence goes on along the minus strand of JARQOC010000008.1, from coordinate 3,798,329 downwards.
GCTGTATATGGTGGCTCAGTGGTTAGCACTGTATATGGTGGCTCAGTGGTTAGCACTGTATATGGTGGCTCAGTGGTTAGCACTGTATATGGTGGCTCAGTGGTTAGCACTGTATATGGTGGCTCAGTGGTTAGCATTGTATATGGTGGCTCAGTGTGGTTAGCACTGTATACGGTGGCTCAGTGGTTAGCACTGTATATGGTGGCTCAGTGGTTAGCACTGTATATGGTGGCTCAGTGGTTAGCACTGTATATGGTGGCTCAGTGGTTAGCACTGTATATGGTGGCTCAGTGGTTAGCACGTATATGGTGGCTCAGTGGTTAGCACTGTATACGGTGGCTCAGTGGTTAGCTCTGTATATGGTGGCTCAGTGGTTAGCACTGTATATGGTGGCTCAGTGGTTAGCACTGTATATGGTGGCTCAGTGGTTAGCACTGTATACGGTGGCTCAGTGGTTAGCACTGTATATGGTGGCTCAGTGGTTAGCACTGTTAACGGTGGCTCAGTGGTTAGCACTGTATATGGTGGCTCAGTGGTTAGCACTGTATATGGTGGCTCAGTGGTTAGCACTGTATATGGTGGCTCAGTGGTTAGCACTGTATATGGTGGCTCAGTGGTTAGCACTGTATACGGTGGCTCAGTGGTTAGCACTGTATATGGTGGCTCAGTGGTTAGCACTGTATATGGTGGCTCAGTGGTTAGCACTGTATACGGTGGCTCAGTGGTTAGCACTGTATATGGTGGCTCAGTGGTTAGCACTGTATATGGTGGCTCAGTGGTTAGCGCTGTATATGGTGGCTCAGTGGTTAGCGCTGTATATGGTGGCTCAGTGGTTAGCGCTGTATACGGTGGCTCAGTGGTTAGCGCTGTATACGGTGGCTCAGTGGTTAGCGCTGTATACGGTGGCTCAGTGGTTAGCACTGTGTATGGTGGCTCAGTGGTTAGCACTGTGTATGGTGGCTCAGTGGTTAGCACTGTGTATGGTGGCTCAGTGGTTAGCACTGTGTATGGTGGCTCAGTGGTTAGCACTGTATACGGTGGCTCAGTGGTTAGCACTGTATACGGTGGCTCAGTGGTTAGCACTGTATACGGTGGCTCAGTGGTTAGCACTGTATACGGTGGCTCAGTGGTTAGCACTGTATACGGTGGCTCAGTGGTTAGCACTGTATACGGTGGCTCAGTGGTTAGCACTGTATATGGTGGCTCAGTGGTTAGCACTGTATACGGTGGCTCAGTGGTTAGCACTGTATACGGTGGCTCAGTGGTTAGCACTGTATACGGTGGCTCAGTGGTTAGCACTGTATACGGTGGCTCAGTGGTTAGCACTGTATACGGTGGCTCAGTGGTTAGCACTGTATACGGTGGCTCAGTGGTTAGCACTGTATACGGTGGCTCAGTGGTTAGCACTGTATATGGTGGCTCAGTGGTTAGCACTGTATACGGTGGCTCAGTGGTTAGCACTGTATATGGTGGCTCAGTGGTTAGCACTGTATATGGTGGCTCAGTGGTTAGCACTGTATATGGTGGCTCAGTGGTTAGCACTGTATATGGTGGCTCAGTGGTTAGCACTGTATATGGTGGCTCAGTGGTTAGCACTGTATACGGTGGCTCAGTGGTTAGCGCTGTATACGGTGGCTCAGTGGTTAGCACTGTGTATGGTGGCTCAGTGGTTAGCACTGTATATGGTGGCTCAGTGGTTAGCACTGTATACGGCGGCTCAGGGGTTGGCGCTGTATACGGCGGCTCAGGGGTTGGCGCTGTATACGGCGGCTCAGGGGTTGGCGCTGTATACGGCGGCTCAGGGGTTGGCACTGTAGTCTTGCAGCGCTGAAGTCCTGGATTCAATTCCCACCAAGGACGACATCTGCAAGCAGTCTGTGTGTTCTCCCTGTGTTTGCGTGGGTTTCCTCCCACATTGTAAAGACTGATAGGATGTTTAGATTGTGAGCCCCAATGGGGACAGCGTGACTGATGTATGTACAGTGCTGTGGAAATAATGGCTCTATATAAATTAATAAATTATATTATGTGTACACTGCTCCTGTACTGCAGTGAGAACAAAGGGTTACAGTCGGTCATAAAGGGGCGACCACTGCTTTGTTTACATTTTAGATGTATTTTGGGCTGAAAGTTCACTCTTATGTCTTACGTCCTGCCCCTTTGGCCCTATATGCTGCACTGACTGCAGAAAGAGTCAACTGAGGATCCATCAGTGAGCCTTTAAAAGGCTTTCACCTTCCCTGGGTGATAACTGACTGTGGCCCAGTGATGGGGTCCCGGCTGGTGACTGCGGTTACACTATGACGTTTCTGGGCTAGACATAGACTTCCACGTAGTTACACTCCTGACTGGTTCTGCACATTACAACAGGTTCAGGGGCTGCAATCACACCCGGGGCCCAAAAGTCCCTTTGGCCTATAGGAAAAGACTATTGCTATTAAAGATTTGCAATAATTGGGGGGCCCTATTGGAGCTTGTGCATCGGGGCCCATGAGCGTCAGGTTACGACACTGGATCCAGGTCGTGCAGAGTGGATGGTAATTGGCGGATCTCTGCCCTGGATCCCGGTGATCAGGAAGATCCTCGTCCACAGGATTCACAGTCTGGCAGTCACATGCTGCTTTATTTTCTTTAGCTCTTGGTGATAAGAAGCCGAGGGCGGATTGTGTCATCTGTCTACAGATCGGTTATTGTTAGTTTTATTCACCCACAACAAGCGTCGGAGCTCAGAGCTGCATTTCTGGAACGTTTTTACCAATCAGGAAAAATAGTGACTGCAGGAGACTTCAGTGCTGTAAAAGCAGCTTCAACCTGCCCTTAGAATGCTGCAGAAACGCAACATGTGAACACGAGCTTTAGGCTGCGCACCAGGTTTTGCACGGTCCAGTCACCAGCAGACACGCTGATGATTGTTCACACCAGTGTTTTCCCTGTAGTTCTTTTTGTTTAAGGCTTCATATTTATACGGTAGATATACAACCAGAGCCTAGAGAATGGTTGGGCAACGTTTGACACTCAGATCCGGCAGTTTTGCTGTGTAAGGCTGCTTTCACACTGCAGTTTTTTCACTGATCAGTGTCCATCAGATATGTGTGCCAAAACCCGGAGAGGAACCAGGAGCGGAACTTGCAGAGAAAAACTATAAGGCTATGTGCACACTGGTGGGCGGGTTTGTGTCGGCGGCGGCTGGGCGGACCCGCCAGGAAGCTCCGGAGCCGTCCACCGGCATCCTGGCGGGTATGTGCCGCGGCTGTGCCTCGGGTTTGCGGCGGGTGCACAGCGGGTTAGCGCCGGCGGTGTTGCGGCGGCTGGAAGCAGTACATGATTCTGCTTGCAGCCGCTGCAGAACCGGCCGGTTTATAGAACATACACATTCGTTGCTAATCCGCTGGGAACCCAGCGGGTTAGCAACAGATGAGCATGTGTAAACCGCCGCTGTGTGCACACCGGGTGTCGGTTTACATAGGTTTTAATGTTAATCCAAACGCCGGTTTGGATTAACATAAATTTACATAAAATTTATGTAAACCGACCGGCGGTTTACACAGCTAAACCGACCCTAACCCGGCCAGTGTGCACATACCCTTATTGAAAGATTGACACCTGTTCTGAGTTTTGGAGACACTCCTGGTTTTGGCACACAAATCTGATGGACACTGATCAGTGAAAAAACTGCAGTGTGAAAGCAGCCTAACTGATCACTTGCGGCGAGCCTGGGTTCCCACTAATGCATTCCCTGTGTGACTTGCGCTCAGGTTCAGCAGTTGCCACTAGTTGGCCGGATCGCGGCAAAACCACAAGTGCCGCACCTAACCGAGCCCCATTGGAAATGAATGAGGCCAAGTGCAGTGTTGCCGCAGATGCCGGGAATGGCGATAAACGCTGATGTGAGTTGCTTACAATGGCTTCTTTGGTCTCCTCGTTTTATCTGTTGTGAGCAGCTCGCAGGGTCGTCTCCAGCTGTAACGCGCCATTATTAGGAGAACCGGCCCCTGGTTATGGTTTGCAGTGGTCTCTTGTGTCGCTGCAGTGGTCTCTTGTGTCGCTTGCAGTGGTCTCTTGTGTCGCTGCAGTGGTCTCTTGTGTCGCTGCAGTGGTCTCTTGTGTCGCTGCAGTGGTCACTTGTGTCGCTGCAGTGGTCTCTTGTGTCGCTGCAGTGGTAGTGTAGGGCTGTGCAGGTCTGGGGTGTTGCTGTGGCTCCTGTAACGGGGCCGTCTGTAGACTGCGGTTATGGGGGGGAAGTTCTCAATGGTTTCCTGTGTGACTGTCATCACCAGCCTCGTGATGGGAGAGATGGAGGAAATGTCTTATTCTTCTGTTGAGGTTGTGACTTGTGTCTTTTCTCCTCCCCGCACCTGTTGTTGGATCAGACTGGACCCTGACAATTGAATTGGAAAGCCCAGGACCCTTCACCACATGGGGGGGTCTCTGATACAATTTACTTCAAGACCATCAATAGGGCGATCCCTTCTCATTACACATTTCCAGCAATTAAAATAACAAGCCTGTGATCTCCTCCTGTTCCAGTGCTGCTGGCAGGTTCTGATTAACGAACAATACCGTCACATTGTAACATAATAATGCCATTATCCTGATTATTACCATCAATGGTACAACTGAAGAGACAAATAATACCGCCACATAGTGATATAATAATTCCGCCATCCTAATCATTACCAATATTGCCATCAATGTTGCAACAGAAGAGACAAAGTGACATAATAATGCCGCCATCCTATTCATTGCCATTAATGGTGCAATTGAAGAGACCAATACCGCCAAACAATTGCATAATACCGACATTAGTACCAAAACTTACTGCACCTAGATTGATATACTGTCATATAATGATGGATATCGGTGACTCTCCAGTGACGCTAATTGGCTGTTTGCAGTCATACACTTTCCTTCTTTTCCATTCAGCCCAGACCTCTATGACCACTTCTTCCATCCATTACTTATCCCAGCAGCCAGACACCACCGATCTGCAGGTTATTGCTTATCTATAGGAAAGGTGATGGCTTGTTTTCATTAGACAACCCCCTTTAAAGCCAATTACAAGGGTCAATAATCGGCAAACGTGTCTAATCATTACCTAGACCAGATTGTGCCGTTAATCACCCCATGTAGATATATGTGTTATGGGGGGATGCCTCCAGGTGGCGGATGTATTGTAGAGCTATAATGTGGTTTGGTGCCATTAATGACCTATATTTTGCCGTCTGCAGTGTCCGGGGCCTTCGAATCTTTGCTCGTCTAAACTGTCGTTGAGAAGCTTTTTCTATGGTCACGTTCACATGTGCAGCAATCATCTGCAGGCCGGATCCAGCAGCAGTGTGCAAACACAAATTTAAGACCATAAATGGTTATCAGCTTGGTGTGTTGTAATAAATATATGTATGTGTAGATGTTAGACGGTCACAGGGGCTGGGATAGGGGCCTAATGTCCACGGTGCCAATGAACAGAAGCTGTGACCATGAAAAAGGAATATTTCCAGTGGATGAAAGTATGTGACGCCAGCTGAGGTGTCCGGCCAGGGACAGCCGGTGCTGCATATGAGTACTCCAAAGGGTATAGGTGTTGTAGCAGCTAGGTGGTATACCCTCCTCAGCCAGGGCAGACCCCTGGGTGTAATAGGTAGTAGATGAAGGTGATGATGGGAGTTGTAGTGCGATGAATGCGGAGATGTGACAAGAAGAAAACAGTCTTAGGGCCCTTTCACATCAGCGTTTTTTTCACCGCATCTGCCGCGATTTGAAAAAAACGCTGATGTGAAAGGGCCCTTAGTTCATGACCTTTTACTTTGCAGTTCAATTCAGCAGCGAGTTGATGGTGCTGGATTACTGGGTGTTTTAGGGTATGTGCACACAGGAAGGTTTAGTGGCGTTCAAACCTTCAGTAAACCGCTGGAAATTATCAGGAGCCTAGAGATCAGAGCTCTGATATCTCCAGCGGTTTTCCGGCGTTTTTTTCAGCATGTGCACAGCGGTTTACCGGTGGTTTTTCCTGCGGTTTTCTATGGGACTCGCAAGGACCATTCATTAACATTGGGCTCGCAACGAGTAGCGAGTCCCGGGCTCGGAATCGCTACTCGGAATCGCTTGACTCTAGCGAGTCCCGGGCTCGGAAACGCTACTCGGAAAGCGATTCCGAGTAGCGATTCTGAGCCCGGGACTCGCTACTCGTTGCGAGTCCAATGTTAATGAATGGTTTGGACTCGCTAGAGTCAAGCGATTCCGATCAAAAACCGCTGAAAAGAATTGACATGCTGTATGCTGCTAAGCCGCTGAGAAACCACTCAATCGCGGGCGGATCCGCTCACATAAACCGACATTGTGTGCACAGCGTTTTCCAAATTACATAGGGTTACATGTAAGTCCTAAAGCTGCTTAGGATTTACATAAATTTAAATAAAACCTATGCTAAAACGCCGGCGGTTTTCGCTGCTAAACCTCCACTAAACCTTCCTGTGTGCACATACCCTAAGTCTGGCCAGTCTGAGGAGAACTAGGGGTCGCTCTGCTGGATGGGTATATGGCCTGCCAGCTGATTTCTCCTTGGGATGAGGTCTGTAGCTTTCCTGTGTTACTTTTAGCTCCCTTGTGGCTAACGTCCAAGCAGGCAACACAGACTTTATGACCCACCTTGACTCTTTAGTCCAGGGGCGGGGAGCCATTTTTCTACTGAAGGCCATTTGTAAGTTTCTACCATTCTTCGGGAGCTGAACAAAATTATTACCTTGACCCGCTGTATTTGGTTAACCAATCACCTCCCCCTACTGTGGTGGCTGGAGCTGCTTCTCTTTGGCGTGGGTGATGATGGTCATGCTGCTTCTCAACTACTTTTCCAGGTTTGCTAGAGCCCGAGATGTTACAGGAGAGGCTGGGAGCATAGAGATCACTGTGGAGCTGGATTTAAAGGGCAGACAGTTGGCAAAACGCATCTGCCAGCCTAAGCAAACTCTGTGAACCCCAGGAGTCTCCCCGAGGGCTGCATTCGGCCGTGTGGCCTGAGATTCTCCACCCCTGCTCTAGTCTTTTGGTAGTCTGTGCCCCTGGATGATCCCATGGTGTGATTATGGTGCTTGCAGCCCAGTAGCCTTTAGGGTACCGTCACACCTGGAGACATCGCCAGCGACGCAGGGGCGTGGCCTATTGGCGGCGACATCGCTGGCAAGTCACCCCGTGTAACGCAGCGATTTTGCTCCGATAAATCGGCTGAGAGTGGTCGCCTGGTTTCACAGCAGCGCTCCAGGCAACCACTCTCAGGCGATGTGTAAGCATCGCCCTGTGTAACATCGTGATTGGCGATGTTACAGGCGATGGGAGTGCAACAGCAATGTCGCCGGAGATATCGCAGTGTGTAAACACGCAGCGGCGACACTGGCGGGGTGCCAAAAAATGTGCGCACTCCCATGCGTCGCCTGCAAAATCGCCGGCGATGTTTCCAGGTGTGACTGTATGCAAGGACAAACTCAGATATTACAACATTTAAAGGGTACCTCCAGGGGGAACACTTTTTCATTGTACAGTCCCTGCCCTCCTACATGATGAAGCAGAGCCGTACACTGTAATTCTAGGATCTATAGATCACTTATAAATCAGTGAAATCATATCTGCTCCTCAGCTCTCACCCCTCCCTCAAGGAACAGAAACATTCAGGAATCTACCGTGTTTCCCCGAAAGTAAGGCCCTGTCTTACTTTTTTTGGGGGGCCAAAAGTGGCCCCCGGTCTTGCTTTCGGGGGGGGGTCTTACATTGGGTGCCCCAGCAGTGTGGCCTACAGGCCCCCTCCTGCTGGGACACTGCGGGAGCGGGTCGCACGTCACGTGCGCCCGCTCATTACATATGCACTGCATCCCCCTGTCAATCAGTGACAGGGGGAGCAGTGCATTATACGGTATATATGGGCCCCCTATTGCTGGCACACTACCCCCCTGTTCTGAGGCCCCCACCGCTGCTGCTGCTGCAGACATCTTACCCTCCAGGGTCTTCTTGCCGCAGCCAGCGCGTCGGTCCTCCGTCCTCGGCTGTCTCCCGGATCATGTGACCTCTCGCAGCGCATGACGTCATCGCGACTGCGACCGGCCGGTCACATGATCCGGGAGACAGCCGAGGACAGAGGACGGACGCGCTGGCTGCTGCAAGAAGACCCTGGAGGGTAAGATGTCTGCAGCAGCAGCGGTGGGGGCCTCAGAACAGGGGGGTAGTGTGCCAGCAATAGGGGGCCCATATATACCGTATAATGCACTGCTCCCCCTGTCGCTGATTGACAGGGGGATGCAGTGCATATGTAATGAGCGGGCGCACGTGACGTGCGACCCCTCCCCCCCCCCCCCCCCCCCCCCCACCCCCTCCGCTAGGGGCCTTACATTGGCCCCCCCGGTTGTAAGGCCTTATAATCGGGGGAGGCCTTACATTAGGAGGCCCCCCCCTTTACCCCTAGGCGGCCTTACAATCGGGGGGGCCTTACTTTCGGGGAAACACGGTACCAAGTTGATATGGGGGAGGGGAGACCATGGCAGTGCTGAATCAATCAGTGCAGTGCTCTGCCTGTGCTCCTAGCCTGATACATGGCAGCACACATTATGCACCATCATATCATTGTACAGCAGAGGATCACAGCGTGTATTTATATCTGCTTGGTGACATGATTGCTACTAGAAGGGAGAATTCCCCTGTTATTACATTACATAAGATGCTGTCACCATGGTGTTGGCAGCCATGCCCCGTGTTCATACAGAAGTATGAGGGGGCAGGAATGTAAGATGATCCTGGAGCCCCCAGGATCCACCCCACCCCCCCATCCTGTTCATACAGAAGTATGAGGGGGCATGAATGTAAGATGATCCTGGAGCCCTCGGGGTCCACACCTCAAGCATCTCCTGTCACTGCTGCAGCAGGAGGCTGAATGTCTCTGTCCCCTGAGGGAGGGGTGAGAGCTGAGGAGTAGATATGATTTTATTGATTTATAAGTGATCTATAGATCCTAGAACTGCAGTGTACAGCTCTGCTTCATGTAGGAGGGCAGGGACTGTACTAAAAAGTTTCTCTCCCCGAAGTTCCCTTTTTATATAATTATTTCTTGTGGTGCAACAGTTTGAAGTTACTTTGGATCGTCCAATGTGACAGACCTCAGTGGGACTTGTACACGACTCGTCTGCAGCTTTTATTTTGTAGCTGTGATTTTGCTGTAACGAGTGTTTGTTGCTCAGATTCTGAGAATTGCTGTCACACATTGAAGCCTCTATAGGGCTCCATACACATAAGAGGCAGCGAGTCCTCAATGTCGGCTGTAGATATTGTAGATCTGTGGTTGTAACGAGCTCCTGATGGTGGAGGATCTGCTGATAACTAGGTCACGGGATTACTGTTCTGCACAGATTTGTTTAACTTTAACTTTTGTTCCCCCTCCTCGGCAGGATTACTTGGCCGGGATCCTGCTTCTCTTCCTCCTCCCACTCTTCAGTTCCTCTCCAGTAATGCCGTCTAACGGGCCGTTCTCCGTGTCTCCTCCAGGTCCATCTGCAGGTTTCCCTTGTCCGGAGGCGGCACAATGAGCAGAGACGACGTTGCGGCGCTCCGGGCCGAGCTGGACCGGGTGTCGGCTGAGCTGCAGGAGACCACGGAGGAGAAGTTCCAGGCGGCTCAGTACGGGCTGGTGGTGCTGGAGGAGAACGCCGAGCTGAAGCAGAAGTATTGTGACCTGGAATGTGAGTGCGATGCCCTGAAGCTGGAGCTGCGGCAGATGAAGGAGGTACGTGAGGGGCGGACATGGAAAAGTGACGTGATGCGATTGTGAGCACGGACCCGTGTGCACTCACTGCAGAGCTTAGGGCTCTGTGCACACTGTGCATTTGCGCTGTTTTTTGCTCAGCTCCCCGCCGTACAGGATTTGTATTTTGTAGAGTTTACTGCAGCTTTCGTCAATTGCTCTGTAACAAATCTTGAGGCTTGGCCTCTGTGCGCACTGTGCATTTGTACTGCGTTTCTGCAGCACTCGCAGCTTTAACATTACAGACAATTTGTTTTCCAGACGCTGTGCCCGTGTGTTCATTTTTGTTGCAGAAATTGCCTGCATTTTTTGTTTTGTTTGTCCCTGCAATTAACATGCTTGTTTTTGGGCTGTGGCTTCCCCATAGACTCCATTCTAACCCCTCATAAAAGCAGCACAAACAGATGGGTATTCACACAGGCTGTTTGTGATTTCTTTTTTTACAGCAATTTCCAAAGCAAAAATGCTCCAATACTCGCTCTCCTCTGTGCATCGGCAGGAGATGTTTATCGATCTTCCAGGACCTGCACCATGTGACTGGTCATGTGACTCAGCCTGTCACACAGTGCGCAGGATCTGGAAGATCGATAAACACAGCATGTGCTGGTGCACAGAGGGAGAATCACCGGGGAGGGTGAGAAAGTGTGTGTATGTGACTCCTTATTTGTGCTGCTTTTGTTAATACACAGCTGACAAACGCAGCACAAACAAGTAAGCAGAGTGTGCACATAGGGCATCTGTGTTTATCAGCCTTAGGCTATGCCCATAAGTGTGATATATAGATTCTCCATCCACTCTGACTTCACGACCCCTGACCTTTCTTAGAACGAGCTGGTCATAGTCGCTTTCTCCTATAATCTGCAGATTATTCCCGCTCGAGGAACGTCTGCTCTCTAAGCTCTTTAACTGCTATTTGTGTGATCGCGCTTCACCACTTATCCAACACAAAGGTGATTAATGTGTGATCACCGGGGGTCCGACAGCCCCGGACCTCAACCAATCGTGTGAACACAGGCGCACCACTGCTCTATGCGCTACCAACACGATCTAGAGATCCCGATCACCTTCTCTTCAGATGGTAAGTCATGAGTGAATCCTAAAAAATTCAGGCTATTTGTATAGAATACCCCATACTGTTCCAATATTCATCATGAATAATGAACTTAATATATGTCAATGGGAAACTTGGATATTTTTCAAGATTTCACAGAAAAATGATTGTGTTCCACATTGACTTGAATTAGGTTCCTTATTCATGGCAAATATTGGAATAGAATAAGATCAAGAAAGGAAAGATTCATCTCGCTGTATAGAATCAGTATAGGAGGTAGTGCACGACCCTGGAAACCGATATAAGGAAAGCTCTGCTCAGAGCTAATGACCAGGACAACAAGGAAAAGAAATCCTGCAACAACGTCCTTTAAATTAAATCCATTTTATTTAGGCATATTAAAATGCAGAAACACCAGGCAGGAGTCACCATTACATGTTTCAAACAGCATCTTGGTTCTTAGTTTTGTTGTTCGAAACATGTAATGGTGACTCCTGCCTGGTGTTTCTGCTTTTTAATCTGCCTAAATAAAATGGACTTTTAACTTTTTTTCAAGAAAATTTAAAGGATGTTGTTGCTGGATATTTTTTTTTAATTTTATTTTTTTTCCCTTTTGGAATAGTACCGTGTTTCCCCGAAAGTAAGACCCTGTCTTACATTCTTTTGGGGGCCAAAAGTGGCCCCCGGTCTTACTTTCGGGGGAAGTCTTACATTGGGTGCCCCAGCAGTGTGGCCTACAGGCCACCTCCTGCTGGGACACTGCAGGAGCGGGTCGCACGTCCCGTGCGCCCGCTCATTACATATGCACTGCATCCCCCTGTCAATCAGCGACAGGGGGAGCAGTGCATTATACAGTATATATGGGCCCCCTATTGCTGGCACACTACCCCCCTGTTATGAGGCCCCCACCGCTGCTGCTGCTGCAGACATCTTACCCTCCAGGGTCTTGCAGCAGCCAGCGCGTCCATCCTCTGTACTCGGCTGTCTCCCGGATCATGTGACCGGCCGGTCGCAGACGCGATGACGTCATGCGCTGCGACGGGTCACATGATCCGGGAGACAGCCGAGTACAGAGGATGGACGCGCTGGCTGCTGCAAGACCCTGGAGGGTAAGATGTCTGCAGCAGCGGTGGGGGCCTCGTAACAGGGGGGTAGTGTGCCAGCAATAGGGGGCCCATATATACTGTATAATGCACTGCTCCCCCTGTCGCTGATTGACAGGGGGATGCAGTGCATATGTAATGAGCGGGCGCACGTGACGTGCGACCCGCTCCCCCCCCCTCCGCTAGCGGCCTTACATTGGCCCCCCCGGTTGTAAGGCCTTATAATCGGGGGAGGCCTTACATTGGCAGGCCCCCCCTTTACCCCTAGGCGGCCTTACAATCGGGGGGGCCTTACTTTCGGGGAAACACGATATGAGGTATCTGATATGAATAACATGAATATTTAGTATTTGCTCATCACTAGTAATGAATAGTTGGTGGAATTACCGCTTCAATGATTGAGCACAGTGCTGCTGCAGCGCTCAGCCCCATCATAAGCAGAATAGACGGTGCAGTGATGTTTATGTAAAGTTGGGCTGTGGGACAACAGAAGGAGCGGTCTGTGCTGGGGGGGAGCAGACAGGTGAACTTTGGTCCTAAATCCACTTGGTGGCTTACAAAATGCTGCTAGAAGATACTCTGAAAATGGCAGTGTTGGTCACTAGTGAGGAGCGAGGACTGCCATGCTCATAACAAGCAGTCAGACGCTCTGAAGTGAGTATATTGGAAGATCTTCCAGACAAATGCTCGAGTTCCCCATTGACTTCCATTATAGTCTGTACATGGGTTGCGCCTGTCCCAGTGTATGACGCCTCGTTACAAGTAATGCGCCCCCGAGCATGGCAGTAACCCGCTCATCGCTAGTGAGTACCTGGTGTGGGAAAAAGAACACAAATATTCCTGTGCTCCAGGGATAAACGGGGGCCGCAAAAGCTAAATTATTCCAAACCTTTAGCAGCCTAGGAAAGAGTACAGGAGCATCTGAATGAGAAGATCATCAAAAAGTGACTTTATATCAGTAATTCAATACATACAGTAACCACATGTATTATATAGAGTCATTACACACAGAGGGATCTATGTCATGGGTTTATTTCTGTTAATGTTGATGATTAATGAAAACCCAAAGCAGATCATGGCTGCTGCAGTCCAGTGTGGTGCATATAGAGGAGGGAAGATAAAGGGTTAAACACCGTGCCGCCGTATTCCACCAGACATCAAAGGGTGAGTATAATGTTGATTTATTAGTCAAAGTGTTTCAGGGCTCCCAGACACATGGTAATATGATATTGATTTGTCATGAAGAAGGGACCAGGGAGCCCGGAAACGTGTTAACTAATCAATATTTTATCCCCCCTTTGTCTGGTGGAATATGGCAGCGTGGTGTTTAACCCTTCATCCTCCCTCCTCTATATGCACCACGCTGGGGACTGCAGCAGCCGTGATCTGCTTTTATAGTGGTTGTGACTCTCACAACCACACAAGGTGAAGCCTCTGATACCTATTTAGGTCATATTTTATCTCTCAGACCCTTCATCCTCCCTACTTTAATTCTCTGAGATACTGACCTTTGGGGTTTCATTAATCATCAACATTAACAGAAATAAACACATGACATAGATCCCTCTGTGCGTAATGACTCTATATAATAGATGTGGTCACTTTATGGATTGAATTACTGAGATAAAGTCACTTTTTGATGATCTTCTAATTCATTGAGAGGCTCCTGTAGATCTGGTGTGAAGTTTGGATTGACTGTGCAGTGTGACTGGAGTCTTATTGCAGGGACGCCTTTCAGTTTTGCAGGACAGATTCATAAACTTGCAACAAACGTTAGTAAATATGAGGTTCTGACTTAGGTGTGAGCTTGTCATGTCGGTCTGCCCGGTGTATTTGAATCTTATTGTCCTACTTATACCTTTTTCAGGCCTTATCGGAAGCGCACAGCATCCAGAAGAGGACGGCCGCTGACGGGGAAAGCCGAGAGGAGACTCTGCTGAAGGAGACGGCGTCCCGGGAAGCCAAACTGACCGGAAAGATAGAGGAGCTGCAAAACGAGGTCCGGCAGATGAAAGCCTTCATTACCAACACTTCAGCCGAAAATGAGCGGCTCGCCCTCGTCATACAGAGCCATAAGAAGGTACGAGGGTTACCTGAGTGCAGAACCGCCAACAAGGGGGAGGGCAGACCAAAAATCCTGGAAAAGGAGACTTCACTGTCCAGCTGGTCTAGTGCTGCAGTCGGGGTGCATTGAAGTGGAGCTGCTGAGTGTAACGGGCCCGTTACACACGACGATATTGTGAACGATATCGTTGCAACGTCACTGTTTTGGTGACGTTGCAGCGATGTTGAAACGACATCATTGTGTGTGACATGTATCAGCGATCAGTCATTGATCGTAGATTTATGGACAGGACCATAAATCTATCGTTGGTCTCTCACTGGGCGGCCAGCATCGGACGATGAATGAGCTCCCAGCGCCGCACAGCAAGTGCTGGGAGCTGATAACCATGGTAAACAGCGGGTAACGAAGCGCAGCGCTCTGTTTAGTTACCCGCCGTTTACCCTGGATACCAGCGTTCTCGCTGGTCCTGATCGCTGGTGAGCTGTCACACAGGCAGACTCGCCAGTGATCAGATCACTGTGTCCCAGCGATCCACATCGTTTGTTGGATCGCTGACACATCGCAGCATGTAATGGGGCCTTAAGACCGGTGCTGACTTTCTATTGAGAAATCCTTTTGCGTCTATCAGTAAGTCATACACAAGAGCATCGCAATGAATTAAAATATCAACAAAAAGTTACTTTATTTCAGTAATTAAATACATCAAGTGGAATACAGCAGCGCGGTGTTTGAACCCTTCATCCTCCGTACTTTAATTTTCTGAGATAATGACCTTTTGGGTTTTCATTAATCATCAACATTAACAGAAATAAACACATTAAATGGATCCCTCTGTGTGTAATGACTCTAATAGATGTGGTCACTTTATGTATTGAATTACTCAAAGTAATTACTTGATGATCTTCTCATTCATTGAGCTGCTCCTGTAGGTGCCACATTGTAGAATGCCATATATAGGGACTGACGGGTGGTGGCCGCACTTTATATGGGATAAACCTGGTGACTGGTCCCTGTAATCAGTGTAGATGTCTCTCTCCAGCTATAGAGGATCAGTTTCCTTCGTGTCGCCCGGAGACGTCTTGGCTGTGCACGATCCGCTCCCCCGGAGCACAAGATGCTGATTGTTCTGTAGACACAGGGAGACTCTGTTGTGACTCCTATTTGTGCTTATTGTGATTGCAAAGAAAACTCATTATTTTACTTATAAAAATAGTTTTGCTTTCATGAGAGCCCCCCTGTGGAGTGATCTGTGTGTGGGGGGTCCTCCTCTGGAGTGATTGGGGTGGGCCCCCCTCCTGTATTATGATTGGTGTGGCCCCCAAGAATCCCCCCTAATGTCGCCTGCATCGGCAGCATGAGACACTGTAGCAATGTGTATTATTTATTTTATTTTTGTGCCAGATTTGCTGGGGAACTGCTGCAATACCGGGATGCTATCATTATTATTTTGATGATTTTCATAATTCTCCTCATTCTAAATGAATGCAGAGCTAAGAAGTACAAATATTATTTTTTACATCAAGATAGGTAACCAATTTGCTTGTGATCATTGCAGCATTTAGAGATGCACTTTACTGCAGCTTCCCCCGTAGATCTATAATTAGTGTATTAATCTGAGGTTTAAAGCTTTGAAGTTGCATAGAAATGGCTCCTTGAAGGGATTCTCCACTGCTAGGACAACCCCACATGTAAAATAATACACCCTGTGCTGGCGCCATTCCAGCACTGTCAATCACAGTTCATGTGACCACATGAGTCCTGGCGTCCGGTTGCCGGCGGCTTCTCTGGCCCCTGGCCGTCCGGTTGCCGGCGGCTTCTCTGGCCCCTGGCCGTCCGGTTGCCGGCGGCTTCTCTGGCCCCTGGCCGTCCGGTTGCCGGCGGCTTCTCTGGCCCCTGGCCGTCCGGTTGCCGGCGGCTTCTCTGGCCCCTGGCCGTCCGGTTGCCGGCGGCTTCTCTGGCCCCTGGCCGTCCGGTTGCCGGCGGCTTCTCTGGCCCCTGGCCGTCCGGTTGCCGGCGGCTTCTCTGGCCCCTGGCCGTCCGGTTGCCGGCGGCTTCTCTGGCCCCTGGCCGTCCGGTTGCCGGCGGCTTCTCTGGCCCCTGGCCGTCCGGTTGCCGGCGGCTTCTCTGGCCCCTGGCCGTCCGGTTGCCGGCGGCTTCTCTGGCCCCTGGCCGTCCGGTTGCCGGCGGCTTCTCTGGCCCCTGGCCGTCCGGTTGCCGGCGGCTTCTCTGGCCCCTGGCCGTCCGGTTGCCGGCGGCTTCTCTGGCCCCTGGCCGTCCGGTTGCCGGCGGCTTCTCTGGCCCCTGGCCGTCCGGTTGCCGGCGGCTTCTCTGGCCCCTGGCCGTCCGGTTGCCGGCGGCTTCTCTGGCCCCTGGCCGTCCGGTTGCCGGCGGCTTCTCTGGCCCCTGGCCGTCCGGTTGCCGGCGGCTTCTCTGGCCCCTGGCCGTCCGGTTGCCGGCGGCTTCTCTGGCCCCTGGCCGTCCGGTTGCCGGCGGCTTCTCTGGCCCCTGGCCGTCCGGTTGCCGGCGGCTTCTCTGGCCCCTGGCCGTCCGGTTGCCGGCGGCTTCCCTGGCCCCTGGCCGTCCGGTTGCCGGCGGCTTCCCTGGCCCCTGGCCGTCCGGTTGCCGGCGGCTTCCCTGGCCCCTGGCCGTCCGGTTGCCGGCGGCTTCCCTGGCCCCTGGCCGTCCGGTTGCCGGCGGCTTCCCTGGCCCCTGGCCGTCCGGTTGCCGGCGGCTTCTCTGGCCCCTGGCCGTCCGGTTGCCGGCGGCTTCTCTGGCCCCTGGCCGTCCGGTTGCCGGCGGCTTCTCTGGCCCCTGGCCGTCCGGTGAGTTAATCAACAGGACGTGACGCTGCGGCTGTCGCTCACTTTCTGGTGATCGCTCCAGTGTTCGTGGATGGGGCTAGAGAAGCCGGCGGTGATTGGTCACAGGGCTCCTGTGATGTGACATCACGTGAGCCCTAGACCGCAATTACTGACAGCACTGGAACGGCGCCCGCACAGACTGTAAGTACAGAGTTTGTTTTACCTGGGGGAGACATGGGGGGTTATCATAGTAGTGGAGAACCCTTTTAAGTGCATTTTGGGGAATGTGGCACAACCTCTTTTCAGGTTAATTTGCATATGAGAACTCACCGCAAGAGGGCTATCCAAGCTTCATTGTGAAGGGAGTGGGAGGAGGTGAGCTGCGACATCAGCTCTTATGGGGAATCCTGGGTAAATGAGGTTTTATGAAGTGCAAGTATTCAAGATATAAATTTTTTTTTTTTTTTTTTTTATCCCTGAATATTCTA
Organism: Allobates femoralis; assembly: GCA_033576535.1. NCBI lineage: Eukaryota > Metazoa > Chordata > Amphibia > Anura > Aromobatidae > Allobates > Allobates femoralis. Next base: position 3,781,046 of record JARQOC010000008.1, on the reverse strand, counting down.
TTCCAAAAAATGTACACCAAATCCCAGCATTCACTGCTCAACGCTTCTCATTAAGCTTTTGCTCTGTCTGTTGTGCTCCTATAATGTCTCTGGCTACAGGTCATTTTCCCATCAGATCTTCCTCCAGGTTTGTGGTCCGGGTTATACCCGCTGATACTTTTATCTCAGGGATCCGTGTCTGGCGCATTCTTTGCTCTTTCTTTTCTTTGTCATCTTTGGTTTGTTTGCTCGGAGTCTGTAATGATTCAATCTCTGTGGAAACGTAATATAAAGGCCGTCACAAAGTGATTTCACAGACTGGATATTGTCATTTTTGCAGTTTAACATCATTACGATTAAAAAAAAAAAATTTGGGAGGGGGAGGGGTGATTCTGTATAGAATAATGGATCTTTTGGTTTCCTGCAATTTTATGATGGAAAGAAAAATCATGTTCTGCAGCAAATGACCCAGACCGTTTAAAGAGGACAATCCTTGTTTCCGGTGGGTCGAGGCGTCTTGTGATTCTGCTCAGTGCATGTTATTGGGGGGGGGGGGGATTAATATGATTTATTACCTGCTATAATCATTGTAACATGGTGTTCATTTGCTCCACGACACTAGGAAAGTCAGGACACGGAGAAGGAGAAAGTGCAGCTGAGGGAGGAGATGAAGCAATGCAAGATCCGGGAGATGCGACACTTCACCGACTTCTCTGAACTGGAGGAAGAAAACATCTCCCTGCTGAAACAAGTGTCTGCACTGAGGGAGAACCAGGTGATGGCTGGAGAATCGCATCGGGGAGGGGGCTGCGGAGGGACAAGGGGTCTACAATTAAATGTCGTCTACTACTATGCAAATTGGTTCTAATATTCCCAGAGTGGTGGAGGCAAAGTAAAAAAAAATATATATAATAATTTCACACACCGTGTTTCCCCGAAAATAAAGCATGCTTGGGGGGCGCCCTACCTCCTTAATATAAGGCGTACCTTCTCAGCATGCCACCGATCACTAGACCAGGGCATGCATCTGTGTCTTGCTCCGCGCTGTCCGGTGTCTGCCACTCTGTACCGCTCTTCTGCCACGCTCACAGCCCAGGAGCGCAACCGTGAATCACAGCTCTGGAGCTCTGTGCCGGCCTCCGCCCATGAGACCTGCGCCAATCACAGCACAGGAATCATGGGCCAGCTGACGTCGGTAGCCTCTGATTGTTCCTGCGCTGTGATTGGCCCAGGGCTCCTGCGCTGTGATTGGCCCGGGGGGGGACGTTTTATAATCTGGTTGTAAGTTATTGGAGGGCACCATGGAGCACGGTCACGGGAGGCAGAGTGTCCGCTATATGGAAGCTGCCGGCGCTGGCAGGATTGGTGCGATGCTGTGGCCCAGGCCTGGGAGGAGGGGGTGTCCCGGCGGTGTGAGGCTGGAGCCATCCCGACAGTTGTCTCTAGTAAGTGTCGGCAGTGCGGGCTTCTGGGAAATGGTGTTGAATGCAGTGTGTGCGCTCAATGACCAACCGAGATCTCAATCTGCGCATGCGCTGTCTCCAGCTCCGTTGGTCTGGCAGCAGTGGACTTCAGGAAAATGACTCCTAGAGGTGGAGCATGCGCAGGTTGAGAGACTGAGTAGCCTGACTAGCCATTGCCACAATGCCTGTACCACCAACCTAAACATGAGACCACTGCTGGGGGCGACTCTTGCTTTGCAGCACTGCCCCACTCCTGCCATTGCAGGCGGTGACCCCTCCCCCTTCCCCCCCCTTTCCCTGCTCCACTGCGCCTTCCCCCACTAGTAAGCCACAGTTCTAAATTTGTGGACCTGTTTTTGGGTAATAACCTTCGTTTTCTCTTTTCAGGTGGATTATGAAGGCATAAAACATGAACTGAGAAGGAAAGATGAAGAGATTGAGGTTCTGCACGGGCAGCGGGACGAGCTGGTGCGGCTGAAGGACATCGCGGAGCATCAGCTGGAGGAGGCGCTGGAGTCGCTAAAGAGCGAAAGAGAACAGAAAACGATCTCCGGCGAGAGCTGTCCGGATACCTGAGCTACGACTCCATAGGAAACCTCCAGACCCACTTTGAAGATCACAACGAGGAGGAGTTTGACAGCGGATACAACTCCGGGGGCCTGAACAAGTCAAATGGGGAAATCCTGATGTCCACACCCCGAAACAGCGACGTCTTCCACCCCGGCCCCAAACTGGCGTCCGACCTCTTCACTGAGCTCAGCCTGACCGAGATCCAGAAACTCAAGCAGCAATTACTGCAGGTATTTGTCCTTCTCTCCTCTGTCGCCAAACTGTTCATTTGCCGCGTCTATAAGCGGATAAAGGCTCCGTACACCTCGCTGTGAAGTGATACCGTATATTTGTGTGATCTAAAATATTCCTGGTTTTTATAACTTTTTGCAATAAAGTGTTTTTGTAAGTGCAAATGTTGATGTTCTGTTGACGAATTTGATTAAGACGATGAACGTTCGGGATCTGGCAGTGATCGCATGTTGGTCATAAGGGCTCCGTGTACTCGAGAACGTCCCATTGTGTTTTCGTAAGAGCATCCCGTCATGTCATAGGGGGCTGTCTGTCCTCGAGGGCCTCCCCTTGTATCGTAAGGGCTCCCTGTCCTCGAGGGTCGTCGTAAGGGCTCCCTGTCCTCGAGGGCCTCCCAGTCGTGTCGTCGGAAGGGCTCCCTGTCCTCGAGGGCCTCCCCGTCGTGTCGTCGGAAGGGCTCCCTGTCCTCGAGGGCCTCCCCGTCGTGTCGTCGGAAGGGCTCCCTGTCCTCGAGGGCCTCCCCGTCGTGTCGTCGGAAGGGCTCCCTGTCCTCGAGGGCCTCCCCTCGTGTCGTCGGAAGGGCTCCCTGTCCTCGAGGGCCTCCCCGTCGTGTCGTCGGAAGGGCTCCCTGTCCTCGAGGGCCTCCCCGTCGTGTCGTCGGAAGGGCTCCCTGTCCTCGAGGGCCTCCCCGTCGTGTCGTCGGAAGGGCTCCCTGTCCTCGAGGGCCTCCCCGTCGTGTCGTCGGAAGGGCTCCCTGTCCTCGAGGGCCTCCCCGTCGTGTCGTCGTAAGGGCTCCTTGTGGACAAATCTGATTATGACTATGAACGTTCAGCCTTTGACAGTGATCATTGTTGGTCATAAAGGTTTCCTGTACTCGAGGACGCCCCTTGTGTTGTAGGGGCTCGCTGTCCTCGAGGACGTCCCAATTATTCAGAGGTGTAAAAATTGGGGGTGGGGAGGGTAATTGCACCTTTTAATCAGATCTTCATTCCTCAATTGAAATTAATTAGATCCTATTTTGATGACCTGGTTTTGAAGCTTGTATATAATCACATCTTGTGTAAACTGACCAAATACTCAACGTGTGCGCATAGTCTTACTGGTTGGCCTGTATAAATGGGCCACTAACTGGTCACCGATCGACAGGCATGTAACCAAGCAGTGGTTGTTGTGTAGGGTCAGTGCATCTTAATACCTTGGCACGGGTGTAGTTTTGACATAAATTGGCGACCGCCCTCAGTACTGGATTGAGTGGATAGTAGAGTGGAAAAAACGTACATGAGAGACAAAGGTTTGTGCTGAGCTTTCTGACAAGTCTCTTACCTCACCCCAGAGAGATTCATCTCTGCACCATTCAGCTCTGATGTATATTTTCCTTCCTGCTCCTGGCCGGCTGCTGATTTAAGTAGTGAAGAGCAGGTCCCATCCCTGTGTGCTGTGTATGAGACAGCCCGGCAGTCTGCTCCCGGTGTGCGCTGTGTGTGAGGCGTCCCGGCAGTCTCCTCCCGGTGTGCGCTGTGTGTGAGGCGTCCCGGCAGTCTCCTCCCGGTGTGCGCTGTGTGTGAGGCGGCCCGGCAGCCTCCTCCCGGTGTGCGCTGTGTGTGAGGCGGCCCGGCAGCCTCCTCCCGGTGTGCGCTGTGTGTGAGACGGCCTGGCAGTCTCCTCCCGGTGTGTGCTGTGTGTGAGACGGCCTGGCAGTCTCCTCCCGGTGTGTGCTGTGTGTGAGACGGCCTGGCAGTCTCCTCCCGGTGTGTGCTGTGTGTGAGACGGCCTGGCAGTCTCCTCCCGGTGTGTGCTGTGTGTGAGACGGCCTGGCAGTCTCCTCCCGGTGTGTGCTGTGTGTGAGACGGCCTGGCAGTCTCCTCCCGGTGTGTGCTGTGTGTGAGACGGCCTGGCAGCCTCCTCTCACCAGCTGGGAGTGGATTGTAAATTAGAGATTGAGCCTGCAATGTGGGAACATGGTGACAATGCTGTCAGAGGACGCGTGGACATAGTGTTACTCCTCATTTACACGTGGAACAGCTTATTCTGAGAAGTTAATCACTCCAAGTCCTGTTAACATGGACTGATGGCTGTCGGATGAGCGTTCATAAGGATTGGCATTGCATGGAGATGAGGAGCTGCCGATCTTTATAGATGTGGAGGGTGCTGCCAGCTGTGGGGGGGTCTGTTGGTGAGGACTGTAGTATCGCTGCCAGCTGGGGAGGGGGCTGCTGGGGGGGATTGTAGTATTACTGCCAGATGTGGGGAGGGGAGTGCGGCTCCCTGTGTATATAGAACCAATGTTTTTAGAATATAGAAATCTCTGCAAACCCACCGAGATGTGATGGAGGAGCGCCGTCTGCAAACACCCCGAGATGTGATGGAGGAGCGCCGTCTGCAAACACCCAGAGATGTGATGGAGGAGCGCCGTCTCCACATCTACTAACGGTGTTTGCACAGACGCTGTCTTTCTCCTTGGAGCTCATTATCTCAATGTAGATATTGGTCGTCTTCGCTTCCGCGTGCAAATAAGTGTCTCTGGAAACCGCAATGGCAGCAAAGAGTGCGCTCTCCTCCGGGAGACTGTACGGAATCAAGAGAAAATAAATATATAAGGGTGTGCACTTGGTGAGGCTGTGCCGCCATAGGTGTGCACTTGGCGAGGCTGTGCCGCCATAGGTGTGCACTTGGCGAGGCTGTGCCGCCGTAGGTGTGCACTTGGCGAGGCTGTGCCGCCATATATACGGATATATAATCTCTTACAGTGAAGAAATGACGCTGCTTAGTGCAAAGCCGACCCCAGACCTCTGACGGTTCACATCGGATTAAACCATGTCTAGAAGGTGTCATTTTGGTCAAGGGGCTAAAAAAGGTTACAGGGGGATTATCCAGCTTTAGCGGGGAGGAGGGAGAGTTACTATTTATTTTCTAAAGGAACTTAATATATTGTGTGTAAAAAGGAAAAAAGATGACACTTTTAAAAATATGCATTAATTAAAAAAAAAAGTAAAGTAAGGGAGCGGCTGACCGGCTCCTAAACCAGCCCCCTCTTGTGTCCCAGCTATGTAGAGAGGGGGTTTGAGTATTAGCCCCCTTCACCCATGGTGGAGTCATGTACAGAGATCCAGGAGTGTCTCCTCTCTTTCCCCTCTTGTATTTCTAGCTGGATCACTGTTTATTAGATGTTACACACCTAAGGACAAACCTTGATCCAGCCTCGCATACTGGGTAATGAGCAGATCACATTAACTGTTGTGGGACGTCTCTGGGGATAAGGAGGGTCTGACACATTTGAGTTCCTACATACACAATCCTGTTAAAGGGGCTATCCTGGATTTACAAAAAACAATGTACCTAAGCAGAGGCAGCTGCCACCCGCCCGCCTGTTGTGCCCGCCACTGTTCTGCGGTCTTAGACGGATCCTGTCGTCCATTTTTTTTGCATCTTCCGCTGACATCACGTCAATAGAGAAAGTGGCTGCTCATGGCAGACGTCCTGCTTATTGACAGCCGGGCTCCCCGCTACCTATCAGCTGTCCAGCCCCTTCTACTAATGTGACCACCTTTCTTGTTTCCTAACTATCACTTTCCCCATATAATTCTGCGATCTGCTCCTGTGAGCTGATCTCTAAGGCTTTCACATTGTGATTTTATAGGATCTGTGGATGTCCGCTGTAAGACTGCTCTGATTTTGGGCACAGCAGAAAATCGGACACATCAGATACCACAAAATCGGATGGCAATTAGGCCAAATCCCGACATGATCCGCGGACTTTACCCTGGGGGCTAATGGAGCACACAGGATTGTTTCTCTGACCTGATTTTAGTGTACTGAGCTGCTCAACACTACAACTGCTCCTAACCGTCTAATTTCACTTCCGCAATGTATATACAAAGATTGCGGAAGTGAAATTTAGTAAAAGAAAGGGTTTAAAGGGATCCTGTCACCTCCAAAACGCCTCCTAATATAGCAAAACATGTCCCTGCAGCATCCGATCACTTATCTCACACTTCTTTTGTCTCCTAAAAGCATCCTGTGAAAGTGCATACAAATGTTTTAATACTTACTCATTAGGGATTATAATTAGCAGGGGCCATATTCTTTAGTCACCAAGGCGGGCTGTTTTGCAGCTCCAGGATCCACCCTCTCTCTGTCTGTGCTGCTCTGCTTGTGCAGCTGAAGGCAGGACTAATGATTTGCATTCTGTGAGTGATAGAGGGGGGAGGGCAGAGCCTGCACAAGCAAAGCACAGACAGAGAGAGGGTGGATCCTGGAGCTGCAAAACAGCCCGCCCTGGTGACTAAAGAATATAGCCCCTGCTAATTATGATCACTAATGAGTAAGTATTAAAACGTTTTTATCTACTTTCACAGGATGATTTTAGGAGACAAAAGGAGTGTGAGATTAGTGATGGGAGGCTGCAGGGACGTGTTTTGATAGCTTAGGAGGCGTTCTGGAGGTGAAAATATGTATGCTCACCTTCCAGCGAGTCCCCCGACGCCTCCAGCAAGCTCCGGACAGGACCTACGGTTACGTCACAACCCAGCAGTGTCATCGGGTCACATGACCACAGTTACTACGCTCGTGACCCGATCAGCTGATCGGGTTGTGACGTAACCGCAGGTCCTGTCCGGAGCTTGCTGGAGGCGTCGGGGGACTCACTGGAAGGTGAGCATATATATTTTTATTTTAAACCCCTTCTTTCACTAAACTTCACTTCCACAATGTATATTATACATTGCGGAAGTGAAAGTGCCTCGCTGCCTCCTCAGCTTTTTTTTTTTTCTCCGTGTGTCCGGATCGGTGAGAATCATGGCCCCAGACACAGAAATAGGTCACCTCCTGTGGTGTCCTTTCCTGTCCGTGGGGTCCTGCAAAAAAGGAGTAGGATCCCACGGACAGGAGCAAAAAAATGCTATGTGAGACCAGCCTAAGAGGCTCATAAATACCTTTATTGTTTTATAGTTTTAATCCTTCCAGACTGGAGACTGGATTTGAACTGACTGAGCGGGAGCACTTCACTGATGTGGGGGCTGAGAGGAGAGAAGTGTGTTCTGGGCATGTGTGGACAGACTGCTGTCACTCAGAGAGGAAGCCCCACCCCCACCAGTGATGTGCCCAGACTGCTGTCACAGAGGCAGCCCCGCCCCCACCAGTGATCTTCCCTGCTCGGCTGGTCCAAATCCAGTCTGCAGCCTGGAAGATCCAAGCAAGAACAATAATCGAGGTATATATGAGCATCTTGAACATGAGGTTACAGGAGCAGAGTACATCATAGAAGTAGATTGGGAAAGTGATGGACATGGAAAAACACAATGGGGAAAAAAAAAAAAAAAATTAAAGGGTCCTGTATCTTCACCTACTTGCTCCCTGCCTCGTTTCCCTTTGTCTGATTTACATAAAGTAACGAGGCAGAGGGGGTAAGTAGGTGAAGTTACACGACCACTTTAATTATTGCTAATTCTTATTAAGGCCAGATTTGTGCCCGAATCTCTGTAGAGGGTGACTGGTGGTGAAGCCGCCTCTGGGGCCTTGTTTGTAGTGTATTTTGGCGGATTTCTTGAGATAGTGGTTCATACCGCCCATAGACGTCCGTGTGTTAATGTTTGGCGTAGTTCTACCCCAGCCTAAATGTTGTCTTTGCCGTCCTGCAGGTCGACCGGGAGAAGTCAAACATGGAGATAAACATGCAAGAAATCAGGAGAAACCTGGAGGAGATGAGCAAGGACCTGAGTAACGAGCAGCAGAGGAACAGCGAGCTGGTGGAAGAACTGAAGACGCTCCAGAAGAGCGCCAACCCCCGACACCAGCCGGATGAGGGAGCGGAGGATCCAGTGTGTACCTGTGGACAAGAAGGGGCAGAAGTGCTGAAACTGGAGACAGAGCTGAAAGAAGTCAAGGGAAGGTACGAGATGTGTGAGAAGAGGTACCGAGAAGAGAAGCAGGAGTGGGAGGCTGCGCGGCGGGCGGTGGCCGAGGAGCTCCACACGTCTGTCAGATCGGAGAGCGATGACCGAGCACTCATGACTGTTCTTCAGGAGGAGCTGAGGGCGGCGAGGAGATCATACTGCGACTTCCAGAGCAAACTGACCCTGGCGCAGGACGAGCTGCTGTCCTTCATCGAGGAGCTGGCCCACCTCTACAACCACGTGTGCATGCGCAACAACCTGACGCCCAACCGCGTCATGCTCGACTACTTCCGCGATGGCAAAGGAGCCAAGTTGCATTTTAGAAAGCGAAAATCTTCAGACTTTTTCGGTAAACTTCTGATGAACCCTGACTTGGAGATGACCTCTGACCTCCACAGCGGGGAGCGCTCTCCGCTCAGCAGCCCCGACTCCTCCGTAGGCTCCGATTATGGTGACTCGGCCAGAGAACCGCTCAGCATCACCCACCTCATCGCCATCGCGAAAGACCAGATCAAGCACCTCCAGGGCGCCCTGTCCGTGTCCTGGCACCACACGTCGCTCCAAACCATCACCTCCGAAATGGACAAGGAGAAGGAGGTGCTGGTGGAAGAAGTCCTGAAGCTCAAAGCCCTGCTGAGTACTAAGCGGGAGCAGATCGCCACCCTGAGGACTGTGCTGAAGGCCAACAAGCAGGTACATCTAGTGTTAATCAGGGCTCCCGGTTTTATAGTTATTATTTATTAGTCTGATCGTCATGTCCTGCCATTATTAATGTTATGTATGTTCTTGTCTCTTTTAATTTAATAAATTAAGTTAGTTCTTTTTTTTAAGATTTGTGTTTTTGTTTTAATTCCCACCTGATCCCCCTTAGGTGTGAGTGTGGACGGAGCCTGATTTGTGCATTATTTATTATTTATTAATAATAAAATTAAAATAATACATAGTAATAATAATAAAATTATCATTTTAAATTGATTAAAATAATAAAATTAATATAATAAAATATTAAAATAATATTTTAATATATTTAATATTTTTTTTATAATAAAATAAATTTTAATTTATTTTAATAGTATTTTTAGTTTATTTTTAATCTTATTCAAAATCATTTTATTAAAATGTTTTTTTATTAATAAATATTAAACATTTTAATATGATTTTGAATAAAATTAAAAATACTATTAAAATAAATTAATTTATTTTTATTATAAAAAATATTAAAATAATAAAAATATTTTAATTTATTTTAATCAAATTAAAATAATATTTTATTATTATTATTTTAATGTATTTTTAATTTGATTAAAATAAAATTAATATATAATAAAATAATATTTTAATTTAATTTTTTATAATAAAAATAAATTTTAATTTATTTTAATAGTGTTTTTAGTTTATTTTTAATCTTATTCAAAATCATTTTATTAATGTTTAATATTTATTTTTTATTAATAAATATTAAACATTACTTTTACATTTAATACAAATTCTTTATTACTATACTTTTGGTATAGTCACATGTAGTGCATTTTAACCCTTCCCGGCTACCATGGCGTGGGATCAATGTGATTATGTCCGTGATCAAATTTTCTCAAGCCTCATTCCAATGAGTTTTTGAGAAAAAACTATTGTTACCCCAATAAATCTGCCCGCGGGGTTGCTGGAGGCGGGGTTGCTGGCGGCGCTGGAGGCGGGGTTGCCGGCGGCCATGGAGTCTTTCCAGTGGTTATATGCAAGTAAATGTCAGCACTACTAAGCTTCAAAGACACTATGTTGGGTGTGGCGCATGTGGTGTGCAGTGCAATTGATCTCCCAGCAGTAGACTTAAGGAACATGGTGCCCATAGGTGGCGCGTGCGAAGATTGATATGCGCTCATCATTGAGCCAAGAGCTCATTCTGCGCATGCGCTGCATCAGACGCCGTTCCATCGCTCACACTGCCATTTACTTGCATACAGCCACCGGGGATGGTTCCTGCCTTGCACCGCCTGCAGCATTGCCGGGAGGGTTCCTGCATCACCTGCAGCCTCGCCCTACCCCATGCATTGGCAACAATGCCTCCTGTGACCCCCCTTCCCCCCCGATAAACTACAATCGGTTGATTGCATGCATCCTTCTTTTTCCTCTGAAATTTTGGGGAGAAAAAGTGTCTTTGTGATCTGAAAAAGATATGGGATTATTTTTAATTTCTCCCCCCATCTTTTTGTCCATCTATACCGGTCTCTGCACGTTACCCTCGAGCTGACACTGTGCATAGATTGACTGTCCGCTCACTTACTAAGCCTGCGTTCAGATGAGGTGTAATTCCCCCATCATTTTGCAGTGGTTTTTATTCACGTGTTTTGCCTTCAGATGCTGCGCTTTTCTGAGCCCATTGATCATGTGACCTATGGGAAAAGCGCCCCGATAAAGGCACAATGAATTGCCATGGTCATCCTTTTTGCGAATGTGCTTCGTAGTGAAAGCGCGTCGGCAAAAAGACTCCCAAATACTCAGCATCTGAACGCCTTTCAGCATAAGGCACAGCGTTTTGCAGGAAGGCGGCGTATCCAGCTGTGTTTTGAGCTGCATTTACTTGAGCGCTCATAAGCGTCGTGTAAATGCAGGATTACACGGGACTAACGCCACGTCTGAACATAGCCTTATTCCCCTTCGTGTATATATCCTCTGTGTTGCATACCTCCTTCCCAGCTTCAGAAGGTCCAGCAGACTACCACATACTTCAATATGTCCTTTACTTCAATAGTGGCTCAGCCGCAGTACCAGAGAACAACCACTACGCAGTGTATGGAGCTGTGCTGTTCTGGCTCTGTGCGTCCCCCGCTGCAGGACCTGATCTGATGGGGGTGGGGGGTTTGCAGGGATCCATTAATGATGAGCAATCCAAAATAGATCATCAATATTCAAGTCCTTAACCTTTTTTACCAGGGTTTTCCTGCATAAAACCTTGCATTAACATTGTATTCCGATAAGTTTGGATCACGTCTTGGTTATGTCGGCTTATGAAATAAAAACCTGTTGGTAGGAAACCGGGAGCCTTTATAGAGTAAGATGAACATCAATGCTTTATACATGTAATTACAGATGTAACCGGCTGAACATTCCCATCACATATATAGAATTCGGGAGGATTCCGTGCATGTTTACATCTTTATTACATTTGTAAAGCCTCATCACTGTGTGTGGATGAATGTGGACTGATAGGATTGTGCTCCCAAATGTTTCATGTTTTAACTGGACAAACTGTGTGGGCACTTTAACAGTTAAGTCAAAGTGGGCGTGGCAATAGGCTTCGCTGTAGGTGTGTGCAGAGTGGGTGTGGCCATATGCTTCACTGTAGGTGGGGACAGATTGGGCGTGGCCAGAGGGGTTTCACTGGTGGGGACAGTGGGCGTGGCCAGAGGGGGTGTCACTGGAGGTGGGGACAGTGGGCGTGGCCAGAGGGGTGTGCACTGGAGGTGGGGACAGTGGGCGTGGCCAGAGGGGTGTCACTGGAGGTGGGGACAGTGGGCGTGGCCAGAGGGTGTCACTGGAGGTGGGGACAGTGGGCGTGGCCAGAGGGGTGTCACTGGAGGTGGGGACAGTGGGCGTGGCCAGAGGGGTGTCACTGGAGGTGGGGACAGTGGGCGTGGCCAGAGGGGTGTCACTGGAGGTGGGGACAGTGGGCGTGGCCAGAGGGGTGTCACTGGAGGTGGGGACAGTGGGCGTGGCCAGAGGGGTGTCACTGGAGGTGGGGACAGTGGGCGTGGCCAGAGGGGTGTCACTGGAGGTGGGGACAGTGGGCGTGGCCAGAGGGGTGTCACTGGAGGTGGGGACAGTGGGCGTGGCCAGAGGGGTGTCACTGGAGGTGGGGACAGTGGGCGTGGCCAGAGGGGTGTCACTGGAGGTGGGGACAGTGGGCGTGGCCAGAGGGGTGTCACTGGAGGTGGGGACAGTGGGCGTGGCCAGGGGGTGTCACTGGAGGTGGGGACAGTGGGCGTGGCCAGGGGGTGTCACTGGAGGTGGGGACAGTGGGCGTGGCCAGGGGGTGTCACTGGAGGTGGGGACAGTGGGCGTGGCCAGGGGGTGTCACTGGAGGTGGGGACAGTGGGCGTGGCCAGGGGGTGTCACTGGAGGTGGGGACAGTGGGCGTGGCCAGGGGGGTGTCACTGGAGGAGTGTTCCTCATCTTTGTAATGCTGACCAATCATTAAGCAGGAAGCAACACACTGGGGTAAGGGCACGCCCCCACAATAGAAGTGACGGTCTGTTCTCCTGCAGACTGATGAGGTGCTGGAGCACAGCAGACCCGAGTGTCATTACAGGTGACAGCCCTCATTGGCAGCAGTCAGTGTATTGGGAGGGGCAGAGGCTCATTACAAACACTCCTTGTTAATGCAGGAAATTATTCTCATGCAGAGAAAGGAAGGGTTAAACATGCGATCGAGCTGAACACGTCTGGTGTCGGGAGTAACGGGTTCAGCTGACGATTGTCTGACGGGACGTCATTGTCCGCTCTTAGGGACTTGTGTTTTTTTGAGCTCTCCATAAAAGTCAGCTGTCATCTGTGTGAACAGGGCCCCAGGCTGCATTCACAGATCTGTTTCATTCTCAATGTGTGAATAGTGACCTGCAGACTGTCCGAGGGTCTCCAGACTGAGCTCCACACCACAGACTGTCAGATTATACAACAAATAGGGCTCCATTCACGTGCAGTCTGTCTCTTTTATTTATGATCACCTCAAAGTGGCGCTGATCTTTGATGCGGTCATAAATCAGCTGATAGGAGCTCAGACAGACTGTCAGAAGGAGCTCACTCATGGGCCCTCAGTTAGCTCATTCTGCAGGCAGCAATATAGAAGGCCAATTCAACTTTGGTGCAAAAGTTATTTTAGCCTGAAATATCGGACCCTGGCTGTCAGTAATAAAATAAACCCTGTATAGGAGCGGATCAGCTGCTCCTCCTGTAAGTACAAACTATGAATATCTAATATCGGCCCAATAAAGGTAGAATTGGAGCCGCCTCTGCTCACTTGTGCTGTTATTTCGACATTAATCTGTCACCACATTGATCAATGTGATCTACTGGGCTGGTTTCACATTACTGTTTTTTGATATCCGGGGGTGTGCATGGAAAACCTGCAGCCCCCGGAGTCCCGCAGATTGTAAAACCTGATGCAGTCGGATGCACCTGCACCATTTCTCACTGATCCGGCGTAACACCGCTGCAGTAGCATCCAGTTTGGTGCGTGTTTTGATAGATCCAGGGACAAATGATGTTACCTTGTGGGCGTCATATGAACCTGGCTTCTGGGCATGCTCGGTCCAGGAGAACGGATCCATGCAGCTGAGTGCACACAGGTCCGTTTCAGACGGCACGGATTCGTTTGATTACGTTTTTTGAACAAGCACCAAAAAAAACTGGAGAGAAACGGATCAGTGTGTAAATTAATGCAACCGGATGCAACCACACGTTCATCCGTCCCCATCGACAGTCAATGGGGAGAAAAGTGATCTGTTTCTATCCATTTTTACTGGATTTCAAAAACGATAGTGTGAAACCAGCCTTAATCCGGGCATTCGTGTTATAGATGTCTGATGATCCTCCCTGAAGCCTCAAATCGGATCTTTGTTGTGGAGAAATCATCTTGTATCATTTTATGTAAATGAGCTGTTCCAGGCTATGGGCAGGATGTTGCCTGGAAGATAACTCCGCCTCCAGATATTATTATAAATGGGAGGAGTTACCTGTGTGTTGGCCTCTTTCCGCCCTCCTGATCTTACTATAGAGTTGTGTGATTTTAATTTTTTGGGATAAGACAGACACACACACCATGTACCAGGATGGGGGCCATATATACCATTCAGGGAATCATGTACACCAGGATGGGGCTACATAACAGGTTGGGGGAATCATCTATTACAGAACTGGCACTGGGAAGTTGTCGGTGCCTGACCTGCTCCTCCAGGACGCCCCTCTCCTCCCACAGCATCACCAGCCCTGCCTTCTATGACTCCCACTGCTGTTGGCCACATAGCAGAATGAAGGTCCACATATACCTGGATGGAGGCCTTGTTCCAAGATGAGGTTCCATATATACTACTTTGGGGGAACATCTATGTAGTACTGCTGCTGGGAAGTCGATAGAGGCTGAAATGTTCCGCCATGACACCCTCTCCTCCCGCAGCATCAGTGACCCCATCTCCTATGACCCCCACTTCCCTCCTGGTGAGATTATATACCGGTTGCAAGACTAACACTGGCATTATAAGACAAACCTATTTAACACTAGGATAAGTTTTGTTTTCTCTTTTCCTTCTCTAAATTTGGGTTGCCTTTTATACCATATTTTTCACTTTATTCTGATTGTATCTGACACATCTGCACCCTCCATCTCACTGGCAGACAGGGTGCAACATTGTGACGACACAGCAGCACTGCAAAGTCACATTTCACTTCTGTTCTGTTAATTACTTTTCTCATCCTGGTAACTCCTCCTCTTACTTATAATAACTCCGCCTCCAGAGATTATCTTCCAGGCAACATCCTGCCCATAGCCTGGAACAGCTCATTTACATAAAGTGATCACATGATTTCTCCACAACAAGACATCTGATATGAGGCTACAGCGAGGATTAGTATCATCAGTCTATAACCTTGTATGTGCAGATTAATAGCAAATGTGCCGACAGCTTCCCTGTTTAATTTACTGGACCTGTTGCATCTGTGTGAAACGGCAGTAGTCCCATCAGTAGCTGCATCCTCTTGCATGCCTGCCAGAATAATTGTTGAAGTAAAGCGCATGAAGAAATACCTCTGGGTGAGTGCAGCTTTATTCCTTTTATCTTTGATGCGTTATATTGGAAGTTCCCTTGAAGTTGGACTCCTTGATTTATAGGAGCAATGAGCTGTTTATTGGCCGAATACTTTACCTTCTCGGTCTTAACAAGATTAACAGAAGATCACAATCCGGCACTACTGACTATTCTCACTTGCTTAGGGATCCACAGACTCCGCTTTTACTCCTCCAAAGTCATATTCATGATACCGGGTGCATACTCAACAGGTCAGTCCATATTCTCTTTACATTAGAAGAGGAAAAGAGTAGCACTCGCCAATTTACCAGACAATCTCCTTTTATTTTTATTTTTTGCTCATAACTGGATACATGAAACAGGAGGGAGGATGAGGTACGAACAACTGGCGTTTCACGCCATCTGGTGCTTCAACAGGTGAAACGGCCATTGTTCGCACATTTTCATACATACGCCCTAGTTATGGCCAGGTATGGAGCAATCTATTTCCCCAGATCACAAGTCTACAAGATCTTCGTAGCCTGGACGAAGATGGGCAACTTTCTCGTCAATGTCCAACCCAAAACCTGAAGATTTGGATCCGGTCGAACGCCGACTGCACAATGAGTGACTTGTCCCTCTCTGTAGATCGTCAGTGCTGGCTGATCGGTGTCTCGCAGGCCGCGGTGTACCATGTCCTCTAACGTGGACTTTTCCTTTGTAGACGGCGGAGGTGGCCATGTCCAACCTGAAGAGCAAGTACGAGAGTGAGAAGGCGCTGGTGTCGGAGATGATGCTGAAGCTGCGGCAGGAGCTGAAGGCCCTGAAGGAGGACGCGGCCACGTTCTCATCCATGCGCTCGGTGTTCGCGAGCAGGTATCGTATCTATAATGAGTGCAAAGTTTGTAGAAAATGTACGTTTATGGGGTGTAAACCAGCACTGGGCAGATGGACTCTAATGTAGGTGAATGGGAGTATTCAGATCACCACCAAGGGGGAGATAGGAGGTGGTCGAAGACCAATGAGGGTTTTTGTTTTTTTTGATGTAACAGTGCTTCATATTTAAATGGATTTTTTTTTTTTTTTTTTTTGAGGGGGGGGGGGGGGGGTTCATAATATTTTTCCTTTTATAAATGGTTCTTTATGGATCTCCTGTTTCTCGTTACCGGTCACATGACGCTCGGTCCCTTCGCCCTGACAGTGTGTGGAATTACATGTCTGTACATCTTTCATGTGATGCTTTGACTGCTACCCCCACCCTCACTCAGCTCCGTTATTCCATATGCTGCATTGTCCGGCGTATAAGACGACCCCCGACTGTTCCAGTTAAAATTATAGAGTTTAGAATATCCTCGTCGTATAAGACTACCCCCCCCCCTCTTCTACGGTATGATCCCCACTTTGACCCCCACACCCAGCCCTCCATTCAGTATAATGGACCCACATATAGAATAATAGCCCCTAAATCTCTTCACACTGTATTATGACCCCCACACTGCCCTCAAATAGCCCTCCATAAAGTATAAAGGCCCCCGCAGAGCCCTCCATATACTATATTATACTATATGGAAGCCATTAATCTCCATATAATGCACCATCCATAGTCGCCCATCATAATGCACCATCATAGTGCTCCATATAGTATAATGCCCCCCCCCTGTAGTCCAGGAGGGAGGGAGCAGTAGTGACTCTGTACCTGCTGTCCTGGGTTGCATTTGATGTCCGGCTCCTTCATGCTGGAGGCTGCAGAGATGTCAGCTGAAGTGTCCCTCTGCCTTAATTCTCCAGGAGGAGAGAGATGGGAACAGAGAGCGGCCGGCCCCAGTGCACTTACCCTGTTTCCCCTAAAATTAAGACTCAGTCTTATGGTGCATCTTTCAGAGCAAAAATAAATGTCTCATTTTCTGTAAATATATTTATTATAGTTTCAAACAAGCATAACAATAGAAATAACCAATACAGAATCCAGATCCTAGTACAGTGGCATATTACAGCTGTAAGAAATCAGGTACAAAGGGACACCAGTAAAACCTCCAACAAGAGAATGCATGTTTCATTACCTGAAAATCACGTCTGGATCAAAACTTAGAAAACACACACAGCCAATGAGAAATGTATACACTGAGACATAAGAAGGGAGAAGAAAAAAAGAGAAAAATTAGAAAGGGGTAGGAGGGGTAAGAGAGGGGGGGGGGGAATGGGAAAGACCCAGCAGTCTAGACGCCCAGGTGTTGGAAATTACGAGTAGGTGCGCAACAAAGTCAAGAACCCCTGGCCCTCCTTAAAGGATTGCCAGAGGAACCAAGTGCGCCCCTGTTCATACCCGGCGTCACTATCTCCCGTTGCAAGAGATTCCATACGGTGCAACCTATCCATTTCAGATATCCATTCCACTGTAGAGGGGACCTCAGTGGACCTCCAGTGTCGGGGAATAACTGCCCTGGCAGCTATTAGGCAGAACCTCAGAATCCCCTTTTTGATGGAGGTTATCGAGCCGGGTATCAGAGATAACAGAGCTAATTGTGGAGAGGGTTCATGGCGGACCCCAGTCATTAGATGGAAGGCATTGAAAACCGAGGCCCAGAAGGGTTGCAGGAGATCGCAGGACCACCAGACATGAAGCATAGAGCCCACAGCAGAACCGCATCTCCAGCAAGTGTCTGAGACTTCCGGATTAATCCTGTGGAGCAGGGTAGGGCATCTGTACCAACGCGTCAGCAATTTATAATTTCTCTCTTGCGCTTGACTAGACATTGTCATCTTGTGCACAAGAGTAAAAATTTTTAAGCTGTCTGCCTCAGAAAAGGTGATCCCCAGATCTCTCTCCCAAGCCTCCATAAATCCAAGCGTGCCAGTGTGGAGCGAGTTCAGGATCAGGCTATAGAGCACCGAAACCATATGGGAGGGACCCTCGGTGGGGAGCATCAGGGATTCAAACGGAGTTAGCGCCCCTATTGAAATATTGGAGAGAAAACTTCGCAACTGCATAAACTCCAACCAGGACAAAGGAGCCGCATCGTCAGGACCTCGCAACCCCCCCACGCCGGAGAGAAATGTCTCATTTTCAGGGGGTGTCTTATCTCCATGAAGAAGAATTCACATTTATTGATGAACAAAAACAATGAACATTTATTATATACTGTACAGCAGTTGTCATCACAAACCAGCACAACCAAACTGTCATCCATCTGCAGCCACACACAGTGCCACTACGGTATCACCAGAGCCTGCTGGAGCTTACAGCTGCCACCACAGACGCCACTTGATGTCCCCCAGTGTGTATGTAGCCGGGCGCCGTAGATGTTTGATGGTAAGCCATCAGCCAATCAGACGGCTGCTGGCGCATTATTGTACACTACGCTGAGTGGCGCAGATGATCTCCGTACAGGAGATGAGCCGTCTATTTGGCTGATGGCTTACCATCGTACATCTATGGCGCCAGGTGGCTACGCACACACCGGGTGACATCAAGCTGTGGTGACAGCGGTAAGCTCCGGAGGAGAATATGGACTAACAATGGCGGTAGAGGCAGGTGAGGATCAAATTTATATTTTTTATTCTTTTTTTTTTTTTTTGCCTGCCACATCATATTTGCGGCGAAGGGGGGGGGGGGGTTGCCTTATATTAAGCCCCTTGCATATACCGCCCTGTCTTTTTGCTAATAGGTGGCACCCTGCACCCGGCGTATAAGATGACTTCTGACTTTTGAGAAGATTTTCAGGGGTTAAAAAGTCCTCTTATATGCCGGAAAATAAATCTCTGGGGTGCCTCACCATGGGCTTGGGAAGGGGAGTGCATACCACCATAGGCTAGAGGAGGGGGGTGCGTGCCGCCAAAGGCTAGGAGAAGGGGGTATGCGCCATTCTTAGACTCGGGTAGATGGTGCGTACCTCCATGTGCTTGAGGAGGGGGGTGCGTGCCGCCATGGGCTCAAGGAGAGGGGTGTCCAATGCCTTCATTGGAAAAAAGGCCCCTGAGAATTTCTTGTATTCTCGGGGAAGGGGACCAGGCATTACGTCCCCGGTGATCTGCTGCACGGTTCCTCCTCTCTGTAGCACTAATGGCGGCTCCCTACATCCACCGATCACCAGATAACATTCTGATTTCCTATCTTTAGGTGCGATCAGTATTGTAACCAGTTGGAGGACATGCAGCGCCAGCTGGTGGTGGCCGAGGACGAAAAGAAGACCCTGAACGCCCTGCTGCGGATGGCGATCCAACAGAAGCTGGCCCTGACCGAACGCCTCGAGGTGCGGGAAGCCGCGCAGGAGGCAAAATCAAGTCGAGCAAAATCGGCAACAAAGACAAAAACTCGATCTTCAAAATCAAAAGTGAACTGGTAAGAAATGGCTTCAAATGTCGCCTGTGTGCCGCGTCCCTGAGCTGCGTCCATCACCCGGCGACCTGCTCTAATGATACATTGTGTCTCTTCACAGATTCTAAATGCTTCCGGGACTCCCGGCCGCACACACATTCCCACTGCAAAGGACTAAGAAGTCGCGCACAACAACGCACCTCGACCGCAACACGTCTCTCCTCAACCACCCCCCAAACCCATCGCTACAACATGTCGGGGTTTTTTTTTTCCCTTCTTTATCATTTAAAAAAAAATAATGTATATAAAGTTTTTATTCCGGAAAGTGCCTTAACTTTTTAAATATCAACTAACTTATTTTATTGTCGTACAAAAGAGAAATAATCCGGTTCAATCACATTTTGACGCGTACAAATGTAACCAATAATATTTTTTATCCTGACGTACGGATGATTAGTTTTAGTCAATTTAAAGGGGTTTTTTTTGCTGCTTGAAGCCACTTAGAAGTATTTTTTTTTTTTTAACAAATTATTCCTAAAATCTGATTTTCTTAATTAGTTATGACTTATTCGTTATGACTTGGACCTTCCAGGATGATCTTTGTGTCCCCATTTAGAAATTACTTCTTATTAAACCCTTTTAATACAGCAGAGATCTGTTTCCATCCTCCAGGAATTGCCTTGTAAGCGATTTTCTTACATCAGAGACTCCATTGCTGTGTGAGTAGTCAGTGATGAAGGGAAGCGGTCACGTCGTTTTGGGATATTAAACCGCCCCCGATGTGTCTAAGTGATGAAATGTGCATCACAAACATGATTTTGTAAAAACAACAAAGCCTTTATATGTTGAGGGGACTGTACATACTTGCCTGGCTTTAGTCATAGGGGAGGAGTTTTACTTACTGTCACTCAAGTTCATTCGTGATAAATTTGGTCACTCCTCCTGCATTGTAATTGATTGACATCACTGTAGGACCTGTGGTGATGTCACGAGCATGTAACCATAATGGGTGGAGCTAAGCCTACATTGCCTTCATTGGGGGCGGAGACTTCAGCTGGCATCGGTCACATCAATCCACTGCAGTCATGCAGATGTATAAAGAGTGAGTCCCTCCTGCATTGTAATATATTAACGTCATTTAATGGACCTTCACAAATTCATATGTGCTGTAGAAGGACCTGTGGTGAGGTTACAACCCACGGCTATGGGACAGGAATCTGCGGGGCTTAGTATAAGAACTATAGAAGAAACTGTGGTGATGTCACGACCATGTGACAGTAATGGATGGAGCTCAGTATAGGAAAACTATAAAAGAACCTTTGGTGATGTCACGACCATGTGACAGTAATGGACGGAGCTCAGAATAGGAAAACTATAAAAGAACCTTTGGTGATGTCACGACCATGTGACCATATTGGAGGAAGTTAAGCCCCAAAGGGTCTTTTTCTTCAGGCTCCTTGATCCACCCATTAATCACATGATCGTGACATCACCACTGGTCCTTTTAGAGCATGTATGAATTTCTGAAGGTCCTTTAAGTGATGTTCATATATTACATTGCAGGGGGAACTGACTGTTTATAAAATTGCATGACTGCAGTGGATTGATGTGACTGATGCCAGCTGAAGTCTCCGCCCCCTTGACCCCAAACATACCGGCATCTAAAGGGCTTTTTAATGATGAATACATGGATTTTTTTTTTTTTTTTTTTCTATTCAACCAGGTGATAAATGCATGATCTAAATAACATTGGGGGCGGTTTATAAACAAAGAACAGACGTGACCGCTTCCCTTTTACAGGTCATGTAACGTTATACAGGTTCACTTTGTGTGGATCGTCATATGTTACCACTCACAAAATACTCGCTGATGCTAAAACACCGTTGTGCAGGTTTCTACGTATCATTATGTGACATGGTGATGTCTGAAAGCTCAGATTCACATATAACATGTTGGCGGCCGACTGTGCGGAAATGCATCGTGCAGAATTTTTTGCAAAAAATGAGAGATTTGAAGGAGGAAACGGAGCAGAATCTCCAGGGGATTTAGGAGGATTTGCAATTTGTGCTCCGTTATTTGAGTATTTCAAGGAGTTTTTGGACCGGAAGCATAGGCTAGCGTCACACATGCGGCAGGTGTTTTTAAATCCTGATCTGGGTTTGAGCTTTCAAAAAGCTCACAACCGGATCAGGAACCGCTCCCCATAGGAGCCCATTATGGTAACCGGATTGCTCTACATGCAATCCGGTTACCGGCTCCGGATCTGCAGCCTGTGCTAAAAATCATGCAGGCTGCAGTTTTTGGAGCGGTTCTATCAACCGCAATGCAGTAACCGGATTGCTCATGATGTGTAATCCGGAGCAATGCAGTTACTGTATACTTTGCTCATCCCTGCGGCAGCATTGCTCCAGATTACACATCATGCGGGTCACAGAACACATTTTGGGAAAAAATGTGTGTGAAGGTCATTGAGTTCACCGGATCCGGATCTGACCCCAGCCACGAGGAGAACTTGAAAACTCCTGGAGATTTTGCTGTTTCCTTTCTGAAAAACTAATCAAAATGACTCCGGGTGATCAGTGGATCCACACAGTGGGATCGGCCGATCCCTCAGGACTGCAGAGATCACACCCTCACCGATCACTGACACAACTGTTCAATAAAACCTCACTATTGGACTCGTTTCTATTTGTGTTTTATTCTGATGTGGATTCTCCAGTCTCTGAATGGATGTGATCTGCTGATTTGTTATCCTGTTGTGATCGAGGGGTTTAATCCACATTCCCTAGAAGACCGAGTCCCTTTTACCTTTTACAGCAGCATCAATGAATGAGAAGATCATCAAAACGTTACTTTATATCAGTAACTCAATCCATAAAGTGACCACATCTATTATATAGGGCAAGGGTGGGGGCAACTCCAGGCCTTGAGGGCTGCACACAGTGCTGGTTTTCAGGATTTCCTTAGTATTGCATAGGGGTTGGAATCATCACCAGTGCAGGTGATTAATTTATCACCTGTGCAATACTAAAGAAATCCTGAAAACCTGCACTGTGTGCGGCCCTCGAGGCCTGGAGTTCTCTACCCCTGGCCTAGGCTAAAAGCTCCTACCTCCACCCACGAACCAGGAAAACACAGCAACTCCTACAGGGAATATACCAGCAGTACAAACCAGCACGACGCACACATCTTCACCACTTGAGCTCCATGTACAGATTAAACTCTATGAGCGACACCTGGTGGAGGGAAGTGGAACCACTCAAAGGTTGAGGGAGTGGACAACTAAGTGATCTGGCACACAGCCACAGCAGAATCTGTACATTAACACTGACTGTGCCAAAGAAAAATAACTGATTTAAAGGGGAAAGTGCTGTGTTTTTTTTTTTGCATTAAAAGTAATTGTTCATATAAACATTTATTTTTAATACTAAATTAATTTTTTTTTTATGTTACTTTTTTGTTGTTATTAACACAGCCACTGGAGGCTGCCATCTTGCTTTGCAGGAGTGTAAAGGTAGCGTTGCACGACGCAATATCGCCTGATTTAATTGTCTGCACATAGATCAGACGATGAATTACAGTCACATCGCCCTGTTACAAGACACGACTCGCTCACGATATCAATTGCAATTGACCACACCACGTGACTTTGGTGCAATATTGCGTCGTGTAACGGTACCTAAAGGGGCCACGTCGCATGAGGCCATATCGGCGGCGATTTTATAGGCGACGCAGGGGCGTGGCCTATCGCCGCCGATATGGCCTGTGCGTCGCCTAATGTAAATGGGCAAGGGCAACGCATTTGAGTGGTCGCCTGCTGTGAAACCAGGTGACCACTGTGGGGCGATGTGTACACACCGCCCCATGTAAACTGGGGACGGCGATCTCCCGCCTGAGAGATTGCCGGTGTGTCGCCGACGCTGGTGGGGCGCCAAAAACGTGCGTTCTCCCGCCCGTCGCCACCAACATCTCCGGCGCTCCTAAGAGTCGGTACACAACACTTACAGTTCTGCAATTACGGCAGCCCTGGACATAGGGTTGGCGGCCGACAGCTGTTCCCTATGTTTAACATTGGGTTCCGTCCAGAGAGAGAGACACGCAAGGGGAAAAGCATACATGGGGAGAGAGAGCACACATGGGAAGATAGACCGGGGATGAGCATACATGGGGAGAGAGACCGGGCACAGTGGGGTAGAGGGCACACATGGGAAGATAGACCGGGAATGTGCATACATGGAGAGAG
Source organism: Allobates femoralis (assembly GCA_033576535.1). Lineage (NCBI taxonomy): Eukaryota > Metazoa > Chordata > Amphibia > Anura > Aromobatidae > Allobates > Allobates femoralis. The sequence continues at coordinate 3,757,581 of JARQOC010000008.1, read as the reverse complement.
AGACCGGGCACAGTGGGGTGGACAGCTTAAATGGGGAGAGAAACCAGACACAGGGGTTGGAGACCGCACAATTAGGGAGAGAGACAGTTGCCTCCGAAGCTGCGGTCACTATTCTGCTGTTACATCATGTCTTAGGGGTACGTCGCACACAGTGACCTCTCCAGCGATGTCGTTATGTGTGACACATAGCAGCGATCAAGCCCCTGCTGTGAGGTCGCTAATCGCTGCACATCGTTCAGGACCATTTTTTGGTCTTTGGTCTCCCGCTGGTCAGCACGCATCGGCATGTGTGACAGTGAGAGACCAGCAATTAGCGACCTCACAGGGCTGGTAACCATGATAAACAGCGGGTAACTAAGCAGTGCGCTGCCTAATTACCCACTGTTTATCATGGTTACCAGCGTCCTCTCGCTTACCCAGCGATGTGGAGGTGGCTTTCTGGTCGCTGAGGAGATTTGCCTGTTTGACAGCTCCCCAGTGACCACACCGTGATGTTCCAGCGATCCTGGTAGTTGTCGCGATCGCTGGATCATTACTTTGTGTAACGGCACCCTTATCCTCCAGTCACCTTCAGAGCTGCAACGACTTTTCTGCTATTACATTGTCTTATCCACCAGTCACCTCCAGAGCTGCAGTCACTATTCTGCTGTTACATTGTCTTATCCTCCAGTCACCTCCAGGGCTGCAGTCACTATTCTGCTATTTCATCGTGTCTTATCCTCCAGTCACCTCCAGGGCTGCAATCACTATTCTGCTGTTGCAATGTCTTCTCCTCCAGAACTGCAATAACTATTCTGCTGTTACATTGTGTCTTATCCTCCAGTCACCTCCAGAGCTGCACTCACTATTCTGCTATTTCATCGTGTCTTATCCTCCAGTCACCTCCAGGGCTGCAGTCACTATTCTGCTGTTACATCGTGTCTTATCCTCCAGTCATCTCCAAAGCTGCAGTCACTATTCACTATATTATATGTCACTGGTACCTAATCCATAACATGAGATGTCGCATTACTAAATAAAACTGAAACATAATATAAAAAATAAATAGTAACAACACAAGGACAATATTCAGTCCAGGCCTGGGCCGCAGAGCTGACGCTCTAATGTCAGACCTCAGTGTCTGCTCTATACTGTATATCCAGGACTGTGCTGCAGAGCTGACGCTCTAATGTCAGACCTCAGTGTCCACTCTGTACTATATATCCAGGCCGGGGCCACAGAGCTGACACTCTGTCAGTCCTCAGTGTCCACTCTGTACTGTATATCCAGGCCTGGGCTGCAGAGCTGACGCTCTAATATCAGTCCTCAGTGTCCACTCTGTACTGTATATCCAGGCCTGGGACGCAGAGCTGACGCTCTAATGTCAGACCTCAGTGTCCACTCTGTACTATATATCCAGGCCTGGGCCACAGAGCTGACACTCTAATGTCAGACCTCAGTGTTTGCTCTGTACTGTATATCCAGGCCTGGGCCACAGAGCTGACACTCTAATGTCAGACCTCAGTGTTTGCTCTGTACTGTATATCCAGGCCTGGGCCACAGAGCTGACACTCTAATGTCAGACCTCAGTGTTTGCTCTGTACTGTATATCCAGGCCTGGGCTGCAGAGCTGACGCTCTAATATCAGACCTTGTTGCGTTAGGATCTGCATGTATTTGTGAGTTGGTATCACTTTGTGTCTACAACAAAATGGCCCCTCACTGTGAAAGACCCTAAACTTCATTGTCTCTAATCCATTTGTTAACACCCAGAAGGGGAGGGGGGGGGGAGGAGACACCACTCACATGGAGCAGATCCAGACCAGATCTTCAGCAGTTGTAATCAATGCCTGCTGTACACTAGGTTTTCATGCCAACTTTCAGCAGCTGCTCCCCCTAGTGTTTCAAAGTGGAACATCAAACTTTTCTATATTATTTTTCAGATTTTACTCCATTAAAAAAATATGACAGTATAGGAAAAACAAATAAAAATATTAATACTTTACATTTTTGCAATTGTTGAAATTTTACTATTTTTGATGGCACCTTCCCTTTAAATCAAAGCAGCATCTCACATGGACTGCAGAGCAGTCAACACGTGACACACTTCTTTATATGTTTTACCTCTTCCAATCAACTTTTAATCGAAGTTCACGGTTCATCTGAATAATGTCTGATACGACCCATAGTTCTCAGACTTTCAAAGAAGAATGCCTGTACAACATGTGCTGCTTCACCCCTAACTAAGGGCCCTGATTCACAGTGTGATGATTTCACCTTCATTGGGGGACACAGACCATGGGTGCTGGGTCCCCCAATGAAGTCTCAGAGAAAAAGATTTTCCGGTGAGTACACAAAAATCCATTTTTTTTTTAGACAGGAATATGTTAGAGGATCCAAAAAGATCACAATATTACTGACTTTATTATTGGTCACCGGAAGATGGTATCTGAAAGAAAGTTTGGGAATCTGTCTATCCTGAAGCATCAAAGCCCATGAGAGTTCAGGAGTGCTATGCACACGTTTTTATTTTCCTTGCAGATTTGGTGCAATTTCTTTTTTTCTGCCCTCTCTACACTTTACACACTCCGGCAGAGTTTTTTGCTCTCTTGGCCTTTTTTTTAGAGAATAAAAGTGGATATGGCTGATGATATCTGGCAAAGCACACATGCTGACCGGCATTATAAATTCCTTGGATATCTTTTTGTATCCCTTTCCTGTTTTATACAGTTTATCTATCTTTTCCTGTAGATCCGTTGACCATTCTTTTGCTTTCCCCATGACTCGCAATCCAGAAACGTCAGTGGTTGGGTGAAAGATGCCAGAGTCTGTCTGGATCCCAGAAACTCACTCAGCTTTTATGCACACAGTGATTATAAGCAAACAGGTCACAGGTGAGGATGTTACCTTTATTAGCCATTCGAAGCAAAAAATCGGCCGGGGGAAGGAAACATTTGAGCTCAACTGTATATATACCGCTCTCATGTGGTAAAATATACATACATATATTTGCTTCTTTGCAGCTGAAGTGCATGTATATATTTGATCAGGCATTTCTTGGTGTTTGTTTTTAAATGTTTTTATTCTGTGTATGTCCTCTGTATTTTTCTAAAAAAAAAAAAAAAAAAGGTATATATATTTTTATCGTATGGGTGTGTGCTTTTATTATGCCATTGCTCTTTCCATCATTAAGCAAGGGTAGATTCTGCTCTGTTCAGAGGAGATCAAAGGAGAACTGTTTGGGCTAAAATTCAGAACGCTACAGGAGACTGAAAACCGTGCACATCCCCCTGAGAACCCCCTTGCCACCATCACACATGGTGGAGGCAGCATCCTGAGAACTCCATCCCCACCATCACACATGGTGGAGGTAGCATCCTGAGATCCTCATCCTCACTGTTACACACGGTGGTGGCAGCGTCCTGAGAACCTCATCCCATCGTTACACGTGGCAGCATCCTAAGAACCCCATCCCCACCATAACACATGGTGGAGGCAGCATCCTGAGATCCTCATGCTTACTGTCACACATGGTGGAGGCAGCATCCTGAGAACCCCATCCCCACCATCACACATGGTGGAGGTAGCATCGTGAGATCCTCATCCTCACTGTCACACATGGTGGAGGCAGCATCCTGAGAACCCCATCCCCACCGTCACATGGTGGAGGTAGCATCCTAAGAACCTCACCGTCACACATGGTGGAGGCAGCATCCTGAGAACCCCATCCTCACCATTACACATGATGGAGGCAGCATCCTTAGAACCCCATCCCCATTGTCACACATGGTAGAGGCAGCATCCTGAGAACCCCATCCTCACCATTACACATGGTGGAGGCATCATCCTGAGAACCCCATCCCCATTGTCACACATGGTGGAGGCAGCATTGTGAGATCCCCATTCCCATCGTCACACATGGTGGAGGCAGCATCCTGAGAACCCCATCCTAAATGTCACACATGGTGGAGGCAGCATCCTGAGAACACCCTCCCCACTGTCACACATGGGGGCAGCATCCTGAGACCCACATCCCCACCATCACACATGGTGGAGGCAGCATCCTGAGAACCCCATCCTCACTGTCACACATGGTGGAGGCAGCATCCTGAGAACCCCATCCCCACCGTCACACATGGTGAAGGCAGCGTCCGGTTATGGGGAGGCTTTTCTCCAGCAGGGGCAGGGAAGCTGGTCAGATGGGATGATGGGAGATGGATGCAGCAAAATACAGGGCAATCCTGGAGGAAAGCCTGTTAGAGGCTGCAGAAGACCTGAGACTGGGGTGTAGGTTCACCCAGCAGGACAATGACCCTCATCATCCTGCAGATCTATAATGGAGGGTTTAGATCAGAGCAGATTCCTGTGTGCGAATAGTCACCATCAAGACCCAAATCCACCCAAAATCTGTGACATCACAGACGTCTCCATCCAATGACTGAGCAAGAGCAAAGAGGAGGAAAATGTCACCTCTAGATGAGCAAAGCTGGAGAGACCCCAAAAGACAGAGAAAGGTGGTCCTACAAAGTGGTGGCAGAAGGAGAGGTGAAAGGTAGCAGAAGGAGAGGTGACAGGAGGTAGAAGGAGAGGTGACAGTGACAGAAGGAGAGGGACAGGTGGCAGAAAGAGGTGACGGCAGAAGGAGAGGTGACAGGTGGCAGAAGGAGAGGTGACAGGTGGTAGAAGGAGAGGTGACAGGTGGCAGAAGGAGATGTGACAGGTGACAGAAGGAGAGGTGACAGAAGGAGAGGTGACAGGTAGCAGAAGGAGAGGTGACAGGTGGGAGAAGGAGAGGTGACAGGTAGTAGAAGGAGAGGTGACAGGTGGTAGAAGGAGAAGTGACAGGTAGCAGAAGGAGAGGTGACAGGTGGTAGAAGGAGAGGTGACAGGTGGCAGAAGGAGATGTGACAGGTGACAGAAGGAGAGGTGACAGGTAGCAGAAGGAGAGGTGACAGGTGGAGAAGGAGAGGTGACAGGTGGGAGAAGGAGAGGTGACAGGTAGTAGAAGGAGAGGTGACAGGTGGTAGAAGGAGAAGTGACAGGTAGCAGAAGGAGAGGTGACAGGTGGTAGAAGGAGAGGTGACAGGTGGCAGAAGGAGATGTGACAGGTGACAGAAGGAGAGGTGACAGGTAGCAGAAGGAGAGGTGACAGGTGGGAGAAGGAGAGGTGACAGAAGGAGAGGTGACAGGTGGCAGAAGGAGAGGTGACAGAAGAAGAGGTGACAGGTAGTAGAAGGAGAGGTGACAGGAGGCAGAAGAAGAGGTGACAGGTAGTAGAAGGAGAGGTGACAGGTGACAGAAGGAGAGGTGACAGGTAGTAGAAGGAGAGGTGACAGGAGGCAGAAGAAGAGGTGACAGGTAGTAGAAGGAGAGGTGACAGGTGGTAGAAGGAGATGTGACAGTGGCAGAAGGAGAGGTGACAGAAGGAGAGGTGACAGGTGACAGAAGGAGATGTGACAGGTGACAGAAGGAGAGGTGACAGAAGGAGAGGTGACAGGTGACAGGAGGCAGTCAGGTAAATGAGCAGACAAATGAGTGAGCTCAGACTCCTCCACCTTCTATCCAGACCTGACAAAACAAATACGTTGTATGTGTAGGACTGTGATGTCAGACGCTCCTCAGCCCAGAGTCTCTGATCTGTGAACTTGCCCTGAGGGCTGACAATCTAATTTCCCTATCACAGACACACAGCATAGAAGCTGGGCATGTTCTGGAAAGTCACTGAATACCTGGCCACATCCCAACACAATTATCAGGAAAGAATTTGCTAATTGCTCAGTGATGTCTCTTTTAAGGCCGTTCATACACTTTAGACAATTACGCCTTTGACTCCCCCATATACAGTGCTTGAAAAAGTATTCATACCCCATGAACTTTTCCAAATTTGTTCATGTTAAACAAGCAAAATATACATTTATTGTGCTTTTGTGTGATATCAACACAAAGTAGCAAATACACTGAAGTGTAAAGGAAATGATACCTGGTTTACTATAACCTAAATGTGTTATGCGTTAGTATTCACCCCTGAGTCAGCACTTTGTAGGACCAAACCTTTCTCTGTCTTGTATTAGTATTCACCCCTGAGTCAGCACTTTGTAGGACCACCTTTCTCTGTCTTGTATTAGTATTCACACCCTGAGTCACCCCTCTCGTTCTGTCACCTGTCTCCTCTCCTTCTGCCTCCTGTCACCTCTCCTTCTGCCTCCTGTCACCTCTCCTTCTGCCACCTGTCACCTCTCCTTCTGCCTCCTGTCACCTCTCCTTCTCCCACCTGTCACCTCTCCTTCTGCCACCTGTCACTCTCCTTCTGTCACCTCTCCTGTTACCTGTCACCTCTCCTTCTGCCACCTGTCACCTCTCCTTCTGTCACCTGTCACCTCTCCTTCTGCCACCTGTCACCTCTCCTTCTGTCACCTGTCACCTCTCCTTCTGTCACCTGTCACCTCTCCTTCCGCCACCTGTCACCTCTCCTTCCGCCACCTGTCACCTCTCCTTCCGCCACCTGTCACCTCTCCTTCCGCCACCTGTCACCTCTCCTTCTGACACCTGTCACCTCTCCTTCCGCCACCTGTCACCTCTCCTTCCGCCACCTATCACCTCTGACACCTGTCACCTTTCCTTCTGCCACCTGTCACCTCTCCTTCTGCCACCTGTCACCTTTCCTTCTGCCACCTGTCACCTCTCCTTCTGTTACCTGTCACCTCTCCTTCTGCCACCTGTCACCTCTCCTTCTGCCACCTGTCACCTCTCCTTCCGCCACCTGTCACCTCTCCTTCTGCCACCTGTCTCCTCTCCTTCTGCCTCCTGTCACCTCTCCTTCTGCCTCCTGTCACCTCTCCTTCTGCCTCCTGTCACCTCTCCTTCTGCCACCTGTCACCTCTCCTTCTGCCACCTGTCTCCTCTCCTTCTGCCTCCTGTCACCTCTCCTTCTGCCACCTGTCACCTCTCCTTCTCCCACCTGTCACCTCTCCTTCTGCCTCCTGTCACCTCTTCTTCTGCCACCTGTCTCCTCTCCTTCTGCCTCCTGTCACCTCTTCTTCTGCCACCTGTCACCTCTCCTTCTGCCTCCTGTCACCTCTCCTTCTGCCACCTGTCACCTCTCCTTCTGCCACCTGTCACCTCTCCTTCTGTCACCTGTCACCTCTCCTTCTGCCACCTGTTTCCTCTCCTTCTGTCACCTGTTGTAGATTTTCACAGTAAGTACACCAGCCTCATTAATTCCAAGGGATGAATTCAGTAATATATGCAGTCTGTATAGTGAAATCCTGTGACCGATCCCAATCATAATTACAACAGATGTCAGGACCAGAAATGGACTCATCTTTGGGGCCAAAACTATAAAAATCAACATATTCCTACAAATTATTTGTGAGTGTCAAACGGGGTCTAAATTAATTTCTAATGTCGGGATTGGTGTCGGGATTGATGTCGGGATTAATGTCGGGATTGGTGTCGGGATTGATGTCGGGGTTGGTGTCGGGATTGGTGTCGGGACTGGTGTCGAGATTGGTGTCGGGATTGGTGTCGGGATTGATGTTGGGATCGATGTCGAGATCGATGTCGGGATTGGTGTCGGGATTGGTGTCGGGATTGATGTCGGGATTGGTGTCGGGATTGATGTCGGGATTGGTGTCGGGATTGGTGTCGGGACTGGTGTCGAGATTGGTGTCGGGATTGGTGTCGGGATTGATGTTGGGATCGATGTCGAGATTGATGTCGGGATTGGTGTCGGGATTGGTGTCGGGATTGGTGTCGGGATTGATGTCGGGATTGGTGTCGGGATTAATGTCGGGATTGATGTCGAGATTGATGTCGGGATTGATGTCGGGATTGGTGTCGGGATTGATGTCGGGATTGGTGTCGGGATTGATGACGGGATTGGTGTCGGGATTGGTGTCGGGATTTGTGTCGGGATTGGTGTCGAGATTGATGTCGGGATTGATGTCGAGATTGATGTCGAGATTGGTGTCGGGATTGGTGTCGGGACTGGTGTCGGGATTGATGTCGAGATTGATGTCGGGATTGGTGTCGGGATTGGTGTCGGGATTGGTGTCGAGATTGATGTCGGGATTGATGTCGAGATTGATGTCGGGATTGGTGTCGGGATTGGTGTCGGGATTGGTGTCGGGACTGGTGTCGGGATTGGTGTCGGGATTGGTGTCGGGATTATTGATGTCGGGATTGGTGTCGGGATTGGTGTCGGGATTGGTGTCGGGATTGGTGTCGGGATTGGTGTCGGGATTGGTGTCGAGATTGATGTCGGGATTGATGTCGAGATTGATGTCGAGATTGGTGTCGGGATTGGTGTCGGGATTGGTGTCGGGATTGATGTCGAGATTGGTGTCGGGATTGGTGTCGGGATTGGTGTCGGGATTGGTGTCGGGACTGGTGTCGGGACTGGTGTCGGGACTGGTGTCGGGATTGGTGTCGGGATTGGTGTCGGGATTGGTATCGGGATTGGTGTTGGGATTGGTGTCGGGATTGGTGTCGGGATTGGTGTCGGGACTGGTGTCGGGACTGGTGTCGGGATTGGTGTCGGGATTGGTGTCGGACTGGTGTCGGGATTGGTGTTGGGATTGGTGTCGGGATTGGTGTCGGGATTGGTGTCGGGATTGGTGTTGGGATTGGTGTCGGGATTGGTGTCGGGATTGGTGTTGGGATTGCCATATACAGGGAATAAAGGAGATTGTTTTTGCCTTTCAGAACTTTTTATTTATTTTATGAAAAGGTTAAAAAATAAAATTTTACCAAAAGCAAAAACGTTTTCATGAAAATCATTTTCCTTGCAGTAAATGATGAAAATGTCACTGAAGTTTGTTCCTTTGGTAAATAGTGCGAACGGTGAGCAGAAAAATGCCCACGGGGTTCAGGGTAGGGGTTTAAATTTGGGTTAGGTGTTATGGTACCTTTACACGCCGCCACCGAAAGGTAGAAACCGGCAGGTGTCGGAGACAATTGTACCTGATACCTTGTAAACACTGCGCAGTGGCGGCGTGTAATGCAGGTTGTTCCTTCCTGTCTCTTTGGATACCTGTCTCTCAGCCGTGCTGAAAAACAAGCAGGTATAACCCCTATGGTGGCGGTGTGTAATCGGGGCACAGGTACGGTATTTGAGTTCCCTGGGGCGTGCCACAGCGTCATGTATACCACGCCCCATCAGCGATCATTGGTGGGGAGTACTGTGTACCCATTGGCTGTCCCTGCACAGGGCGCCATATTTAATGAGCTGACCAGTCACTACACATTTGCAATAGCGTCATGTATTAGCCAGCCTCCCTGTGCTGGCCAGTGGCCAATCATGATGCTATTGCATTGTCCTATCACCGTACGAGCGTCTTGTAATCCACAATTCTGTCACACTTATGTAGTTACGGCGCACAATATGTACGCCCAGATTCCCTTGTGGTAGCGGCGTGTAAATCAGGGAAGGTACTCCACAGAAGGTAACCCGTCAGCACTTGCAGGGAACGGAAATACCTTCTGTGGAGCACCTTGTGGCGGCGTGTAATTGCGGCATCAGGTACCGTTAGCAACCGTTGAAAACGCGCGCGTGCACGTGCTGTGCCTACCTGTTGCTGCCCTCAGTAGTGGCGTGTAAAGGTACCATTAGGGTTAGGTGTAAGGGTACCTTTACACGCCGCTACAACATGGTGGAAACAACCGGGTAGATGAGAGAAATGTATCTTGCACCGCCAAATCAACCCGAGGTAGCGGCGTGTAAAGACGGTTGTTGCCACCCGTCACTTGCGGCACCTGTTTCAGAGCCGAGCTCTAAAACAGGTTGATTTCAACCCGGTGGTAACGGCGTCTAAATGAGGTACGGTAAAGTCTATTCGTCACCTAGATAACTCCCCGGGGCGTGACACAGCCTCCGGGATACCGCCCCCCTTCAGCGATCATTGGAGGAAGCTCCTGCATGACGATTGGTAATCGCTGCATAGGGAGGCATATTTAAGGAGCTGACCAGTCACACTACACAATTGCTCGAGCGTCATGTATTAATCAGCCTCCTGCGCTGGCTGGCCAATCATGATGCTATTGCTTTGTCCTATCAGCGTACGAACGTCTCGTAATCCACAACTCTGGCACGCCTATGTGTTGTCCCTGCTGTACCAGGTCCTCCCATATTACCTTCTGTCACGGCGTGTAAATGAGGTAAGGTGCTCTACAGAAGGTAACTTGTGGCACTCGGCGGTGCATCCAGAAGTAGATTAAACCTTCTGTAGAGCACCTTGTAGCGGCGTGTAAAGGCGGTATCGGGTACCGTTTGCAACCGTTGGTGCGTGCTCGTGCACGTGAGACACCCCGTTGTTTCCACCATGTTGTAGCGGCGTGTAAAGGTACCATTATGGTACCTTTACACGCGGCTACATTTCTAGGGTGGCTACAGGTAACTTACTGGTTGCAGTGAAATCATGGATACATGATTCCATTTGTACACAGCAACAAGATAGAACCTTGTCTCCATGATTTCACTGCAACCAGTAAGTTACCTGTGGAAAACCTGTTACCTGTAGCTGCGTGTAAAGGTACCATTAGGGTTAGGTGTTTGGGGTAGGTGTTTGGGATAGGTGTTTGAGGTCAGGGTTAAGTGTTATGGTACCTTTACACGCCGCTACCGAAGGTAGCAACAGGTAGGCACCGCATGTGCATTCGCGCGTTTTCAACGGTTCCTAACGGTACCTGATACCGCAAATACACGCCGCCACAAGGTGCTCCACAGAAGGTATTTTCGTTCCCCGGAAGTACCGACGGGTGCCTCAAGTTACCTTCTGTAGAGCACCTTACCTCATTTACACGCCGTGACAGAAGGTAATATGGGAGGACCTGGGGCAGCAGGGACAACACATAGGCGTGCCAGAATTGTGGATTACGAGACGCTCGTACGATGATAGGACAATGCAATAACATCATGATTGGGCAGCCAGCGCAGGAGGCTGATTAATACATGACGCTATTGCAAATGTGTAGTGACTGGTCAGCTCATTAAATATGGCGCCCTGTGCAGGGACAGCCAATGGGTACACAGTAGTCCCCACCAATGATCGCTGATGGGGCGTGGTATACATGACGCTGTGGCACGCCCCAGGTAACTCAAATACCGTACCTGTGCCCCAATTACACACCGCCACCATAGGGGTTATACCTGCTTGTTTTTGAGCACGGCTGAAAGACAGGTATCCAAAGAGACAGGAGGGAACATCCTGAATTACACGCCGCAACCTCGTGGAGTTTTGAAGGTACAAGGTACAATTGTCTCCGACACCTGCCGGTTTCTACCTCTCGGTAGCGGCGTGTAAAGGTACCATTAGGGTTAGATTTTATGGGTTAGGCTGGTTTCACACTGCATATTTTTTCCTGTCCGTGGGATCCTACATTTTGTAGGACCCCACGGACAGGAACAGATCCGATTTGGCCCCCATGTTATCCTATGGGCCATGGATCACATCGAATTTGGCCTTATTGCCATCCGATTTTTGTAGGATCCGATTCTGTCTGATTTTTTGCTGTACCCAGAATCAGAGACTGCTCCGATTTTGGGCACAGCGGATCACATCAGACCGAATCGGATCCGACATGATCCATGGCCCATAACATTGGGGCCTATGACTGGTCTCACATTGCGTTATAGTTAAATCCGATGCTGTCCGATGAAAATCAGACAGCATCGGATCCGAATCAGCCCCCATGTTATCCGATGGGGATCGGATCGGGCATAATTGCCATCCGATTTGCCTCTGATTCAATTCTGTCCGATTTTTTCCGTAGACTGCTGCGATTTTGGCTCCTGAAATAAATCAGAGAGAATCGGATCGGAGGCAAATCGTATGGCAATTAGGCCAAATCCGATCCGATCCGATGCCTTTAACATGGGGCCCTATGGAGCAGGGTCCGAGGAAACATCTGATGTCTCCTCGGACCCGATTTTAGTGTACTGAGCATGCTCTGTACACTAAACCTATTGTGTGCCGCCTAATTTAACTTCTGCAATGTATATACATACACACTATATACATACATTGCAGAAGTGAAATATAACTAAAATCAAGTGTTTAAAATAAAAAATCTTTATTCTCACCTGCCAGCGCTCCCCCGGCATCTCCATCAGCTCCCGCTCGGTAAACAGGACCTGGGATGATGTCACAACCCGATCAGCTGATCGGGTCACATGAGCGGTTACCGCGGTAACCGCTCATGTGATCCGATGACGCTTCTGACATCATCGCAAGTCCTGTACACCCGATCTGGAGCTCTATGGACACGCCGGGGGAGCGCTGGCAGGTGAGAATAAAGATTTGTTATGATGGAATGACAGGAGGAGCGGGGAGAAGAGGAGAGGGAAGAACAGGGGGACAGCAGGGGGAAAACAGGGGGACTGCAGGGGGACAGGGGACAGCAGGGGACAACAGGGGGACAACAGGGGGACAGCGAGATGACAGGAGGCAGAGAGGAGGGGGAGCGAGGTGACTAGAGACCAAACTGAGCCCGCAAAATGTCAGAATCGGATGCCTATTTGGCATCCGATTACAGGGATCAGTTTGGATCTGATGCTGTCCGATTTTCATCGGACAGCATCGAATTTAACTATAACGCAATGTGAAACCAACCTATGGAGCACAGGTCTGAGAAACCATCGGATGGTTTCTCGAACCCGATTTTAGTGTAGTGAGCATGCTCAGTACATTAAAATCGCTCCTAACCATCTCATTTCACTTCTGCAATGTATATATACATAGCAGAACTGAAATTTAAGTGAAAGCAGGGGTTAAAAATAAAAAAAATCGATCCTCACCTGTCCAGCGATCCACCGCCATCAGCATCTCGGGATGTACAGGACCTGGCATGACGTCACAGTCACATGACCGGTTACTGCGGTAACCGGTCATGTGACCAATGACACTGAGCGGGTAGCCCCGCCCAGCCAGGTCCTTTTGGGCATCCAGAGCCGCACATTGGGGGATCGCAGAACAGGTGAGGATCGAATTTGTTTATTTTTAACCCCTGCTTTCACTTAAATTTCACTTCCGCAATGTATATATACTTTGCGGAAGTGAAATTTCCCCTCACAGCTCATTCTGTGTCCAGACCCGTGATAATCACGGACCCGGACACAGAAATAGGTCACCCACTGTGGTTGTCCGTTCCTGTCCGTGGGGTCCTGCAAAAAGTAGGATCCCACGGACAGGAAAAAATATGCAATGTGAAACCAGCCATAGGGTTAGGTGTAAGGTGTTAGGGTTAGGTGTTTGGGCTAGGTGTTGAGTTTAGGGGTCAGGGTTAGTTGTTTGAGTTAGGTGTTGGGGTTAGGTGATAAGGTTAGGGGTTGGGGTTAGGTTTTTGGGTTGGGGTTAGCTGTTTGGGTTAATGGTTAAGTGTTTGGGTTAGGTGTTTGTGTTTGTTAGGTATTCGTGTTATGTGTTGTGGTTAGGTGTTTGGATTAGGTGTTGGGCTTAGGTGTTGGGGTTAGGTGTTGGGGTTAGGTGTTGGGGTTAGGTGTTGGGGTTAGGTGTTGGGGTTAGGTGTTGGGGTTAGGTGTTGGGGTTGGGTGTTAGGGTAAGGATTAGGTGTTTGGGTTAGGTGTTTGGGTTAGGTGTTAGGGGTTAAGTAATAGGGTTAGTTGTTGGGATTAGGTGTTACTGGTTATGTGCTAGGGTTGGGTGTTAGGATTAGGTGTTAGGTGTTAGGATTAGGTGTTAGGTGCTAGGGTTAGGTGTTAGGGTGAGGTGTTAGGGTGAGGTGTTAGGGTGAGGTGTTAGGGTTAGGGTTGCCTGTGGGCACTTTTCCTTGTGGACATTTTTCAGGGCACCAGTGTGAACATGCTCTTCTGCTCCTCTGCTCTTCTGCGCCTCTGCTCCTCTGCTCTTCTGCTCCTCTGCTCTTCTGCTCCTCTGCTCTTCTGCTCTTCTGCTCTTCTTCTGCTCTTCTGCTCTTCTTCTGCTCTTCTGCTCTTCTGCTCTCCTGCTCTCCTGCTGCTCTTCTGCTCTCCTGCTCTCCTGCTGCTCTTCTGCTCTCCTGCTCTTCTGCTCTTCTGTTCTTGCTCCGGCTCATTTTATTTTTTGTTTGATACAGTAAATAAATGGACAGAGTGGTGCTGACAGCAGCTGTTTCATCCCCTCCCTTATTTCAGATATTTGTACAGTCTGAACATGTCAGATCAAGTCACAAAACAATGTGATCAACAGACGACCATGGATTGTACGTTTTCCTGTTATGATGGAGGCTGCTGCTCCGGTTGCTCAGTAATGTAACCTATAGGGGATATAATGTACCAGCAGCTCTACAGATCTGTTGTTTTTGGTTTGGCAGCTGATGAGAGATTAATGTATAGAAATATGCAAGAGATGTGAAGTATGAGAAGTATACAGCAGAATACACAGAAACCGCCAGACAGTGCCCGCATAGGCGCCCACACAGTGCCCCTTTATTAGGAAGGCGTGCCCATACCCTGACCAGCAGATACAGATTTAGATAGTTCTGCTTGGGTGCCCTCTCCATGGCGGATCTGCCCTAGACAGCTGCCCCTTGTCCGGACCCTGCTGCGGTCCTAATGTATGTGCACAGGTTGAATATGTTTTGCAGACATTTGCACCATTTTTGCATCTCCTGGCAAGAAAAAAGCAGCTGAAAAACGCATCAAAAACAGCAATAAAAACCCCACTGTGTGCACAGGGCCTAAAGTTAATGAAAAAAGCAATAAAAACGCAAAATGTGCACAAGGCCTTAGCGTTGCAGACGGCTTCTCTTCACTCCTGCCCTGAATTCTTAATTCCCTCAGAACAGGATCCCCACCATCATCCCTCCTGTCTACAGATCACAGGCAGCAAAAAGAAGACAAACAACCGCTCTGTCCAGGACTCGTCTATGTTCTGTCTGAACAACCACGAGCGTCATCAGCCTGACAGAAGCCAATCACCATTAATAGAAGAGACGCCTGCAAGAAAATAATCCAATAAACCCGTAACTGATACAAACAAATGGTCAGTCCTCATAGAGCAGACTGCATGATATTATATGGAGGGCTATGAGGCAGCATTATACTATATGGAGGACTCTGGGGGTGCATTATACTATGTGGAGGGATATGAAGGTGCATTATACTATATGGAGGAATATGGGGTGCATTATACTATATGGAGGACTATGTGGAGCATCATACTATATGGAGGACTATGGAGGAGCATTATACTATATGGAGGGCTATGAGGCTGCATTATACTATATGGAGGAATATGGGGGTGCATTATACTATATGGAGGACTATGTGGAGCATCATACTATATGGAGGACTATGGAGGAGCATTATACTATATGGAGGGATATGGGGTGCACAGTGGCGTAGCTGGCCAGCTTCGGGCCCCGGGGCGAGATCACCGCCCAGGCCCCCCATGCGAGGACGGGGGGGTGCTGGTGGAGGGATTTGAGGACCGGGGGGGGGTGCTGGTGGGGGGATTTGAGGACCGGGGTGTGGGGTGGAGGTGTGAGGAGGACCGGACCGGGTGCAGAAGGGCGCTGATACTCACCGCGGCCGGCTGCCTGCGTGCGTGCGTCTGCTGTAGGAGAGGGAGGAGGGGCGTGCAGATCTGCACAGCAGGAAGTCCCGTCCTCCCTCCCCTCCGGTCGCGCGGCTGCCAGCTGCCAGCACGGGGCCCCCCCAGGGAGTGCGGGGCCCCCCCAGGGCGGCCAATGGGCCCTCAAGCCGGGGGGGGCCCGGGGCGATCGCCCCCCCTGCCCCCCCCGCTAGCTACGCTACTGGGGGTGCATTATACTATATAGAGGGATATGAGGGTTCATTATACTATATGGAGGACTATGGGGTGCATTATACTATATGGAGGAATATGGGGGTGCATTATACTATATGGAGGACTATGTGGAGCATCATACTATATGGAGGACTCTGGGGGTGCATTATACTATGTGGAGGGATTTGAAGGTGCATTATACTATATGGAGGACTATGGGGTGCATTATACTATATGGAGGACTATGTGGAGCATCATACTATATGGAGGACTATGGAGGAGCATTATACTATATGGAGGGCTATGAGGCTGCATTATACTATATGGAGGAATATGGGGGTGCATTATACTATATGGAGGACTATGTGGAGCATCATACTATATGGAGGACTATGGAGGAGCATTATACTATATGGAGGGATATGGGGTGCATTATACTATATAGAGGGATATGAGGGTTCATTATACTATATGGAGGACTATGGGGTGCATTATACTATATGGAGGGATATGAGGGTGCATTATACTATATGCAGGACTATGGGGGTGCATTATACTATATGGAGGACTATGAGGGTGCATTATACTATATGGTAGGTTTTTGGGTGCATTATACTATATGGAGGGATATGAGGGTGCATTATACTATATGGAGGGATATGAGGTGCATTACACTATATGGAGGGATATAAGGGTGCATTATACTTCATGGAGGGCTATGGGGTGCATTATACTATATGGAGGACTGCGGGGGCATTATACTATATGAAGGACTATGGGGGTGCAATATACTATATGGAGGACTATGAGGCTGCATTATACTATATGGAGGACTATGGGGGGCATTATACTATATAGAGGGATATGAGGCTGCGTATATGTGGGCTGCATTATGCATGGAAGACTATGGGGGACATTATTATTCATAGAGAACTATGGGGTGCATTATACTATATGGAGACATTAGACTGCATTATACTATATCAAAGGATATGAGGCTACATTATACTATATGGAGGTAATGAGGCCGCATGTATGGAGCCTGCATTTTGCATGGAGGACTATGGGGGCATTATAATATATGGAGGAATACGGTGGTGGGAGGAGGAGGACCATATATACCAAGATAAGGGTCATATTCCAGGAGGTGGACCATATGTAGCAGGATGGGGGACATATATAGTAGGATGGGTCCATCTATACCAGAATAGAGGACATTTATACATAATAAAGGGTGAGAGGGGGCAAGTCAGTCAGGTCCAAATTTTGCACTGGGGCCCATCAGATTCTTGTTACACCCCTGATTTTCACCATATTAAGTCCCCATCATCCTCTCATTCTCACCATGTGTAGCATTGGGTATTCTTGCACCCATGCCATGCAGCAGGCTGGGCTATTAATTAGGCACAATTGATTAGAGATCATCACTGTATGCACAGTGTGGCAGTAATATTTGTGCAATAATAAAGCTCAAAAACAGACCCCCCCTGCCCTAAAGTGTTTGCAGATACTGAGTTGCACTTCTCAGGCTCAGAAGTTTATTATTTTTAGCTTCTAGACCCCAGTACAAGGTCGGCGTCCCCCCACCATCGTGTCACTTATAATTCTGGTTCCATATGTGGCAAAGAAGCCTCAAAGGCACCAAAGTCCTGGTTCATCCTCTGTGTCTGCGCCCCCCCATAGAGATTCACCTGTTGTAAAGGAAATTCCTTCCCTTGATGATTTGTGGGGGTGCGACCTCCGGGACCCCCCTCTGATCCTGAGAATGAAGGGGGGATGTGACCTCCGGGACCCCCCTCTGATCCTGAGAATGAAGGGGGGATGTGACCTCCGGGACCCCCCACTGATCCTGAGAATGAAGGGGGGATGTGACCTCCGGGACCCCCCTCTGATCCTGAGAATGAAGGGGGGATGTGACCTACGGGACCCCCCACTGATCCTGATAATGAGGGAGGTGCAGACCCTCTGTCCACATTGCTGTGGTCGGCCCTGTTCACACACGGCTATGTCCAGTTGCTGCACGGTGGATGGCCGGGGTCACGCAGCGTCGGCACAAATATGGCCTTGGATTATATCTCTAATCGCACAAACCTGCAGAATAAAGTTATGTGATGTGGCTATATCTATTTATGTATTTATTTATACTAAAAACACTGATCACGTTGTGTTTTGTAGTTCCTTACAATCCTGTTGTATTCTCAAGGTTCTACCAAGACACAGTGTCAGGGGGGACAGGCACAGAGAGGAGGCACAACGCACAGTGGGCAGGCACATAAAGGGAGGAGACGGTGCATGGGATGGAGACAGGCACAGAGAGGGGGGGATCAGATAAAGCACACAGGGGAGACACAGTACACGGGGAGACAGTGCACAGGGGAGAGACAGCACATAGTGGGGAGAGACAGCACAATAGTGGGGAGAGACAGTGCATAGTGTGGAGAAGACAGCACAATAGTGGGGAGAGACAGCACATAATGGGGAGAGACAGCGGAGAGTAGTGTGGAGAGACAGGACAATATGGGGAGAGAAGAGACAGCGCATAGTGGGGAGAGACAGCACATGGGGAGAGACAGCGCATAGTGGGAAGAGAAGCGCATGGGGACAGACAGTGCACGATGAGAAGACAGGTACAGAGAGGGGAGATTCAATGATCAGGAGGGAGACAGGCACAGGACAGAGACGGCACACAGGGTGAAGTCAGAAGCTGCTCTCACAACCCCAATGAAAGTGTGAGCCAGAATGAGGCCTGAACAAGGCTCTCAGACTTGATGTGTTCATGGTATGGTGGTCTTTGTCCTTGTACGTGGTATTACTCTGCCACTATGTGGTGGTAATATGCACTCTGATCATGGTGTGACGGTATTTATTCCTTGTATGTGGTATTATTCAATCACAGTGTGGTAATGTGCCCTCTGATCATGGTATGATGGTATTTTTCCTTGTATATTGCATTAGGCACGTTTAACACACAGATATATGTTTCTAGATATTGGTCTCATATGCTTGGTTGCATTGAATCATGGACACATTTTCCATTTTGTGGCTGTGTAACAAATGTAACAATGTGTCCATGATTTACTGCAACCAGAGATCTGTGGACAATATCTGAACAGATATCTGTGTGTGTAAGTGGCTATTATATGATCACTATGTGGTGGTAATGTGCACTCTGATCATGGTATGGTGGTATTTCTCCTTGCATGTGGTATTATTGGTCACTATGTGGTAGTAATGTGTACTCTGATCATGGTGTGGTGGTATTTCTCCTTGTATGTATATTATTGTCACTTTGTGGTGGTAATGTGCACTCTGATCATGGTATGGTGGTATTTTTCCTTGTATGTGGTATATATGATCACTTTGTGGTGGTAATGTGCACTCTGATCATGGTATGGAGTATTTCTCCTTGTATATGGTATTATATGATCACTATGTGGTGGTAATGTGCATTCTGATCATGGTATGACGTATTTCTCCTTGTATATGGTATTATATGATCACTTTGTGGTGGTAACATGTGGCAACTCTGATTCATTGTTTATATGCACGCGGTATTTTTTCACTTGTATGTGATATTATATGGTCACTAGGTGGTGTTAATGTGCACTCTCAGCATGGTGTGACGTGTTACCAGATGTCTCCCAAAATAAGTCTACAGATTCTGGAACATAAAATATTCTGATGAATGGAACACACTGCTCCCCCTGAGCTCCTGTTCTCCCCCATTAAATGGTAGCGCCCACCTTCCCTGCAGTGCAGTACGCGCGGGTCGCTGCACTCTCAGGATGAATTTAGGGGGGGGCGCAGCCTCGAACATGTGGAGCTGCAGCCACACCCAGCCCAAAACAACAGAACGCTCTAAACCACGCCCATCCCGAGCAGTTCATCTTTCTATTGGAGCGTACGTGAGACTCCGCCCCCGCCTGGTAAGTCTGAGCCAATAGAGGAGGCGGGGAGGTGTGGCCTGTGGCGCTTGTTGTGGTGCTGGCGGAGAACGTGTGTCAGTGTCTCCGGAGCGCGGAGATGGCGGCGGTGCTCACCCGGCTGATGCGCGGCTCCTGCCGGAGGGCGGCTGCGTACAGCACGGACCGAGGCTCCGCTCCTCCCGCCCCCGCTGAGCCCTCCGCCCCCCCCGGCCCCCCGCCCCGGCTCAGCCACACCTGCACCCGCACAATGGCCCCGCCGCTCCCGGCCCGCCGCTTCTCCTCCTCATCCATCGCCCCCATGACCGTCCCCATCGACAGCAAAACCTTCCTATGGTCCCGATACGGGGAGATGAAGAAACTGGTGCAAGGTACAAAGAGGGGGCACTGCTGGGTATAGAGAGAGAGTGTGGGCACTGCTGGGTATAGAGAGAGAGAGTGTGCACTGCTGGGTATAGAGAGAGAGAGAGTGTGCACTGCTGGGTATAGAGAGAGAGAGAGAGTGCACTGCTGGGTATAGAGAGAGAGAGAGAGTGCACTGCTGGGTATAGAGAGAGAGAGTGTGCACTGCTGGGTATAGAGAGAGAGAGTGTGCACTGCTGGGTATAGAGAGAGAGAGAGTGTGCACTGCTGGGTATAGAGAGAGAGAGTGTGCACTGCTGGGTATAGAGAGA
The DNA here is from genome assembly GCA_033576535.1 of Allobates femoralis. NCBI lineage: Eukaryota > Metazoa > Chordata > Amphibia > Anura > Aromobatidae > Allobates > Allobates femoralis. The sequence goes on along the minus strand of JARQOC010000008.1, from coordinate 3,737,263 downwards.
GAGAGAGTGTGCACTGCTGGGTATAGAGAGAGAGAGAGTGTGCACTGCTGGGTATAGAGAGAGAGAGAGTGTGCACTGCTGGGTATAGAGAGAGAGAGAGTGTGCACTGCTGGGTATAGAGAGAGAGAGAGTGTGCACTGCTGGGTATAGAGAGGAGAGGTGTGCACTGCTGGGTATAGAGAGAGAGTGCGCACTGCTGGGTATAGAGAGAGAGTGCGCACTGCTGGGTATAGAGAGAGAGTGCGCACTGCTGGGTATAGAGAAAGAGTGTGCACTGCTGGGTATAGAGAGAGTGTGGGCACTGCTAGGTATAGAGAGAGAGTGTGGGCACTGCTGGGTATAGAGAGAGAGTGGCACTGCTGGGTATAGAGAGAGAGAGTGTGCACTGCTGGGTATAGAGAGAGAGAGTGTGCACTGCTGGGTATAGAGAGAGAGAGTGTGCACTGCTGGGTATAGAGAGAGAGAGTGTGCACTGCTGGGTATAGAGAGAGAGAGTGTGCACTGCTGGGTATAGAGAGAGAGAGTGTGCACTGCTGGGTATAGAGAGAGAGAGTGTGCACTGCTGGGTATAGAGAGAGAGAGTGTGCACTGCTGGGTATAGAGAGAGAGAGTGCGCACTGCTGGGTATAGAGAGAGAGAGTGCGCACTGCTGGGTATAGAGAGAGAGTGCGCACTGCTGGGTATAGAGAGAGGTTGCGCACTGCTGGGTATAGAGAGAGAGTGTGCGCACTGCTGGGTATAGAGAGAGAGTGTAGTGTTAGGTGTGTGGGCACTGCTGGGTATAGAGAGAGAGAGCGTGCACTGCTGGGTATAGAGAGAGAGAGTGTGCACTGCTGGGTATAGAGAGAGAGAGTGTGCACTGCTGGGTATAGAGAGAGAGAGTGTGCACTGCTGGGTATAGAGAGAGAGAGTGTGCACTGCAGTGGGTTAGGAGAGAGAGTGCGCACTGCTGGGTATAGAGAGAGAGTGTGCCACTGCTGGGTATAGAGAGAGAGTGTGCGCACTGCTGGGTATAGAGAGAGAGAGTGTGTGTGTGTGGGCACTGCTGGGTATAGAGAGAGAGAGCGTGCACTGCTGGGTATATAGAGAGAGAGTGTGCACTGCTGGGTATAGAGAGAGAGAGGTGGCACTGCTGGGTATAGAGAGAGAGAGTGTGCACTGCTGGGTATAGAGAGAGAGAGTGTGGCACTGCTGGGTATAGAGAGAGAGAGTGTGCACTGCTGGGTATAGAGAGAGAGGGGTGCACTGCTGGGTATAGAGAGAGAGTGTGCACTGCTGGGTATAGAGAGAGAGTGTGCACTGCTGGGTATAGAGATGAGAGAGAGTGTGCACTGCTGGGTATAGAGAGAGAGTGCGCACTGCTGGGTATAGAGAGAGAGTGTGTGTGTGTGTGGGCACTGCTGGGTATAGAGTGTGTGTGTGGGCACTGCTGGGTATAGAGTGTGTGTGTATGTGTGGCACTGCTGGGTATATGAGTGTGTGTGTGTGTGTGGCACTGGTGGGTATAGAGTGTGTGGTGTGGCACTGCTGGTATAGAGTGTGTGTGTGTGGCAACTGCTGGGTATAGAGTGTGTGTGTGTGTGTGTGTGTGGGCACTGCTGGGTATAGTTGTGTGTGTGTGTGGGCACTGCTGGGTATAGTGTGGTGTGTGTGTGGCACTGCTGGGTATTGTGTGTGTGTGTGTGTGTGTGTGTGGGCACTGCTGGGTATAGAGAGAGAGTGTGCACTGCTGGGTATAGAGAGAGTGTGTGTGTGCACTGCTGGGTATAGTGTGTGTGTGTGTGCACTGCTGGGTATAGATAGAGAGGTGTGCACTGCTGGGTATAGAGAGAGAGTGCGCACTGCTGGGTATAGAGTGTGTGTGTGTGTGGCACTGCTGGGTATAGGTTGTGTGTGTGGCACTGCTGGGTATAGAGTGTGTGTGTGTGGGCACTGCTGGGTATAGAGTGTGTGTTGTGTGTGGCACTGCTGGGTATAGAGTGTGTGTGTGTGGGCACTGCTGGGTATAGAGTGTGTGTGTGTGGGCACTGCTGGGTATAGAGTGTGTGTGTGTGGGCACTGCTGGGTATAGAGTGTGTGTGTGTGTGGGCACTGCTGGGTATAGAGTGTGTGTGGGCACTGCTGGTATAGAGTGTGGTGGGCACTGCTGGGTATAGAGTGTTGTGGCACTGCTGGGTATAGAGTGTGTGTGTGTGGCACTGCTGGGTATAGAGTGTGTGTGTGTGTGGGCACCCCCGGGGGGGGGGGGGGGGGGGGGGGGTGGCACGCTGGTATGAGTGTGTGTGGTGGCACTGCTGGGTATAGAGGTGTGGTTTGTGTGTGTGTGGGCACTGCTGGGTATAGTGGTGTGTGGGTGTGGGCATGCTGGTATAGTGTGTGTGTTGGTGGTGTGTGTGTGGGCACTGCTGGGTATAGAGTTGGTGTGTGTGGTGCACTGCTGGGTATAGAGTGTGTGTTTGGTGTTGTGTGTGGGCACTGCTGGGTATAGAGTGTGTTGTGGGCACTGTGTTGAGTGTGTGTGTGTGGGCACTGCTGGGTATAGAGTGTGTGTGTGTGTGGGCACTGCTGGGTATAGAGTGTGTGTGTGTGTGTGTGGGCACTGCTGGGTATAGAGTGTGTGTGGTGGGCACTGCGTATAGAGTGTGTGTTGTGGCACTGCTGGTATAGGTGTTGTGTTGTGGCCTGCTGGTATAATGTGTGTGTGGGCACTGCTGGGTATAGATGTGTGTGTGTGTGCACTGCTGGGTATAGAGTGTGTGTGTGTGGGCACTGCTGGGTATAGAGTGTGTGTGGGCACTGCTGGGTATAGAGTGTGTGTGTGTGTGTTGTGTGTGTGGTGCACTGCTGGGTATAGTGTGTGTGTGTGTGGGCACTGCTGGGTATAGTGTGTGTGTGGCACTGCTGGGTATAGCGTGTGTGTGTGTGTGTGTGTGTGTGTGTGCACTGCTGGGTATAGCGTGTGTGTGTGTGTGTGTGTGTGCACTGCTGGGTATAGCGTGTGTGTGTGTGTGCACTGCTGGGTATAGTGTGTGTGTGTGTGTGTGTGGGCACTGCTGGGTATAGAGTGTGTGTGGGGCACTGCTGGGTATAGAGTGTGTGTGGGCACTGCTGGGTATAGTGTGTGTGTGTGTGTGCGCACTGCTGGGTATAGCGTGTGTGTGTGTGTGCACTGCTGGGTATAGTGTGTGTGTGTGTGCACTGCTGGGTATAGAGGTGTGTGTGTGTGCACTGCTGGGTATAGAGTGTGTGTGTGTGTGTGCACTGCTGGGTATAGTGTGTGTGTGTGTGTGTGTGTGTGTGTGTGTGCACTGCTGGGTATAGCGTGTGTGTGTGTGTGTGTGTGTGCACTGCTGGGTATAGCGTGTGTGTGTGTGTGTGTGTGTGTGTGTGTGTGGTGTGTGTGTGGTGTGGTGTGTTGTGTGTGTGTGTGTGTGGGCACTGCTGGCTCTGACCGGGGACACACACTGGCCCGCTCCTGACCGGTGATTGGGCCACTTACATTTTTATGTGTTTTTTTAGCTTCAGCTGCTGTAGAAAGTCGTACACGTTTCTGGAGCCGCTATGGAGTTGGGAGAGTCTCTCCCCTGCTGTCTCTCCCTCCTGCTGCCGCCGGGCGTCTCTCCCTGCTGGGGATGTCTCATCAGCTGTCTGCACTGGTGTGATGTAGAACTCTATAGAAGCCTAAAAAAGCAGATCCTTGCTGCACCCTCAGCCCCCGGGCAGGTGACAGATCGCCCGTCATGGTGAACACGTCTGACAGTGCTGAACAGTTAACGAGAACATCTTCTTATCTATCACAGGAATCCACCCGCAGCTTTCCCACTCTGCTCCCCTGTCCGCGTTCCTCCAAGTTCCTCGCTGTCCGCACCCCTCGCCTGCCCGCGCTCCTCGGTGTCCGCACCCCTCGCCTGCCCGCGCTCCTCGGTGTCCGCACCCCTCGCCTGCCCGCGCTCCTCGCTGTCCGCACTCTTCGTCTGCCCGCGCTCCTCGCTGTCCGCACCCTTCGTCTGCCCGCGCTCCTCGCTGTCCGCACCCTTCGTCTGCCCGCGCTCCTCGCTGTCCGCACTCTTCGTCTGCCCGCGCTCCTCGCTGTCCGCACCCTTCGTCTGCCCGCGCTCCTCGCTGTCCGCACCCTTCGTCTGCCCGCGCTCCTCGCTGTCCGCACTCTTCGTCTGCCCGCGCTCCTCGCTGTCCGCACTCTTCGTCTGCCCGCGCTCCTCGCTGTCCGCACTCTTCGTCTGCCCGCGCTCCTCGCTGTCCGCACTCTTCGTCTGCCCGCGCTCCTCGCTGTCCGCACTCTTTGGTCTGCCCGCGCTCCTCGCTCTCCGCACTCTTTGGTCTGCCCGCGCTCCTCGCTCTCCGCACTCTTTGGTCTGCCCGCGCTCCTCGCTCTCCGCACTCTTTGGTCTGCCCGCGCTCCTCGCTCTCCGCACTCTTTGGTCTGCCCGCGCTCCTCGCTCTCCGCACTCTTTGGTCTGCCCGCGCTCCTCGCTATCCGCACTCTTGGTCTGCCCGCGCTCCTCGCTCTCCGCACTCTTGGTCTGCCCGCGCTCTTTGTGTCTGGAGTCTTTGTCTCGGCTTCTTTGTGTTTCGGGTTGTGATATTGTATATGAAGAATCTCCGTCCGCTCCGTGGATCTGACCTATACTCCGGCTTCTTCCTTTTACCTTCATGTGTAAATCTTCGCCTACATTAGTTGGTGCTGAGTGCTGCTCCTCACAGTGCGGCTGTGTCACACGGTGCAGGGAGCGCCGCTTCTGATGTCTTCGGGTCTTTGTTGCAGACAGATTTGCATTTTGCAAACCTAATTACTAATGAGCGGCGGCAGCAGGCTGTCATATGCCCTTGTGGATATTTTTCTCTGCCACCTCACACTTGCAGCCTGCTGGGGGTTGTAGTTTTTTCTATATCGGATGGAGGTTGAGCGTCTTTGTCCTGTTTTTGTAGCTCGGTATTTGGTTAACTTTGTGCTTTTATTAGGTGCCAGTAATGAATGCCCGGTGCCCACTGAGCGGAGTCTCCTAATCCCATTCATCAGACACGTTCCGGCAGGGGATGCTCCGGCTACGTTGCTCTCAGCACGTACCAGGAGGGACTCTGTATTCAGAGGAGAAGCTGTGACTGAGTCATTCTGCACCTCTGTCTGCTCCGCCGGGTGTCCTGACTATTACCCTAATTATGGGTTTATTGATGACTGTGTCATAAAGGAGGGGGGGATCCATTAACACAGGGAAAGTTAGTGCTGCAGACAGCTGTGCAAATGTAACAAAAGGTGATTTAAATGTGATCAGTTGATTTACAGCCAAAGTAATGCAAACCTCAGAAAGCTGCCGAGGCGGCTCGCCGGGTGGGATGGCTGCCGAGGCGGCTCGCCGGGTGGAGTGGCTGCCGAGGCGGCTCGCCGGGTGGAGTGGCTGCCGAGGCGGCTCGCCGGGTGGAGTGGCTGCCGAGGCGGCTCGCCGGTTGGAGTGGCTGCCGAGGCGGCTCGCCGGTTGGAGTGGCTGCCGAGGCGGCTCGCCGGTTGGAGTGGCTGCCGAGGCGGCTCGCCGGTTGGAGTGGCTGCCGAGGCGGCTCGCCGGTTGGAGTGGCTGCCGAGGCGGCTCGCCGGGTGGAATGACTGGAAATATTGCCAACTATTTATAACATTAATTTATTTTTTATCTACCCCATTTCCAGAGACGTTTTGCCTTTTATTTGATGGGAATATTCATGGTTCTTAACAAAGGGTGTTTCACTTAGGATGGGTCTCACCTTTATGTTTATTACCCTATTAGTAAAGGGCATAAAAAATGACTACGGTAAATAAAAAGGCTCCTATAGGTGGAATAATGCATCAGAACACAGTAATAATACAGTGTGTGCACCCAGCCTGAAGGCTCCTACATATACACACTCCTCTATATACATACACACACCCTCACTTGCATACATGCGTGCACTACAGTTCATTCCTAATTCACTATAGTGCAACTGACTTGCAATACTAGTCAGAACCACGACAAGAGGTGGCGCTGTTTCTGGAAGGAAGCACTCGTACATCTCTAGACTTGGGCACTATCATGAGGAGGGCACGTAGACTGCAATGTAATGAAAAGAGAATCTCTTAAAGGAGCCTTCATATATCACAGCAGGTGTGGGAAATACACACACACACACACACACACTGTCCACTTCATCTTATATTTGGGTCATTGATGGCTTTTGACGGTAAGAGGAGGGGAGGAATCTGCATCTACACAGTAACATCATTGTTAATGGCATCTCCCGACACCGTGGGAATAATCCTGCCGCCGCACAGAAGCTGTGTGTATGTGTGTATATACTGTGTGTGTGTGTGTGTGTATACTGTGTGTGTATACTGGTATGTGTGTGTATACTGTGTGTGTGTATAGTGTGTGTGTGTATAGTGTGTGTGTGTATAGTGTGTGTATGTGTATACTGTGTGTGTGTGTATGGTTTGTGTGTGTGTGTGTATGCTGTGTGTGTGTGTGTGTATACTGTGTGTGTGTATACTGTTTGTGTTAGTTCTGTGATACATTTTCTATTTATTAAACAGCTGCGTCCAATATAAATAAATGTCTGAGCTGAGATCTGTGCAGTGAGGAGCCTTCACCTCCAGCCTGTGAACTCCCCGGCTAGAGGGGGGTGTACTTCCTTTTTTTTTTTTTTTTTTGGGTAGTCGCCCCTTTCTCCTCAGATTTCGGCAGTGATGATGATGTGGCAGATCCCTGCAGAGCGGCCTTGACACAGCCGATCTCTATCACTCCTCTGCCAGGATCACAGTGGCTGACTCCAGTCGTGCCCTCTCTCACTCCAGTCGTGCCCTCTCTCTCACTCCAGTCGTGCCCTCTCTCACTCCAGTCGTGCCCTCTCTCTCACTCCAGTCGTGCCCTCTCTCTCACTCCAGTCGTGCCCTCTCTCTCACTCCAGTCGTGCCTCTCTCTCACTCCAGTCGTGCCCTCTCTCCTCACTCCAGTCGTGCCCTCTCTCTCACTCCAGTCGTGCCCTCTCTCTCACTCCAGTCGTGCCCTCTCTCTCACTCCAGTCGTGCCCTCTCTCTCACCCTTTCCAGTCGTGCCCTCTCTCTCACTCCAGTCGTGCCCTCTCTCTCACTCCAGTCGTGCCCTCTCTCTCACTCCAGTCGTGCCCTCTCTCTCACTCCAGTCGTGCCCTCTCTCTCACTCCAGTCGTGCCCTCTCTCTCACTCCAGTCGTGCCCTCTCTCACTCTCCAGTCGTGCCCTCTCTCTCACTCATCGTGCCCCTTCTCTAACCACTCGAGCCCCCCTTACTACCACGTGCCCCTTCTCACCCTGAGCCACCTTATCAGTTGCTAACCACTGAGCCACCTATACAGTGCTAACCACTGAGCCACCATATACGTGCTAACCACTGAGCCACCGTATACAGTGCTAACCACTGAGCCACCGTATACAGTGCTAACCACTGAGCCACCATATACAGTGCTAACCACTGAGCCACCGTATACAGTGCTAACCACTGAGCCACCATATACTGTGCTAACCACTGAGCCACCATATACAGTGCTAACCACTGAGCCACCGTATACAGTGCTAACCACTGAGCCACCATATACAGTGATAACCACTGAGCCACCATATACAGTGCTAACCACTGAGCCACCATATACAGTGCTAACCACTGAGCCACCATATACAGTGCTAACCACTGAGCCACCATATATACAGTGCTAACCACTGAGCCACCATATATACAGTGCTAACCACTGAGCCACCATATATACAGTGCTAACCACTGAGCCACCGTATACAGTGCTAACCACTGAGCCACCGTATACAGTGCTAACCACTGAGCCCCCGTATACAGTGCTAACCACTGAGCCCCCGTATACAGTGCTAACCACTGAGCCCCCGTATACAGTGCTAACCACTGAGCCCCCGTATACAGTGCTAACCACTGAGCCCCCGTATACAGTGCTAACCACTGAGCCCCCGTATACAGTGCTAACCACTGAGCCCCCGTATACAGTGCTAACCACTGAGCCCCCGTATACAGTGCTAACCACTGAGCCACCGTATACAGTGCTAACCACTGAGCCTCCATATACAGTGCTAACCACTGAGCCACCGTATACAGTGCTAACCACTGAGCCACCATATACAGTGCTAACCACTGAGCCACCGTATACAGTGCTAACCACTGAGCCACCGTATACAGCGCTAACCCCTGAGCCACCGTATACAGCGCTAACCCCTGAGCCACCGTATACAGCGCTAACCACTGAGCCACCATATACAGCGCTAACCACTGAGCCACCATATACAGCGCTAACCACTGAGCCACCATATACAGTGCTAACCACTGAGCCACCGTATACAGTGCTAACCACTGAGCCACCGTATACAGTGCTAACCACTGAGCCACCATATACAGTGCTAACCACTGAGCCACCGTGCTGCCCGTTATTTCAGTCTCCTCCATTATACTCTTCTTTACTTTATCATCATCATGTACCAAATCGACTCCACCCCCCCCCCCCCCATATCCCTGATTGATTACTTTATTTAGCATAATGGTTTATTAATGTGTTTATATTGTAGCACATGGTCCCGATTAGCAGCCCCCTCCCCCATCACCACCATGCAACTTTTTGCAGATTGAACTTGGGGCTTTCATCACACCCTCCTCGTCCTCGTCCTCGTCCTCCTCCTCCTCCTCCTCAGGAAATTCCTCTATGTCAAGTTTTGCCTTGTGGAGGGTGTTTTGGAGGGGGGGGATCCCATAGATCCTTTTTAATTGGGATTTGTACTCTGATTCCTGTTATTGCAGAATATAACCTCTGCACATTGCTATTAGTAACAGTCCATACATTCCTCTTTTTTGAAGAGTGGGAGAGTAAATATTGCGTCCCCAAAATACTTAAAAAATAAAGCACTTGTCATGGTGTTTAGCTCTTACTTTTATTTGGCCTCTTGTCTGCAGACCTCCTCCCTCCCGGGGTGTGTAACCTCCTGAACTCCTCCACCATCTACGCCAACAATGAAGTGTGTCTCAACGACATAGAGATCTACGGCTTTGATTACGACTATACTTTGGCGCTGTACTCGAGCGCGCTGCACTCCATGATCTTCAACACAGCCAGAGACATCCTGGTGGAGCAGTACAAGGTACGTCCGGAACGGCAGCATTGGATTACATATGGGGAGATGGTCGGAATCGGTCACCATTGCCCAACGTCCTACGTGGGGTTCGAACAGTGGCCAGACGGCCGTGGTGGTGATCCTCTCTGGGGAAGTTGATATATAAGCTCTCCGGTGGTTGACAGATATTTGTGGGTCTGACAGTAATGATAGGTCCAAGGGTCGGCTACATGTGGTACGTGCCCTGCTGGGAGTTGTAGTTTCACGACAGCTGGAGTGCCAAAAGTTGCTCATCTTTGCCTTGGTGTAAAAGAGGGAATGTAAAAAAATTAAAGTACATTTAAATATTACTAAATAGATTTTATTTGGCAAAAAAAGAAATCTTTAGTTGAAATCTGTCAGCTCCCAGCAGTTTCCCAGCCATCCCACGTCTTAGGACGGGCTACGTAAAGATGTCTGCTGAAGACAGACGCCGGGTGAGAGCAGTGTCGGGTATTGTGAACGCGCGTCATCTGTCTACCGAACCTGGCAGACCAAGTGGAAGACAAATTGTATAGTTTATTCCTGCAGGTTCCCAGCCGCCGCACATGTTAGGATGGGCTATGTAAAGATGTCTGCTGGAGACATGCAGGGTGAGCTAGTCGTCCTGTCAGGTATTGTGAATGTACATCCTCTGTTCACCAAACCTGACAGGACAAGTGAAAGAACAGGTTGTATAGTTTATTCCTGCAGTTTCCCAGCCGTCCCACGTTTCAGAACAGCTGGGCCGCACTGTCCATTGGACAATATGAGCTTTTGGCTCAGGAGGCAGGGAGAGCGGTGGCAATGATGGCACAATACCCATCCTGACCACAGATTTTACCCCCCCCCCTCCTCAGCTGTCTGCTGCCAACCTCCTCAGCTGTCCTCCGCCGATAGCACCCCCCCCATTCCCCTACACCCCGCTTTGTTGTCTCAGGCGGCGGGGACGGTGGATTCACCGCTGCAGGACAGGCTGTGTAAAGACATCTGCCGGGTGAGGCAGTGTCCTTTCAGGTATTGTGAACGCTCATCCTCTTCATTAAAGCTGACAGGACAAGTGGAGGAGCAGAGAGCAGACCAGACACCAAACCTGACAGGACAAGTGGAGGAGCAGAGGGCAGACCAGACACCAAACCTGACAGGACAAGCAGAAGAATAGTTTGTACAGTTTATTCCAGCAGTTTCCCAGCCATGGAATGGCCTGTGTAAAGACATCTGCTGGAGACAGACGCCGGGTGAGGGCAGCGTCCTGTCCGATATCGTTAATGTGCATCCTCTGTTCACCAAACCTCACAGAACAAGCAAAATGAACTTAGTATGGATTTTCCAGCAGCTCCATGCCGTCCTCCTGCTGCCTCTAATAAACCTGTCGGGCTGATGAGATTAATGTTCAATCTGTCACCTAGGTGTTCTCCTGCTTTAGTCACTCTGCTCCTGCGCTTGTCCTGTCTGTTTCGATGAGCATTCACGATACCTGACTGGACGCTGCCCTCACACAGCATCTGTCTCCAGCAGACGTCTTTTTACACAGCTTGTCCTAAGATGTGGGACGGCTGGGAACCTGCTGGAATAAACTATACAAGCTGTATACTGTTTCTCCTGTCAGGTTTGGGGTCCGGCCTGTACTCTGCTCTTCCACTTGTCCTGTCAGGTTTGGGGTCCGGGCTGTACTCTGCTCCTCCACTTGTCCTGTCAGGTTTGGGGTCCAGGCTGTACTCTGCTCCTCCACTTGTCCTGTCAGGTTTGGGGTCCAGGCTGTAGTCTGCTTTTCCACTTGTCCTGTCAGGTTTGGGGTCCGGGCTGTACTCTGCTCCTCCACTTGTCCTGTCAGGTTTGGGGTCCAGGCTGTACTCTGCTCCTCCACTTGTCCTGTCAGGTTTGGGGTCCAGGCTGTAGTCTGCTTTTCCACTTGTACTGTCAGGTTTGGGGTCCGGCCTGTACTCTGCTCCTCCACTTGTCCTGTCAGGTTTGGGGTCCGGGCTGTACTCTGCTCCTCCACTTGTCCTGTCAGGTTTGGGGTCCGGCCTGTAGTCTGCTCCTCCACTTGTCCTGTCAGTTTCGGTGAACAGAGGATGAGTGTTCATGACACCTGACAGGACGCTGCGCTCACCCAATGTCTGTGTTCAGCACATGTCTTTACACAGCTCATCCTAAGACGTGGGACGGCTGGGAATCTGCTGGGAGCTGACACATTTCAAATCCTGATGGTGCAATAACTAAAGACTTACTTACTGCTAAATAAAGGTATTTTGTCATATTTAAATCTACTTCATTCTAGACCAAGGGCAACTTAATGACTATTTATTCTCAGGAGCAAAAAAAGGAGCCTTATGTAACCGTGTGATGCTCAGACTTTGTCTCTTTCTAGTACCCAAAGGGAATTTTGAAGTACGAATATCTGCCTAACTTTGCAATCCGAGGCTGCACTATGACATGAATAAGGTAAGAGTGGATGATCCGATAATTTATTAAAGCATTAATGCAATGAGGGGGAGATGACAGCGAAGGTGACAATCGGACAAATGAAATGAAGGAACAAAATGGATCGGTTGCATTATTAGTGCAAATGGAGCAGAAGGGTCCCATAGATTATTATTGAGACCTTCCGGTTCCATTATATTTAATTTATCTATATTTTTTGATAATTCAATCCAATTAGACATCAGTTTGTTGTCTGAAGTGTGAATGTAATCTTTATACCTTAAATTTTAGGGACTGTCAGTGCAAAATGCTTGCCTAATTAAAGCACAGGCGCCCGGTGCACCCTCGGTGTGGCCGAACAGTTCATCTACCTTCCCGCCTACTTGTCACTCTCTGCTCTCCTCTTTCTTGATTGAGGCTCTGGCTATATAGGAGGCTAACGAAAATGGGGACTGTAAGAAAGTGGAGAAGGGCACTAAACTGTGCGGCTGCAACGAGTGCTCTGTGAGGACAAGCCAATCCTCCCATCGCTCCCCTGGCCCAGTGTTAGTTTAGTTGCATGTGCCTCATTATGCTTCTGCTGTAATAGATAGCTGCACTCTGAAACACTAAGGGATGCAAACAATGAGTATAGGAATATAGATGTGCTTTACTGCTAAGGAAATACATGAAAAAATTAAGATGCTTAGCAAATCAAAAAGGCCCGTTTCAGGTGAGCCGAGCAGCCAACGTCAAGGTGCTTCTCCTCACTGGGTCCCTACCTAAGTTAAAGGGGTTGTCCGGGCTTTTGCTATAATTCATATGTGTAGCCAGGCTGCAAAGTGTTGACAGTTTGTAATATACACCCTGTCAACATTCTGCACGATTACCTAGATGTCGCATATTTGCGGCTGCCAGGGAACATCCAGGGGGCGCGTTTGTATTGGAGCCTGCATGGAAATGGGAAACTGGTTGTTTCCTACAAAAACACCCCCACTCTACACTGGCGGCCACCCCAGGATCCTACAGCCGGCCCCACTCTACACTGGCCGGCCACCCCCAGGATCCTACAGCCGGCCCCCACTCTACACTGGCCGGCCACCCCCAGGATCCTGCAGCCGGCCCCCACTCTATACTGGCCGGCCACCCCCAGGATCCTGCAGCCGGCCCCCACTCTACACTGGCCGGCCACCCCCAGGATCCTGCAGCCGGCCCCCACTCTACACTGGCCGGCCACCCCCAGGATCCTGCAGCCGGCCCCCACTCTACACTGGCCGGCCACCCCCAGGATCCTGCAGCCGGCCCCCACTCTACACTGGCCGGCCACCCCCAGGATCCTGCAGCCGGCCCCCACTCTACACTGGCCGGCCACCCCCAGGATCCTGCAGCCGGCCCCCACTCTACACTGGCCGGCCACCCCCAGGATCCTGCAGCCGGCCCCCACTCTACACTGGCCGCCACCCCAGGATCCTGCAGCCGGCCCCACTCTACACTGGCCGGCACCCCCAGGATCCTGCACCGGCCCTCCCATTGTACACTATTCCCGGCCACCCCAGGGCTCCTACAGCCTGCCTCAGCCCCTAATGTCACCATCCACCCCCATTGTACACAGCAGTGCCCACTGCACTGACGCACTGCTGTGAAGGCGATTCGGCACACTGTCAGTGCAGTGGGGACCGTTGCATGTGTGTGCTCACCCTGTGGGCTGTGCAGGGGAGCCGATGTCAGCCCGTGTGCAGGGCTTAACCCCTGAGCCACTGTGCTGCCCCATTTTTTTTTTTTTTTTTTTTTTTTTTTTTTTTAATATGCCAAGTGTCCCAATATTTTTTACTCCATGTATTTCCTTAGCAGTGATCCATGTTCATACTCCTATACTCATGGTTTGCTTGCCTTAGCATTTCGGAGTGCGCTTTCCCTTTGTTCACATTTGCATGTTGGGCAGTGCCGGTCATGTTGTTATGTCGTTGTGTAGTTATCACACAGGGGCGATTGTGATTGTCTTCTCGTATGTTCTGTTTTGTATTTATTTGCATCTCTGACATTGTGTCTTGGCGCAGGGACTCCTCATGAAGATCGATGCCTACCACTACATCGAGCTGGGCACAGTCTATCGGTGAGCGACACCTGCCTGTATGATATGTATGATTCATGATAGTTTAAATTTAGTCACGCCCCCTGCATTGTAATTGACTGAGATCACTGCCGGACCTGTGGTGATCTCACAACCATGTGACTGTAATGGGCGAAGCAAGTGAGAGACCTGTGGGCTTATATCTTTCCATTACAGTCACATGATCGTGACATCAATTACAATGCAGGGGGCAAAAAATATGAATGGCTGGTTTAAGGAACCCCCCCCCCCCCCCCAGCTATCACTGTCTTTACCTGTAGCCTCATAATAGTATTTTAATCATTCTTGTTTGAGCTCATAATGTCATGTTAAAGGTGAAAAAGAGCATTTATACATTAACATTTTCTTATGTAAATGAGGCTGTGACTAAGTCTTGGAGGATGTAGCCACTCTGGCAGATTAATAGTTAACTCACTGAAAACTTCTCTGTATCAAGGACCTGTGTGATGTAACGATCATGTGACCGTAGTGGGTGGAGCTTAGCCAGCAAAATCATTGTGCTATGGAGACTTGGCACCGCCTATTAGTCACATGATGGTGACATCACACAGGTCCTTTATACAGAGAAGTTTTTCAGTGAGTTAACTATTAAGCTGCCAGAGTGACTGCGTCCTCCGAGGTGTGTACACACTGCCTCATTTACATGAGAAAATGCAAGTGTGTAGATACTTCTTTTCACCTATAGCATTACACTATGAGCTCAGACAGGGATGACTAGAATAGTATTATGAAGCTGCAGGTGCAGATAGTGACAGCCGGGGCATAAATGAGCTGACGGGTTCCCTTTAAGCGTTGAGTTCCCTTCACACGTTGGTAGATGTTCTCACATGCAGCTGACATGTCGCCTTCAGGGTTTGTTCAGATATTGAATTGTTTTATTTATATATGGAGATACATTTGGTCGGGTTGTGGTTGTCCTTTTTAAAGCGAGGTGTGTTCACCCTCGCCTTCATATTGTGCCATTAATCTGATCAGCCTCTCCTCCCAATTCACCAGGGGCCTAAAGCCGGTCCCAGATGAGGAGGTGATGGAGCTGTACCAGGGGACACACCACATCCCCCTCCACCAGGTCAGCGGCTTCTACGGCAAGGTAAGGACCCTCCGCGCTGGGCGCTTAGGTCTTTGTTTTTCGAGACGGTTATATTGAGTTTGCTTACAGACTGGTTTGGCGCGGGATTTGAACCACGCACGCCACCGCTACCGTCGGGAGATCAGCAGCGGGTCATCTCCTTCCGCACGGAGGTCAGCAGCGACGCATCCGGTCATCTCCCGGCTGCTCACAGCGGAAGTACCCCGACCGCCATATTGGAACACCCAAGTTATGGGTATTCCGATATGGCGGCCGGGATTCAAATCCCCTCCCAAGCCGCGCAGGACAACGACCAACGACCTCAATACTACGCTCTAGAGTGACAGGGTCCCAACGACCGCCATACAGTTTTACCTTGGATTCTGATTCATTGAACTGTATTTATGTCCGATGTAGAAAACTGACCCTTGAGACTCGGAGCACGTCCTATTTTCAGTTTTGCAGATCAGACCCTGCCAGTAAAGTCTCCGGGGATCCGTTATTTGGAGACTGACTTTGTTCTTCATTGTTACATCCGTGTTTCATTTATTTGTTTTTTTTTCCTCACTAATTCATTAAGTCGTGAACAAAGATTCAGTCGCTGAAGTGTAAAAAGAGAGATCTTATTTGGAACACTGTAGATATGCACGGGTTTCTCAGTCACCTCCATTGTCGCAGTAAGACTGAGCATGAGCGCCGCAGTCTCTGCCTGAACTCCGAACCCTCATGTACAACAAGCTCTCACTCTGTGTAATCTGACTGTGCTTGGCCGTAACAAATGGATGTGACTCCAGTACTACCTTGTATAGAATCTTTGCAGGCTATACCAGCTACTGACTGTTCTTTTGCAGGGGTCCCGCATTAAAAATATGGACATCTCTCTTTGCCTGAATGACACTCTGCTGTGGCAATGACTATTCCTTACGAATGACATTGACATACCCTGTGCATCTCTACAAGCGTCATGTGAGTATTTTTGATCTGTTGCTTATGGCTTCGATTGGTCATTATGATATGGGCTTATCTAACGTTGTCTATTACCCTCAAATTAAGACAAAGTGTTGGTTATCTTGTTGCAGGTTATCGTTGTGGTGTTTGTTGTTGTGGACGCTTTTTAGACTTCTGGTATCCCTTTCTGCCCGTGCTCAGCATGGTTCACAATCCTTTTGGTTCTGTGGCATGACTCTGTGTACCGATATCCGGTGGTGACTTGCTCCTCCTCCAAATTCACAATAGCATGCTCCATGTGATGTATTTGTGAGTCAGAGTGCGTTCATCATTCCCAAGTCCAGTTGTTGGATGGTCGTCCTCATCATCCCAAGCCCGGTGTGTTGGATGGTTCCTCCTCATCAATGTATGCCATCATAGCGGTGTTTGGATGTCTCCTATCATCCAGTCCGTGTGTTGTAGGGTGTCTCCTTCCCAGTCCGTGTGTTGGGATGGTCGTTCCTCTCATCATTCCTAGTCCCTTCTGGTGGGATGGTCGTTCCTCTCAAATCCCATTTCGGTGTGTTGGGTGGTCGTCCGTCCTCACATCCCAAGCGGTGTGTTGGGATGTCGTCCTCCTCATCAATCCCAAGGCCCGTGGTTGGATGTCGTTCTAGCATCCAGCGTAGGTTGGATTCGTCCTCCTCAATCCAAGGCCGGTGTGTTGGGATGGTCGTCTCTCATCATCCCAAGTGCCGGTGTGTTGGGATGGTCGTCCTCCTCATCCCAAGTCCGGTGTGTTGGGATGGTCGTCCTCATCATCCCAAGTCCGGTGTGTTGGGATGGTCGTCCTCATCATCCCAAGTCCGGTGTGTTGGGATGGTCGTCCTCCTCATCATCCAAGTCCGGTGTGTTGGGATGGTCGTCCTCCTCATCATCCCAAGTCCGGTGTGTTGGGATGGTCGTCCTCCTCATCATCCCAAGTCCGGTGTGTTGGGATGGTCGTCCTCCTCATCATCCCAAGGCCGGTGTGTTGGGATGGTCGTCCTCCTCATCATCCCAAGGCCGGTGTGTTGGGATGGTCGTCCTCCTCATCATCCCAAGGCCGGTGTGTTGGGATGGTCGTCCTCCTCATCATCCCAAGGCCGGTGTGTTGGGATGGTCGTCCTCCTCATCATCCCAAGTCCGGTGTGTTGGGATGGTCGTCCTCCTCATCATCCCAAGTCCGGTGTGTTGGGATGGTCGTCCTCCTCATCATCCCAAGTCCGGTGTGTTGGGATGGTCGTCCTCCTCATCATCCCAAGTCCGTGTGTGTTGGGATGGTCGTCCTCCTCATCATCCCAAGTCCGGTGTGTTGGGATGGTCGTCCTCCTCATCATCCCAAGTCCGGTGTGTTGGGATGGTCGTCCTCCTCATCATCCCAAGTCCGGTGTGTTGGGATGGTCGTCCTCCTCATCATCCCAAGTCCGGTGTGTTGGGATGGTCGTCCTCCTCATCATCCCAAGGCCGGTGTGTTGGGATGGTCGTCCTCCTCATCATCCCAAGGCCGGTGTGTTGGGATGGTCGTCCTCCTCATCATCCCAAGGCCGGTGTGTTGGGATGGTCGTCCTCCTCATCATCCCAAGGCCGTGTGTGTTGGGATGGTCGTCCTCCTCATCATCCCAAGGCCGTTGTTGGGATGGTGCTTTGGTGTGTTGGGATGGTCGTCCTCCTCATCATCCCAAGGCCGGTGTGTTGGGATGGTCGTCCTCCTCATCATCCCAAGGCCGGTGTGTTGGGATGGTCGTCCTCCTCATCATCCCAAGGCCGGTGTGTTGGGATGGTCGTCCTCCTCATCATCCCAAGGCCGGTGTGTTGGGATGGTCGTCCTCCTCATCATCCCAAGGCCGGTGTGTTGGGATGGTCGTCCTCATCATCCCAAGTCCGGTGTGTTGGGATGGTCGTCCTCATCATCCCAAGTCCGGTGTGTTGGGATGGTCGTCCTCATCATCCCAAGTCCCGGTGTGTTTTGGTCAGACGGCCTCTGATCATGGCAGATGTGACTGGACATGGACAATACCGATGTGTAAAATGACTCCGGAGTGTGAATTTAGCTGAGAACGGTTCATTTTGTAGAAATCAGAGCTTGTTTTTGTGAGGTGCGGGTGGGGTGAAGGAGTCTATTGATCCCACCTTGTTTTTTTTCACACAAGAAGGGGGGAAAAATCTTCAGACTTTAAAACCAGCGTAGACTGGAACCGGCAGTGCTGAGGTGGCGGAGGGCGGGGGGTCTGCGGAAGCTTCTTGTCCTTGTTTTGGTTTTCTGTCGGTTCCCCCTCCTCCTCCTTGCAGGATTTCTGTGGGTTACTGTGCCTCAGCCTGAGGAGAACATTTTGTGCCAGAACGTGCGGCGTGTGACGTCACCGGCCGCAGATGTTTATTATCTCCTCTGTGAGGGGAGGGAGAGAGAAGGGGACTGAGAAGAGGGCGGCAGCTGATAACAGCGAAAACAAACAAGCATGGCCCGTATTGTGCTCTCCCGCTCAGCCTGGGGCAGAGGTGTGGAGATGATCCCTGACCATGTCCTCCCCCTGCAGCTGAGAGGCAGGTCTAGGGTCAAATTCTCTTCACACCTCTTCAGACTTTATTGTATTTACCCTAAAAAGTCATAACCTGGTGCTGGAGGCTTAAGGTGGCTTCACACCAGGCGACGTCGCTAGCGACATCGCCGGAAAAGTGACGTCACAGCGATGTCGCTAGCGACGTCGCGCTGTGTGACAGCGCGACGCGACCGCGAATTATCGCTGGTCGCAGGTTGACAGGTTTACGGGAAGAACCGTAAACCTGTCAACCTGCGACCTGCGATAAGGCTGGATCGCGCCGTGTGACATCGCCAGAGCGATGGCGGCGATCCAGCCTATACCGCAGCGTTGCTGCGGATCGCTCGCTGGGCTGAGCTCAGCCCAGCGAGCGATGTCACCGCCCGCATCGCTGCGGCATCGCCGGCCGCAGCGTCGCTGTGTGACAGCTGGCCAGCAATGTCGGGAGCGAGCGGGCACCCGCTCATCGCTTCCGACATCGCTGGCCAGATCGCCTCGTGTGACGGGACCTTTAAGGTGATGTTCATACAGTGAGTATTTGAGTTGTTACCTCAATATCTGTAAGGTCTCGTGCACACGCTGAGTATTTGGTGAGGTTTTACCTCAGTATCTGTAAGGTCTCGTGCACACGCTGAGTATTTGGTGAGTTGTTACCTCAGTATCTGTAAGGCCTCGTGCACATGCTGAGTATTTGGTGAGTTTTTACCTCAGTATATTCAAGGCCTCGTGCACACGCTGAGTATTTGGTGTTTTTACCTCAGTATCTGTAAGGCCTTGTGCACACGCTGAGTATTTGGTGAGGTTTTACCTCAGTATCTGTAAGGCCTCGTGCACACGCTGAGTATTTGGAGAGGTTTTACCTCCGTTTTTGTAGCCAAAACCAGTAATGGAACAATCGGAGGAAAATTTTAATAGAAACCCGTCACCACTTCTGTATTTATCACACACTGCTGTTTTGGCTAAAAATCGTGTGGTAAAAAATGCACCAAATACTCAACATGTGAGGGAAAACTAGGGCTTCGTGCACACGATGAGTATTTGGTGAGTTTTTTATTTTTTTTTACATCAGGATTTGTGGCCAAAACCAGGAGTGAGTGATAAAACTCAAAAAATACTCAGCGTGTGCACGAGGCCTTACAGATACTGAGGTAAAACTCACCAAATACTCAGCGTGTGCACGAGGCCTTACAGATACTGAGGTAAAACCTCACCAAATACTCAGCGTGTGCACGAGGCCTTACAGATACTGAGGTAAAACCTCACCAAATACTTGGCGTGTGCACGAGGCCTTACAGATACTGAGGTAAAAACTCACCAAATACTCAGCGTGTGCACGAGACCTTACATATACTGAGGTAAACCCACCAAATACTCAGCGTGTGCACGAGGCCTTACATATACTGAGGTAAAACCCCACCAAATACTCAGCGTGTGCACAAGGCCTTACAGATACTGAGGTAAAACCTCACCAAATACTCAGCGTGTGCACGAGACCTTACAGATACTGAGGTAAAAACTCACCAAATACTCAGCGTGTGCACGAGGCCTTACAGATACTGAGGTAAAACTCACCAAATACTCAGCGTGTGCACGAGGCCTTACAGATACTGAGGTAAATAATCACCAAATACTCAGCGTGTGCAGAGATCTAATATTGTGGATCGTAATGGCTGAGTGTTACTTATCCACGGCCTCTTGTAGGGTCTTGGTGACCAGTATCTTCTACCAGTTCTTACGTTGTTTGTGTTGATGTCGTGTTTGTTGGGTACATCGGATGTTTTGGTCACATTTGATGCAGCATTTTCTCTCATTAAAATGAGGTGGATGAATCGCTGGTGGATCCCATTGCAAGCGGAGGCTCCGCCGTGTTACTGATCCAGCATTGTCCCTTCTTGGTTTATGAATGGAGCCCTGTACGCTACATTGACGATCTCCTGATCCCTGGATTGGTGGTAATTGTTAGGCCGGTTTCACACCACGGTTTATCTGATCCGGGGCTCTCCAGTGTGAACTGGACAGCCCTGGATCAGATTTCGGCCCTATAGTATTCCTATGGAGCCGGGTGGCAGCTATTTGCCATCTGGTTTCCATCTGTCCTAGGATCCGGGAGAATTCGGATTTTTCTCCCGGACACAAAAAACGCAGCTTGCAGCGTTTTTGTATCCGGGAAAAAATCATCACAAATCGGATCCTCCTGGATCCGGCGCCCCCTAACATGGGAGTCTATAGTGCCGGATCGCGCTATATCCGACATAAAATCAGATGCAGCTCCCAGACGCCGGCTGCTGAAGTTTAGCAGCGGGTGCTGTTAAACTTCAGCACCTGGAGCTGTCCCCTGAAGAGATTTCAGGACCGCGGCCAGCTCCCCGCTAGCCACGATCTTGAAATTTCAGCAGTTGCAGCAGCGATCTGCTGATTCCGTCAGAAAACAGGACCTGAGGGCATATTTGCCTTCTGGTTTTGTTTGTTTGGGGCTGTCAGGTTCTGTCCGGTATTTCCTGCAAAACACCGGACAGAACCTGAACCTCTCACAACATGGTGTGAAATCGGCCTTAGATTATGGTGGATCAAATTGCGGGGACCCTCCTAAAACCCAGGGAGAACAGCGGACTCAAGCGCCCTGCTCCAATGATTTGTCTCTTGGGTGCGAGGCTGTTGCCAGGAGGACTTCAATGGCTGGTGTCCATTCACCTCTTCCGGGCCAGGGGGGAAAAATGGATGGTGGTGCATGTACGTGGATGGTTGGGACTCGTTCTGCCGGCAGCTCTCCCCCGATTCTTTCATACTGATGGCGGGATCTCCTGGGTTCTCTACAATAC
Organism: Allobates femoralis; assembly: GCA_033576535.1. Taxonomy (NCBI): domain Eukaryota; kingdom Metazoa; phylum Chordata; class Amphibia; order Anura; family Aromobatidae; genus Allobates; species Allobates femoralis. The sequence continues at coordinate 3,716,197 of JARQOC010000008.1, read as the reverse complement.
GTCTTTGGCGGTTTCTCACCAGGATCAGCTGTCAACTAATTAAGTCATGATTTAGCACAAAATGTTCCAAAAAAGAGAAACCTGATCTGATCCTGCCCCCTGTCTAAAAGCCGAGGGGGACTCGGAGGAGATCATGAAGCATTACCACTATAGATATGACGCGCTAGTGCCCCCTGTTGGACGGAGCCATCAGAAAATACTTTTTTTTAATTTTTTTTTTATTACCCATAAAATGTATTTATTGTACTGTTATAAATTAAGTTAAAATATATTGCCCGTATTACATTCAGGTCAGTAAATTATATACACAACTGAGTGTGACGGGAAGGGGATAGAAACAAGTCATCCTGCATCCCTCACCCTTCCCATCAGTGGGGGGGTCGGTGTCCTAAGGTGATGCCCCCGCTCAGCCTAGGCTACCCCCAACTAGCCCTATACTGAAAATAGGGGCACCTGCTGATAGGAAGGGTGAGGGACGCCGGGTGACTTGTTCCTATCCTTCCCCGTCACACTCATTTGTGTATGTATAATTTATTGACCGAAGTGTAATACGGGTAATGATTTTTACAACTTCAATAAGGAAATGTTATGGGTAGTAAAAGAATCTTGTTTTTCTGGTCTATTTACCCATTTATACAGTGAGGTTTTTTGGAAGTAGCCACCCTAGTGGTGATGAGCGGCTCTACCATGCCGGGTGCTCGGGACTCGTGATGAGCTGTAGGACGCTCGGACGGGCGCGACTTGTGTACAATGGAAGTTAACCTGCCTAGCGGTATTCCCGAGCCTGACTCGGGGTTAACATTCACTGCCAAAAGCGGTAACCCCGAGTCAAGCTCGGGCTTACCCGCGGTCGCAGCAGATGCGGTGAAAAAAAACGCATCTGCCGCACTTGCCACATAGCCGCCGCACTTGCGGCGCGGTTGCGGTAATCGCCATAGTAAGTATAGGGGGACTTGCGGCAGGTGCGGCAAGTGCGGTTTTGCACTTGCGGCAGGTGCGGCCGCGAAAAAAACCGCACTTGACGCACCTGCCGCATGTCCCCCTATACTTACTATGGCGATTACCGCAACCGCGCCGCAAGTGCGGCGGCTATGCGGCAAGTGCGGCAGCTATGCGGCAAGTGCGGCAGATGCGTTTTTTTCACCGCATCTGCCGCGACCGCGGGTAAGCCCGCTTTTAGCACAAAATTCCTGACCTAATCATACCGCCAGGGAGGCTAAGCGGTTTTATGGAAAGTCTTCTGGAAACGTTGCTCAAGATCTCCATTGTCTTCCATTATATTCTGTAAATGAGGTGCGCCCGTCCGAGTGTCCAACTGCTCATTGCGAGACTTGAGCATCTTCGTGCTTCCTCATCACCACGTCCTAGACGTCGCCCTCTCTTAAAGACTCTTGACCCATGACTTGGGTGTGTAAAGCGGGAACGGACCTCCAAGTACAGACGGCTGGGTGGTGTTTATTTTTTGGGTTCTTGCCCACATTGGTGCCATAGAAGAGACTGGTGGATGCCTGAAGTCTTAATTGGAGGATCTTGGTTTTCTCATGCACTAATGAGGGTATGTTACCCCCAAAACAGCTGTCAGCCAAATAGGTGGGGAGGTGGTGCTTTCTTTTTTTGGGAAAACTCTGTTTTTGCACCTCTGTTGTGACACAGGTCAATGCTGTTTTTTGTAGGATTGCTGTGTCCTCCAGCGCCTCCTATAGGAATGAATGGAGCAGTGGTCAGACAATGTGACTGGTTGTCTCATCGGTGCAGGTTCTGATAATCTGATTGTCAGAACCTGTTACAGGACAGTTAATCTCTGCTGCCTCATACAGTATACAGGAATGATGAATTGGGGTCAGGAGACCCCGCGGCCGCTCTGTGCATCACGTACACTTCAAAAGCTTAAGAAGCGCTAAAATGTTTCCAGGAGGCCTCAGGCCACTTAATGACTCTGTTCACACCTTTTTATTTTTCTGCAGCCAAAACCTGTTCTCTTGCAAATAGCAGTTTTTTTTTCCCTTTTGCAGTGTTTGTGATCATTAATTTACAGCACACATCTAGTTTGTCACCTAAAATGCATGATTGTGTGTGTTTTTTCACTTTCCCATTGGTTTCTATGGTAAAAAAAAAGAGCAAATAAATCTTAAAGAATTGACATGCCACAATTTTCCTCTTTGGTCAGTATAAAAAAACACACACAAAAAAAAAAAAGCAATGATGTGCAGGAGATTTCTGATGTCTCAGCTTTTGTAGGTAATGGAAAAAGTAGCTTTTACTTTGAATAAAAAAATGCATCGTGTGAACATGGGCCAAGAGCTCAGTTCGTTGCTGTCCCTTCCTCCGGTTTAGGGCCGCCGCCGCCCCCTTCCGCCGCCTTGGCCCGGGCCATGCCGCCGCCGCCCCCTTCCGCCGCCTTGGCCCGGGCCATGCCGCCGCCGCCCCCCCCTTCCGCCGCCTTGGCCCGGGCCATGCCGCCGCCGCCCCCCCCTTCCGCCGCCTTGGCCCGGGCCATGCCGCCGCCGCCCCCTTCCGCCGCCTTGGCCCGGGCCATGCCGCCGCCGCCCCCTTCCGCCGCCTTGGCCCGGGCCATGCCGCCGCCGCCCCCTTCCGCCTCCTTGGCCCGGGCCATGCCGCCGCCGCCCCCTTCCGCCTCCTTGGCCTGGGCCATGCCGCCGCCGCCCCCTTCCGCCGCCTTGGCCCGGGCCATGCCGCCGCCGTCCCCTTCCGCCGCCTTGGCCGGGCCATTGCTCCGCACATGACTTTGTAAGGATCATTGACTCTCTCCCTCCTCTTCCTCATTAATTTGTTCGGAACGTTTAGTTCCAGCAAACAGGAAACGTCTTGGAAGTAACGCACGTTCTCGTCTTAGTGTTGAGTTGTCGGGGGAAGGGTTGGGTTTGTACCGAGTCTTTGGGATTCCTGAACCCTCTCTGCAGACAGGAGTATTGAATCAGTGCTGTATATATGAAGGGCGGGGGCGCCGGAGCTCGCTGGGAATCTGGGACCGTTCATATCCAGGAATTGACTGAATATCTGCACTTATTTCTGCTCGGGGGTTTCCTCTTGAGCTTTCTGTAGTTTAATTTGGCACAAAATATAAAGTATCCGTCTCTCGCCATAAATGTAATTCTTTATTTTTTTTCCCTTGATGTAAACGCCGCTGTTCTCCTGAATCCGGCGTCTGTTTTTCTTTCGTTCCTGCTCTTCTCCATCCTAAGATGGGGCCCCCATTCTTGGCTGTATGTAACTTCTTTTAACCGACCTTAATAAAGATGGCCACACCCATTTGACAAAAATAAGGTAAAATGCAATAAACACATTACTGGGAAATTAGACTGAACTCCGTTGGCGCTCAGTCTAAGTGATGCGGCGGTGGAGACATTGGTAACGTGTGACGATGATTTATTTGTGGGTGTATCATCTCTGTAGACGACTAATGAACAGTGTAACGAGCTTCACATCCGGGCTGTTCTCTCTCTTGCAGGACGCCATCCGTGACGTTCACATTAAAGGATTTATGTACAAGTGGATCATGGCGGATCTTGGTGAGTGAAGTATTACCTGTGTAATCTGACAATTTAGCAAAAGTAGGACGTGGCACGTACCGACATGGCGGAGCGAATTTTGGCATTTTGAAGGTGTCTGGATTTCCAATGAAAATGCATGCACGCGCGACCCAGACGAGTGCGCATGTGTATAAGGTCCAAAAGGCAGAAGCTCTAAGAGGAGAGGCCACCTTATTGGCTGATATATAGATACATTAATTTATTTATAAATGATATGTTCTAAAATATAATATAAATAAATAATAAATATATATATATTATATTGTAAGCAAATGGTTTTTAAAATAAATATATTTTTTCAATGATCTATTAGTTTAATATATTGTTTAATAACTATATATGATAAAGTATATTAAATTATTAATTATGTGTATTATAAAAAAATTATTAAAAATAATTTTAAATTACAAAAATGTGTATATATAAAATATCACATGCATTAATTAAACTATATAGATTTGCATTATGTATGTGTGTATGTATGTTCATATAATATATACACACACGGCTCTGCTGCATGGACTCTGGACACTTTCCTCTTGCTCCGTCTGGTCTCGTGTGTTGGTGGGGGACAATGGCCCTAAGGCGGGGATGGAGGAACTTTAGCTAAATCCCCTAAACAATGGCGTCTTTCAGCATCACATGATGGTAAATCCTCCATCCTCACAAGAGTCCCTCATTATCCCGGAGGGCGAACTTGTTATCGGCCGTAAAGGGTCAATAATACATCAGACTGAGGGTTTAGTTTCTCTGCATTCTTGTATTTGGACATGTGCCCCTCCCCCTCCCCGTCACATCATATGATGGGCACATTGTATTATTGTGGCCCCCATAAAGGCGGCCCCCAGATCTCCATCCACCCCCTGTTATCACATACTGATACATTGTGTTATTGTGGCCCCCAGATCTCCATCCACCCCCTGTTATCACATACTGATACATTGTGTTATTGTGGCCCCAGATCTCCATCCACCCCCTGTTATCACACATACTGATACATTGTGTTATTGTGGCCCCCAGATCTCTATAGGCCCCCTCTTATCACATACTGATACATTGTGTTATTGTGGCCCCAGATCTCCATCCGCCCCCTGTTATCACACATACTGATACATTGTGTTATTGTGGCCCCAGATCTCCATCCACCCCCTGTTATCACATACTGATACATTGTGTTATTCTGGCCCCCAGATCTCCATCCACCCCCTGTTATCACACATACTGATACATCGTGTTATTGTGAACTGCAGATCTCTATAGGCCCCCTAATATCACATACTGATACATTGTGTTATGTGGCCCCAGATCTCCATCCACCCCCTGTTATCACACATACTGATACATTGTGTTATTGTGGCCCCCAGATCTCTATCCACCCCCTGTTATCACACATACTGATACATTGTGTTATTGTGGCCCCCAGATCTCCATCCACCCCCTGTTATCACATACTGATACATTGTGTTATTGTGGCCCCCAGATCTCTATCCACCCCCTGTTATCACATACTGATACATTGTGTTATTGTGGCCCCAGATCTCCATCCACCCCCTGTTATCACATACTGATACATTGTGTTATTGTGGCCCCAGATCTCCATCCACCCCCTGTTATCACATACTGATACATTGTGTTATTGTGGCCCCCAGATCTCCCAGATCTCCATCCACCCCCTGTTATCACATACTGATACATTGTGTTATTGTGGCCCCAGATCTCCATCCACCCCCTGTTATCACACATACTGATACATTGTGTTATTCTGGCCCCCAGATCTCCATCCGCCCCCTGTTATCACATACTGATACATTGTGTTATTCTGGCCCCCAGATCTCCATCCACCCCCTGTTATACACACATACTGATACATTGTGTTATTGTGGCCCGCAGATCTCTATCCGCCCCCTGTTATCACATACTGATACATTGTGTTATTGTGGCCCCCAGATCTCTAGCCACCCCTGTTATCACATACTGATACATTGTGTTATTGTGGCCCCCAGATCTCCATCCACCCCCTGTTATCACACATACTGATACATTGTGTTATTGTGAACTGCAGATCTCTATAGGCCCCCTAATATCACACATACTGATACATTGTGTTATTGTGGCCCCCAGATCTCTATCCACCCCCTGTTATCACACATACTGATACATTGTGTTATTGTGGCCCCCAGATCTCTATCCGCCCCTGTTATCACATACTGATACATTGTGTTATTGTGGCCCCCAGATCTCCATCCGCCCCCTGTTATCACATACTGATACATCGTGTTATTGTGGCCCCCAGATCTCTATCTGCCCCCTGTTATCACATACTGATACATTGTGTTATTGTGGCCCCCAGATCTCTATCCGCCCCCTGTTATCACATACTGATACATTTGCTAGTTTTGGTGTAAATTTTAATATAATATCTTCTGTCCCCAGAGAAGTACATCCTCCACGGGACGAGACGTACGCCGTCCTGCACCAGCTCGCCGCTCACGGCAAGAAGCTTTTCCTCATCACCAACAGCCCCTTCAGCTTTGTGTAAGTCATCAGTGCTGCTCCATCACTGCGCTGCTGGAAAATGTTTAAATAAAGATTAAACAGCGGGAATGAGGCGAGCAAGGAAGGGAGGGGCCCTGACTGGGGGGGGGGGAAGGAGGGAGGGGCTCTGGTCGGGGCGGGAAGGAGGGGCTGTGCCTGGAGAGGGTGAAGGAGGGAGGGGCTGTGCCTGGAGAGGGTGAAGGAGGGAGGGGCTGTGCCTGGAGAGGGTGAAGGAGGGAGGGGCTGTGCCTGGAGAGGGTGAAGGAGGGAGGGGCTGTGCCTGGAGAGGGTGAAGGAGGGAGGGGCTCTCCTGGAGAGGGGGAAGGAGGGAAGGAGGGGCTGTGCCTGGAGGGGGAGAAAGGAGGGAGGAGGGAAGGAGGGCTCTGGCTGGGAGGGAAGGAGGGAAGGAGGGGCTCTGGCTGGGGAGGGGAAGGAGGGAAGGAGGGGCTCTGGCTGGGGAGGGGAAGGAGGGAAGGAGGGGCTCTGGCTGGGGAGGGGAAGGAGGGAAGGAGGGGCTCTGGCTGGGGAGGGGAAGGAGGGAAGGAGGGGCTCTGGCTGGGGAGGGGAAGGAGGAAGGAGGGCTCTGGCTGGGAGGGAAGGAGGGGCTCTGGCTGGGGAGGGGAAGGAGGGCTCTGGCTGGGAGGGGAAGGAGGGAAGGAGGGGCTCTGGCTGGGGAGGGAAGGAGGGAAGGAGGGGCTCTGGCTGGGGAGGGGAAGGAGGGAAGGAGGGCTCTGGCTGGGAGGGGAAGGAGGGAAGGAGGGGCTCTGGCTGGGGAGGGAAGGAGGGAAGGAGGGGCTCTGGCTGGGGAGGGGAAGGAGGGAAGGAGGGGCTCTGGCTGGGGAGGGGAAGGAGGGAAGGAGGGGCTCTGGCTGGGGAGGGGAAGGAGGGAAGGAGGGGCTCTGGCTGGGGAGGGGAAGGAGGGAAGGAGGGGCTCTGGCTGGGGAGGGGAAGGAGGGAAGGAGGGGCTCTGGCTGGGGAGGGGGAAGGAGGGGAAGGAGGGGCTCTGGCTGGGGAGGGAAGGAGGGAAGGAGGGGCTCTGGCTGGGAGGGAGGGGAAGGAGGGCTCTGGCTGGGGAGGGGAAGGAGGGGCTCTGGCTGGGAGGAGGGGAAGGAGGGGCTCTGGCTGGGGAGGGGAAGGAGGGGCTCTGGCTGGGGAGGGAGAGAGGGAGGGGGGCTCTGGCTGGGGAGGGGAAGGAGGGAAGGAGGGGCTCTGGCTGGGGAGGGGAAGGAGGGAAGGAGGGGCTCTGACTGGGGAGGGGAAGGAGGGAAGGAGGGAAGGAGGGGCTCTGGCTGGGGAGGGGAAGGAGGGGCTCTGGCTGGGGAGGGGAAGGAGGGAAGGAGGGGCTCTGGCTGGGGAGGGGGAAGGAGGGAAGGAGGGGCTCTGGCTGGGGAGGGGAGTCTGTGGTTGGTCACTGGTCTTGGGGATCCTGCTGTTTGACCCAGAGAGAACGAGTCAACAGGACTTCAGTATATTTATTCTCAAAGTGTAGAAAAAAAAAATCTGTAAAATTGACAGAACTGCATCCCTTTATTCTGATAATCAATGGGATTATACCTGAAATATCCCGGTGACCTACCAGAACGTCCCGTCATTGTAATACCTCTTATGAGATTTTGGCCAGTTGGTTTTCTGCCCCCGCTGGGTCTATTTGCCTTCCTGCCCCCGCTGGGTCTATTTTGCCTTCTTGGCCTGGGAGATCCCTCCTAAATGACAGACGAGCAGCTTGGAGAGACAGAAAAAGTTTTGATCTCTCCCAACTTTTGTCCTTTTAATGTAGGATATTTGGAAGTGAAATTGTTTTCAGCATTAACGTTCCCATCTGGACTTTTTCCCACAGAACGTCTCATAGTAATGGTGGCGTCCGCCGCTCGTGTGGTTTAGTCATTTGTTTCTGTTCTGTTCCCCCAGAGATAAAGGGATGAAGTACATGGTCGGCAAGGACTGGAGGGACTTCTTTGATGTTGTGATTGTTCAAGCGGACAAACCTCACTTCTTCAATGACTGCATTAAGTAAGTTCTCATCGAGCAACGCTATGGTATAGGGGAGAGACTGGACAGGAAACCAGAGGCCTGAATGTGCAGCCATGAGGGGGGGACACAGGGTGCAAATGCTGTGGATGAGGGGGAACAATGAGCTTTAACCAGAAAAACCTGTCATGTAGGAGCTTTAGTTCCTGTATAATGTTCCCTTCTTCACGGTATTGTACGATGTCTCCTCTTGTAGTCAGTGAACGGGAACAGTCAATGTTTGTTTCCATAAGACAAATCTTGTCCTGCTCATGTTACAGTACAATTATCCGAGATCAGGACGGATCACCATCCTGCAAGTAACACAGTTCAGTTCAATAGTGGATGGCAGAACTTTCTGTAAAAGGGGTACTCTGGTAAAATTTGCACTTTATTTTGGTGATTTAGGTTACTTTTCTCAAATACCTTTTATTTAGCAAAAAATGTAGCCAAAGGGTAATCTTTACTTTACTATCAGGATTTGGAATGTGTCAGCTCCCAGCAGTTTCCCAGCCGTCCCACGTATTAGGACGGATTGTGTAAAGACACCTACAGACTTTGTAAAAAGGGTAATATGCAGTCATGATACCTAACTGGACGCTACCCCACCCGTCTGTCTCCAGCAGATGTCTTTACATAACCCGTCCTAAGACCTGGGATGGCGGGGAAACTGTTGGGAGCTGATACATTCCAGATCCTGATCGTTCACCAATTAAGAATGATCTGTTTGCTAAATAAAGGAATTTGGTAACACTTGTAATAAAATAAGTATATTTAGATATTACATTTCTCGGAGTACCCCTTCAAGATCTTAGTAATAGCATACAGCGAAATGCAACACCCAAACTCCTTTGCTTCAAATGTAGGTTGAACAAAGATGAATCTGCACTTTTTTCTAAAGGGTCGTCTTGCAAAACTCATTTGCTGAATTGGCAGGGTCTCTGTGGGCGAGCGGTGTGGTCCAATCCAATGCCATCCTCGCTCGCGGCTTCTTACTGCGTTGCGATCCTCCAGCTCCAGGACACCATTGTCTGGCACGGAGTTAGCGCCGCTCTCCTCCCGGGTTTCCTTCAAAGGTCTTCAGAGATCGGAGTCTAGACGACAAAGGAAATGTGACATCCGTCTGAGGACTGAATCTTCGGCTTCGGGATGACTTTGTTTTCTTGCTTCGCTAAAAATAACTTTATTTTGGGTTTGTATTTTGCAGACCTTTCCGACGAGTGGACGGGAACGGGGACCTGAAGTGGGACAGGATCACCAAACTGGAGAAGGGACAGGTCTACAAACAGGTACGGCTCATCGGCGAGGACGGGGTCTCCAAAACAAAGGGGAGGAGGGGGGGATAGGGAGAACTACTGCCTTAATACCATGCAAGGACTGGCGCCTTTTAAAGAGGTATTAATACTAGGAGGTGTCATTGGTTACTCATCATTATGTCTCCGTCCACCGGGATCCCGATAGTCCTGAGAATGAAAGGGGGCAGCATTTTTACATATTTATTTTTTTTAACCTGCTCAGTAAGAACTCTGGTCGCCTGTGCAGGGAATTTCAGGGGTGCTGATCCCTTGGTGCTTTGTCCAGGTGAAGGACCCAGCGAGGCCGCTAATTTTATTTTCCATGTTAGATAGATAGATAGATAGATAGATAGATAGATAGATAGATAGAGATGTATGAGATAGATGATAGATATAGATAGATAGAGATGTATGAGATAGATGATAGATATAGATAGATAGAGATGTATGATATAGATGATAGATATAGATAGATAGAGATGTATGATATAGATGATAGATAGATAGACTTATCCTAATATCTATCTATCTATCAATCATCTATATCATACATCTCTATCTAAGGGCCGCTTTACACACACACAGATATCTGTGACCAACTTCTGAACAGATCTCTGGTTGCAGTGAAATCATGGACACATTGTTACATTGTACACAGCCACAAAATAGAACAATGTGTCCATGATTTCACTGCAACCAGAGATCTGTTCAGAAGTTGGTCACAGATATCTGTGTGTGTGTGTAAAGCCGCCCTAAGGGCCACGTCGCACACACAGATAATTGTGCAGATATTGTTCGCAGATCTCTGGGTGCAGTGAAATCATGGACACATTGTTCCATTTTGTGGCTGTGTACAAATGTAACAACGTATCCATGATTTCACTGCAACCAGAGATCTGCGAACAATATCTGCACAGGTATCTGTGTGTGACGTGGCCCTATATTTTATATATCTCTCTATGTCTATATCTCTCTATATCTCTATATCTCTATATCTCTGTATCTCTCTCTGTCTATCTCTCTATCTCTGTCTATCTCTGTCTATCTCTCTATCTCTGTATCTCTGTCTATCTCTCTATCTCTGTATCTCTGTCTATCTCTCTATCTCTGTCTATCTCTCTATCTCTGTATCTCTGTCTATCTCTCTATCTCTGTCTATCTCTCTATCTCTGTCTATCTCTCTATCTCTGTCTATCTCTCTATCTCTGTCTATCTCTCTGTCTCTGTCTATCTCTCTATCTCTGTCTATCTCTCTATCTCTGTCTATCTCTCTATCTCTGTCTATCTCTCTGTCTCTGTCTATCTCTCTGTCTCTGTCTATCTCTCTGTCTCTGTCTATCTCTCTGTCTCTGTCTATCTCTCTGTCTCTGTCTATCTCTCTGTCTCTGTCTATCTCTCTGTCTCTGTCTATCTCTCTGTCTCTGTCTATCTCTCTGTCTCTGTCTATCTCTCTGTCTCTGTCTATCTCTCTGTCTCTGTCTATCTCTGTCTATCTCTGTCTATCTCTGTCTATCTCTGTCTATCTCTGTCTATCTCTCTTCTATCTCTGTCTATCTCTCTATCTATCTCTGTCTATCTCTCTATCTATCTCTGTCTATCTCTCTATCTATCTCTGTCTATCTCTCTATCTATCTCTGTCTATCTCTCTATCTATCTCTGTCTATCTCTCTATCTTTATCTCTGTCTTCTTCTATCTCTATCTCTGTCTACTCTCTGTCTCTGTCTAGCTCTCTGTCTCTGTCTATCTCTCTGTCTCTGTCTATCTCTCTGTCTCTGTCTTTCTATCTCTGTCTACTGTCTATCTCTGTCTATCTCTCTATCTCTGTCTATCTCTCTATCTCTGTCTATCTCTCTATCTCTGTCTATCTCTCTGTCTCTGTCTATCTCTCTATCTCTGTCTATCTCCTAGATGTGTCTCTCTCTATATTTTCAATTTTTTTTTTCTATATGAAAATATGTCGCCCTTTCTTTTGCCTCTTAGACCGAATTGCAAAAGGCATTTAAATCTTTTCTAGCAAACTTTATTTTTTTGCACGCAGTGATCAGGACTAATAACAGCAGTAAAGCTTCATCCCTTGTGTAAGTGATGGGGGGGTCATCGCGCCTCAGTGATGGGGGGTCGTGATGTCAGCTGTGCAGAGTCACAGCTTCACCTCCTGACTGCCGTCACGTGACCTCCTGAGCCGACAGATCTTTTGTCAGCCGGGTCTCCGTCCTTCCATCCTGCTCCTCTTCACACCCAGCAGGAAGCGTCGTCCGTGTGTACGTGGGTCAGCCGCCGTCCTCTGGACCTTGCAGGATGCCGGGTCTCTCTTGGGGCTGAATGTCTCGAGGATTTGGCCCAGGTCCAGATCTACAGACTTAAGTATCCCTTTACATCATGTCCGTATTACACCGGCCCCCTGCACTGGAGAATATCGATCAGGGGAATGTGGTTATTGCAGTCCTTTTAACTTGTGTGTCGGCGGGGGCGGCTGCACTGGATGTGTGTCGGCGGGGGGCGGCTGCACTGGATGTGTGTCGGCGGGGGGCGGCTGCACTGGATGTGTGTCGGCGGGGGGCGGCTGCACTGGATGTGTGTCGGCGGGGGGCGGCTGCACTGGATGTGTGTCGGCGGGGGGCGGCTGCACTGGATGTGTGCCGGGGGGGGCAGCTGCACTGGATGTGTGTGTGTGGGGGGGGGGCGGGGGGGGGGGCGGCCTGCACTGGATGTGGGGGGGGCGGCTGCACTGGTGGCGTCCAGCAAACAGTGGATGACGTGGGTGGGATCCTCCGGTCTATGTACAGGGGCCCGTGGAGGAATGTCTCCTGATTACAGATCTGAACATGCTTACTCACTGAACCAGAGAATGTTTTTCTCCCAGTCTTGCCAAGCCCTTGTTGGAAAGGCTTTCAGATCTGGAGCTGTCAGGCAGCACATGGGTGCACCCCCACGCCCGCACCCCCCGCCCGGAGACCATTGTTTTGCTGTCATGGTTTGAGTTTGGAGTTTATCTTGCAGCTCGGGGTGGAGATCTCGCTTCATCTCTGTCTGCAGAACACTGTGACTCTGTGTTTACCCCCCTCCATCTGTCAGGTCAGCGCTGAATGTTGTTCATGCAGATGTATTTGCAGATCTTCTCACCACTGCCCTCTGGTCTCTGCTGTGTTTGCCAAGTTGACACCTATTCAGCTCTGCCCATCCATGATCCCAGTAGAAGAAATTAATGTTTGCGACACTATTGAACTTCATTCACCATTGCTGACGGCTGTGACGTGTCTATTCCTCTACGCAAATTTTTTTTAATTTTTCTTATCCCACCCATGGCCCCCATTTGACTATCCAGAGTCTGCCTTGAGGTCATAGCAAGCTGAAGTCCAAGGACCGTTACTAAGGGTGCCGTCACACGGGTCAATTTTATGAACGATATTGTTAGCGATCACGTGCATGCGCGATCGCTAACAATATCGTTCAGATCGCTGGAGAGCTGTCACACTGACAGACTCACCAGCGATCAATGCACCAGAGACATCGTGGAAACAATTTAAATATCGTTACCACGATGTCTTGCTCCCGCTGCCAGCCTGCGGTAAGCGGGAGCAGCCTGGTCTCCAAGGTAAACTGCGAGTATCTAGGCAGCGCGCGCTGCCTAGATACCCGATGTGTACCTTAGATACCAGCCGGTGAGCAGAGGAGGCTGGTAACTAAGGTACACAGCGGGTAACTAGGGTCCCTAGTTACCCACTGTGTACCTTAGATACCAGCCGGTGAGCGCACGCTGCCTAGATACCCGTAGTTTACCTTGGATACCAGCTCCTAGCGCTTGTGAGAGGCGCTGGAAGTTGACTTATCGGTCGTCTCCCGGTGTCCACTGAGCGACCAACGATTGATTTGAGGACAGGACCTCAAATCAAACGATGAACGATCAGCCGACTGATCGTTCATCGTTTGTGGTGTCACACGCAACGATGTCGTTTCAACATCGTTCAAGCGTCACAAAACACGTGACTTTTGAACGATATCTGCAACGATATCGTAACGTGTGACGGTACCTTTAAAGGTCCAAATTACAAATATGCTTTAAAGTGTAACCGCCGTTTAAATTTGTATTTAATAATAGTGTAGAGCAAGTGATTATAATACATTTTCTAATGTATCTCATCAGAGAAATCTGTTGGAAAACCATTCATAAACCTTCCACAAGGTGTCCCCACTGCACTGTGAGAAGCAGACACATGTTCATTATCAGTCAGATCCATCTTCACACTGAATACGGGCATGTAACCATATAAGGGAAAGGGGGTGTGGCCTACACGGCTGACTGCATGAAACAATGTATCAGATTAGCTCAGGTTGCAGCACAGTTGCTAAGCACTGTCAGAAGGTCAAGATCACTGCAAAATGTCTTTATAAAAGAAATCCAGCATGAGGAATATAATCTTGACGCGTTTTGAGCTCTTACTCAGGCTGGTGGGTGCAACTCCGGTGCACTGTGCACTTGTGGGGATTTTGCTTTGTTGCATACACCCAGTTGCTGACGCACATTGATACCCACAGACAGAAGGTTTGGCTGAATCCTCTGTAGGGGAGATCCTAATCGTAGATCTCGTTAGACCTTGTCCCTTTAAGCCTCTGTAAATCTTGGCATAAACATTAGATCCCGCGTCTCATTGGAAATTCTCAGGATTTTGTCTACAGATCTGGACGGAGTTGAAAGCTCTTCTGCTTTTCTTACAAAGTGCAGGAAGGAAACGCTTCAATGAGCGTCTTGTGCAATAGTCAAGAGGATGCAATCTCATAGGAAGCGCCCGGCCCGCCGCCGTTATCGTGCACAGCGGAGCCTGTGCCAAAGGTTCAGTCTGGCGATGTAGCTGGACATCTAATAAACTTTCTGGGCTTTATTTCTGCACATTCTGTAAATGTGGACTAATGTCATCGCGGGGGCGTTCTGATGGGTTCAGTGCTGAGCAGCTCCTCGAGGGCATCCTGATGGGTTCGGTGCTAAGCGGCTCCTCGAGGGCGTCCTGATGGGTTCAGTGCCAAGCGGCTCCTCGAGGGCGTCCTGATGGGTTCAGTGCCAAGCGGCTCCTCGAGGGCGTCCTGATGGGTTCAGTGCCAAGCGGCTCCTCGAGGGCGTCCTGATGGGTTCAGTGCTGAGCAGCTCCTCGGGGGCGTCCAGATGGGTTCCGTGCTGAGCAGCTCCTCGGGGGCGTCCAGATGGGTTCCGTGCTGAGCGGCTCCTCGGGGGCGTCCTGATGGGTTCCGTGCTGAGCAGCTCCTCGGGGGCGTCCAGATGGGTTCCGTGCCGAGCGGCTCCTCGAGGGCGTCCTGATGGGTTCAGTGCTGAGCGGCTCCTCCAGGGCATCCTGATGGGTTCAGTGCTAGGCGGCTCCTCCAGGGCGTCCTGATGGGTTCGGTGCTGAGCGGCTCCTCCGGGGCGTCCTGATGGGTTCGGTGCTGAGCGGCTCCTCCGGGGCGTCCTGAAGGATTCGGTGCTGAGCGGCTCCTCGAGGGCGTCCTGATGGGTTCAGTGCTGAGCGGCTCCTTGAGGGCCTCCTGATGGGTTCAGCGCTAAGCGGCTCCTTGAGGGCCTCCTGATGGGTTCAGCGCTAAGCGGCTCCTCGAGGGCATCCTGATGGGTTCAGTGCTAAGCGGCTCCTCCGGGGCGTTCTGATGGGCTCAGTGCTGAGCGGCTCCTCGAGGGCATCCTCATGGGTTCAGTGCTAAGCGGCTCCTCGAGGGCATCCTCATGGGTTCAGTGCTAAGCGGCTCCTCGAGGGCATCCTCATGGGTTCAGTGCTAAGCGGCTCCTCGAGGGCATCCTGATGGGTTCAGTGCTGAGCAGCTCCTCCGGGGCTTTCTGATGGGCTCAGTGCTGAGCGGCTCCTCGAGGGCATCCTCATGGGTTCAGTGCTAAGCGGCTCATTGAGGGCATCCTGATTGGTTCAGTGCTAAGCGGCTCCTCTGGGTTGTCCTGATGGGTTCAGTGCTAAGCGGCTCCTCGAGGGCGTCCTGATGGGTTTAGAGCTAAGCGACTCCTCGGGGGAGTGTCCAGTGTGATTGTTCTACATTTAATCCAGTTTACATGCATAAAGAGTTTTCTTTCTTTTGACCTTATTTCTTCTCATCTGCAGGGTAACTTAGTTGACTTCCTACGGCTGACAGGCTGGCGAGGGTCCAAGGTGCTGTATTTTGGAGACCATCTATATAGTGATCTTGCGGTAAGTGACCTGTTATTTCTTATGAGACCCCCCCCACCTCGCCATCATGTTGCCTAACCCGTCTGATCATCGTTCTTGTGCAGGATCTGATGCTTCGTCATGGATGGAGGACGGGAGCCATCGTGCCAGAACTGGAGACGGAAACAAAGATTGTGAACACAGAGCAATACGCGCAGTCCCTGACCTGGATGCAGGCGCTGACGGGAATGCTGGAGCGTATGCAGGTAAGCCCCGCCATGGACGTCTGACCGGCTGCTAACGTCTTTGCTTTGAAGACCCGACCCCTCCCACATACAGCAATAGTGTTTGCTACTCATGCCAATTAATCCCATACTGCTCAGTAGACACCGGTGAGTGGTTTTGCTGTCTGAACACAGACTTACATTCTTATGTTTCCCCTCTTAGGGTCTCCGTGATCCGGACTCCCAGCAGATTCTAAAAGACTGGATGAAGGAGCGTCACGAGCTCAGGTAATGACCACTAAAACTAACGAGTCTAGTGATCGGCCTAACCCCCTCCTGACATTTGATGTCCCGGTACGTTTATATTTTGTGGTGATTTCCTGCAAATAGATGTACCGGTACGTCATGGCGATTGTGCGGGCGCAGGACCTGAGCCAGGGGGATCAGGGTAAGAGCCAAGCTCTGGGTGTCACAGCTGGGGGCGATCCCTCTGCCACCTCTGGCTGTCGCAGCTGGGGGCGATCCCTCCGCCACCTCTGGCTGTCGCAGCTGGGGGCGATCCCTCCGCCACCTCTGGCTGTCGCAGCTGGGGGCGATCCCTCTGCCACCTCTGGCTGTCGCAGCTGGGGGCGATCCCTCTGCCACCTCTGGCTGTCGCAGCTGGGGGCGATCCCTCCGCCACCTCTGGCTGTCGCAGCTGGGGGCGATCCCTCTGCCACCTCTGGCTGTCGCACCTGGGGGCGATCCCTCTGCCACCTCTGGCTGTCGCACCTGGGGGCGATCCCTCTGCCTCCTCTGGCTGTCACAGCTAGGGGCGATCCCTCTGCCGCCTCTGGCTGTCGCAGCTGGGGGCGATCCCTCCGCCACCTCTGGCTGTCACAGCTGGGGGTGATCCCTCTGCCACCTCTGGCTGTCACAGCTGGGGGTGATCCCTCTGCCACCTCTGGCTGTCACAGCTGGGGGTGATCCCTCTGCCACTCTGGCTGTCACAGCTGGGGGTGATCCTCTGCCACCTCTGGCTGTCACAGCTGGGGGTGATCCCTCTGCCACCTCTGGCTGTCACAGCTGGGGGTGATCCCTCCGCCACCTCTGGCTGTGTAACCTAAAGGTTGTGATCAATAGCAATCGCAGTATTTAAGAGAGGAGAGGGAATACGCTACATATATGATCCAATCGGGATCCCAAGACGTGATCACAGGGGCCCTGATGGTAGTCATGGCAACCCGAAGTCATCATGACGACCATTGGTTTGTCAGCTATGGTAGCCTGTTGGATTATGCTAGCAGCAGAGTCTAACAGCTGTACGGACAGGTGTAATACATTGCAAAGCTTGTGCACTGCAATACATGAGAACAGTGATCCGAGTAGTCGCCAATGTTACAGGCCAGTAAACCCCATAGTGTGATATCATCTCCAGACTAGGATTGGCTGATCCCAGCGAGCAATAGCTGACCCGTTCTGTGCTTCTCTTCCAGAGCCGTGACCAAGAACCTGTTCAACCCCCAGTTTGGCAGCATCTTCCGCACCTGCCACAACCCCACGTACTTCTCTCGCCGTCTGTGCCGCTTCTCAGATCTGTACATGGCATCCGTCAGCTGCCTCCTCAACTACGACCTGGACTACAACTTCTTCCCCCGCCGCACCCCGCTACAGCACGAGGCGCCTCTGTGGATGGACCAACTGTGCACCGGCTGCATGAAGACGCCCTTCCTGGAGGAGATGTCGCACATCCGCTAGATGCCATGCTGGCCGGGTAAAGGCCGCAGATCAGGAATCGAATGAATTAGCTCAAACTTTTTTTGGAAATAAACTTTTCTCCATGCTTGAATGAATGAGCTGGGTAACAGGGTGCCCAAACTTCTCGAGCATGGATTTGACACCTTGTTAGGTCAGACGAGGGGCGTGGTGGTCTTCCCAACCCCTCACCCATCTGTCATTTCGCCAATGAACAGCGGTGTATATTCCCTGGGGGTGAAGACTCCTCTGGATTCATTACAGCCTTGGCGCTGGCCGGAGGCTGCACACGGTCACATAGAGGGGTGTGAAGGTTTTAGGAATCCGCCACCTGTCATCAGCTCTTTGCCGCCTTCTCTTCCATTCCTGTGCCTGGAGGTGGGAATGTGATAATCCCCCCGGGGATCTTTTTTAAAGAGATCAGTAAAGGATCAAGTGACTTTGAAGGTTTTCATTTTCTAAACCTTTTTTTAAAGTTGGAAAAAAAAAAAAAAAAAAAAAACGCACAATTTTTTTTTTCTTTTAAATAAAAAAAATTCTTAATAAAATGTATTAATAAAAAAAATCTGCGAATAGGTAATTACCCAATATATTATGTGAACTATTGGGGGGGGACTAGGCCAAAAATCATATTAAAAAAAGCTTATTGCCAATTTTTTTTAGGGGGTCAGCTGCAATACCAGACGCAGCCATTAGATGGGGGTGGCGCTGTTTATGGCTATTTGGTCCAGCCACTCTATCTACCTGCTGGAAACTGCAGGACTTATATTTACAGATGTCATTTTTAAGCTTTAGGTACTCTGTCCTGAAAAAATGATGGGCCACAGTCATGAATGTGTCATGGACCAGCCACTGTGTCCTGAGCAGAACGCGTCGGCCTCATGGATATATAGAAGACTGTCCATACTCTGTACCTTTTTGAAATTAAGCGATTAATGTGATCTAGTCAGGTCTGAGAAATAGCGCCACCCTTATCCATAGGCTGTATTTGGTACTGCAGCTCTGACTTATTTATTTAAACAAGCTGTAGTACCGGACATGGCCTGTATAAAAGGGAGGCGCTCTGCAACGAGACACACTTGGATGACGTTGCATGTATCATTCCAGTAACCGATCAGATGGGGGGGATATATTGGGGATCACTGTCCTGACAAGTAAGTGATAAAACTGGAAGTGGATCTGGTCATTAATTGACGATACGCCGTGTGTTTTCCCATCGTTGCCTTTATGTAAATCAGATAACGATCATGGATTGTACATTTTTGTTTTTTAAACAGTCAATAAACTGTGACTTCTCTTCTCGTGTCGTCTGTAAAGCATTTAGGAAAGTCGCAGCTAAACACAAAAGTCCTTTGTTTCTAATGAGATTTGATCTGAGCCGCAGGAACAGAATGTTTCTGGCCGGAGTTTGTGCGTCGGGGTGAGAGGTGCCCGCCCTCCTCCCAGGATTTGGCCGGAGTTTGTGCGTCAGGGTGAGACGTGCCCGCCCTCCTCCAGGATGTGGCCGGAGTTTGTGCGTCAGGGTGAGGGGTGCCCGTCCTCCCAGGATGTGGCCGGAGTTTGAGCGTCGGCGTGAGAGGTGCCCGTTCTCCCAGGATTTGGCCGGAGTTTGTGCGTCAGGGTGAGGTGCCCGTTCTCCCAGGATTTGGCCGGAGTTTGTGCGTCAGGGTGAGGTGCCCGTCCTCCCAGGATTTGGCCGGAGTTTGTGCGTCGGGGTGAGAGGTGCCCACCCTCCCAGGATTTGGCCGGAGTTTGAGCGTCGGCGTGAGAGGTGCCCGTCCTCCCAGGATTTGGCCGGAGTTTGTGCGTCGTGGTGAGGGGTGCCCGTCCTCCCAGGATTTGGCCGGAGTTTGTGCGTCGCGGTGAGGGGTGCTCGTTCTCCCAGGATTTGGCCGAAGATTGTGTCGGGTAGGTGCTCATTCTCAGGTGTGGAAGATTGTGCGTCGGGGTGAGGGGTGCTCATTCTCCCAGGATGTGGCTGAAGATTGTGCGTCGGGGTGAGGGGTGCTGATTCTCCCAGGATGTGGCTGAAGATTGTGCGTCGGGGTGAGGGGTGCTCGTTGTCCCAGGATTTGGCCGGAGTTTGAGCGTCAGGGTGAGAGGTGCCCGTCCTCCCAGGATTTGGCCGGAGTTTGTGCGTCGGGGTGAAAGGTGCCCGTCCTCCCAGGATTTGGCCGGAGTTTGTGCGTCGGGGTGAGAGGTGCCCACCCTCCCAGGATTTGGCCGGAGTTTGAGCGTCGGCGTGAGAGGTGCCCACCCTCCCAGGATTTGGCCGGAGTTTGTGGGTCAGGGTGAGGTGCCCGTCCTCCCAGGATTTGGCCGGAGTTTGTGCGTCAGGGTGAGAGGTGCCCGTCCTCCCAGGATTTGGCCGGAGTTTGTGCGTCGCGGTGAGGGGTGCTCGTTCTCCCAGGATTTGGCCGAAGATTGTGCGTCGGGGTGGAGGGGTGCTCATTCTCCCGGAATGTGGCTGAAGATTGAGCACCCCTCACCCCGACGCACATTCTCCCAGGATGTGGCTGAAGATTGTGCGTCGGGGTGAGGGGTGCTCGTTGTCCCAGGATTTGGCCGGAGTTTGTGCGTCGGGGTGAGGGGTACCCGTCTTCCCAGGATCTGCAGGAAAGCGCAGCCAAAATGTAACTTTCCATTTCTTGATGTTCACCAGAATAACATGTTGATGCCAAAAAGAAAGGAGGTGGAAGAACTGATGAACTAAAAATAAGAAACGAGGGTCCTGGATGCCGGCCACGAAGTCCGGAGCTCTGCAGGACGCAACGTCTCCCTACATTAAATGTACAAATCCTTGTGATAAAAAGTGGAACCCTGCTTTAAAGGTAATCGGCAGGTTTATGCTACATGTAAGAGCAGCATCATGTAGGCAAAGAGATTCTAAAACAATGTATCACACATAGATGATTGCATTGGACAGAACGGCTGCAGCCAAAGTATTTAGTTTTAGACATTAAGTAGAGTTGCCCCTGCCCACACCAGGCTCTGTATATACAATGTCTATAGACACAGCTGCCCCTGCCCACACCAGGCTCTGTATATACAATGTCTATAGATAGAGAGCTGCCCCCGCCCACACCAGGCTCTGTATGTACAATGTCTATAGACAGCTGCCCCTGCCCACACCAGGCTCTGTATATACAATGTCTATAGACAGAGAGCTGCCCCTGCCCACACCAGGCTCTGTATATACAATGTCTATAGACAGAGCTGCCCTGCCCACACCAGGCTCTGTATATACAATGTCTATAGACAGCTGCCCCCGCCACACCAGGCTCTGTATATACAATGTCTATACACAGTGAGCTGCCCCTGCCCACACCAGGCGCTGTGTATACAATGTCTATAGCCAGAGAGCTGCCCCCGCCCCCACCAGGCTCTGTATATACAATGTCTATAGACAGAGAGCTGCCCCTGCCCACACCAGGCTCTGTATATACAATGTCTATAGACAGAGAGCTGCCCCCACCCACACCAGGGTCTGTATATACAATGTCTATAGACAGCTGCCCCCGCCACACCAGGCTCTGTATATACAATGTCTATACACAGTGAGCTGCCCCCGCCCACACCAGGCTCTGTATATACAATGTCTATAGATAGAGCTGCCCCTGCCCACACCAGGCTCTGTATATACAATGTCTATAGACAGAGAGCTGCCCCCGCCCACACCAGGCTCTGTATATACAATGTCTATAGACACAGCTGCCCCTGCCCACACCAGGCTCTGTATATACAATGTCTATAGATAGAGAGCTGCCCCCGCCCACACCAGGCTCTGTATGTACAATGTCTATAGACAGCTGCCCCTGCCCACACCAGGCTCTGTATATACAATGTCTATAGACAGAGAGCTGCCCCTGCCCACACCAGGCTCTGTATATACAATGTCTATAGACAGAGCTGCCCCTGCCCACACCAGGCTCTGTATATACAATGTCTATAGATAGAGAGCTGCCCCCGCCCACACCAGGCTCTGTATGTACAATGTCTATAGACAGCTGCCCCTGCCCACACCAGGCTCTGTATATACAATGTCTATAGACAGAGAGCTGCCCCTGCCCACACCAGGCTCTGTATATACAATGTCTATAGACAGAGCTGCCCCTGCCCACACCAGGCTCTGTATATACAATGTCTATAGACAGCTGCCCCCGCCACACCAGGCTCTGTATATACAATGTCTATACACAGTGAGCTGCCCCTGCCCACACCAGGCGCTGTGTATACAATGTCTATAGCCAGAGAGCTGCCCCCGCCCCCACCAGGCTCTGTATATACAATGTCTATAGACAGAGAGCTGCCCCTGCCCACACCAGGCTCTGTATATACAATGTCTATAGACAGAGAGCTGCCCCCACCCACACCAGGGTCTGTATATACAATGTCTATAGACAGCTGCCCCCGCCACACCAGGCTCTGTATATACAATGTCTATACACAGTGAGCTGCCCCCGCCCACACCAGGCTCTGTATATACAATGTCTATAGATAGAGCTGCCCCTGCCCACACCAGGCTCTGTATATACAATGTCTATAGACAGAGAGCTGCCCCGCCCACACCAGGCTCTGTATATACAATGTCTATAGACAGAGAGCTGCCCCGCCCACACCAGGCTCTGTATATACAATGTCTATAGACAGAGATCTGCCCCTGCCCACACCAGGCGCTGTGTATACAATGTCTATAGCCAGAGAGCTGCCCCCGCCCCCACAGGCTCTGTATATACAATGTCTATAGACAGAGAGCTGCCCCTGCCCACACCAGGCTCTGTATATACAATGTCTATAGACAGAGAGCTGCCCCCACCCACACCAGGGTCTGTATATACAATGTCTATAGACAGCTGCCACCGCCCACACCAGGCTCTGTATATACAATGTCTATAGACAGCTGCCCCCGCCCACACCAGGCTCTGTATATACAATGTCTATAGACAGAGAGCTGCCCCCGCCACACCAGGCTCTGTATATACAATGTCTATAGGCAGTGAGCTGTCCCTGCTCACACCAGGCTCTGTATATACAATGTCTATAGACAGAGCTGCCCCTGCCCACACCAGGCTCTGTATATACAATGTCTATAGACAGCTGCCCCCGCCACACCAGGCTCTGTATATACAATGTCTATACACAGTGAGCTGCCCCTGCCCACACCAGGCGCTGTGTATACAATGTCTATAGCCAGAGAGCTGCCCCCACCCACACCAGGGTCTGTATATACAATGTCTATAGACAGCTGCCCCCGCCACACCAGGCTCTGTATATACAATGTCTATACACAGTGAGCTGCCCCCGCCCACACCAGGCTCTGTATATACAATGTCTATAGATAGAGCTGCCCCTGCCCACACCAGGCTCTGTATATACAATGTCTATAGACAGAGAGCTGCCCCGCCCACACCAGGCTCTGTATATACAATGTCTATAGACAGAGATCTGCCCCTGCCCACACCAGGCGCTGTGTATACAATGTCTATAGCCAGAGAGCTGCCCCCGCCCCCACCAGGCTCTGTATATACAATGTCTATAGACAGAGAGCTGCCCCTGCCCACACCAGGCTCTGTATATACAATGTCTATAGACAGAGAGCTGCCCCACCCACACCAGGGTCTGTATATACAATGTCTATAGACAGCTGCCACCGCCCACACCAGGCTCTGTATATACAATGTCTATAGACAGAGAGCTGCCCCGCCCCACCAGGCTCTGTATATACAATGTCTATAGGCAGTGAGCTGTCCCTGCTCACACCAGGCTCTGTGTATACAATGTCTATAGACAGAGAGCTGGCCCTACTCACACCAGGTTCTGTATGCACGATATCTATAGATGATTGACTGCAGCCGTTCTGTCCATGTCAAAGTATTTAGTTTTAGACATGAAGTAGAGCTGCCCCTGCCCACACCAGGCTCTGTATATACAATGTCTATAGACAGAGAGCTGCCCCCGCCCACACCAGCCTCTGTATATACAATGTCTATAGACAGTGAGCTGCCCCCGCCCACACCAGGCTCTGTATATACAATGTCTATAGACAGAGAGCTGCCCCCGCCCACACCAGGCTCTGTATATACAATGTCTATAGAAAGTGAGCTGCCCCCACCCACACCAGGCTCTGTATGTACAATGTCTATAGACAGTGAGCTGCCCCCGCCCACACCAGGCTCTGTATATACAATGTCTATAGAGAGAGAGCTGCCCCCGCCCACACCAGGCTCTGTATATACAATGTCTATAGACAGCTGCCCCTGCCCACACCAGGCTCTGTTTATACAATGTCTATAGACAGAGAGCTGCCCCCGCCCACACCAGGCTCTGTATATACAATATCTATAGACAGTGAGCTGCCCCTGCCCACACCAAGCTCTCTATAGAAATTGTGCATTGACTGTAAGGTGTCGGACAGCTGTGAGCGTGACAATGTAGCCCAATATTGGTAATGACCAGATGATAAAGCCTTTAGTCTAAGTAAACCGTAGCACAGACAATACTAAAGAGAGGCACAGCTGACTTGTGTTCTTTGTTATCCCCTGCACCATGCTGTTCTCAGCTTAAATTGTAAAAACCTGCTGACAGATTCCTGAGTACGGTCAGTGTCATACCTGGGTACTGTAATGATCTTGGTGGTGGAGGTCGTGACCCTCATAGTGGTTGTGGCCCATTGAGGATTAGCTGGACCTGATGGACTGGTCTGCACTGACCCCTGACCTGTGACCCGAGCCTGGAGTGAGTGACCGGGATCAGGTGAGGACAGAGGAATAAATCTTATTGGTTATTGATTATTGGATTATTGGTTGATCGTCAGGAATTTCTTCCTTATACCAAACCTACATGACCCGGGGTCAGAGGGGGACACTTTCCCTTAGGACACATCATCAACCCCCTGCTGGATTTCAGAACACATGACCCCGATGATGATTGACTGCCCCCCCCCCCCCCCCCCCATATCCACACATCCCAAGACTCCGAAACATTCTTACAATGGTTTATTAATATCTTGAATTGTATCAGCTGCGATATAATTCCTCATTCACAGCGGGATCAGTAGAAATGTTGGTTACACTTTAATGTATTGAACCTTTAGGTGAGGTCGGTCCGGCTCGTCTGGTTATTAGGAGCCGCTCGTTATCGGAGGTCGGGGCTGTGTCTGATGTTTGCTCCATATTGATTATTGTAGTTTGCGGAACAGGTTCAAAGGTGAATATATATAAAGAGATCTGCTCTGTCCCCAAATGTCCCTTATACATTTGCACGAGTGACAGAAGTGGAATCTTGCTGAAATTCCCGCAGGACGGATCCTCTGTGATCACAACCGGCTCCCCTTTATAGCAGTGCTGGTGCCGGCTGTGTCGTACAGTCGGCATCTGCATCTCTTGATTGCTATCAATGCTCGCACTGATGGCAGTAGTTTTAACCCCTTATGTTCTACTCTCAATTGTGACCGAGGCCCACAAGCGGTCAGAAATGGTGGTCCTGAAGACCCCGGTGTGTGTTATATATGCACCCTTATGAAGCCCAATGTAACATTACAACTCTGTACTGTGTGACCGAGCCCAGGCTCCTTAGGGCGACTAATAAAAAAAATGAATATACAATATTTTTAAATCTGATAAAATGAGCTGGAGAATAGGTTGGTAAACAGGCAAGGTATAAAGACATGCAAGGCATAAGGGCATGCAAGGCATAAGGGCATGCAAGGTATTAGGACATGCAAGGTATAAGGACAGGCAAGGTATAAGGACATGCAAGGCATAAGGACATGCAAGGCATAAAGGCATGCAAGGCATAAGGGCAGGCAAGGTATAAAGGCAGGCAAGGCATAAGGACAGGCAAGGTATAAGGACAGGCAAGGAATAGGGACAGGCAAGGTATAAGGGCAGGCAAGGTATAAGGGCAGGCAAGGTATAAGGACAGGCAAGGCATAAGGACAGGAAAGGCATAAGGGCAGGCAAGGAATAGGGACAGGCAAGGTATAAGGGCAGGCAAGGAATAGGGACAGGCAAGGTATAAGGACAGGCAAGGCATAAGGGCAGGCAAGGTATAAGGACAGGCAAGGTATAGGGACAGGCAAGGTATAGGGACAGGCAAGGAATAGGGACAGGCAAGGTATAAGGACAGGCAAGGAATAGGGACAGGCAAGGTATAAAGACATGCAGCACCAGTGTGAACGTACTCCTATACTCCAGCTCATCTCGGATTTGGTGCAGTGTGTCCTCCTTCATTTACGTTGCTCAAAAGAGTAAAGGGTACACTTAAATAACAGGCAGAAATGGTCATCAATTAACAAGACACCCCCTATGAGGTCTCCTTTACATGTCTATGCCTCCGACACGTGTGCTGTCCGTGTAGCCACATGCCAGAAACACTGACACACATACACAAACGTTACTGATCGGCCACTTTCATAGGCCTGTATATCTGCACGGATCGTGTCTCCGTGTGGATCAGACGCGTGTCCATGTTCCACCCATGGAGACATGCTTGTTTTTGGGTGGCAGCACGGGCACACTGACCCACTCAAGTCAATGGGTCCGTGCCAAAAACATCCTGCACACGGATGTCTTCTGCATGACATCTATGTGCAGGGACTGAAGCAAACAGTTTTTATGTAAATAAATGCATTATTATACTTCCCTGACCCCAGTGATGTCCTGTCCCCACACATGTCCGGGGGTCATCAGGCTCATGAATATTCACTGCATTGTGAGCTACAGCGTACCCGTAAGAGAGGACACAGGTCAGTATACAGAGTCATGCTATCTGGATGTTACACGAACGGCACACAGATGACACACGACGCTGGACACACAAACGTAATAACCGCCCCTCATACATGTGTTATTTGCATGGATTTGTGAAAGAGGCCTAAAGGAGCGGTTCTGCAGGTGGTGACCACAGACTGTTCTCATCCTTTTTGCCTGTTGTTTTGGTCACTTTTGCACGTTGTCATTGCTCTCACCTCTAGAGGTAGCATGACGCCGTGTCTACAACCCACAGAAGCTGCTCAGGTAGAGCAGCTCATCCAGGATGGCACATCAATGCGAGCTGTGGCTAAAAGGGTAGCTGTGTCTGTCAGTGTAGTGTCCAGAGCATGGAGCAGATACCAGGAGACGTAGAGGGGACTGCAGGAAGGCAACAACCCAGCAGCAGGACCGCTACCACCCAGCAGCAGAGCCGCTACCACCCAGCAGCAGGACCACTACCACCCAGCAGCAGAGCCGCTACCACCCAGCCGCAGGACCGCTACCACCCAGCCGCAGGACCGCTACCACCCAGCCGCAGGACTGCTACCACCCAGCCGCAGGACCGCTACCACCCAGCCGCAGGACCGCTACCACCCTGCAGCAGGACCGCAACCACCCTGCAGCAGGACCGCTACTTCCTCCTTTGTGCAAAGAGCAACAGAAGGAGCAGCGCCAGAGCCCTGCAAAATGACCTCCAGGAGCCTCTAATGACCATGTGTCAGAAACAGACTCCATGAGGGTAGTATGAGGCCCGACATCCACAAGCGATTGTTGTGCTTACAGCCCAACACCATGCTGGCCAATTGGCATTTTCCAGAAAACATCTGGGCTGCCCACAGATACCTGGAGTCATTGGCCCTCACTGCCCACAGATACCTGGAGTCATTGACCCTTATTGCCCACAGATACCTGGAGTCATTGGCCTGATTGCCCACAGATACCTGGAGTCATTGGCCCTGATTGCCCACAGATACCTGGAGTCATTGGCCCTGATTGCCCACAGATACCTGGAGTCATTGGCCCTCACTGCCCACAGATACCTGGAGTCATTGACCCTCACTGCCCACATACCTAGAGTCATTGGCCCTGATTGCCCACAGATACCTGGAATCATTGGCCCTGATTGCCCACAGATACCTGGAATCATTGGCCCTGATTGCCCACAGATACCTGGAATCATTGGCCCTGATTGCCCACAGATACCTGGAATCATTGGCCCTGACTGCCCACAGATACCTGGAGTCATTGACCCTCACTGCCCACAGATACCTGGAGTCATTGAGCCTGATTGCCCACAGATACCTGGAGTCATTGACCCTCACTGCCCACAGATACCTGGAGTCATTGGCCCTCACTGCCCACAGATACCTGGAGTCATTGGCCCTTATTGCCCACAGATACCTGGAGTCATTGGCCCTGATTGCCCACATACCTGGAGTCATTGGCCCTGATTGCCCACATACCTGGAGTCATTGACCCTGATTGCCCACAGATACCTGGAGTCATTGGCCCTCACTGCCCACAGATACCTGGAGTCATTGGCCCTCACTGCCCACAGATACCTGGAGTCATTGGCCCTGATTGCCCACAGATACCTGGAGTCATTGGCCCTCACTGCCCACAGATACCTGGAGTCATTGGCCCTGATTGCCCACAGATACCTGGAGTCATTGGCCCTTATTGCCCACAGATACCTGGAGTCATTGGCCCTCACTGCCCACATACCTGGAGTCATTGGCCCTGATTGCCCACAGATACCTGGAGTCATTGGCCCTGACTGCCCACAGATACCTGGAGTCATTGGCCCTGACTGCCCACAGATACCTGGAGTCATTGGCCCTCACTGCCCACAGATACCTGGAGTCATTGGCCCTGACTGCCCACAGATACCTGGAGTCATTGGCCCTGACTGCCCACATACCTGGAGTCATTGGCCCTCACTGCCCACATACCTGGAGTCATTGGCCCTCACTGCCCACATACCTGGAGTCATTGGCCCTGATTGCCCACAGATACCTGGAATCATTGGCCCTCACTGTCCACAGATACCTGGAGTCATTGACCCTGATTGCCCACAGATACCTGGAGTCATTGGCCCTGACTGCCCACATACCTGGAGTCATTGGCCCTCACTGCCCACATACCTGGAGTCATTGACCCTGATTGCCCACAGATACCTGGAGTCATTGGCCCTGACTGCCCACATACCTGGAGTCATTGGCCCTCACTGCCCACATACCTGGAGTCATTGACCCTGATTGCCCACAGATACCTGGAGTCATTGGCCCTGATTGCCCACCGATACCTGGAGTCATTGGCACTGATTGCCCACATACCTGGAGTCATTGGCCCTCACTGTCCACAGATACCTGGAGTCATTGGCCCTCACTGTCCACAGATTCCTGGAGTCATTGGCCCTGATTGCCCACACATACCTGGAGTCATTGGCCCTTATTGCCCACATTCCATCCAGAGTCACTGGCTCCATGGGAGAGTGAGGGCACCTATCTCCTGTAGTGAGCAGTAATCTGTGGAGGATGCTGCCATCTAGTGTTCATAGCTCAGTACTGCATCTATCCAAATTAGGAAATGAGATGACAATATTTTATAAACAAATCTAAGATATTTTAATAACAAATTGATCAATACATGAAAAATATTACAGTTCATAGAAAATAACTTCACATTTAACCACGTGTCGCTCATTTTATTACATTATTATCTTTCATTTGCTGATCTGGTATTCCGAATATCTTACTATAACCGGCAGGGGCGTAACGATAACAGGTGCAGGGGGCTGCAATCGCATCCGGGCCCCGGAGCCTGGGGGGCCCCCAAAGTCTCTACGGCCTATAGAAAAAGACTAATGCTATTAAAGATTTGCAGTAATTGGGGGCCCCGTTGGAGCTTTGGCATCGGGGCCCCTGAGCTTCATGTAATGACATTTAATTTGGGGGAGACTTATAATAATGAGATTTAATGACCGCGGCTTCAGAGTTTTCCTGTGGATGAGGAACAATCGAGGCTCCTTAATAATTAAGCAGCTGTGAAATCAGAAGCCGGAGACGAGAGCAGGTCAGGATCTGCGGCGACCGGGCGCCAGACCATTCCCTGCCCGGCTGCGTCCTGTCTGGAGGGTCCCAGGAGCGTCCGGTGATGTCACACACCCCCGAGGAGCAAAACCGCACCAAGACCATGTAAGACCAGCATTTTTCTGTATATGGTATTTTTAGTTACTAATAATAATTAATTTATTATTATTTAAATTATTATTATTATTATTTTTATTATTATTAATTTTCAGGATTTTAGCATATTTCAGGATTAGACCTATAGCTTGTTATGTAAAATCTGCTTTTGCTTAGGTTTATTTTCTTAGTAAAAGCAGAAAGATCATTTTACTCTATATTTTATTTTATTAGTGACTAATGAATGTAATGGAGGGAGCAGATATGTCTAAAGTTGTATTATTTTATGCATATACAGATAAACATGGCTGCTTTAGCACCACATTTGCCCACAGGTTGCATTTGGAATTGCAGCTCTGCATCATTCACTTTAATGAAATTGAATTGCAATACCAGATACCACCAGAAAACAGGTGGGGCGCTGTTTCCAAAAGAAAGCAGCCTTTAAAGGGGGACTCCGGGAAGATACATTTTTGGTACAGTCCCTGCCCTCTTACATGATTAAGCAGAGCCGGACACTACAGTTCTGGGATCTATAGATCACTTGTACATCAATAAAATCATATCTGCTCCTCAGCTCTCACCCCTCCCTCAGGGGACAGAGACATTCAGTCATCCATAGAGCTAAGGTTTCAAGGGACAGGAATGTACCAAGTTGATATGGGGAAGGAGAGACCATGGCAGTGCTGAATCAATCAGTGCAGTGCTTTGCCTGTGCTCCTAGTCTGATACATGGCAGCACACATTATGCACCATCATTTCATCGTACAGCAGAAGATCACAGCGTGTGTTTATATCTGCTTGGTGACATGGCTGCTATGTGAAGGGAGAACACACCTGTTCTTATATTACAGGATGGTATATCAGGGGCAGGATTGTAGTGTGACCATAGGGCCAGCATCCACGCCCCCTGTTCATACAGATATATGAGGGGGCAGGAATGTAATATGATCCTAGAGCACCCAGGGTCCATGCCTCCTGTTCATACAGAAGTGTGAGGGGGAAGAAATGTAAGATGATCCTGAGCCCCCAGGGTCCACATCCCGTGTTCATACAGAAGAATGAGGGGGTTGGGATGTTATATGGTCCTGGAGCCCCCAGGACCACATCCCCGACACCTCCTGTCACTGCAGCAGCAGGAGGCTGAATGTCTCTATCCCCTGAGGGAGGGGTGAGAGCTGAGGAGCAGATATGATTTTATTGATTTATAAGTGATCTATAGATAGTAATACACAACCTGCGGACGGTTATACACAGTAATACAGTAGTATAGATAGTAATATGTGGAGCCGGGGTACTGCTGGGGATATCACGGCGGTCTTGGTCCGGACCGTGTCCCAGGTTCTCACAAGTAAAAGGGGATATATACAGTGGATAATGTTTGTCGTGACGCCACCCACGGGTTGTGGTCAGTAATGGGACCATCGCTGCAGAGCAGCTCTGCCAGGAGGATGGAGGGATGGATGAGCTGCAGCTGGATGGATGAGCCCGCCGCGGGTCGGGCTGCTCCTGGCAGGGTAAAAGGTGTGTAATGCACAGTTCAGTATACCTGGAATCAGACACGGACACTGAAGCAGGGTTCACCGGGTTTACTCTCAAGTTCTTCCAAGTCACAGACTTCACAGTACAGTTCAGTTCTTAACAGCTTTGCACAGTTAGCCCTCTGCAGCCAGGCTGTCGCTCTGGGACCCCCCACTTATTCAATATGTCCTTTCAGGCTTGTTCTCTCTCTCTCTCTCGGTTCTCTCTGCGGATTGTATGGCGGCAGCTCGGCCCCTTGTGTGAAGCTTCCTCCTATGTGTGTGGGCGGTAAGCCGGATCCTCATGGTTGCTGCTGAGCCTCCAACCCTGTAGTAGGAAAACAGACCAGGAATCTGTGTTCCCCGTCGGTTTGTCTGGGGAGCCGGTGTGTGACTTCAGTCCCCCTCAGAGCCGACACTCTGGTGTTTGCCTAGCCTGCAGTAACCCTGTCTCCCAAGGGCTTACCAGGCTCCTTCTAACCCGTGTGATTTCCAGTTACTTCAAGGGAATCTATCCCGCCTGTAGTTGGTCGGTGTTGCCGTGCTCCTCGGACCCGGTGGTACCGGTCCGGTCTCTCCCCTGGGATGCCGGCTATGGACGAGCTTTCTCTCCACAGGTCTCTGTGGATTCTGCGTCTCCAGGGACCCCAACCCCACCGGGATGTGTCAATTTCTGCTGTTCTTTACCTCTTTGCTCACTCTGGCCTAATTGATCTTTACTTCTCAGCCTACTCCGGCCTACTCTTGTCTTGGCTTCTCGGCACCCACTGGCCTACTGTCTAACTCCTCCTTGTTTCTTCCTTTTGTACTGGTCTACCACCTGACCTTCCTTCCTTCCTACCCACTGTCCTCTGAACCCACCACCCCTTGCCCGCCTAGAGTCCTAGGCTCCGGGTTGGGTGCTGTGCTCTAGTGGGTGTGTGTGTTGTGAGGGTGTTCGATGCACAAACTGTCTATCTTCCTGCCTGGCTGCAGTTCCCTATGTGGCCCCTGGTCGCAGGGGCGCCACAAATACACAACCTGCGGATGGTTATACACAGTAATACAGTAGTATAAAAAGTAATACACAACCTGCGGATTGTCGTCCTATAGAGACCGGACTTATCAGATGACGTCAATAAGTAGAAGCTTTTCTAAAAACATAGAAGAATGTTACTGGCATTAATCAGCAGATAAATGGTTCAATATGGAAAGTGCAGAATAGGAGAAATCTGATTGATAAGCACGGTGTCTCAGTGGTTAGCACTGTATACGGTGGCTCAGTGGTTAGCACTGTATATGGTGTCTCAGTGGTTAGCACTGTATATAGTGGCTCAGTGGTTAGCACTGTATATGGTGGCTCAGTGGTTAGCACTGTATATGGTGGCTCAGTGGTTAGCACTGTATATGGTGGCTCAGTGGTTAGCGCTGTATATGGTGGCTCAGTGGTTAGCACTGTATATGGTGGCTCAGTGGTTAGCACTGTATACGGTGACTCAGTGGTTAGCACTGTATACGGTGGCTCAGTGGTTAGCACTGTATATGGTGGCTCAGTGGTTAGCACTGTATATGATGGCTCAGTGGTTAGCTCTGTATACGGTGGCTCAGTGGTTAGCGCTGTATACGGAGGCTTAGTGGTTAGCACTGTATATGGTGGCTCAGTGGTTATCACTGTATGGTGTCTCAGTGGTTAGCACTGTATACGGTGGCTCAGTGGTTAGCACTGTATATGGTGTCTCAGTGGTTAGCACTGTATATAGTGGCTCAGTGGTTAGCACTGTATATGGTGGCTCAGTGGTTAGCACTGTATATGGTGGCTCAGTGGTTAGCACTGTATATGGTGGCTCAGTGGTTAGCGCTGTATATGGTGGCTCAGTGGTTAGCACTGTATATGGTGGCTCAGTGGTTAGCACTGTATACGGTGACTCAGTGGTTAGCACTGTATACGGTGGCTCAGTGGTTAGCACTGTATATGGTGGCTCAGTGGTTAGCACTGTATATGATGGCTCAGTGGTTAGCTCTGTATACGGTGGCTCAGTGGTTAGCGCTGTATACGGAGGCTTAGTGGTTAGCACTGTATATGGTGGCTCAGTGGTTAGCACTGTATATGGTGGCTCAGTGGTTAGCACTGTATATGGTGGCTCAGTGGTTAGCACTGTATATGGTGGTTCAGTGGTTAGCACTGTATACGGTGGCTCAGTGGTTAGTACTATATATGGTGGCTCAGTGGTTAGCACTGTATATGGTGGCTCAGTGATTAGCACTGTATATGGTGGCTCAGTGGTTAGCACTGTATATGGTGGCTCAGTGGTTAGCACTGTATACGGTGGCTCAGTGGTTAGCACTGTATATGGTGGCTCAGTGGTTAGCACTGTATATGGTGGCTCAGTGGTTAGCACTGTATATGGTGGCTCAGTGGTTAGCACTGTATATGGTGGCTCAGTGGTTAGCACTGTATACGGTGGCTCAGTGGTTAGCACTGTATACGGTGTCTCAGTGGTTAGCACTGTATACGGTGGCTCAGTGGTTAGCACTGTATATGGTGTCTCAGTGGTTAGCACTGTATATGGTGGTTCAGTGGTTAGCACTGTATATGGTGGCTCAGTGGTTAGCACTGTATACGGTGGCTCAGTGGTTAGCACTGTATACGGTGGCTCAGTGGTTAGCACTGTATACGGTGGCTCAGTGGTTAGCACTGTATACGGTGGCTCAGTGGTAGCACTGTATATGGTGGCTCAGTGGTTAGCACTGTATACGGTGGCTCAGTGGTTAGCACTGTATATGGTGGCTCAGTGGTTAGCACTGTATACGGTGGCTCAGTGGTTAGCACTGTATGGTGGCTCAGTGGTTAGCACTGTATATGGTGGCTCAGTGGTTAGCACTGTATATAGTGGCTCAGTGGTTAGCACTGTATATGGTGGCTCAGTGGTTAGCACTGTATATGGTGGCTCAGTGGTTAGCACTGTATATGGTGGCTCAGTGGTTAGCACTGTATATGGTGGTTCAGTGGTTAGCACTGTATACGGTGGCTCAGTGGTTAGTACTATATATGGTGGCTCAGTGGTTAGCACTGTATATGGTGGCTCAGTGGTTAGTACTGTATATGGTGGCTCAGTTGTTAGCACTGTATATGGTGGCTCAGTGGTTAGCACTGTATACGGTGGCTCAGTGGTTAGCACTGTATACGGTGGCTCAGTGGTTAGCACTGTATATGGTGGCTCAGTGGTTAGCACTGTATATGGTGGCTCAGTGGTTAGCACTATATGTGGTGGCTCAGTGGTTAGCACTGTATACGGTGGCTCAGTGGTTAGCACTGTATATGGTGTCTCAGTGGTTAGCACTGTATACGGTGGCTCAGTGGTTAGCACTGTATATGGTGGCTCAGTGGTTAGCACTGTATACGGTGGCTCAGTGGTTAGCACTGTGTATGGTGGCTCAGTGGTTAGCACTGTATGGTGGCTCAGTGGTTAGCACTGTATACGGTGGCTCAGTGGTTAGCACTGTATATGGTGTCTCAGTGGTTAGCACTGTATACGGTGGCTCAGTGGTTAGCACTGTATATGGTGGCTCAGTGGTTAGCACTGTATACGGTGGCTCAGTGGTTAGCACTGTGTATGGTGGCTCAGTGGTTAGCACTGTATATGGTGGCTCAGTGGTTAGCACTGTGTATGGTGGCTCAGGGGTTAGCACTGTATACGGTGGCTCAGTGGTTAGCACTGTGTATGGTGGCTCAGTGGTTAGCACTGTATACGGTGGCTCAGTGGTTAGCACTGTATACGGTGGCTCAATAGTTAGCACTGTATATGGTGGCTCAGTGGTTAGCACTGTATACGGTGGCTCAGTGGTTAGCACTGTATATGGTGGCTCAGTGGTTAGCACTGTGTATGGTGGCTCAGTGGTTAGCACTGTATACGGTGGCTCAGTGGTTAGCACTGTGTATGGTGGCTCAGGGGTTAGCACTGTATACGGTGGCTCAGTGGTTAGTACTGTATATGGTGGCTCAGTGGTTAGCACTGTATGGTGGCTCAGTGGTTAGCACTGTATATGGTGGCTCAGTGGTTAGCACTGTATACGGTGGCTCAGTGGTTAGCACTGTATACTGTGAGTCAGTGGTTAGCACTGTATACGGTGGCTCAGTGGTTAGCACTGTATACGGTGGCTCAGTGGTTAGCACTGTATACGGTGGCTCAGTGGTTAGCACTGTATATGGTGGCTCAGCGGTTAGCACTGTATACGGTGGCTCAGTGGTTAGCCCTGTATACGGTGGCTCAGTGGTTAGCCCTGTATACGGTGGCTCAGTGGTTAGCGCTGTATACGGTGGCTCAGTGGTTAGCACTGTATATGGTGGCTCAGTGGTTAGCCCTGTATACGGTGGCTCAGTGGTTAGCACTGTATACGGTGGCTCAGTGGTTAGCACTGTATACGGTGGCTCAGTGGTTAGCGCTGTATATGGTGGCTCAGTGGTTAGCGCTGTATATGGTGGCTCAGTGGTTAGCACTGTATATGGTGGCTCAGTGGTTAGCACTGTATACGGTGGCTCAGTGGTTAGCACTGTATATGGTGGCTCAGTGGTTAGCACTGTATATGGTGGCTCAGTGGTTAGCACTGTATACGGTGGCTCAGTGGTTAGCACTGTATACGGTGGCTCAGTGGTTAGCACAGTATACGGTGGCTCAGTGGTTAGCACTGTATACGGTGGCTCAGTGGTTAGCACAGTATACGGTGGCTCAGTGGTTAGCACTGTATATGGTGGCTCAGGGGTTAGCACTGTATATGGTGGCTCAGTGGTTAGCACTGTATATGGTGGCTCTGTGGTTAGCACTGTATACGGTGGCTCAGTGGTTAGCACTGTATACGGTGGCTCAGTGGTTAGCACTGACCCCCGTGTCTCCACAGAGGAGAGCACCCACTGACCCCCGTGTCTCCACAGAGAGCACCCACTGACCCCCGTGTCTCCACAGAGGAGAGCACCCACTGACCCCCGTGTCTCCACAGAGGAGAGCACCCACTGACCCCCGTGTCTCCACAGAGGAGAGCACCCACTGACCCCCGTGTCTCCACAGAGGAGAGCACCCACTGACCCCCGTGTCTCCACAGAGGAGAGCCCCCACTGACCCCGTGTCTCCACAGAGGAGAGCCCCCACTGACCCCCGTGTCTCCACAGAGGAGAGCACCCACTGACCCCCGTGTCTCCACAGAGGAGATCACCCACTGACCCCCGTGTCTCCACAGAGGAGAGCCCCCACTGACCCCCGTGTCTCCACAGAGGAGAGCACCCACTGACCCCCGTGTCTCCACAGAGGAGAGCCCCCACTGACCCCCGTGTCTCCACAGGGGAGAGCACCCACTGACCCCCGTGTCTCCACAGAGGAGAGCACCCACTGACCCCCGTGTCTCCACAGAGGAGAGCACCCACTGACCCCCGTGTCTCCACAGAGGAGAGCACCCACTGACCCCTGTGTCTCCACAGAGGAGAGCGCCCACTGACCCCGTGTCTCCACAGAGGAGAGCACCCACTGACCCCGTGTCTCCACAGAGGAGAGCCCCCACTGACCCCCGTGTCTCCACAGAGGAGAGCACCCACTGACCCCAGTGGGCACATGGGGGCACATGGGGGTGTATTTGGATGTTTTTTGTGCAGATTATGATATATTAGATCCCATTGAGAATAGTGATGTAGCTCAATACAAAAAAAAAAAATCAAATTTCAGCCCCCCTTTGCTGCCACTTTTCTCTCGGTTCCCGGTGACGTGCCCTCCAGCCCTCCAGCCCTCCAGGGTTTGTAGTAATGACTGAATATACATCGTACATCTCGCCTCTTTCTGGACAGACATTGCAGTGAAATCGGAGATCGGAGCCTCCAGATCCATTATTAAACATCTGGATGAAGTTTCCTAGGTGCAGACACCAGTAGATGAATGGCTATTGTAATGTCGTGTGCACAGACGTGGCATCACCGACAGGGAGGGGCCCACAGTGTACACAAACCTGAACAATGCGGTGTATTATATTTACTAGAAATAAGCCCTACGCATCGCGTCGGAGAGTGGGTGAAATGTCCATCTTGTGTTTGCTTAGTGCTGCTGACAGGAGCAGTGGACATGTGTCACACCATTGGCGCTTTCCAACATATCTGTTCCATGTCATCCCTCCGCATTTGTGTATTGTATGTGCTGCGTCATGTGGCCGTGGGCTGTGTTTAAATCTCCTGTGCCGACACCGCCGGGAGATTGACAATAGCGCTATCAGCTGATTGGCTGCCTGCCCAACGGCGGGCGACCAATCACATCAGCTGCTTGCAGTATTGAAATCTGGTGCCAATACGCTAGCAGCTGATTGGCAGTGTGCGACCAATACAGTTGAGCAGTACGGTATTGGCGGGAGATTTAATGCTGGCTGCCGCTCATCTCCCGCACCAGGAGGTCAGCGGCACCCCCACTGATCTCCTGGCGGAATAGCAGTGCAGCCACGAACTGGCGCTGCGCAACAGACAGTGCGCGGTGCCGCGATGCATTATGGGATAGGGTTACATCCCCCACTGGCAATGATGTATGTAGATGTACTACATTAACTCTTTCATTTTCTGTTGTCCCATACAGAGACCAGCAGTGGAAAATGAACCCCCCATCCCACCGCAGTGCAGGTAATGGAGCATCAACAATGATCGTGATATGAATGAATCTATATATATTGGGTTCTACAAATAGGTATGTTACAGTCACAAAAAATAGAGACCAGGGTCAAACATGTGATGTCATGCCTTCATATTTGATCTGATGACCTTGTTTTCATTTGTTCATTTATTCTGTCCTATCACATTTGGGTGTGGCTATTTAAACCCTCCCTATGTTGGCTTTCCCTGCTGGCTATATTTCTGTGTGGATCCTACTAGAGAGTTTCAGTCTTACTGTTTAGGACCAGCTTGGCATTAGCTTGTTTTCTCACTTTCTTACCTACTCCTTTCTCCTGTTGGCAGTTGGGTTGCAGAAGGCTATCCTAATCTTGCAGTTGCTACTTCACCTTTTTCCACTTGTGCACAAGTTTAATGTTTCCACACCTTGGGTCTTTGCCTGTCTCTGCATGTTTTCCCTATCCTGGGTTATAGTGTTCTGCTATCTTCCCTCTGGTTCCTTAGGAATTACAGGGAACAACTCGATGGCCTTTCAGGCAGCCAGGTCTGAGTTATGGCTTCCTATTGTTGCGGTTAGGATATTCTAGTCTGTGCAGGAGCCATTAGGGACTAGTCTGTACAGGGAGCAGTTGGAGCAGGTGCTAGGGTATAGGCTGTATTTAGCATGTGCATGACAATACAGAAGTCGCAGGAACAAAAGGAAAACAACACCGTATTCAGGAGAACGGTCGTATCAACACCTGTAAAGAATATGTATGGTAAGTGACAAGTCGTCTTATATGGAGAGTCTTTCAGATGTTCTTTCCATCCAGAAGAAAAGGAGATGGTAAAAATAAGGTTCTCTATGGCCTGCATCAACAATATTTACCTTCCTTACATCTAAGGACTGCGACATACTATGTGCAATGCATGGGGAATATCTCGCATGCAACTCGCATGAGTCACCCAGCCCAATGCCCTGCCTCTCTGAATGGGAGCATGGAGCTCATTGTTTCTATGGAGCTCCACGTCCCTGTTCAGAGACGCAGAGGCTGTGCAGGGTGACTCATGCAAGTTGCATGCAAGATACTTGCATGCAGCTCACATAAGTGTGTTTCCACCCCAACTCTCTATGATGCTTGGCTGGAAAAAAAACAAACCCAGGACTTAAGCGTGGCTATCTGGACATTGTTTAGTGCTGGTATTTAGGCAGCGTAAAGCGAGCATGCATGTGGGATCTAGGACAATCATCTCTGAGGTTCTTATGTCTTTATTGGTAGAATATCACAAGAATTATGGATGTGGGCTAAATGCCAGGTCTTGTCTTCATTGCGGATGCCCTTCGGTATTGGGAACAGTCTTCCAGTTCTTAAAAAAGGTGAGTGAAGTTCTCAATATTCCATTATAACTAGATAACCCAATATTAGTCCAACTATTAGGGAATGTAATGTCACGGGGTGGTATAGCGGATAGGGAATCAGGAGAAAGATGGTAAGGTGGGTAAGGGCATTCAGAGAGCTAGTCTGACGCTGGACTTGGGGGGTCCCTGACTAGCCTTGTTCCCAAAGGTACCTCTGAAGTGAGGAGGTTCGAGTCGCCACCCTAGCCCTTCTCTCCTGATCGGCCCTAGGCTAAGAGTCCCTACCTGCACCCGTGGACCGGGAAAACCCAGCCGCATCAATGGAAACTCAATGGCAGCAAAAACACAGCCGACTTCACAGCACGGGGTCCAAGTAGAAATGAATCCTATCTGCGACACCTAGTGGAGGGAAGTGGAGCTATTTCAAGGCTGGGGGAGTGGAGATCTGAATACTAAGACACACCCCTCCACCTCCACCTCAATGCTATGACTTACCCTCCACCTGCAGAACTGCACACAGCAGATTATGGAAAGAAACTTACACTTAATCACAGCAGCACTCAAAGCAGTCAACACCTGACAGGTAACACCTACATTTTAATTTATTCAGACAATTTCATGAGGAATAAAAGAGGTTTTAGAATATGTTTAGTGAAACAAATCTATTCCTGTCTATGAGTGTTTCATTGCTAGGTTTGTATGTTGTTAATAAAGTTAGAACAAAAGAAAAACACCAGAAGGTCACACAGGAAGAACATGTGACTGTATTCAGATCCCTGTGTCTATGTGAAAGGAAGCTGCTTGCAGACGCTGCAGATAGAGACACAGAAATTATTTGTTGCTGATCAATTAAGCTTTATTATTTTGTTCCTGAATACATTAACCGTTTGTCATGTGTTGACTGATTTGCAGTCCATGAGTGTGATGCACCCAGTGGGGACCGTGGGGTACTCGGGCCGGGCCTGACGGGGTCATTGGGGACTGGGATGTCACAGTGGTGTGACCCCGTCCGTGGCCCCAGAGCGGTTAATTAAAAGGGCAGTGGTTAGGGTTCATGGAATAGGGGTTATAAGGGTGGTTGTCGTGACGCCACCCGTGGTATTCGGCTATTAATGGCAGCGCTGCGGTGCGGGACCTCTGGGGATGATGGGGTGGCAGCTGTGATGGTTTCACTTCCCACAGGTGGAGTGGTTCCTCTGGGAAAGCGGTGAGTTGTTCGGTGATGGAGGGCCAGTAGGGTTGTTTCTGGCGGGTAGGGGAGTTGGAGCGATTCACTGGCAAGGCTCTTGCGG
Source organism: Allobates femoralis (assembly GCA_033576535.1). Lineage (NCBI taxonomy): Eukaryota > Metazoa > Chordata > Amphibia > Anura > Aromobatidae > Allobates > Allobates femoralis. The sequence continues at coordinate 3,675,990 of JARQOC010000008.1, read as the reverse complement.
CCTGCACATCTTATCAGTCTACTGCTCCACAAGCGGGAAATGAACAGTCTGACACACAGTTCTGAGTTCTAAACCCGGTTTACTTAGCTTCTCACTTAGCGATGTTACAGGGTACGGTCCTTGCACATTCTCGATCCAGATAATCCTCAACAAACGGGATAGCTCGTCCAAGACACCCCCTTTATGTTCCTTTCTTCTCGGGTTGCTTCCTCTCCCAGCGCTGCCTATCCGCCTCTTCCTTGCTCGCGCCTCCGCACACAGTGCCCCAATCCAGCAGCCACAGGTCCTGTCAGGCAACCGGCCGTGTCCACTGACCCTAGTACGGCTACCTTCTTGGCGGATGTGTCGGGAGTTGGCAATAGCTCCTCTAGATCTAGTGGCCTCCGGTTCCGTGGTTGGAGCGTAGAGTCTCTTCGCCATTTTCAGGGCCGGTCCTCTGGTTCGCAACCTGCCCTTCCACTTCACTTCAGATTCGGGCGCACGGGTGGATCGCTCACTGCCCGTGCCCTTGGGATTCCTCTGCCTCTCTTCGGGACCCAAGACGAGCCTCATGTCCGCTCAAGTCCTCTGGGCCCTTGTCCTTTCACTACTTCCACATTCTGCTCTCTCTCTGTCCAACTGCCTGACTACTCTCTACTTCCCGTTGTCTCCCTTTCTATCTCCTCTCCTACTTCCTGACTGTTCTGCTACTAACTTCCCACCCTCCACCTCTTTCCCCGCCATCCCACTGACTACCTGGGCCCTCCCTTTTTAAAGGTGGGCCCGCCGTCCCTGGGACCGGGTGTGTTGGGTGCTTTTGTGGGTGTCTGGACTTACCATCCTGTTTACTGAGAACAGGAATACCACACCCATGGGTTGGGTGCAGTACCCCTTTATGGATACCAGACTGCAGGGGCGCCACAAGTGCTGCTTCTGTGATTAAACTGAGTTTTTTTCCTAAGTCTGCTGTTTGCAGGTCTGCAGGTGGAGGGATGAGTCATAGCTTTTGGTGGAGGTGGAAGGGTGTGTCTTAGTATTCAGATCTCCACTCCCCCAGCCTTGAGATAGCTCCACTTCCCTCCACTAGGTGTCGCAGATAGAGCTCATTTCTATGTGGACCCTGTGCTGTGAAGTCGTGCTGTGTTTTTGCTACCGTTGACTTCCATTGATGCTGCTGGGTTTTTCCGGTCCGTGGGTGGAGGTAGGGGCTCTTAGTCTAGGGCTGATCAGGAGTGAAAGGCAAGGGTGGCGGCCTGAACCTCCTCACTTTCAGTGGTACCTTCACGAACAGGGCTAGTCAGGGACTTCAAGTCCAGGGCCAGAATAGCTCCTGTGAATGCCCTTACCCATCTTACCATCCCATCTTAAAGCGCTCCAGTATCATGGCACTGACTGCTAGGTCTGCCGACTTTTATTCTTACAGCTGCAGGGAAAGACGGCTGCCGTGACTCCATACTGCCCAAGATCCTGACTCCATACAAACCGGACAACCCTATGAAATCCTCACGAACACACCAGGAACTCCACCGAGAACTGCTGGTCACATACAAGAAGTAAGTCAACCCACTGTAGTCATTTGCTCACTGATCCTCAAGGAACATCAAGGAACATTCATGATATTTAGCCTGTTCCAATGGCAGATATGCCCTCCTGGCATTATATACATAGTCCCTTTTACATGCATGTTTACATTCAGGAGCTATTCCCAGCTCCATTCAAAGACTCCTGCCAGTCATCATTCAGGATCTGCCTCTCTGGGATCACCAACACCTGTCAGTTCCAGATCCTCAGCAGGACTGTGGCTTTCTGAATATCCCTGTGGTCTGCTCGTCACAGACCTTCCAGGATGCCAGATGTTTCCACGCTTCTATAGCAGGTGTATTCCAGGACAATGAGAGCCCTCACACGTTCTGACGGAGCTATCCCAGGCTCTGCACACATGGATTCTCCACCATGTGCTTCTGGCAACATGGCTGCTGCAAACCCAGAGGGAACCTGTGACAAAACAAAACGTTGGACTATATCCCATCTGTTCCACATGAGACACACCTATGGGAGGTTTCAGGTTTGCCAGACACACCCATGTCCTTCTGCTAACTTGCAAACCCACCACTTGTAATGCATTACCTGAAGCTGTGGAACTAGTAGCCCCAGCATACATATTTGCAATGCAGCAAGCCGCTGCATCATACCACCAGTGATTCCAGGACTAAAGAGTATTAGATTCGTGCAAACTGGTTTCACCCAAGATTAAGTAGTTTGATTTGTTTTTATCCATTCAGGGGTTTGGTCCTCCATAGTAAACCTGAACTACTGCGCGTTTTGGAGAAGAGAAGATCTCAGAAGGAAGAAGGTCAAGACCCAAAGACCCATCACTGCCCCCTTCAACAAGAACTGCACAAATGGCAGCAACGAAGAGAAGAGGTATACCTACAAACAAGTGATGGATATTGTACCGGGCCCCTGGGGACAAGATGTCAGACGTCTTCATGGTACCTGGTAGATATCTAATATTTAGACCAAAATGTTTACATTTTTCCATACAATCAAAGATGATTACACTACGAAATTTGACCGGATTATGTTGACCACAACCAAATCCCTGTTGGTCGGTCAATGTGACGGCTGGCGCCCCCTCAATGTGTAATCAGTAAGGGCCAAGCCCCAGGACCCCACTAATCTCGTCACTCGAATGCATAATTACCCAGTTATTTCATCTTATGAATTCATCATATTTCCTATCCTTATTCTAACTTTTAACAATTAAACCTCAAAACTTGAGTCCTCATTATACCTCCTAAGTCCTTATGATTCCTCCTAACCTGAACTGTGAACATGTATCCTATCATTTACTCTCATCATATCTCCAACCTCAATTCTTATCATGCTGGCTCTCCTCAACTACATTGTATCTGCTGTGGGATTCCTCAGGGATCTATTAGCAGATGGGAGCACAGACACACACTGAAACCAAGTTTAAAGGTGAACAAGTCTATAATTATCACAAGTGCGGCAAGAGTAAGTTCATTAAACAGGCGGCTACTGAAAGTCTCAAGAAATAATTCTCACAAATAATAAACTCCCAGAGGCCCGAGAATGGGAATCCACAGAAAAACAAGTCCAAACACTATTTAGTGCAGCTGTAAAAGAGTCCCAATGTCCAGAGAGCTGCACAATAAACAACAGTTCAGTAAGTGCTGGCAAGGCACACCAGGCTTACATGACACAGGGCAGGTGAAGACAGCAGCAGAGTCAGGGGGCAAAGCACAGGCAGCTGGAAGCCGGAGAGCAACAGGAGGCAGGTGAGATCTGCTGGAGTCCAGAGGTAATTGCTGGAGAAACCGGAGCGGATCAGCAGGAGGAACAGACTGGTACAGCACAGGAAGCCAGGGATTCACACTGAATACTCGAGTGTAGGTGGATGGTAGGCTGAGGTTTATAAAGGCAGAGGGGAGGATCACATGATCAGGAGCGAAGCAGCCGACACCATCTTGAAAGGAAGCAAGAAGCACGGAATGTTAATAGCAAGCCAAAGTCTTAACATACATCTTATGGCCTCACATCACATCTCCTAATTCTTGCCTTAAAATTCATACTGTTCCTTCAAACCTAAGGGTACCGTCACACTAGGTGACGTCGCCGGAGATGTCGGCGGCGACGGGCAGGAGCGCGCACGTTTTTGGCGCCCTGCCAGCGTCGCCATCGCATGTTTACATGCGGCGACACCTCCGGCGACGCAACAACGATCTTACAGACGCCATCACTGCTGGGGTGTCTAAAAACCCCAGCGGCGATCGCCTGTGAGATCGCCATCCCCCTGTTACATGGGGCGATGTGTACACATCGCCCCAGAGTGCTCGCCTGGTTTCAGAGCGCTGCTGAGAAACCAGGCCACCACTCAAATACGTCACCCTCGCCTATTTACATCAACTTTCATCATACCACCTCATGTCAATGCAACGCTCATCATACCGCCTAGCCTCAGCTCTGACCATACCACTTAACTGCAACCCACAATCTAAAACCTCTCCTCATATCTTGAATCTCATTCTTCCATCCTTCATCCTAACCTCACTTTCCTTATGGTTCTGTGGCGCCCCCTGCAGTCTGGCTACCACAAATGATATTGCACGTACTTCGAATGTATAATACCATGTCTCAGGAAAATTGAGGCGCCCTCTGCTGGAAACTCAAAGCATCCAACACTTTCCAAACTCCAAGCAGAGAGTTCAGGGCGGAAGAGGCCCACCTCGGGCAGACCCTCCTTCTGGTTGGTGGGAGGAGTTAGGATAGGGATGGAGAGGTAGGCAAAAGAGGAAAGTCAGTCGGTGTTGGGCTGGGAGGCCGACAGGAGGATCAGCTGCAGTCAGGGCACCAGGCCCTAGGTTGTGAGGTCTCCAGGACCTGGCAACAGAATCTGGAGGTTATGCCCAGTAGCCACTCTTGTGGGCCTTTCTGAGGCACAGCGGTAATGAGGACTAGAGGGGTGTTGAGGGAAACAGCTCCTCGCAGGGCTGCATCACCTGCCTGGCTGGAGGTTATCCACTTCATGTGGAGGAAGGGCCGGCCCTTGGCATGTGCGAGTCGTGCGGCCGCACAGGGCGCCACGCTCCAGGGGGCGCCGCAGGGAGACAGCTGTCATTGTTATTTGCTCCCCTGCTCCCGCTCCCAGGGGCTTTGCTAGATCTGTGCGGCTGCTAGTAGACAGAGGACGGCATCCGCAGGGGCGCCCGGTGGTAGCGCGGGCTCCCTGCTGATGCCACTCTCTCTACTATAGTCCTGGCCGCTGCCGCCGCGTTATCCCCCCCCACCCTGCAGTGTGAGCCCACCTGTGGAGCTGCACAGGCCTGTGCTTACAGGACCTGTGATGATGTCAATGGAGGGGAGGAGTCAGGGGTCACATGATCAGCATCTCCGAGTATGCAGGGCAGCTTCCACCAAGCAGGAAGTGAAGAGGTAAAGAAATGGATGAGGTGAGTTTGTGTGGGATCAAGAGGGATGTATAGTGTGAATGTAGCAGAGCTGCGTGTGTATGAGGTGTAAGGAGTGGAGCCGAGTGTGTATGAGGTGTACGGAGCGGAGCCGAGTGTGTATGAGGTGTACGGAGCGGAGCCGAGTGTGTACGAGGTGTACGGAGCGGAGCAGAGTGTGTACGAGGTGTACGGAGCGGAGCCGAGTGTGTACGAGGTGTACGGAGCGGAGCCGAGTGTGTACGAGGTGTACGGAGCGGAGCCGAGTGTGTACGAGGTGTACGGAGCGGAGCCGAGTGTGTACGAGGTGAGCGGAGCCGAGTGTGTACGAGGTGTATGCAGCGGAGCCGAGTGTGTATGAGGTGTATGCAGCGGAGCCGAGTGTGTACGAGGTGTACGGAGAGGAGCCGAGTGTGTACGAGGTGTACGGAGCGGAGCCGAGTGTGTACGAGGTGTACGGAGCTGAGCCGAGTGTGTACGAGGTGTACGGAGCTGAGCCGAGTGTGTACGAGGTGTACGAGGTGAGCGGAGCCGAGTGTGTACGAGGTGAGCGGAGCCGAGTGTGTACGAGGTGAGCGGAGCCGAGTGTGTACGAGGTGTACGCAGCGGAGCCGAGTGTGTACGAGGTGTACGGAGCGGAGCCGAGTGTGTACGAGGTGTACGGAGCTGAGCCGAGTGTGCACGAGGTGTACGGAGCTGAGCCGAGTGTGCACGAGGTGTACGGAGCGGAGCCGAGTGTGCACGAGGTGTACGGAGCGGAGCCGAGTGTGCACGAGGTGTACGGAGCGGAGCCGAGTGTGTACGAGGTGAGCGGAGCCGAGTGTGTACGAGGTGTATGCAGCGGAGCCGAGTGTGTACGAGGTGTACGGAGAGGAGCCGAGTGTGTACGAGGTGTACGGAGCGGAGCCGAGTGTGTACGAGGTGTACGGAGCTGAGCCGAGTGTGTACGAGGTGTACGGAGCTGAGCCGAGTGTGTACGAGGTGTACGAGGTGAGCGGAGCCGAGTGTGTACGAGGTGAGCGGAGCCGAGTGTGTACGAGGTGAGCGGAGCCGAGTGTGTACGAGGTGTACGCAGCGGAGCCGAGTGTGTACGAGGTGTACGGAGCTGAGCCGAGTGTGCACGAGGTGTACGGAGCTGAGCCGAGTGTGCACGAGGTGTACGGAGCGGAGCCGAGTGTGTACGAGGTGAGCGGAGCCGAGTGTGTACGAGGTGTATGCAGCGGAGCCGAGTGTGTACGAGGTGTACGGAGAGGAGCCGAGTGTGTACGAGGTGTACGGAGCGGAGCCGAGTGTGTACGAGGTGTACGGAGCTGAGCCGAGTGTGTACGAGGTGTACGGAGCTGAGCCGAGTGTGTACGAGGTGTACGAGGTGAGCGGAGCCGAGTGTGTACGAGGTGAGCGGAGCCGAGTGTGTACGAGGTGAGCGGAGCCGAGTGTGTACGAGGTGTACGCAGCGGAGCCGAGTGTGTACGAGGTGTACGGAGCTGAGCCGAGTGTGCACGAGGTGTACGGAGCTGAGCCGAGTGTGCACGAGGTGTACGGAGCTGAGCCGAGTGTGCACGAGGTGTACGGAGCTGAGCCGAGTGTGCACGAGGTGTACGGAGCTGAGCCGAGTGTGCACGAGGTGTACGGAGCGGAGCAGAGTGTGCACGAGGTGTACGGAGCGGAGCCGAGTGTGCACGAGGTGTACGGAGCGGAGCCGAGTGTGCACGAGGTGTACGGAGCGGAGCTGAGTGTGTATGAGGTGTACTGAGCAGAGTAACGTGTGTACGGAGCTGAGCCACGTGTACGAGGTGTGCGGAGCCGTGTGTTTCCAGAGTGGAGCCGAGTTTGTACGAGGTGTACCAAGCAGAGCCATGTGTGTACGAGGTGTATGGAGCGGAGCCACGTGTGTACGAGGTGTACGGAGCGGAGCCGTGTGTGTACGAGGTGTACGGAGCGGAGCCGAATGTGTACGAGGTGTACGGAGCGGAGCCGAGTGTGTACGAGGTGTACGGAGCGGAGCCGTGTGTGTACGAGGTGTATGGAGCGGAGCCGAGTGTGTACGAGGTGTATGGAGCGGAGCCACGTGTGTACGAGGTGTACGGAGCGGAGCTGAGTGTGTATGAGGTGTACTGAGCAGAGTAACGTGTGTACGGAGCTGAGCCACGTGTACGAGGTGTGCGGAGCCGTGTGTTTCCAGAGTGGAGCCGAGTTTGTACGAGGTGTACCAAGCAGAGCCATGTGTGTACGAGGTGTATGGAGCGGAGCCACGTGTGTACGAGGTGTACGGAGCGGAGCCGTGTGTGTACGAGGTGTACGGAGCGGAGCCGAATGTGTACGAGGTGTACGGAGCGGAGCCGAGTGTGTACGAGGTGTACGGAGCGGAGCCGTGTGTGTACGAGGTGTACGGAGCGGAGCCGTGTGTGTACGAGGTGTATGGAGCGGAGCCGAGTGTGTACGAGGTGTACGGAGCTGAGCCGAGTGTGTACGAGGTGTACGGAGCGGAGCCGTGTGTGTACGAGGTGTACGGAGCGGAGCCGTGTGTGTACGAGGTGTACGGAGCGGAGCCGAGTGTGTACGAGGTGTACGGAGCGGAGCCGAGTGTGTACGAGGTGTACGGAGCGGAGCCGAGTGTGTACGAGGTGTACGGAGCGGAGCAGAGTGTGTACGAGGTGTACGGAGCGGAGCAGAGTGTGTACGAGGTGTACGGAGCGGAGCCGAGTGTGTACGAGGTGTATGGAGTGGAGCCGAGTGTGTACGAGGTGTATGGAGCGGACCCGCGTGTGTACGAAGTGTACGGAGCGGAGCATTATACTATATGGAGGAATGTGGGGGTGTATTGAACTATATGTCATGCTTTAAGTGTGCAATATACTATACGGAGGACTGTGGCGTGCATTATACTAAATGGAGGACTTTGGGTGTGCATTCTAGATAGAGAACTGTGTGGGTGCATTATTCTATATGGAGAAATGTGGGGGTGCATTATTCTATATGGAGGTCTGTGGGTGTGCAATCTTGTATATAAAAGCCGGAAGGATTTGTGACCTCACATCCGTCACTTTGTCCCAACGTCCGGCAGAGCTACACCCGCTCAGGGTGAGCCAAGATGGTGGCCGTAAGCGGGAGCCGGGACTCATAGAGCCCGCTACGCTTATGGCAGCCCCTAACACATACACACACCACACACACAACACACGCACACAGTCGCCTATACTTACCACCTCTCCTCCGTCTTCTCCACCGCCGACATGTCGCCGCCCCTGGAGAACTGGATCCAATACGGCGTCTCGCGAGACTTCCCGGACGCCATATTGGATCCATGGCTCCAGGGGTGGCGACATACTTTCTCCAAGATGGCATCCGGGAAGTCTCGCGAGAGTTCCTGGACGCCATATTGGATCCAGTCCTGGGTGCAGCGACATGTCGGGACTCAGGAAGACGCAGGCGCCAGGGAAGAAGCAGGGACGGTGGTAAGTATATCGGAGTGTGTGTCCGTCCGCTCCACCGCTGACCACTCTGCCCACCGCTGACCACTCTGCCCACCGCTGACCACTCTGCCCACCGCTGACCACTCTGCCCACACAGCGCCGCTGCGCTGACCACTCTGCCCACACAGCGCCGCTGCGCTGACCACCCTGCCCACACAGCGCCGCTGCGCTCACCACCCTACCCACACAGCCCCGCTGCACTGACCACCCTGCCCACACAGCGCCGCTGTGCTGACCACCCTGCCCATACAGCGCCGCTGTGCTACCCACCCTGCCCACACAGCGCCGCTGCACTGACCACCCTGCCCACACAGCGCCGCTGCACTGACCACCCTGCCCACACAGCGCCGCTGCGCTGACCACTCTGCCCACCGCACTCGCTGCTAACCACTGAGCCACCGCGCAGTGCTAACCACTGAGCCACAGCCCAGTGCTAACCACTGAGCCACCGCGCAGTGCTAACCACTGAGCCACCGCGCAGTGCTAACCACTGAGCCACCGCGCAGTGCTAACCACTGAGCCACCGCGCACTGCTAACCACTAAGCTGCCTTACAGTGCTCCATCCACCCTCACCCCGCCGCTTTGTCCTCCATCATCCTCCTCCCACCGCTCTGTGCTCCGTCCTCCCCCTGCCTGTACCATTCCATCATCCTCCATCGCTTCCTCCTCCTTCCTTTGTCCGCCTCCTCTCCACCACTCCATCCTCCCCCTGCCTGGGCTGCTCCATCCTCCTCCACCCCACCGCTTCGTCCTCTGTCCTCCTCCTGCCGCTCTGTCCTCCTCCTGCCGCTCTGTCCTCCCCCTGCCGCTCTGTCCTCCCCCTGCCGCTCTGTCCTCCCCCTGCCGCTCTGTCCTCCCCCTGCCGCTCTGTCCTCCCCCTGTCGTTCTGTCCTCCCCCTGCCTGTGCCGCTCCATCCTCCCCCACCGCTTCCTCCTCCTTCCTTTGTCCTCTTCACCTCCGCCACTCCATCCCCCGTCCTCCCCCTGCCTGTGCTGCTTCGTCCTCCCCCACCTCGCTGCTTCATCCTACACCCTCCTCCCTCCCGCCACTCTGTGCTTAGTCCTCCCCATGCCGCTTCGTCCTCCCCCTGCCTGTGCCACTCCATCCTCCCCCACCCCACCGCTTCCTCCTCCTTCCTTTTCCTTCCTCACCTCCGCCACTCTATCCTCCGTCCTCCCCCTGCCTATGCTGCTCCGTTCTCTCCCACCCCGCCGCTTCATCCTGTCCTCCACCCCCCCACCGCTCTGTGCTTCATCCTCCCCCTGCCGCTCCATCCTCCCCCTGCCTGTGCCGCTCCATCCTCCCCCACCGCAACGCTTCCTCCTCCTTCCTTTGTCCTCCTCCCCTCTGCCACTCCATCCTCTGTCCTCCCCCTGCCTGTGCTGCTCCATCTTCCCCCACCCCGCCGCTTCATCCTCCGTCCTCCTCCCCCTGCCGCTCTGTGCTCCATCCTCCCCCTGCCTGTGCTGCTACATCCTCCCACACCCCGCCGCTACCTCCTCTGTCCTCCATCCTCCTCCCCCTGCTGTTCTGTCCTCCCTCCTCCCCCCTGCCACGCCGTTCTTCACCGGCCGCTCCTTCTTCAAAGTTCCTCCCAATTCAGCCCTCACCGCCTTCCCCATGCAATCTCTATTTCTATATTCTAAAATACCCGATGCGTTAGAATCGGGCCACCGAGAGTTCCCGGACGCAATATTGGATCCAGTCCTGGGTGTGGCGACATGTCGGCAGATCAGAGGACTCAGGAAGACGCAGGTGGCAGGGAAGAAGCGGGGACGGTGGTAAATATATCGGAGTGTGTGTCTGTGTGTGTGTGTCCGTCCCCCCCACCGCTGACCACCCTGCCCACGGCGCTGCGCTGACCACCCTGCCCACGGCACTGCGCTGCCCACTCTGCCCACGGCGCTGTGCTGACCACTCTGCCCACGGCGCTGTGCTGACCACTCTGCCCACGGCGCTGTGCTGACCACTCTGCCCACGGTGCTGCGCTGACCACTCTGCCCACGCACTCACTGCTAACCACTGAGCCACCGCACTCACTGCTAACCACTCAGCCACCGCGCAGTGCTAACCACTGAGCCACCACCCAGTGCTAACCACTGAGCCACCGCGCAGTGCTAACCACTGAGCCACCGTATACAGTGCTAACCACTGAGCCACCGTATACAGTGCTAACCACTGAGCCCCCGTATACAGTGCTAACCACTGAGCCACCATATACAGTGCTAACCACTGAGCCACCATATACAGTGCTAACCACTGAGCCACCGTATACAGTGCTAACCACTGAGCCACCGTATACAGTGCTAACCACTGAGCCACCGTATACAGTGCTAACCACTGAGCCACCGTATACAGCGCTAACCACTGAGCCACCGCACAGTGCTAACCACTGAGCAACCGTATACTCTGCTACCCACTGAGCCACCTGTATACACACAATTCATTTCACCGCACTCCCCTAACTATTAGTAAATAAACTATATATGGATTCTAGACTACCCGATTCTTTAGAATCGGGCCGCCATCTAGTATACTATATGTAGGACTGTGGTGGTGCATTATTCTATATTGAGGACTATGGGGGTGCATTATATTATATGGAGGTCTATTGGGGTGCATAATATATGGAGGAATTTGGGGGTGCAATATACTATGTGGAGTACTATGGGGGGGGTTCTGTCAGGGATCAAATCTTGCTGGAGACTAGTCAGAAAGTCTGTTCCCTGAAGGCTTCTCCCTGCTGACTGCCTTGAGTGACCGGTCTCTCCGTATACACGCAAATGGGGTGAATTCACCAGGGACTAGCCTTTCTTGCTACTCTCCTATCTGTCTCGGTCCCCAGAAGCTTTTGGAGTATGTTCTTATTTGAAATGCTGCATTATTTAAGAGTCAACACCTCTATATACAGCAGATAAAACAGGATCCACCATTCACAATAGATGATTTCACAGCTCACCTCCTCCTGTACAATGACTGATAACACCTCTATATACAGTAGATCACACAGGATCCACCATTCACAATAGATGATGTCACAGCTCACCTCCTCCTCCTGTACAATGACTGATAACACCTCTATATACAGTAGATAACACAGGATCCACCATTCACAATAGATGATATCACAGCTCACCTCCTCCTCCTGTACAATGACTGATAACACCTCTATATACAGTAGATAACACAGGATCCACCATTCACAATAGGTGATATCACAGCTCACCTCCTCCTGTACAATGACTGATAACACCTCTATATACAGTAGATCACACAGGATCCACCATTCACAATAGATGATATCACAGCTCACCTCCTCCTGTACAATGACTGATAACACCTCTGTATACAGTAGATAACACAGGATCCACCATTCACAATAGATGATATCACAGCTCACCTCCTCCTCCTGTACAATGACTGATAACACCTCTATATACAGTAGATAACACAGGATCCACCATTCACAATAGGTGATATCACTGCTGACCTCCTCCTGTACAATGACTGATAACACCTCTATATACAGTAGATAACACAGGATCCACCATTCACAATAGGTGATATCACAGCTCACCTCCTCCTCCTGTATAATGACTGATAACACCTCTATATACAGTAGATAACACAGGATCCACCATTCACAATAGATGATATCACAGCTCACCTCCTCCTGTACAATGACTGATAACACCTCTATATACAGTAGATCACACAGGATCCACCATTCACAATAGGTGATATCACAGCTCACCTCCTCCTCCTGTACAATGACTGATAACACCTCTATATACAGTAGATAACACAGGATCCACCATTCACAATAGGTGATGTCACAGCTCACCTCCTCCTGTACAATGACTGATAACACCTCTATATACAGTAGATAACACAGGATCCACCATTCACAATAGATGATATCACAGCTCACCTCCTCCTGTACAATGACTGATAACACCTCTATATACAGTAGATCACACAGGATCCACCATTCACAATAGGTGATATCACAGCTCACCTCCTCCTCCTGTACAATGACTGATAACACCTCTATATACAGTAGATAACACAGGATCCACCATTCACAATAGGTGATATCACAGCTCACCTCCTCCTGTACAATGACTGATAACACCTCTATATACAGTAGATAACACAGGATCCACCATTCACAATAGGTGATATCACAGCTCACCTCCTCCTGTACAATGACTGATAACACCTCTGTATACAGTAGATAACACAGGATCCACCATTCACAATAGGTGATATCACTGCTGACCTCCTCCTGTACAATGACTGATAACACCTCTATATACAGTAGATAACACAGGATCCACCATTCACAATAGGTGATATCACAGCTCACCTCCTCCTGTACAATGACTGATAACACCTCTATATACAGTAGATAACACAGGATCCACCATTCACAATAGGTGATATCACAGCTCACCTCCTCCTGTACAATGACTGATAACACCTCTATATACAGTAGATAACACAGGATCCACCATTCACAATAGATGATATCACAGCTCACCTCCTCCTGTACAATGACTGATAACCTCTATATACAGTAGATAACACAGGATCCACCATTCACAATAGGTGATATCACAGCTCACCTCCTCCTCCTGTACAATGACTGATAACACCTCTATATACAGTAGATCACACAGGATCCACCATTCACAATAGATGATATCACAGCTCACCTCCTCCTCCTGTAAGATGACAGGTAACACCTCTATATATGGGAGGGTTGGTAATGACAGGTGGGAGAGGATATAGGTCTTGGGTCCCTGATTTTTTCTGACCCTAGCATAGCAACGCCCCTCCCTGCTCTCCTTGAAGACCATGAATAGATCATGTACAAACATGTATGCTCATGTGTTCTGAGTAAGTAATGGCGTGGGGGCGCCATAAGGCAAATTCGCACAGGGCACCATTCAACATAAGGCCGGCCCTGGGAACTTGTACTACGAAACGTTTACTATGAAAAAGGCAGCAGGGAGGTCATTATACCTCACTCCAGCAGAGCGGACTTCAGTTCTTCCCAGAATGGCTGGACTGCATACCTAGTGATGTGTGTACCATGGACTTGCTACTATAGCTACAATATAAGGTAAAGAACACAGAGACTGTCTCCTGTGCCTCCTTTCCTCTCGCACAAACACCTACTACTACCACCATCATCTCTTCCTCACCTCTCAGGAGCCTGCCCCGGTTGGACGGGATTGAAATGGCACAACACCTATCTCCTGAGGATGAACCTGTAGTGCCGGTCATCTACTGGCTGGAGACTTAAACTGGTGTCACAAACTATTATTAATTTTTCTTTGATTTGTTTTTCTTTACTTTTACCAATGTGAGCCAGGGCTACAGCACTGGGTGCAGCCACCGTGAACCCTACGTACTGGCCCAGCTGCTCGACAGCTCCTCATCCTAGGTCTAATCATTTCTTCTATCTTTTGCCATGTGTACTAATCATGTTTTACATTGCTTTGTCTTTGGTAGCTTAACCTGCAGAGAGAACAGAAACCAAGTGAAGCTCCAGCTGTCCACGAGTTCCTCAGGGTAAGGGAGAACCTCCGGAAAGCCACAAGACATGTCCAGAGTCCCCCGCCACCTGTCAGCTGAACACCATCATCAGCAATGGACCGATCTAACTTGACATTGACTCTGTACATCTGGGAAGCTTTGCATACTGTTTGCTCCACCATGTGTTCTGATGGTGAAGAAACCAAACCCAAGACATCCTATTTTATGTTTGGTAGTGGAGCATGTAAAAGACAGTGAATGACACCCCACAATTACAAGAATATCAAAGGTGTAACATCCTAAAATGATTGGAAAGAAAGGCCTTGGTGTTTTTCAAAAAAACATAAGATAAAGAGTTCCTCATGGGCGGAGCCATATGCTCATTACTCATATTTTGTCCAATAGGTGAAGAAACATCCAATAGTACCTTATATTTGCTCATGGGTGGGTCCTACTGTACAGTCAGCAGAGCAGTATTGATTAGCGCCCCCTGTAGGCTTGTGATGTTAAATAGTATTGTAATTATTGACTCATCCTTCAATATTTTGTAATATGACCATAAAGAAACACAGATCAGACAAAACCTGCAAATGTTTAATCATAGGAGCCTTAACTTTAAACCTGGTCTCTCTTAAATATACCGTACTAATAGATCATAACCTTGGATGTAAATGTGTCAAAGTTACATCACTGGTGTCACATGTTGGCTGCTCTGGAGTCCATGTGAGATGCTCTGCGGTAGTTAAATGGGAGTAAACTTCCTTTGGTATATTCGGAGTGAAGCTGCTGTAGTGTCACTCTCTATGTCCGGGTAGCTCGGCAGGTGTGAGGGTGTGTCCATAATATGCTATTGTCCACTCCCCCAGCCTTTAGATAGTTCCACTTCCCTTCACTAGGTGTCACTGTTAGAGATTAATCTCTGCTTTGACCTCCAGCTGTGAAGACATGTGCTGTGCTTCAGGCAGTGACCTGTTTACTCATTTAATAATGTTACTGAACATTATTCTTCATTCTGGGATATAAGCGAGATCTTAGGTCAGTGACATAGACGATGAGGGTCATTATGGGACCGTATTAAACTAGTACACCACAAAAATCCATTTCCTCAATAAGCAAAGTTCATGTTTGTTTTCTTTGACCCCCTGTACTTTTTTACTTTTACATAACAAGTAAATCACAATTTTCCAAATTAAAGTTTATTGTTTGTTCATTAAAAAAAAGTAAGGTGAAAAGGTTGTTGTAATGTGGTATCTTCAGGAGGGCAGCACTGGTGATAGTGAAGATGACAGTTTGGGAAGCGGCACGGTCGTGGTTGTGGTCTTGCTGCTGGTCCAACCCAAAAGCTGATTGCAGAGACGGCTTTATCTTTGCAGCACAGGAGAGCCCTGGGGGCTGAAGATTGTCGGATCCAACAATCCAGCTGACTTCAGAACGGCATTCGAAGGCCCTAAAGTGTAGAGTTTGCAAGCAGGGTGGACACCCGGCCACTCACTATACACTATAAGGCCATGTGCACACGCTGCGTTTTTGTATAATTTTCAGCACTCAAAAGGAGCGGACCGGACTGGCGACTCAACAGGAGCGGGCCGGACTGGCGACTCAACAGGAGCGGGCCGGACTGGCGACTCAACAGGAGCGGGCCGGACTGGCGACTCAACAGGAGCGCGCCGGACTGGCGACTCAACAGGAGCGCGCCGGACTGGCGACTCAACAGGAGCGCGCCGGACATGCGACTCATCAGGAGCGGGCCGGAATGGTGACTCAACAGGAGCGCGCCGGACTGGCGACTCAACAGGAGCGCAGCTGACTGGCGACTCAACAGGAGCGCAGCTGACTGGCGACTCAATAGGAGCGCACCGGACCGGCGACTCAATAGGAGCGCACCGGACTGATAACCCAATAGGAGCGCACCAGACTGATGACTCAATAGGAGCGCAGCGGACTGATGACTCAATAGGAGCGCACCGGACTGATGACTCAATAGGAGCGCAGTGGACTGATGACTCAATAGGAGCGCAGCGGACTGATGACTCAATAGGAGCGCACCAGACTGATGACTCAATAGGAGCGCACCAGACTGATGACTCAATAGGAGCGCAGCGGACTGATGACTCAATAGGAGCGCAGCGGACTGATGACTCAATAGGAGCGCAGCGGACTGATGACTCAATAGGAGCGCAGCGGACTGATGACTCAATAGGAGCGCAGCGGACTGATGACTCAATAGGAGCGCACCGGACTGATGACTCAATAGGAGCGCACCGGACTGATGACTCAATAGGAGCGCACCGGACTGATGACTCAATAGGAGCGCACCGGACTGATGACTCAATAGGAGCGCACCGGACTGATGACTCAATAGGAGCGCACCGGACTGATGACTCAATAGGAGCGCACAGAACTGATGACTCAATAGGAGCGCACCGGACTGATGACTCAATAGGAGCGCACCGGACTGATGACTCAATAGGAGCGCACCGGACTGATGACTCAATAGGAGCACACCGGACTGATGACTCAATAGGAGCGCACCGGACCGATGACTCAATAGGAGCGCACCGGACTGATGACTCAATAGGAGCGCAAATTCAGCAAGATTTACCGGTATGCAGATCTATTTTAAAACATCAAAACCTAGCCATAGCCACGAATAAGACCCTGCGTTGAAACGCGTTGGCTTCATGCACACCGGACTGCTTGTAAAATGTGGATGTTTTTGATGTTTTAAAATAAATCTGCAGGACACACGTGGGTCAGCTGCGAATCCCAGGCCTGGGGACCCGAATCTGCAGCCGGCTGTCCAGGTCGGGCAGAAGAACTAGTTGCAGACGGGTACCAGCCCCAATTCGGCATGGATATCTTCAGGACCAGCCGAGAAGCTGGAGGTCACTGGGTGTCATGTACAGTTACTACCATTATGGACTCTCCCAAGGCTAAGGAACTGTATAGGGTCAAGAGGACTTACAAGACAGTTGCTCAGAGGGCCCGTAGTCACCTGCCTTTAACCACAGGACATTAGGAGGACAAGAAGTAGCAGAGTGTCAGAGAGCAAGAGGGCAGTGAGGAAGGCCATATTCCCTGTATCTCAGCAGAGTGGACTCGGACTACTTGTGAGCTGGCCAGGCTGCAATCCTGGTAACTACAGTACCTCGGCTGGGTTGTGTCTGCACCAAACTTAAGCAAAGGTGACCGGTAAGAACTGCAGAACAATGTAGTAGTCTGTCTACTCATTCCTGCACCTCTTTGCACCCCTGCACCTTCAGCTACGACAACCACCATAACACCCTCTACTAATTCCCAAGGGCTCGCTCCATCTTAGGGATGCATTACATCTAGCTGCCCGACCATCCACCCCTGTGGACTACCATATGCAGCACAGGACATCTATGACCAGAAACCTCAGATGGCGTCACGTCGAAAACGCTAACTTTTTCCACTTTAATATCTTCCCCTTTAACATGATCGGTCAGGGCCACGGCTTGTGGTGTCACCACCGTGAACTGTAGACTGCTGCCTCGTATTGTCTGAGTACCCGGGACTTGCAACCGAGACATACCATCAACTCCAGACTGGCTTATGGCTCAACTAGGCCTCTTACATTACAACACCTGACAAAAAGTGGAGCCAAAAGCTGAAGCCTGGAAGGAAGAGAAAGTATGTGATGGGAAAAGGAAAAAGAAAAGGTGCCGAGGGCCGGAAGGTGGAGGGCCAGGAGGGTGGAGGGCCAGGAGGGTGGAGGGCCAGGAGGGTGGAGGGCCAAGAGGGTGGAGGGCCAAGAGGGTGGAGGGCCAAGAGGGTGGAGGGCCAAGAGGGTGGAGGGCCAAGAGGGTGGAGGGCCAGGAGGGTGGAGGCCAAGAGGGTGGAGGGCCAAGAGGGTGGAGGGCCAGGAGGGTGGAGGGCCAAGAGGGTGGAGGGCCAGGAGGGTGGAGGGTCAAGAGGGTGGAGGGCCAGGAGGGTGGAGGGCCGGAAGGTGGAGGGCCAAGAGGGTGGAGGGCCGGAAGGTGGAGGTCCAGGAGGGTGGGCCGCGGAGATGGCAGCACCGGTGAGCAGCAAGGGATTTATTTACTGTTTAATGTTGCCCGCTGGTCTATGGCTCAGTAAAATGGTGGATGCAGCTCTGTCATTTTGTGCAATTTGCGCCGAGTGAATTGCAAAAATGTCGTTATTCTGGAGGAGATGGAGGAATAGAAATCTGGGGAGAATTCAATTCCGAAAACTACTAGAAAAAGCAGCATAAAAAAACTTACCATCAATACCATAGACAGAAACCAACACTGCACTTGCAGGACACAGTCAGACCCCAATTGTGTAGCAAGCCCAGGTGCAAAATGATAAATCACCTAAACCAAGGTGTGGGAGGCGACGTGCCACACACCAACTTATCTGTCCAACTTCTGACCAACTTGCTGGTTGCAGTGAAATCATGGACACATTGCTCTATTTTGTGGCTGTGTATAAATGTAACAATGTGTCCATGATTTCACTGCAACCAGAGATCTGTTCAGAAGTTGGACAGATAAGTTGGTGTGTGTAAAGTGGCCCTAATGGTACCTTTACACGCCGCTACAACAGGATGGATACAACCCGCTACAGGCTACAAATGTAGCTTGTCGCGCCAATATCGCCCGTAGTAGCGGCGTCTGAAGACGGGACGTGACAGCCGGCTACAGATACCTCTGTATCCGTGCACTGCCCATAAACAGATGGCAACAAAGCCGATTGTAGCGACCTGTATCGGCGTGTAAAGAAGGAACAGAAGGGTTGTTTCTACACCAGGCTATGTACCTGGTATGTAGCTAGGGCGTGACCCAGGCTCCGGGTTTCCGCGGCCCATCAGCGATCATTGGAGGAAGCTCCTGCGTTGCGATTGGTAGACGCTGCACAGGGCGGCATATTTAAGGAGCTGAGCAGTCACACTACACAATCGCTCGAGCGTCATGTATTACTCAGCCTCCTGCGATGCCTGGCCAATCAGGATGTTATTGCCTCGTCCTATCAGCGTACGGACGTCTCGTAATCCACAATTGTGGCACGCCTATGTGCTGTCCCTGCTGCACCAGGTACGCCCACATTAGCTGGTTGTAGCGGTGTGTAAATGAGCTAAGATGAGCTACAGAAGGTGACTTGAGACACCTGGCGATGTATCTAGCTATAGATGTAACGTAGTGTAGCGCACCTTGTGGCGGCGTGTAAAGGTACCATAAGGGCCTGCAAAGGGCACCATTCACACGGATACATATGGTGCAGAATGTCTGAAAGCTGCCCAACCGCTCCGCTGCCTGAGGCATGGGCTGCACAGTACAATGTTTCTGCACCACTAGATGAATGGCGCCTCTGACTGTGTCCTGCAAGTGAAGTATTGGTTTTTGTCCCATAGACTTTGCTGCTTGACAAAAAAAAGATCCTTTTGTTGTGCAAAAACGGATCAAAAAATGAAATCACAGTCTACGGTCTTGTGCACACAGGTTGGTTTTTGGTGCGCACAGATCTGCAGAGAATCCTAGGGGGCGGCATTGTTATTTCTGATTTCTGCTGCCTTTTTGTTGCATTTTTGTTGCAGATTTTACAATAGAAAAAACGCAGAAAACAATTGACGCAGCAAAACCTGTGAATGAAATTAAAGCAACGTGTGTGGAGCCTTTCCTGACATCACACAGGGTTAATGATAATGAAAAACGCAGGTTTAGATTAGCAGAAAACCAAGGTAAAAAAAAAAAAAAAAAAGATGAAATCCTGCCCCCCCAACACTATCACTATCTGCAGATTTTTGTGCAATAATATACGCATCGTGCGGACACGACTTCTCACACCCCATAGACTTTGCTGGGAAAACACGCCGCTGCAGACTCAGCGCAGCAACATACACATCGTGCAGACGGGCCCTGACTGTTTCTTGGACTCGCCCCCGGCTCCTTGTTTTGCTCAGTTTTGGCAGACTCAGCGCTGTCACCCTTCCAATGAATGAATCACATGACTGGAGTCAGCTGACGGCCGTTGTGGTCTTCATCAGTGATTTCCTTCCTCAGCTGCGGAGCTCATGGCTGCCAGAGCTGAGATCACACAGGGAACGTGCCTGCCGGAGAGGGGCAGCGGCGGTACGGGCGAGGGAAGCCGCCTGCAGCGCTGGAGGGAGCAGATCAGCACCGAGCTGGACCGAGTCATGGATTTCTGGATCCGGCACTCCGAGGACAAACAATTTGGGTAAATATTAATAATAAATCATCAGTATGTTCCACCGAGTAGAAGTAACTCAAGATGGCGGCCACGTCCGGGCTGCGCTGAAGACTTTGCACCGCCACGTTCCCGCCACTGCCGGATCACTCATCTCCGTTCCCAAACTTGCTGAACTCTAGAAATGTCTGTGGTGTTCCCCTGCCTCCTAAGGGTACCGTTACACGTCGCAACATTGCATGCAATGTCACTAGTAACTCACTGGGTGCAGTGAAATCATGGACACATTGTTCTATTTTGTGGCTGTGTACAAATGTAACAATGTGTCCATGATTTCACTGCAACCAGTGAGTTGGTGTGTGTAAAGGTACCCTGAGGCCCTGTGCACACGGTGCGCTGTTAGTGTTTGGTTACAAATCTACAAGCAAAGTCAGTGAAAATCCTGAAGGTTTTTTTCCCCTCTCGCAGATTTGGCGCAGGATTACATTTGCAGATGTCGATTCTTTTTGCATTTTCTGCCGGGAGATGCAGAAATATCTGCAACCAAATACTGAATGTGCACATGTAGCCTAAAGGTGTGTGTGTGTGTGTATATATATATATATATATATATATATGTATGTATGTGTATATATATGTAAATACCGTATATACTCGTGTATAAGCCGAGTTTTTCAGCCCAAAAATTGGGCTGAAAAGTCTCCCCCTCGGCTTATACACGGGTCAATACGGTAGTCGGGGCTGGAGGAGGCGGGGGGGAGGCTGCTGTATGAGCGGCCCCGTCACGTGGGGCCGCTCATTATATATGCACTGCTTCCCCCTGTCAATCAGCGGCGGGGGAAGCAGTGCATATATGCTCCCAAATGCTGGCACTCGCCCCCCCTCTGTGTAAGGGCCCCCCCGCTGCTTATCTTACCATCCCGGTCTTCTGCACGTCCTCGGTGCTCCGTCCTCGCTGCTCCCGTCCTCGCTGCATCCGGGATTCCCAGCCGTCGCAGGCATATGACGTCATTGTGCGACGGCCAGGGATCCCGGATGCAGCGAGGACGGGAGCAGCGAGGACGGAGCACCGAGGACCGGCGCTGTGCAGAAGACTGGGATGGTAAGTTAAGCAGCAGGGGGCACGAGTACCAGCATTTGGGGGCTGCTGTATAACCCCTGGGGGCTGCTGTATTACCCCTGGGGGCTGCTGTATACCCCAGGGCTGCTGTATATACTGTTGGGGCCTGTATACCACTGGGGCTGCTGTATATACCACTGGGGGGGCCTGTATACCACACTGCTGGGGGCTGTATACCTGTGCTGGGGTCCATCCTCGGCTTATACACGAGTCAATAGGTTTTCCCAGGTTTTGGGGGCAAAAGTAGGGGGGTCGGTTTATACACGGGTCGGCTTAGGATGTGTTAAAAAAAATAATGTTCCTCTCCTGAGATTTATATATAATATATATGTGCCCCTTTGTAATGGATCTTAACAATATATGAAAATACTGACCGGCGCCACCACCAAGTGTGAACAGGTGCCAGCTGAAAAAACACATCTTTAAAGAGGACCTGTCACCAAACCAGGCATGGTGATCTAATTACAGCACTGGATGCAGCATGTGTGCAGTATGCAGGCAAGGGGTCACCCAGCACTTGAGCAGCCCTGTACCCCGAGATAATACACTTAGGCAGCTTCACACTGCAGTTTTTCACTGATCAGTGTCCATCAGTGTTTGTGTGCCAAAACCAGGAGAGGAACCTGCAGAGAAAAAACTATAATTGAAAGATTGACACCTGTTCTGAGTTTTGGAGACTCCTGGTTTTGGCAGCCAAGCACTGATGGACACTGATCAGTGAAAAAACTGCAGTGTGAAGCCAGCCTTAGGGTATGTGCACATCAGACGTTTGTGCATCTCTGCAGACCGACCGGGAACCGGTGGACACTGGCAGAAACTGAGTTTTCTGTGCTCAGCAGTGTCCCTCGTTTTTTGCTCGTTTTTTGCTCGTTTTTTGCTCGTTTTATACAGCGTTTTGTCGGCGGTTTTTCTGAGCGTTTTTAAAACTGAGTTTTTTGTGCACTTGTAAGCTGGAACCGCTGGAAAAACGCTCAAAAGAAGTCACTTGCTCTATCTTTGAAAACCGGTGGAAAAAACGGTGGAAAAACTGAAAACGACAAGAATAAAAACGTTCTAATGAAGACAGCGTTTTCTAAACTCCATTGACTAGCATGTTAATCCAACCGGTGGCTAGGATTAACATAAATTAACATAAAACTCAGCGGAAAACGCCGATGGAAAACGCCAAAAAACAGCCCAGAAAACTACTGATGTGCACTTACCCTTAGAAAACTTACATGCTACAGCCACTAAGGAGGTGGCTAGGGGCTGCAGCCAAGGGCAGATTCACACCTCCTGCCTGTGTAATCTGCCCACTGCTGCCAATCATTCTCTCCCTGTCTGCAGCATTTAAATAGAGGTTTTTTTTCTCTCCGTTTAGCTAAACGGACTTTCTGGGAGAGAAAAAAAACCTCTATTTAAATGCTACAGACAGGGAGAGAATGATTGGCAGCGGTGGGCAGATTAAACATGCAGGGGGTGTGAATCTGCCCTTGGCTGCAGCCCCTAGCCACCTTCTTAGTGGCTGTAGCATGTAAGTTTTCTAAGTGTATTATCTCGGGGTACAGGGCTGCTCCAGTGCTGGGGGACCCCTTGTCTGCATGCTGCACACATGCTGCATCCAGTGCTGTAATTAGATCACCATGCCTGCTTTGGTGACAGCTCCTCTTTAAGGAAGCCTATAGAATACACTTACCTTGTCTAGTATTCTCACAGCAGTTTTACTGTCTCATTTCCTCTGTTACATTCTACATTAGCCTCATGTATTTGCCTTGTCTGGTATTATCACAGCAGTTTTGCTATGCCTCGTTTCCCCTGTTACATTCTACATTAGCTTCTTGTTCTTACCTTGTCTGGTATTTTCACAGCAGTGTTGCTGCCTCGTTTCCCCTGTTACATTCTACATTAGCTTCTTGTTCTTACCTTGTCTGGTATTTTCACAGCAGTGTTGCTGCCTCGTTTCCCCTGTTACATTCTACATTAGCTTCTTGTTCTTACCTTGTCTGGTATTATCACAGCAGTTTTGCTATGCCTCGTTTCCCCTGTTACATTCTACATTAGCTTCTTGTTCTTACCTTGTCTGGTATTTTCACAGCAGTTTTACTGCCTCGTTTCCTCTGTTACATTCTACATTAGCTTCATGTATTTGCCTTGTCTGGTATTATCACAGCAGTTTTGCAGGACCATGTTTCCCTTTGTCTTGTGTCCAAGAGTGCAGCTGTATACTTCCTTATAGATGTGTATTTTCAGCTGGCACCTGTTCACATTGCTGGTGTCGCCGGTCAGTTTTTTCATATATTGTTAGTATATGTTTTTCTGACCTGGCACTCTCACCCCACCCCCGCACCATGGTCATAGTGTGTCCACCATCTGATTTTAGCCCGGTTCCTAACTACCCACACATGCAGATTTTAATCATAGATGGAGGCATTCTAGTTTGGTTACCGATACAGAACAGCTGGTCTTTGGTTATCGGACTCACATGGATTGGACAATACATCAGCTAAGTTTCTCCATTTTCAGCTATTACTACGCCGTTTTGCTGCCATATTTCCTCTGTTACATTCTACATTAGCTCCATGCATTTGCCTCATCCAGTATTTTCATAGCAGTTTTGCTGGATCATGTTTGCCTTTTCTTGTGTCTAAGTGCAGTTGTGTAATGGATGTGTCTGACCACGGTGGGATATACCATCTCCTGGGATGGAGGGGTTTGGGGAGTTAGAGAGTATACAGACATTACAGCCAGGGATCACAGAATATAAGAGTATATACAGACATTACAGCCGGGGATCACAGAATATGAGTATACAGACATTACAGCCGGGGATCACAGAATATGAGTATACAGACATTACAGCCGGGGATCACAGAATATAAGAGTATACAGACATTACAGCTGGGGATCACAGGATATAAGAGTATACAGACATTACAGCCGGGGATCACAGAATATAAGAGTATACAGACATTACAGCCGGGGATCACAGAATATAAGAGTATACAGACATTACAGCCGGGGATCACAGGATATAAGAGTATACAGACATTACAGCCGGGGGTCACAGAATATAAGAGTATACAGACATTACAGCCGGGGATCACAGAATATAAGAGTATACAGACATTACAGCCGGGGATCACAGAATATAAGAGTATACAGACATTACAGCCGGGGATCACAGAATATAAGAGTATACAGACATTACAGCCGGGGATCACAGAATATAAGAGTATACAGACATTACAGCCGGGGATCACAGAATATAAGAGTATACAGACATTACAGCCGGGGATCACAGAATATAAGAGTATACAGACATTACAGCCGGGGATCACAGAATATAAGAGTATACAGACATTACAGCCGGGGATCACAGAATATAAGAGTATACAGACATTACAGCCGGGGATCACAGAATATAAGAGTATACAGACATTACAGCCGGGGATCACAGAATATAAGAGTATACAGACATTACAGCCGGGGATCACAGAATATAAGAGTATACAGACATTACAGCCGGGGATCACAGGATATAAGAGTATACAGACATTACAGCCGGGGATCACAGGATATAAGAGTATACAGACATTACAGCCGGGGATCACAGGATATAAGAGTATACAGACATTACAGCCGGGGATCACAGGATATAAGAGTATACAGACATTACAGCCGGGGATCACAGGATATAAGAGTATACAGACATTACAGCCGGGGATCACAGAATATAAGAGTATACAGACATTACAGCCGGGGATCACAGAATATAAGAGTATACAGACATTACAGCCGGGGATCACAGAATATAAGAGTATACAGATATTACAGCCGGGGATCACAGAATCTAAGTCTTTATGTAAGAAAATAAATTAAGAATATAAATGTTAATGATATTTTAGGTGTTTTATGGAACAGATATTTTTCTTTATTACATGTAAACTATAAAATAAAATTACTCTTTCCTGATAAACAGCGCCACCACTGATTGTTTGGTATGGCGCTTTTATCCCATCAATTCACTGGACTATACCATGCAATACCAGACACTACCTTATGCCACGGGTGGTGCTGTTTGAGACAATAGTATGGATGTATATGTTACCACTTGTACAGTTCCCTTATCTATTGTACAATGTATTTGATGTTGTCAGGGGATTCTTCACGTGTCTCGCTGAGGACGGAGCCATATACGATCCACTGAAATACATCTGGCTGCAGGGCCGGCAGGTAACGAGGCTGCAATGTGTGATCGCTGCAGATCCGGGGGCACGAAGTGATCATGATCCTCATCACAAGTTAGATTAACTCCACATTTTTCGCTTTCCTTCCTTTTTTTTTCCAAAACCATAACTTTTTTTATTTGAGCTACTTTACAGAGGTATATGATCTACAGACAGGACCAGACTGGCCGGCAGGAGGGCAGGGGAATCCCCAGTGGGCCCTTTTGCTGACTGACTGCTTATTAAAATAGCTAAGCCCCACTTACCTGTTATAAAGGGGGCTGGCTTATCTATGGAAATTAGCAGTCATCCCCCTGTACAGTCAGTGACTTTGTCACCTGTCAATATACAGGAATCACTCTCCTATGTTATGCAAGAGTCAGACTGGTCGGCGGGTGGGCAGGGGAATCTCCCGGTGGGCCTCTCTGTAGTAATCTGTCACTTATCCCCCAACATGATCAGTAGTTGGTGAAACAAGTGTATTGTGCCAGGTAGAGATAAAGAATTATCTCATTAGTATATTATTATATAGAAGCAGAAGATAACTTGTATTCTGTATTGGTTTTTGAGCCACTATACAGCGGTAAATGGAAGCTCGGACTGGCTGGTGGGATGGCGGGGGAATCTCCGGTGGGCCTCTGCAGTAATCAGTCACTTATCCTCCAACATGATTGTGTCACTATGTAGAGTCTGAACACTAAGACCATGTGCACATACGGAGTGTTCAGTACATTATTATATAGAAGCACAGGTAAATATGTGAATGTAATATCTGCATGTAGTTGATCAGTGGCCCCCAGAGTCAATGGTGGGCCCCTGCTCCAGTCTGATACTGCCTATAGGTCTATAATACGGACTCCTCTGTACTGTGTGTTGCTGAACAGGTCCATACACAGTTAATGAATGGATATAGGAACTGTATACAGTATTAAATGTAAAAGCCAAACTGGCCACTGACCTTCTTCATTGAGCAATGACCACTACCGCTCTCTGCTCAATCCAGGTTTGGATGTATTGCCGTCTCTACCGGAAGGTGCCCAGATTCCACAGGGAGGAACTGCTCAATTCCGCCATCGCTGGTAAGTTTCAGACAAGTTAAAAATGCAATGAGCAAACTAACAATGACAGACCGACACAGAGGAGAGGGGACCCCCTTTACAAAGGGAGTGTGGCTCGCAGGATCATTATGGAGAGTGTCATGGGGGCCTTGCCTCTTCCCACCCCGGAGGGTCCTGGGAGCCTTGCCTATTCCCACCCCCGAGGGTCCTGGCGGGGCCTTGCCTCTTCCCACCCCGAGGGTCCTGGGGGGGGCCTTGCCTCTTCCCACCCCTGAGGGTCCTGGGGGGGCCTTGCCTCTTCCCACCCCTGAGGGTCCTGGGGGGGGCCTTGCCTCTTCCCACCCCTGAGGGTCCTGGGGGGGCCTTGCCTCTTCCCACCCCTGAGGGTCCTGGGGGGGCCTTGCCTCTTCCCACCCCGAGGGTCCTGGGGGGGCCTTGCCTCTTAAACCCAACCCCCTGCCCTCCCGAGGGTCCTGGGAGCCATTTCTCCCTTTTGAAGGCCATAAAGGGTAGCACTAAAGAGATGGGCCCATATCTCTGAAACTGGATGTAAAAGTTAGGGGAGCAGCGTTGATGGTGAATGAAATCCGAACATTTTGACACAATGACTTTTCACCCCCTTGATAACTCTTCAGCTGACTGCTATCTCTCTTGACCCCCCCCCCCCCATACACGTGTACATTTGGCTTGGCCGAGCATTGGCACACTTTCTATGGGGAGAGTGGAGTAAGTCGTTTGTACACTCATCTGGCAGCAGCTTCTCTGCCTGCAGAACAACAATCATCTGACGGGGAGAGTCGGGGAAGTGTCGGGTTCGGGTGACTTTTATCTAATGTATATGGTGTCATAAAGGTGAAGATTGACTTTGTAGAAGCAAAGAAATATTTACTCAAGTGAAATAATCGACTTCTTATTTATTTTACCCTCGTCACTTAGGGGGCAAGTTCCTTATGGCGCACGCTCGCCCCACGTCTGACTCCTTAAAATGTGCTTTTGTGGTGACGCGTGATGGTCGAGCGGTAAAGATCCAGCGCACAATCTTCAGTGAGTGTTTCTACGTCATGGCCATGGATGAACTATGGAGAACAACTCGCAAAGAGACCTATAAGGTGAAATAGAGGGGTGAGATTACCTGTGGAATGTTACCATATTGTACACTCCATAACTTTAGAACCTATGACCACCCCATTACTTATAATTTTCCACTGGTGCCAAACTGTCTGACAAGATCACAGCACACTGATATAGCAGGAAAGGCAGATCTTTACCACACAGAGATCTCATGGATTATTATTATTTTTTTTTTCCATGACAGTGGGGGTCTCAACAGTCAGACCTCAAATATTACGATCACCCACACATGATATATACCGTATGTTTTTGTGATAAAAAGATCCCATAATCAGCTGGATTTGGCTCAATGATCTAATCTGGATTTTGCACATTTTCATAAAGTTTGGTTTCCTTTTAGAGAGAGGCGCGCACGATGATGGATCAAATAGTTCACTGGGTGCGAGTAGATCCCTCCGGTTTAGGAAGACCGGATCTGCCGGGGGCTGAACCAGTGAACTCTATGGCTGTGCCGATGATGCTGCTGAACCTGGTGGATCAGTTATGCGAGGATGATGAAGAGGCAGCGATCAAGTACGCGGAGCTGGGAGCCTGGAGTGTGGAGAAGATCCTGCAGCACCTACAGGTACCGTCTATACTAAATGATCAGATGATGGAAGCAGCGGCGTAACGTCAGGCCCTGGGGCCCCGATGCGAAAGCTCCAACGGGGCCCCCAATTATTGCAAATCTTTAATAGTATTAGTCATTTTCTATAGGCCAAGGGGACTTTTGGGGGCCCCCCTAGACTGCAGGGCCCGGGTGCGATTGCAACCCCTGCACCTATTGTAGTTACGCCCCTGGATGGAAGGTTTGGGAGTAGAGAAGACCACCATTGTCCATGATGTGGGCATTTATGGGCCACTAGATGGGAGCCCAATGCTATCGCAACAGATGGACTGTGACCTCACAATGGGGGCAGGGTCTGTGGCACTGGGGGTGGCGGCTGTCTCTCCGCTGTTTTTTTTTCGACCTCATTCTCTGCCCCTCTTAGTACCTGGCTGCTGTCTAAGACATTACCAAAAGTCCTGTAACAGTCATGTGATCAGTCACCTAGATCGTGACATCACTACGGGCTCTATTAGGTCGGTGTGTGCCAGTATGTTGTATGCGGCGGCTTGCTGGTGTCGGTTGCGGGTCGGCGCCATCTTGGCACACCCGTCACTTGGGTGTGCTAATTTGGTGGGGATTGTAAGATTCGTGAACATCCTGATGGAAGTGGACGGCACGCCATTAGGTGAGTATATAATGGATTCGCAACAGTCAATTTGATCTTGAACTTGGCTGGGTTCTTCTATCAATATTTTGTATATGACCTTTGGGCCCGGGGGAGTTATGTACGGCACAATAAGGTCCTCCGCAGCATGAGATGCACGGCACAATAAGGTCCTCCGCAGCATGAGATGCACGGCACAATAAGGTCCTCCGCAGCATGAGATGCACGGCACAATAAGGTCCTCCGCAGCATGAGATGCACGGCACAATAAGGTCCTCCGCAGCATGAGATGCGCGGCACAATAAGGTCCTCCGCAGCATGAGATGCGCGGCACAATAAGGTCCTCCGCAGCATGAGATGCGCGGCACAATAAGGTCCTCCGCAGCATGAGATGCGCGGCACAATAAGGTCCTCCGCAGCATGAGATGCGCGGCACAATAAGGTCCTCCGCAGCATGAGATGCGCGGCACAATAAGGTCCTCCGCAGCATGAGATGCGCGGCACAATAAGGTCCTCCGCAGCATGAGATGCGCGGCACAATAAGGTCCTCCGCAGCATGAGATGCGCGGCACAATAAGGTCCTCCGCAGCATGAGATGCGCGGCACAATAAGGTCCTCCGCAGCATGAGATGATCTGTGGTGTAGACGTCTGTGGGTCTCGAAAGTGTGAAGGGCACTGATACATTTAGGCTCTGGAACATAGTTGTGTCTATAGGATGTGAACCCTCCTCTTGTACGAATCCTGTCCACATGACTATTCCCTAGTATTCCTCTGCAGCGGGATGGCCAAGCCATTTTGGAGAACATCTCTGAAGATGGAAAGGAGCTCCCCGGATCCATGGGCAGACACCAGAACCCCGGTATGGTCCGTTATGGTCTGATACTGAGGTGCGCGGCTCCTGACCGTTCCCAATATCTGTTCCTCTGTCTCAATCCTAGGACATGCCATGGAGGCTGGCTGGTTTCTCTTACGTCAGGCCTTTGCTAACCAGGACCATAATTTGGGGAGGATCGCCGTGGACAAGTTTGTACTTCTACCCTTTGAATCGGGATGGGACCATGAGCACGGAGGACTTTATTCTTTCCAGGATGTGGATGGACATTGCCCTACACAGGTGAGCGATGACAAGCGGGGGCAGATCCAAAGGCCTCACTCATATGTTCAACTTGCAATGATCATTGTCTCTTTGGCGGGCTTAATGCTCCCTAGTGGTCTTCTGTTGGATTACATAATCCACTCTAAAGTTACTTCTGGCGGTCTCCTCTATATAGATGATCTCACTATCCTCACAGCAGGTATATAGATGATCTCACTGGCCTCACAGCAGCATTATAGATGATCTCACTGGCATCACAGCAGCTATATAGATGATCTCACTGGCCTCACAGCAGCATTATAGATGATCTCACTGGCCTCACAGCAGCATTATAGATGATCTCACTGCATCACAGCAGCTATATAGATGATCTCACTGGCCTCACAGCAGCTATATAGATGATCTCACTGGTCTCACAGCAGGTATATAGATCTCGTTATCCTCACAGCAGGTATATAGATCTTGTTATCCTTACAGCAGGTATATAGATGATCTCACTATCCTCACAGCAGGTATATAGATCTCACTATCCTCACAGCAGGTATATAGATGATCTCACTATCCTCACAGCAGGTATATAGATCTCGCTATCCTCACAGCAGGTATATAGATCTTGCTATCCTCACAGCAGGTATATAGATGATCTCACTGGCCTCACAGCAGGTATATAGATGATCTCACTGGCCTCACAGCAGCATTATAGATGATCTCACTGGCCTCATAACATGAGGATAAGGTTACATTGTCTTCCCCAGCTTGAGTGGAGTATGAAGATGTGGTGGCCACACACAGAAGCTCTCATCGCCTTCCTGCTTGGTTATATGAAGACAAGGGATCCCCGTCTGCTCGACAACTTCCAGAAGGTTTATGAATACGCGTTCAGCAAGGTTTGTAAAATGTGGTTATTGTTGTGAATAAATATTACCGGGGAAGATAACTGGGGTGAAGACTATCTAAAATGAGCAGCAAAAACATTACATGGATTCTTCCTAAAGTAAACTTTGCTAGGGTTCGTCCTTATGAGAGATCCCTTATCAAGGCATAGTCAGCAATGGTTTACCGCATGGCCTGTCCATCCAGTAACACTACCCCTGGGTATGTAGACATAGGGGAGTGTAAAGCATTTATGAAAGGTGCCCATTCCTACACCAAAAATGTGACTTTTCTTGATCTACAAATTAGGCTCTCAAGTGCACTGCTGGACCTTTTAGTGCACTTGCAGTCTATGGCTCCTCTTTGCTTTTCCTTCTTGACTAACGGCAAACACCGAGACTCCTCTGCATAAAGTAACGACAGCGGTCAACTGTCAGTCAAGAATTAGGGGGCAGCGGCAACCAGAAATAGCAAAGAGGAGCTGTAGACTGCAAGTGTGCTGATGGGTGTACTTGCAGTCTATGGCACTTGCAAGCCTGATTTGCGTCTCTATAAAAGCCAACTTTGTGTGCAGAATGGGGTATCTTTCATAATGTTTTACACTTCTGTATTCTCTGTGTGTGCAGTGTTGTGAGTCCCGTGTAATACCACATAGTCATGGGGCACCATAGCAAAGCATGATGGTAGTATGCTCGGCCATGACAAATCTCGACATAAGTGTGAATACCTACAGCCATCGCATTGTTCCCTTCTTTGGCACCTAGTATTTTAGGATCCACTTTAGGGTTCCTTTTAATGGAGACACGTAGTCCAGGCTACCAGGTAGATGAGCTATAGTTCTGTCAGTCATCCACCTGTGCTTATATTAGTAAGGCCAGGTAGGACCACACAAGAGGGAAGGTTCCTGCAACCGGTGCCGCCCCTGCCGTGCTCATTGCTTCTGCATTATTTTGGCCTCCAGTTTTGCTTTGGGTAATGGATGTGAATTCTTTTCTTTTTATGATTTTCTCTATCCTCTTCTTCTGCTTCTACATTCAGTTTTCGGACCCGGAGCACGGAGAGTGGTTCGGTTACTTGACTCAAGAAGGGAAGGTGGCGCTCACCATCAAAGGAGGGCCCTTTAAAGGTGACTGGAGATATCACTTAATGCTGCAAGGTCGGGCACATACTAAGTATGGATGGCTCCGTATACCAGAAATTACAGAGCAGTGTAACCGTCGGAGAGGCCACAGGTCTTGAGGCAGTGCCCTCGCGAGCAAGTGATCTGATATCGATGGTCAATGGGTCATTACTGATGAGCGGCTCTGCCGTGCGCGTAACGAGCAGTTACACACTTGGATGGCGCAACTCGTGCCCATAGTACAATGGAAGTCAATAGGAATTTGGAAGATCTGCAAATTGCTGGAGTTTCCCATTGACTTCCATTGTATCCGGTACTCAAGTTGTGCCGAGTGTCTAACTCCTCGTTAGGGTACTGAGCAGCTGGGCATGGTAGAGCTTGGCCATCGCTGTCCATCGGAAAACCTCTTTAAGATGTCTTAACTCTATGTCCCCTTAACATAATGGTCATTAGCATCATCTTGGTGGTGTGATGATTCGTGGCTGAGATGTGCTGTGATATTGTCAAGTGTTTGGTATGAAATCTGAGAGCAGCATGATGTAGGGGTAGAGATCCTGATTCCAGTGATGACTCTTACCGCACTGCTTGCTGTAGTTTTTGAGAATCTCCTAAGTGATTTTATCACTAGAGGACGAGTAAACTTGCTGCCGTGTGGTCCAACCCCCCCCCCCCACCACTGATGGGCAACTTTCTGCCTATGCACAGTGTACACAATTCTGCTAATCAGTGGTGTGGGTGGGGTTATATAGAGCTCAGTATTAAGAGAACTTAAAATCATTTTTTTCTGCTGCAGATTCATATTAAAATTGCATCAAGCTGCGCAGGCACTGCTGGAATCAGGGTCTCTGTCTCTATATTTTACTGCTCCGATGTGGTAGCAAAAACCTGGTGACTGTTTCCCTTTGTGCTTTCCATCAGTGATCTGTTAAGAGCTTGCAGCGATGTCCTTAGTGTTATCCCAGTAATATTAAACCTTAGGCCATTATTCCTGCCGTGAGTGGGTGGTTGTGTGTGTGTGTGGGTGGTGGTGTGTGTGGTGTTGTGTGTGTGGGTGGGGTTGTGTGTGTGTGGGTGGTGTTGTGTGTGTGGGTGGTGTTGTGGTGTGGGTGGTGTTGTGTGTGTGGGTGGTGTTGTGTGTGTGGGTGGTGTTGTGTGTGTGGGTGGTGTTGTGTGTGTGTGGTGTGGGTGTGTGTGTGTGTGGGTGGTGTTGTGTGTGTGTGTGTGTGTGTGTGGGTGGTGTTGTGTGTGGTGTGTGTGTGGTGGTGTTGTGTGTGTGTGTGTGTGGGTGGTGTTGTGTGTGTGTGTGTGGGTGGTGTGTGTGTGTGTGTGTGGTGGTGGGTGTGTTGGGTGTTGTGGTGGTGTTGTGTGTGGTGGTGTTGGTGTGTGTGTGGTGGTGTTGTGTGTGTGGTGTGTGGGTGGTTTGTGTGTGTGTGTGTGTGTGTGTGTGTGGGTGGTGTGTGTGTGGTGGTGTGTGTGTGTGGTGGGTGGTGTTGGTGTGTGTGTGGTGTGGTGTGTGTGTGTGGTGGTGTTGTGTGGTGGTGTGTGTGGTGTGGTGTGTGGTGTTGTGTGTGTGGTGTGTGTGTTGTGTGGTGTGTGTGTGTGTGTGTGTTGTGGTTGTGGTTGTGTGTGGTTGTGTGTTGTGTGTGTGACCCTGCAGTCCCCGGAACTCCTATTTCAGGACAGAAGATCCTCCTCATCCACTTGTACTGACTCTCCGGCCCCTTCGGACATGTTGAATTTCCTCCATTGAAGTGACGGCGGCTCTTCTTATTTTCAGGGTGTTTCCACGTGCCTCGATGCCTGTACATGTGTGAGGAGATGCTGACCAAACTCATAGAAGAGGAAGACGGAGTGAACACAAAATGAGCCTCCACCAACTTCTTTATTTGCCTTAAATTGATTGACCAAGACGTGATTGTCTACTCTGCTGCACAGGAACCTCTCGCACGTGTGCGGCTGCTGATGGGGGATAGTGTCGTCCAGTTTCACACCTCTATGGCTTGTAAAGTTGTCCACCTTTGGCGATGTGCCGTGAGAAGTCGGTGATTTACCTAGAAGAGATGTTCTCTGTCCCTACAAGGCCTCTAGGCCTCCAGCGTCCATCACTGTGGATCTCCACATTGCAAAGTCCAACTAAACGCACAATAAAAAAACTTAATAAAATAAAGTGAATCCATTCTTTCATTTCATTGTAATTTTCGGGATCTCTCCGACCCGGGCGCCTTCCTCCATTGCTCCATGGGTCAGTTCTCTCATGACCATGTTATGTTTCAGCATGGGCACACTCGTCAGCATGCGCCGCCCCATATGATGCTTTCTGTTCTGGCGGCCTCCTATCATGGCCAGTGTTATAGTAGCTCTTCTGCAGGATATGACTGGACAGTTCTCCTCACCCTATTGACTGACCTTCCTTGGACTGTTGCAATTTCGTCAGGTACTCTACCCATCAGTGACATATGGATGTGTGGCGCACAAAGAGCTGTGGTGCCCAGCAGCTGGGCCAGTGGTCGGGGTTCACGGTGGCTGTGCCCTGGCTTACATGTGAAAGGGAAAAACAAAAATGGAGTAAAACAAATAAAAAGAAAAATAAGTTTGTGACGCCAGTAGGTGTTCAGACAGCAGGTTCATCCTCAGGTGTTATAACAGTGAGATGTTTACCACTCTCCAACCGGGGCTGGCTCCTGAGGGATGAGGAGGAGGATGGCGGTGGTAGTAGTTGTAGGAGTGTATGTGTAGAAAGTAAGGAGGCACAGGAGACAGTGTCGTTCTTTACCTTTACTGCAGCAGTAGCACAGGCTCATGGTCCAACCAGTCTGGGAAGAACTTGGTATTGTATTTATGAACTGTGTTCTGCGCATGCGCAGTTCATAAACTGGAACTAAAAACCTGGATCTATCGGGATCTGGAGTCCGGATGATTCTGTGTCTCATAGACCACCAGGTGCCCTGGATCTGGGGGTTCACATTTTCTTTTTCATAGAAACCAAAATCATAACAATGTCGCGTTCCTGGTGCAGAGGAGAGTGTGTGTGATTTGTGCGCGGGCATCTGCCTGTGTACAAATCACATATTGCAGTGAATGGGAGCGCACGGTCATGCGCAGACCTGCGCAGCACCGTGCGTTCTCATTCTAAACATAGGGGCTGCGTTCAGCTTGCGGATCTCCTCCGCAGGATGCTGCAGAGGGTCCACAAGTCTGAAGCCACCCTAATGGCCACTTTACACGCAGCAACAGGAAGATAGAAACCGGCAGGTGTCGGAGACAATTGTACCTTTTACCTTCAAAACACCTTGCAGATACCTGAATTACACGCAGCCACTTCAAGGTGTTTTAAAGGTAAAAGGTACAATTGTCTCCGACACCTACCGGCTTCTATCTTCCTGTTGCCGCGTGTAAAGTGACCATTATAGATACAGAGGTAACGAGACCTTACAGATACTGAGGTAAAAAACTCACCAAATACTCAGCGTGTGCACGAGGCCTTACAAATACTGAGGTAAAAACTCACCAAATACTCAGCGTGTGCACGAGGCCTTACAAATACTGAGGTAAAAACTCACCAAATACTCAGCGTGTGCACGAGGCCTTACATATACTGAGGTAAAAACTCACCAAATACTCAGTGTGTGCACGAGGCCTTACAGATACTGAGGTAACAACTCACCAAATACTCAGCGTGTGCACGAGGCCTTACAGATACTGAGGTAACAACTCACCAAATACTCAGCGTGTGCACGAGGCTTACATATACTGAGGTAACAACTCACCAAATACTCAGCGTGTGCACGAGACCTTACAGATACTGAGGTAAAAACTCACCAAATACTCAGCGTGTGCACGAGGCCTTACAAATACTGAGGTAACAACTCAACAAATACTCAGCGTGTGCACGAGGCCTTACAGATACTGAGGTAAAAAACTCACCAAATACTCAGCGTGTGCACGAGACCTTACATATACTGAGGTAACAACACCAAATACTCAGCGTGTGCACGAGGCCTTACAGATACTGAGGTAACAACTCCCAAATACTCAGGTGTGCACGAGGCCTTACAGTACTGAGTAAACTCAACATATACTCAGCGTGTGCACGAGGCCTTCCAAATACTGAGGTAAAAATCAAAAATACTCAGCGTGTGCACGAGGCCTTACAAATATGAGGTAAAATCACCAATACTCAGCGTGTGCACGAGGCCTTACAGATACTGAGGTAACAACTCACCAATACTCAGCGTGTGCACGTAGCCTTACATATACTGAGGTAAAAATCACCAAATACTCAGCGTGTGCACGAGACCTTACAGATACTGAGGTAAAAACACCAAATACTCAGCGTTGTGCACGAGGCTTACATATACTGAGGGTAACAACTCACCAAATATCAGCGTGTGCACGAGGCCTTACAGATACTGAGGTAACAACTCCCAAATACTCAGCGTGTGCACGAGGCCTTACAGATACTGAGAAAACTCACAAATACTCAGCGTGTGCACGAGGCCTTACAGATACTGAGGTAACAACTCACTAATACTCAGCGTGTGCACGAGGCCTATAAGATACTGAGGTAAAACTCACCAATATCAGCGTGTGCACGAGACCTTACTGGATACTGAGGTAAAAACACCAAATACTCAGCGTGTGCACGAGGCTTACATATACTGAGGTAACAAACTCACCAAATACTCAGGTGTGCACGAGGCCTTACAGATACTGAGGTAAAAACTCCAAATACTCAGCGTGTGCACGAGACCTTACAGATACTGAGGTAAAAACACCAATACTCAGCGTGTGCACGAGGCCTTACATATACTGAGGTAACAACTCACCAAATACTCAGCGTGTGCACGAGGCACTTACATATTACTGAGGTAACACTCACCAAATACTCAGCGTGTGCACGAGACCTTACAGTACTGAGGTTAAAAGCTCACCAAATACTCAGCGTGTGCACGAGGCCTTACAAATACTGAGGTAAAAACTGTAAAATACTCAGCTGTGTGCACGATGGCCTTACAGATACTGAGGTAACAACTCCCAATACTCAGCGTGTGCACGAGGCCTTACAGATTACTGAGGTAACAACTCCCCAAATACTCAGCGTGTGCACGAGGCCTTACAATACTGAGGTAACAACTCACCAAATACTCAGCGTGTGCACGAGCCTTACAGATATGAGGTTAAAACTCACCAAATATCAGCGTGTGCACGAGGACCTTACAGATACTGAGGTAAAAACTCAACAAATACTCAGCGTTGTGCACGAGGCCTTACAATACTGAGGTAAACTCAACAAATACTCAGGTGTGCACGAGGCCTTACAAATACTGAGGTAACAACTCACCAAATACTCAGCGTGTGCTCGAGGCCTTACAGATACTGAAGGTACAACAACTCACCAAATTACCAGCGTGTGCACGAGGCCTTACAGATACTGAGGTAACAACTCCCAAATATCAGCTGTGCACGAGGCCTTACAGATACTGAGGTAACAACTCACCAAATACTAAGGTGTGCACGAGGCCTTACAAATACTGAGGTAACAACTCACAAATACTCAGCGTGTGCACGAGGCCTTACAGATATGAGGTAATAACTCACCAAATACTCAGCATGTGCACGAGGCCTTACAAATACTGAGGTAAAAACACCAAATACTCAGCGTGTGCACGAGGCCTTACATATACTGAGGTAACAACTCACCAAATACTCAGCGTGTGCACGAGGCCTTACAGATACTGAGGTAACAACTCACTAAATACTCAGCGTGTGCACGAGGCCTTATAGATAATGAGGTAAAAACTCACCAAATACTCAGCGTGTGCACGAGACCTTACAGATACTGAGGTAAAAACACCAAATACTCAGCGTGTGCACGAGGCCTTACATATACTGAGGTAACAACTCACCAAATACTCAGCGTGTGCACGAGACCTTACAGATACTGAGGTAACAACTCCCCAAATACTCAGCGTGTGCACGAGACCTTACAGATACTGAGGTAAAAACACCAAATACTCAGCGTGTGCACGAGGCCTTACATATACTGAGGTAACAACTCACCAAATACTCAGCGTGTGCACGAGGCCTTACAGATACTGAGGAAAAAACACCAAATACTCAGCGTGTGCACGAGGCCTTACATATACTGAGGTAAAAACACCAAATACTCAGCGTGTGCACGAGGCCTTACATATACTGAGGTAAAAACTCACCAAATACTCAGCATGTGCACGAGCCTTACAGATACTAAGGTAACAACTCACCAAATACAAAAAACCATTGCAAAAACCGTATAAGTATCACACAAAAGGCGCTCTGCTGTAAAAATAAATAGCAAGTGCCGTAACAAAAACAGGGCCTTTTGGTTTATACGTTTTTGCAAAAAACGTACAGTAAGCTGCCTCACCAACTTCACGGTGGGCCCTGGTAGAGACAGTCCTAACTCTGTCCCTAGATTCTACGTTAAAAACCTGCCAGTGTGTAAATACCTCTGGGCAGGGTGCAGGCACCCGCCCCTCCCTTATAAAGTCTGCACACAGAGCTGCCAGCCACACACCCTTACAAGGTGACATTTTCCTGCGCTCTCCCGCACCCACGCAATCCGATACAACATCCATTTGGGCACTCGTTGCCCCCTAACAATGATCATAGGGGGCCGATGGATTGTTATGACAACCGGGAGTCAGCCAGAAGCCCCCGTCACCATGTTGGTTCTCATGCGCAGCACAACCACCTGCCGGACCTCATGGGGGATTGGGTGACAATTATTTAATTTCTGCTGTTACTGAATGACTGATGTACTGCGGAATATAGAACAAGTGATTGCTAAAACGAAAAAAAAAATTAATAAATAGTACACAGAACATAAAGGAAATAAAAATGACTAAACCCCCCCCTTCCCCTATCCCCGCAAAAAACATAAAAAAAATTCCTGTGGCTCACACACCTGGCGTACACCCAGAGAAAGCAACCGGACAAGGTAGCAGTCGCCCACCAATGCCCGAGGCTGCCGGATCAGGGGTCTGCACGTAGAGACGCTGAGGAACGGAGTCCAGGGAGAGAGAGAGAGGCCAGGACAGACACACCCATGAGGATCTTATACCTGCTGCCCCAATCTCTTAAAGACTACACAGGCCGGAGTCTATCTGAGAGACTGTACAATCGATGACCTGTTTACTTGCAGCTTGCTGTGAATAAATCCGGGTACAGAGTTGCAGAACGGTGTGAGACCGTGTTATTTGCGCGGCAATCGGCTGTGAAGTACATTGAACAAGTTAACGAGGTCTAACGTTAACCCCTACCTGCCGGAGACTACTAATTACTCCATCCGCTGCCCTGGGGACCCAGTCCACCAGTTTGGAGCCACTCTATCCCAGCTGCCGATCCATTGTCCCCAGAGGTTCTGCAGCAGCGGCGGCTCCCCATAGCTGCAAACCACGGGTGGCGTCACGAACAATTCTTCCTTTAAACCATCCTATCCCTTTACACCCCCAAGAACTCATTGACGCTGAACCCAGGATCACCCCTGTGACTCCTCAGAAGCATTAAAACTCGGTTCTGAGTATCCCATAACCCTGGGGCCCATCAGTTTTTGGCGCCACAAACAGGATGCGAACGGCCGGGTAAAACCGGGTTTTGTGTGCCTTAAAAGACTTTTTGAACTGTTGTATGAAAGAGACTTTGCAAATGGCGACCATGAAAGACTGACGCCATGAGCTGGCCTGGGGGCGTGCCTCGGCCTCCCATCATGGGATGGGTCAGCAAAAGGCGCGAAGGAGCAGACCCACGCCGAGTGCCAGCCGAAAATCAAGGAGGCCTGCTGAGCACCGTTCCAACTCCACTCAGAGAAATGACTGATAGTTGGCAGGGTGGGTGCAGACGAGAGATGATAGCCAGAAGACGACGATCAATGTACCCATTGTAATGTATCAATGTACCCATGTAATGTATCAATGTAATGATCAATGCACCCTATGATCAATGTTAGGGGGCAATAAGTGCCCAAATGGATGTTGTATCAGATGGCGTGATAAAGTGCGGCTGTTAGAGACTAACAGTTGGCTGTGCTGTGAGCAAGAAGAAAATGGCGGCAATGGATCGTGAGAACCTGGCAGGCGGGAAGGCTGAGGAGGGAGCAGGCGGGAAGACTGAGGAGGGAGCAGGCGGGAAGGCTGAGGAGGGAGCAGGCGGGAAGGCTGAGGAGGGAGCAGCGGGGAAGACTGAGGAGGGAGCAGGCGGGAAGACTGAGGAGGGAGCAGGCGGGAAGACTGAGGAGGGAGCAGGCGGGAAGACTAGAGGAGGGAGCAGGCGGGAAGACTGAGGAGGGAGCAGGCGGGAAGACTGAGGAGGGAGCAGGCGGGAAGACTAAAGGGGGAGCAGAGGGAAGACTGAGGGGGGAGCAGGGGGAAGACTGAGGGGGAGCAGGGGGAAGACTGAGGGGGGAGCAGGGGGAAGACTGAGGGGGAGCAGGGGGAAGACTGAGGGGGGAGCAGGGGGAAGACTGAGGGGGAGCAGGAGGGAAGAACTGAGGGAGGGAGCAGGCGGGAAGACTGAGGGGGAGCAGAGGGAAGACTGAGGGGGGAGCAGGGGGAAGACTGAGGGAGGGAGCAGGGGGAAGACTGAGGGGGGAGCAGGCGGGAAGACTGAGGGGGAGCAGGCGGGAAGACTGAGGAGGGAGCAGGCGGGAAGACTGAGGGGGGAGCAGGCGGGAAGACTGAGGGGGAGCAGGGGGAAGACTGAGGAGGGAGCAGGGGGAAGACTGAGGGGGGAGCAGGGGGAAGACTGAGGGGGAGCAGGAGGGAAGACTGAGGGGGAGAGCAGGCGGGGAAGACTGAGGGGGGAGCAGGGGGAAGACGAGGAGGGGGAGCAGGGAGCGGGGAAGACTGAGGGGGAGCAGGGGGAAGACTGAGGGGGGAGCAGGGGGAAGACTGAGGGGGGACAGGAGGGAAGACTGAGGGGGAGCAGGCGGGAAGACTGAGGGGGGAGCAGGCGGGAAGACTGAGGGGGAGCAGGGGGAAGACTGAGGGGGAGCAGAGGGGAAGACTGAGGGGGGAGCAGGGGGAAGACTGAGGAGGGAGCAGGGGGAAGACTGAGGGGGAGACAGAGGGAAGACTGAGGGGGGAGCAGGCGGGAAGACTGAGGGGGAGCAGGGGGAAGACTGAGGAGGGGAGCAGGAGGGAAGACTGAGGGGGAGCAGAGGGGAAGACTGAGGGGGAGGCAGAGGGGGACAGAGAAGACTGAGGGGGAGCAGGGGGAAGACTGAGGAGGGAGCAGAGGGAAGACTGAGGAGGGAGCAGGCGGAAGACTGAGGAGGGAGCAGCGGGAAGACTGAGGGGAGCAGCAGAGGAGAGAGGACAGGAGTGAGGGGAGCAGGGGAAGACTGAGGGGGAGCAGGGGGAAGACTGAGGAGGGAGCAGGGGGAAGACTGAGGGGGAGCGGGAGGGAAGACTGAGGGGGAGCAGGGGAAGACTGAGGGGGAGCAGGGGAAGACTGAGGAGGGAGCAGGCGGGAAGACTGAGGAGGGAGCAGGGGGAAGACTGAGGGGGAGCAGGGAAGACTGAGGACAGACGAGATGAGGGGGAGCAGGCGGGAAGACTGAGGAGGGAGCAGGGGGGAAGACTGAGGGGGGAGCAGGGGAAGACTGAGGGGGGAGCAGGCGGGAAGACTGAGGGAGCAGGGAAGACGAGGGGAGCAGGGAAGACTGAGGGGGAGCAGGCGGGAAGACTGAGGAGGGAGCAGGCGGGAAGACTGAGGGGGGAGCAGGCGGGAAGACTGAGGGGGGAGCAGGGCGGGAAGGAAACTGAGGGGGGAGCAGGCGGGAAGACTGAGGGAGGGAGCAGGGGGAAGACTGAGGGGGGAGCAGGGGGAAGACTGAGGGGGAGCAGGGGAAGACTGAGGGGGGAGCAGGGGGAAGACTGAGGGGGGAGCAGGGGAAGACTGAGGAGGGAGCAGGGGGAAGACTGAGGAGGGAGCAGGGGAAGGAGGGGAAGACTGAGGGGGGAGCAGGGGGAGAAGACTGAGGGGGGAGCAGGGGGAGAAGACTGAGGAGGGAGCAGGCGGGAAGACTGAGGAGGGAGCAGGGGGAAGACTGAGGAGGGAGCAGGGGGAAGACTGAGGAGGGAGCAGGCGGGAAGACTGAGGGGGGAGCAGGCGGGAAGACTGAGGGGGGAGCAGGCGGGAAGACTGAGGAGGGAGCAGGGGGAAGACTGAGGAGGGAGCAGGCGGGAAGACTGAGGGGGGAGCAGGCGGGAAGACTGAGGGGGGAGCAGGGGGAAGACTGAGGGGGGAGCAGGCGGGAAGACTGAGGAGGGAGCAGGGGGAAGACTGAGGAGGGAGCAGGCGGGAAGACTGAGGGGGGAGCAGGGGGAAGACTGAGGAGGGAGCAGGCGGGAAGACTGAGGGGGGAGCAGGCGTTCCTGCGGATGAGGTGGGAGCCCAGATCGTTCTCCGCCAGTGGACCCGGATTAGAAGACCTGACCGTACAACTCCACTGGGCTCAAGGTCGGGCTTTTAAGGCCTGATGGATAAATGAGCAGGAGGTGGAGAGGGCAGAGGACCGGAAACAGACAGCGCTGCCGGGGGAGAGACACCACAGACCTCGCCATATCCACTATGGGTTTATTACAATGTCTCCATTATCTGCCTCCTATATCCTCTGTGCTGCAGAATGAGTTCACTGAGAGTCTATCAGCGAGCTCTACTGAGCCTGGAACAAACACATTAATGAAACTCAATCCCAAAATGACTTTTAGTCCCAAATTTAAGTATTAAAAAAACATAAATAAATAAATAAAAAACTCCCCTAAAGTGGAAAACCCTAGAGATCATTGAAGTGCGTCTACAACCAATCTTCAGTGACCACCTAACCTGTCTACTGATATGTCAATCATCTAAGCTAGTCCTGCCTTCACTGGCTAAATTTATTCATTGGCTACACCGAGAGTCAATCACTATAACGGCCAGCATTGATTGGTTCGGCGTCCAGAAAACGCCCACCTACGTTGTCGACGTCTGATTGGCTACTGATCATGGTAACTGGTTTGTGATTGGTTAATCGGCGTAATGCAGCCAATCGCTTCTGCGCCTGCGCGAGAAGAGCGTGTGATACAGAGACCTGCGCCATGAACATCCGGAACGCACGGGTAAACCGGCAAACCCGGGGGAGGACTGTCAGGAGGGGGAGGGGGAGAGACCGGAATAAGCCGCTGTCACCACGAGCGTGTGATCAGTGTGGTCTGTAGTGTGAGGGGGAGGGGAGGGTCATGTGACTCCCGTCATGCTCTGCGCTGTGTTATGAGGGTGAGGACAGTCTAGCACTTGTATATATACACCTGGGTGGTTAATAGGGGACAAGGGGAGAATCAATGGCGGATTCCCAGCATGCACTGCGGGCTGTGGTGATGTCACTCACACTTAGGCTCCTCCCCCAGGCAGTGCTGGGCTGTGGTGATGTCACTCACTTAGGCTCCTCCCCCCAGGCAGCACTGGGCTGTGGTGATGTCACTCACACTTAGGCTCCTCCCCCAGGCAGCACTGGGCTGTGGTGATGTCACTCACACTTAGGCTCCTCCCCCAGGCAGCACTGGGCTGTGGTGATGTCACTCACACTTAGGCTCCTCCTCCAGGCAGCGCTGGGCTGTGGTGATGTCACTCACACTTAGGCTCCTCCCCCAGGCAGCGCTGGGCTGTGGTGATGTCACTCACACTTAGGCTCCTCCCCCAGGCAGTGCTGGGCTGTGGTGATGTCACTCACACTTAGGCTCCTCCCCCAGGCAGCACTGGGCTGTGGTGATGTCACTCACACTTAGGCTCCTCCCCCAGGCAGCACTGGGCTGTGGTGATGTCACTCACACTTAGGCTCCTCCTCCAGGCAGCGCTGGGCTGTGGTGATGTCACTCACACTTAGGCTCCTCCCCCAGGCAGCGCTGGGCTGTGGTGACGTCACTCACACTTAGGCTCCTCCCCAGGCAGCGCTGGGCTGTGGTGATGTCACTCACTTAGACTCCTCCCCCAGGCAGCGCTGGGCTGTGGTGACGTCACTCACACTTAGGCTCCTCCCCAGGCAGCGCTGGGCTGTGGTGACGTCACTCACACTTAGGCTCCTCCCCCAGGCAGTGTCAGGCTGTGGTGATGTCACTCACTTAGACTCCTCCCCCAGGCAGCGCTGGGCTGTGGTGACGTCACTCACACTTAGGCTCCTCCCCAGGCAGCGCTGGGCTGTGGTGACGTCACTCACACTTAGGCTCCTCCCCCAGGCAGTGTCAGGCTGTGGTGATGTCACTCAGGCTCCTCCCCCAGGCAGTGCTGGGCTGTGGTGATGTCACTCTCACTTAGGCTCCTCCCCCAGGCAGTGACGGGCTGTGGTGATGTCACTCTCACTTAGGCTCCTCCCCCAGGCAGTGCTGAGCTGTAGTGATGTCACTCACACTTAGGCTCCTCCTCCAGGCAGCGCTGGGCTGTGGTGATGTCACTCACTTAGGCTCCTCCCCCAGGCAGTGACGGGCTGTGGTGATGTCACTCACTCTTAGGCTCCTCCCCCAGGCAGTGACGGGCTGTGGTGATGTCACTCACTTAGGCTCCTCCCCCAGGCAGCTCTGGGCTGTGGTGATGTCACTCACTTAGGCTCCTCCCCCAGGCAGCGCTGGGCTGTGGTGATGTCATTCACACTT
This sequence comes from Allobates femoralis, assembly GCA_033576535.1. Taxonomy (NCBI): domain Eukaryota; kingdom Metazoa; phylum Chordata; class Amphibia; order Anura; family Aromobatidae; genus Allobates; species Allobates femoralis. Next base: position 3,631,386 of record JARQOC010000008.1, on the reverse strand, counting down.
AGGCTCCTCCCCCAGGCTGCTCTGGGCTGTGGTGATGTCACTCACTTAGGCTCCTCCCCCAGGCAGCGCTTCTGTCTGGATTAGGGGTTAATAATGAGCTCCAGAGAAGAGCGGCAGATGAGGCGGTCGGTCGCCAAGGCAACGGAATGTAACGAAAGGTGGTGACATCTGAAGAATAATGCAGAATCGGGGCGTCCTGACGCTGAGAGCAGATGAGGAGGACGGCGGCTGTTTCTGCGCTGTATTCTAAGGACGTGTGCACACGTTGTGTTTTTTTATTTTTCGTGGATTTTTCATGATTTTTCTGTAAATGTAAAGATTTTTCCACCATCAGCGAATGCCGAGAGTCCAGAATCTGCACACGATTGCTTTACCTGACTCACATGGAAAGAGAGGGATAAGCAGCGTCCGTCCGTCCGTCCGTTCAGAGATTTTGCTGCATTTTTTCTCCGTTGAAAAACACAACTACTGAGATTTTGCTGCTTTGGTGTTGAATGAAACTAACTTTATTTAAACACGTTCTATGGACAAATAAGGCAGCAACATGTGAACCAAGCCTTATCCACATCACCGTGCCGGTGCAGCAGGTGAAGCCATAGCTCTCACCCACCGGGGTCCCTCTACTTTCAAACCTGAGGGGTTTTTGCTGATTTTTCAGTGCAGAAACTGAGCAGAAAACTTAGAATGTCAGCTCCAGAGATCGGCAGATAGAACAACCGGGAGGGGGGTAGAAGCACTGACAGCAAGCACAGAGGGTGAATAGTGATGAAACCTAAGAGAGAGTTAGACAAGTTCATGGGGAATAGACTGAGGTGGGATATTCCTGCCAGTCAGGATTGAAGATGGCGGCTCTGTGGGTGCAGTGTGTGATGTGATAGGGATGTACGGTCCCTATATCTCACTATGGTCCCTATATCTCACTATGGTCCCTATATCTTGGGTGCAGTGTATGGGTGTGATGACGGATGTACGGTCCCTATATCTCACTATGGTCCCTATATCTCACTATGGTCCCTATATCTTGGGTGCAGTGTATGGGTGTGATGACGGATGTACGGTCCCTATATCTCACTATGGTCCCTATATCTCACTATGGTCCTTATATCTTGGGTGCAGTGTATGGGTGTGATGACGGATGTACGGTCCCTATATCTCACTATGGTCCCTATATCTCACTATGGTCCCTATATCTTGGGTGCAGTGTGTGATGTGATGGGGATGTACGGTCCCTATATCTCACTATGGTCCCTATATCTCACTATGGTCCCTATATCTTGGGTGCAGTGTGTGATGTGATGGGGATGTACGGTCCCTATATCTCACTATGGTCCCTATATCTCACTATGGTCCCTATATCTTGGGTGCAGTGTATGGGTGTGATGACGGATGTATGGTCCCTATATCTCACTATGGTCCCTATATCTCACTATGGTCCCTATATCTTGGGTGCAGTGTGTGATGTGATGGGGATGTACGGTCCCTATATCTCACTATGGTCCCTATATCTCACTATGGTCCCTATATCTTGGGTGCAGTGTATGGGTGTGATGACGGATGTACGGTCCCTATATCTCACTATAGTCCCTGTGTCTCAGCCTCGCTCTCCATCACTTATCCCTTGTATCTCTGCAGCCCGAGGACCTGATGAACATGCAGCACTGCAACCTGCTGTGTCTGCCGGAGAACTATCAGATGAAGTATTACTTCTATCACGGACTGTCCTGGCCGCAGGTGGGTGCTGGTCGCGGGTGGGTGCTGGTCGCGGGTGGGTGCTGGCCGCGGGTGGGTGCTGGCCGCGGGTGGGTGCTGGCCGCGGGTGGTTCCTGGCCGCGGGTGGGTCCTGGCCGCGGGTGGGTCCTGGCCGCGGGTGGGTCCTGGCCGCGGGTGGGTCCTGGCCGCGGGTGGGTGCTGGCCGCGGGTGGGTGCTGGCCGCGGGTGAGTGCTGGCCGCGGGTGAGTGCTGGCCGCGGGTGAGTGCTGGCCGCGGGTGAGTGCTGGCCGCGGGCGAGTGCTGGCCGCGGGCGAGTGCTGGCCGCGGGCGAGTGCTGGCCGCGGGCGAGTGCTGGCCGCGGGCGGGTGCTGGCCGCGGGCGGGTGCTGGCCGCGGGCGGGTGCTGGCCGCGGGCGGGTGCTGGCCGCGGGTGGGTCCTGGCCGCGGGTGGGTGCTGGCCGCGGGTGAGTGCTTGTTGTTATTAGGAGAGATCCTGGAGTTTTCTGCTTATAACAGTTTCCTTATTTTTCACCCATCGCAGTTATCGTACATCGCAGAAGATGAAAACGGAAAAATTGTGGGTTACGTTTTGGCAAAAATGTGAGTATTCCCTGACTGTATTACACAGAGATCTGACCATTTTGTCTTCCGACTCTGGAATATTCGTATCCCCCAGTTGCAGTTTATTTAAAGTGTAACCGCCGTTTACGTTTTAATTTAATAATAATGTAGAGCAAGTGATTATAATAAACTTTGTAATATACTTTATCAGAGAAATCTGGTTGAAAACCATTCATAAACCTTCCATAAGGTGTCCCCAATGCTCTGTGTGTGAAGCAGACATATGTTCATTATCAGTCAGATCCGTCTTCACACTAAATACAGGCATGTAACCATATAAGGTAAAGGGGGCGTGGCCTACACTGCTGACTGCAGCTGGTGAGGAAACAGTGTATCAGACTAGCTCAGCCTACAGCACAACGCGGAGCAATGTCAGGATCATTGCAGACACCTCAGAAGTTTGTGCCAAAAAGATCTGTCATCTGGCTCCACACACGAATCTCTGTTAACCCCTTGTCTGCTGTCACATTGCACTGCTCCCTATCAGCAGCTCGCCATAGCCATACAATGCACTTTTTAAAAGAGCACAGAAAATGGAGAGAAAATAAGTCATATGGCACAAAAAAGCATTAATCTTATCTGCTATGTGACCCATCATTAACAACCAGCGCAGTGTGTTTTCATTTTCAATGAAATGACCTTTACATTGCGGCTCCCGGTGTTGGTTACCGCCTGCAGCGATGACGTCACATCTGCCATGCTGCAACCAATCAGTGACCTTCGCTGCTGCTCTGTTATTGGCTGCTTAGGTGTGTACAAGACACGGGAGACTTAGTGCTGGACCTGGGGACGGGAGTAATGCAAAGTTTGGGGAAAGGAATGTTCCAAATTCAGGAAAGCAGTTAAAAGCCGGATACAGAAATCAATATGTGCGGGACCCACAAATCACCACAACGGGGTCTTGCTGCCCTGTCCAGGGTCCGTGTGATGCAGACAGACGGCTACCGCCATCTGCACCTGTCTCATAGTCAATGATTGGAGCCGGTGTCCTCCCATAAAGGCATCTGTTTTGGGCCTTAGGCAGGACACTGTTGGTGCCACTGAGGGATTCTCATCGGGATTCACTATTATGTGTCACATGATGAGTGGATCCCTCTAAGATGATCCCTGTAAGAGTCCTTGTATATGGGGATTCTGAATGTGGAGTCTGATGTTTTCTCTCTTCGTTGTGAGGGAGGAAGATCCGGATGACGTCCCTCATGGCCACATCACCTCACTAGTAAGAACCGCTGTGTCCTGTATAATGATTGGAGATTTAAAGGGGGTTTCTACTATTTCTATATTTTTAGATTACAGGGGTGGGGGTGGGCAGCACCCGACACCTCCACCCATCAGCTGGATGTATTGGGTGTAGTGAGCCGGGTGGCACTGCTGTGAACCCCATGTGTCAGGTACTGTATCTCAGCTGCTATACTATTCCATAAAGGCTGAGCTGCAGCACCCAAGCACGGCCCCTGCAGACGGTACCGAGCTGAGCTGTAATACTGAGACATTATGTGGATTTTGAAACTGATCAATTCAAAAATCCACATAAAAAACAAACACTTCAAATGCAATTTAGTGCAGATCTGCTGCAGAATCAATGTCCAAAGCTGCTGTGTGAAGACGCCCTTAGGCTGTGTTCACACTGAACAGGTCTGATCTGTTTTTGGTGCTGCGTTTTTTTTTTAAACTGCACCAAAAGCGATCAGTCCCTGCGTCTCCAGCAAAGTGAATAGGGTTTTCACTTTGCTGCCTTTTTGACTGCTGCATTAGTGGATCCAGAAAGTAATGAGTGGCAATTATTGCTCCGTTATTCTGCTGCGGTTTATGCAATAGTAACTTCCAATTACTCACCCTCCCCGTGATCCCATGGTGATCCCCGGTGATGTCTTCATCCCGGGCAGCAGTAGGTCTGTCTGTGAGTAGTACGGTACCTTGGACCTGTGCACCATGTGACTCAGTCACGGGTCTTAAAGTACACTACTGCTCACAGACAGAACTACTGCTGCCCGGGATGAAGACATCACCGGGATCACCATGGGATCAGAGGGAGGATAAGAAAGTGTCTCTGTGTGTGCGTCCGTCTGCGTGTGTGCGTCCGTCTGTCTGTGTGGGCGTCCGTCTGTCTGTGTGGGCGTCCGTCTGTCTGTGTGGGCGTCCGTCTGTCTGTGTGGGCGTCCGTCTGTCAGTGTGTGCGTCTGTCAGTGTGTGCGTCCGTCTGTCTGTGTGTGCGTCCGTCTGTCAGTGTGTGCGTCCGTCTGTCTGTGTGTGCGTCCGTCTGTCTGTGTGTGCGTCCGTCTGTCTTGTGTGCGTCCGTCTGTCTGTGTGTGCGTCCGTCTGTCTGTGTGGGCGTCCGTCGTCTGTGTGGGTCCGTCTGTCTGTTGTGTGGGCGTCCGTCTGTGTGGGTCCGTCTGTCTGTCTGTGTGGGCGTCGTCTGTCTGTCTGTGTGGGCGTCCGTCTGTCTGTGTGGCGTCCGTCTGTCTGTCTGTGTGGGCTGTCTGTCTGTCTGTGTGGGCTCTGTCTGTGTCTGTTGTGTGTGCGTCTGTCTGTCTGTGTGTGTCGTCCGTCTGTGTGGGTCCCTCTGTCTGTCTGTGTGGGCGTCCGTCTGTCTGTCTGTGTGTGGCGTCCGTGTGGTCTGTCTGTGTGGGCGTCCGTCGTGTCTGTCTGTGTGTGGCGTCCGTCTGTCTGTGTGGGCGTCCGTCTGTCTGTGTGGGCGTCCGTCTGTCTGTGTGGGCGTCCGTCTGTCTGTCTGTGTGGGCGTCCGTCTGTCTGTCTGTGTGGGCATCCATCTGTGTGGGCGTCCGTCTGTCTGTCTGTGTGGGCGTCCGTCTGTCTGTCTGTGTGGGCGTCCGTCTGTCTGTCTGTGTGGGCGTCCGTCTGTCTGTCTGTGTGGGCGTCCGTCTGTCTGTCTGTGTGGGCGTCCGTCTGTCTGTCTGTGTGGGCGTCCGTCTGTCTGTCTGTGTGGGCGTCCGTCTGTCTGTCTGTGTGGGCGTCCGTCTGTCTGTCTGTGTGGGCGTCCGTCTGTCTGTCTGTGTGGGCGTCCGTCTGTCTGTCTGTGTGGGCGTCTGTTTGTCTGTCTGTGTGGGCGTCTGTTTGTCTGTCTGTGTGGGCGTCTTTTTGTCTGTCTGTGTGGGCGTCCGTCTGTCTGTCTGTGTGGGCGTCCGTCTGTCTGTCTGTGTGGGCGTCCGTCTGTCTGTCTGTGTGGGCGTCCGTCTGTCTGTCTGTGTGGGCGTCTGTCTGTCTGTCTGTGTGGGCGTCTGTTTGTCTGTCTGTGTGGGCGTCTGTTTGTCTGTCTGTGTGGGCGTCTGTTTGTCTGTCTGTGTGGGCGTCTGTTTGTCTGTCTGTGTGGGCGTCTGTTTGTCTGTCTGTGTGGGTGTCTGTTTGTCTGTCTGTGTGGGCGTCTGTTTGTCTGTCTGTGTGGGCGTCTGTTTGTCTGTCTGTGTGGGCGTCTGTTTGTCTGTCTGTGTGGGCGTCCGTTTGTCTGTCTGTGTGTGCGTCTGTGTGTGTGTGTGTGTGCGTCTGTGTGTGTGTGTGTGTGCGTCTGTGTGTGTGTGTGTGTGTGCGTCTGTGTGTGTGTGTGTGTGCGTCTGTGTGTGTGTGTGCGTCTGTGTGTGTGTGTGCGTCTGTCTGTGTGTGTGTGTGTGCGTCTGTCTGTGTGTGTGTGCGTCTGTCTGTGTGTGTGTGCGTCTGTCTGTGTGTGTGCGCGCGTCTGTGTGTGTGTGCGCGTCTGTGTGTCTGTGTGTGCGCGTCTGTCTGTCTGTGTGTGCGTGCGTCTGTCTGTGTGTGTGTGCGTCTGTCTGTGTGTGTGCGTCTCTGTCTGTGTGTGCGTGCGTCTGTCTGTGTCTCTCTGTCTGTGTCTCTCTGTCTGTGTCTCTCTGTCTGTGTCTCTCTGTCTGTGTCTCTCTGTCTGTGTCTCTCTGTCTGTGTCTCTCTGTCTGTGTCTCTCTGTCTGTGTCTCCCTGTCTGTGTCTCCCTGTCTGTCTGTCTCTGTCTGCGTCCCCTGAAAACGGAGCAAAAAAGCAGTACAAACGGATGATGCGTTTGTGAAACATTTGCAAAAAGAGGATCCATTATTGGTGCAGAAACTGCAGCAAAAACAGATCAACAAAAACGGATCACAAACCCTGTGTGAATGAGGCCTTAGTGGTGGTCTTCAGAGACTGTATCACCCCCTGTCCTTTATTCTGCCATGGCTGTCTGTCCCGGATGTTATAATCTGTCATTCCGTTTGTCCAGGCTGTGAAGCGCTCGCACAGGCGGCTCGGCCTGGCTCAGAAGCTGATGGACCAGGCGTCCCGAGCCATGATCGAGAACTTCAACGCCAAATACGTGTCCCTACATGTGCGGAAAAGGTAAAATACTGCGGATCATTATCCATACTGTCACATAAAATCATGTTTTCAGTCAGACGTTTTTTGTTACAAAGTGTCACTTTTATTTGTCCAATATGCCTCTCTATGAACACTGCAAACAAAATTAATTACCAAACGATACATTTAAGTGAATATCTCTGTAGCCAAAAGTGACACAAATCTTCCTTAGATTCCTAGGAAAACGTTTAGAATTTTTGGGCATAAAAGTATTTACATCGATTTATTTATTTGCTGTTTTTTTTTCAGCTAACACGACATCGCAATATAATTCTGTATTGTCCATAAAGGGAGATTTTTGTGTACTGACCGTAACATCTCTTTCTCGGAGCCTTCATTGGGGGGGGACACAGGACCTCAGTTCACCCATAGTATCCTGTGTCCCCCAATGAAGCGATAGAGAAAATAAAATAAATTGAATGACAGAAGTAGAATGAATCGTGATCCGTCTGCAGATTCTCGACCTCAGGGACGTCTTTCGGGCCGGGTTGATTGGCGTTTAGTAAGCGGCGGACCATTAATGGTCGGTGTCAGCGCAGCACGTTACAGAGCAAGTGTCCGTCCATCTGTGACTCCAGACACCAGATCTGACGTGTCCAGTGCTGCCCGTTCAGGTCATTGGTTTCAGAATCGGACCGAGGCGTGTGAAGATCTTCACTGAACCTGACCACGGACGTTTCCCAATATCAATAGGACTGGACATATTTGCCATTATATATCATTGATTTAATCCACATCCGTCTCTTCATCTCTTTATTTCACTTTGCAGCAATCGAGCGGCTCTGCACTTATATTCCAACACATTGAATTTCCAGTAAGTCGTTCTCTTTTTATTTCTTCTTATTACTAAAATGTGTGTATATATCTGACAATGGATCCCTGTATGATGTGTGGTGAATGGGTCCAGATGTTGGATCCTCAAAGGGTTTTTCCAGTACTAAGGCAATCCCTTCTCAATCAACCTCATTTAATAGACCCTATACTCACCTCCCATTTTACCGCTGTTCCAGTGGTGTTGGTAACCGCGGTTTGGGGCTCACATGACATTGGACGCCGGGCTCTCGTGACGTCACAATCGCCGCCGGATTCTCTCCGCCTTTGGATGTACAAGCAATCAACAGAAAGTGAGCGATGCGCTTGGTATTCATTGCTCCTGTGTCCGATGGTGGGGAGAGAAGAAGGCGGTGACTAGACGCAGGGCTAGCGAAGATGGTTGTGATTGGATGTGGGGCTAGAGAAGATGGTTGTGATTGGATGTGGGGCTAGAGAAGATGGTGGTGATTGGACGCGGGGCTAGAGAAGATGGTGGTGATTGGACACGGGGCTAGAGAAGATGGTGGGGATTGGACGCGGGGCTAGAGAAGATGGTGGTGATTGGACGCGGGGCTAGAGAAGATGGTGGTGATTGGACGCGGGGCTAGAGAAGATGGTGGTGATTGGACGCGGGGCTAGAGAAGATGGTGATTGGACGCAGGGCTAGAGAAGATGGTGGTGATTGGACGCAGGGCTAGAGAAGATGTGGTGATTGGACGCAGGGCTAGAGAAGATGGTGGTGATTGGACGCGGGCTAGAGAAGATGGTGGTGATTGGATGTGGGGCTAGAGAAGATGGTTGTGATTGGATGTGGGGCTAGAGAAGATGGTGGTGATTGGACGTGGGGCTAGCGAAGATGGTTGTGATTGGATGTGGGCTAGCGAAGATGGTTGTGATTGGATGTGGGGCTAGAGAAGATGGTGGTGATTGGATGTGGGGCTAGAGAAGATGGTGGTGATTGGACGCGGGGCTAGAGAAGATGGTGATTGTACGCAGGGCTAGAGAAGATGGTGGTGATTGGACGCAGGGCTAGAGAAGATGGTGGTGATTGGACGCAGGGCTAGAGAAGATGGTGGTGATTGGACGCGGGGCTAGAGAAGATGGTGGTGATTGGACGCGGGGCTAGAGAGGATGGTGGTGATTGGATGCGGGGCTAGAGAGGATGGTGGTGATTGGATGCGGGCTAGTGAAGATGGTGGTGATTGGACACGGGGCTAGAGAAGATGGTGGTGATTGGACACGGGCTAGAGAAGCCGGCGGTGACTGGACGGAGGGCCAGAGAAGTTGGCAGTGATTGGATGGGGGCTAGAGAAGCTGGCGGTGATTGGAGGCAGGGCTAGAAAAGCTGGCGGTGATTGGACACAGGGATAGAGAAGCCGGCGGTGACTGGACGCAGGGCCAGAGAAGTTGGCAGTGATTGGATGGGGGGCTAGAGAAGCTGGCGGTGATTGGAGGCAGGGCTAGAAAAGCTGGCGGTGATTGGACACGGGATAGAGAAGCCGGCGGTGACTGGACGCAGGGCCAGAGAAGTTGGCAGTGATTGGATGGGGGCTAGAGAAGCTGGCGGTGATTGGAGGCAGGGCTAGAAAAGCTGGCGGTGATTGGACACGGGGATAGAGAAGCCGGCGGTGACTGGACGCAGGGCCAGAGAAGTTGGCAGTGATTGGATGGGGGGCTAGAGAAGCTGGCGGTGATTGGAGGCAGGGCTAGAAAAGCTGGCGGTGATTGGACACGGGGATAGAGAAGCCGGCGGTGACTGGACGCAGGGCCAGAGAAGTTGGCAGTGATTGGATGGGGGGCTAGAGAAGCTGGCGGTGATTGGAGGCAGGGCTAGAAAAGCTGGCGGTGATTGGACGCCGGGCTAGAGAAGCTGGCGGTGATTGGATGCGGGCTAGAGAAGCCGGTGGTGACTGGACGCAGGGCTAGAGAAGCCGGCGTTGATTGGAAGTGGGGCTCTCGTGACGTCACAATGTCACGTGATCCCCGAACTGCGGTTATCAAAATCACTGGAATGGCGCCCCAGCACAGGAGGTGAATACAGGGGTATAATTTCACCTGGAGGAAAGAAATTGATTCAGAAGGGGTTGTCCTAGCAGTGAAGTCCTTTAAAGGGATTTTCCAGTTTTGCGAAACTCCTTTCTCCTGGCTGCAATAAGTTTAAACAAAAATATATCTATCTTCTCCCCCTCCCCAGGTCCAGCGCTGAGTCTCTGCCCCTTCTCTCACTGTCTGGTATTGTCTGCTGCGCTGATCGCTGCCTCCAGTCAATGAGCTCAGCGACCTCTACTACGGTACTTTACTGAAAAGCAGCTGAGACTCCGCACCGGATCCAGGGAGGGGGATTGAGCACAGCTTCTTTATTAACCATTGCTGATATTCTCGGGTGTGGCCAGCAATGTGTGGGGCCCCTTCCGATCACAGGAATAATGGGGGCCCCTTCACATGGGAGTTGTAATATTTCTCATAAGGTGTTCAGGCGGGGGATATTTTAGTCTTCTGGAACGTTCTTGTATAAAACACTTAACGTCCGTGTTTCTTTCCAGGATCAGTGAGGTGGAGCCCAAGTACTACGCTGACGGTGAAGACGCCTACGCCATGAAGCGGGACCTGACACAGATGGCTGAGGAGGTGGGTCGGTGCGGGGTCGGTGCGCTCCACCAGGTGTTGGGTGCGGGTGTACCTCGAGCCTTGGGTTGAGACATTTGTCTGTATTCAATACGGTGCGACTGTTACCAAAGTCACAAACAAAACCGTTCTCACAGAACGTGTCACACCCAGAGCTGTATTCATAATTCTGCCGATTGTCATTGCCATCAAACACATCCCTAACAACTTTACCTAGGGGCAGCTCATTCCTCCTACGTCACATATGGAAGCGACGCCTGGTGTCCACAGAACAAATGTCATCAGCCATTGAGAGGGTAAGGAATGCTGGGAGATTTTAGCTCTGAAGCCTTCAGAATTATAAACGCAGTCGAAGATGAGTAGTCAGCATATTTACACGGCTACTTTCTAGATCTTCTTTCTATCTGTCAATACAACTTTAAAGGGGTCGTCTCATCTTAAATGAGTAAAATTGCAAAGTGCTTGTAAGATCATGACATTTGCAATTTTACTTCTCATTTTATAGGGTACCGGCCACCACTTTAGACATCAGAGGTGTGTCGTGAAGGCGGCTGGACCCGACGCGCTTCTCCAGTGCTGTATAGGCAAAGCTGCCCTGGCTCACAGCACCCGAGAGCACACAGGTCCGACCCATGCCTCCACTCTGACCTGTCAGTCATCAGGAGCGCACAGGTCTGACCTGTCATCATCAGAGCGCACAGGTCTGACCTGTCAGTCATCAGGAGCGCACAGGTCTGACCTGTCAGTCATCAGGAGCGCACAGGTCTGACCTGTCAGTCATCAGAGCTCACAGGTCTGACCTGTCAGTCACAGAGCTCACAGTCTGACCTGTCAGTCATCAGGAGCTCACAGGTCTGACCTGTCAGTCATCAGAGCTCACAGGTCTGACCTGTCAGTCATCAGGAGCTCACAGGTCTGACCTGTCAGTCATCAGGAGCTCACAGGTCTGACCTGTCAGTCATCAGGAGCTCACAGGTCTGACCTGTCAGTCATCAGAGCGCACAGGTCTGACCTGTCAGTCATCAGGAGCGCACAGGTCTGACCTGTCAGTCATCAGGAGCGCACAGGTCTGACCTGTCAGTCATCAGAGCGCACAGTCTGACCTGTCAGTCATCAGGAGCGCACAGGTCTGACCTGTCAGTCATCAGGAGCGCACAGGTCTGACCTGTCAGTCATCAGGAGCGCACAGGTCTGACCTGCAGTCATCAGGAGCGCACAGGTCTGACCTGTCAGTCATCAGGAGCGCACAGGTCTGACCTGTCAGTCATAAGGAGCGCACAGGTCTGACCTGTCAGTCATCAGAGCGCACAGGTCTGACCTGTCAGTCATCAGGAGCTCTATCCTGAAGATAGAAGATGAGACAATCAATTTAAGGGGAAGTAATCACCTTTCACTCTTTGTGAGGCAGCGCACTAAAAAAATAATTTATTCCCATATTCCCGAAGGCTTCATTGTTGGACGCAGGAAACCCAGACGGCTATATGACGCCAAGCTAAATTGAACAGCTGGGTGACGGCCGGGTGTAGACTATTTGGGGGTGTTGACTTCTCTCAAAGGGGTGGGCACGAAAGTGCAATCACTCTATAGGACTGCATACTTGTGGATCCTCACATCACAAGGAGTGTGCTGTCAGGATTCTCGGGTGCCAGGTCATGTGACTGTAATCATACAATATGCATACAGACACTTTCAGACTAGTCGTGCATGACCTCAATCAATACAAGTGAACTGAACAGACTGGGCATGTCTAGTCTGAATGTGGTCATATGCATATAAAATATTTGTGGTAATATGACTGTAGTCATGAAATATGCATGCCACCACATTCAGACTAGTCATGCATGGCCTTACACAATACAAAAGAACTGAGCAAGACTGTGCACATCTAGTTGGCATGAGGCCAGTAGTATGCACGTCGAATCCTTGCGGTCATGTGACTGTAATCATGTCATATGCATACCGCCACATTCAGACTAGTCGTGCGTGGCCTTGCTCAATGCAAGTGAACTGAGTGAGACTGAGCACATCTAGTCTGTGGTGATGTGCACATCGAATACTTGTGGTCGTGTGACTGTAACCATGTGATAAGCATACAGACACATTCAGACTAGTCGTGCATGATGTCTCTCAACTGAGCGAGGCTGAGCACGTCTAGTTGGGATGCGGCTAGGAGTATGAACATCGAATGCTTCTAGTCATGTGACACATTCAGACTAGTCATGGTGACTGTTCTCAATTTAGCGAGGTCACCCACAACTAGTCGGAATGTGACCGTATGGATATTGAATACTTGTGGTCATGTGACCTCCCAGTGTCGCAAAATCCTGGTGTGAGGATCCAGTCCTATAAAGTACAGATTTTCATGCTAAACTTGGAGAACCCCTGTAAGTAGTAGTCTTGGTGTCGGCCTCTAAGGTTTCCTGTGTGCTCCAATAAAGGCTGTGAGAAGATTTTATGGGGAGTACCAAAAATCCCTCTTTTCATTTTAGTACATGGCCGGGATATTGTACCTCTTATTGGTCACTGAGGGTCCCACCCTTCGGGATCTCCACCGATCCTAAGATCAGGGTTGCGCGTCCTACATCTACCCGACTGTAGGGGGCGCTCAGGACTGTGCTGCAGAGGGTGGCTGGATGCAGCACCAAAATGTAACAGTCGGACCCTCAGCGACCATGGAGACACCATCACTTACCGAGAGATCAATGGAGTCCAGGCGGTAGATCCTGGGGGGCGAGGAGGCTGTGCGGTGCGAGGTCGGGAGATCGCTGTATGTAGCAGATTGTAGATGAATCTTCATCATTTTCTGTCTTCATTCCTTACAGCAACTGAGGAAACAGATGGAGCTGAGGGATAAGAGTCGTCCGCAGCCGCTGAGCTCCATCCAGAACAAATCCGACAATCGCTCCGGGCACGTGGGCGACTGCTGCCGTGACGAGAAGTGTTTAAGCAACGCCGGCAAACGGGACGGCACCGAGGACAGCGGCGGCGACAGCAAAGACGTCAGCGAAGTGAGCGAGGCCACGGAGAGCACCGATGTGAAGGACAGCTCCGAGCCTCAGACTCCGCCTCCTAAGAGCCTCAGACTCCGCCTCCTAGGACCACGCAGCTCCCGAGGCCTCAGACTCCGCCTCCTAGGAGCAGTGCCGCTCCGTTACATACCGTGTCCGGCTGCACTCGCTCTAAGATCCTCCCCAGATCTCCACAATGGGAAGATCACTGACCCAAACCAAGTCACATCTGTAAATACTAAAGGAAATTAAAATCTCTGCCCCTATACCGCCTCCGCAGGTTTATACACAGAATTTAAGGGGAATTTCACCTTCTGCATCTGCCTATGGTTTAAAGGGGTTGTATGGGCTTTTTGTATAATTTATATGTGTATCTAGGCTGCAGAATGCTGACAGTTTGTAATTTACAACCCTATCAGCATTTTGCATTGTTACCTAGATATCATATTCAGTGTGTGGAGGAGCAGCTCAGCCCCCGATGAGCCGTGTTTGTTTTGGAGCCTCTAATCCTGGGTGTAAATGTCACTACTTGTCGTTTACACCCAGTGTCCTACAAACTGGCCCCCATTCCCCCATAGTCTCAGCATGGCTGGCTGCCCGAGACTCCCAACAAGCCCCCACAGTCTCCTGTATGACGAGTGACGGCCGCTCTCTGCCCTCCGGTGTGACGAGTGACGGCCGCTCTCTGCCCTCCGGTGTGACGAGTGACGGCCGCTCTCTGTCCTCCGGTGTGACGAGTGACGGCCGCTCTCTGCCCTCCGGTGTGACGAGTGACGGCCGCTCTCTGCCCTCCGGTGTGACGAGTGACGGCCGCTCTCTGCCCTCCGGTGTGACGAGTGACGGCCGCTCTCTGCCCTCCGGTGTGACGAGTGACGGCCGCTCTCTGCCCTCCGGTGTGACGAGTGACGGCCCGCTCTCTGCCCTCCGGTGTGACGAGTGACGGCCGCTCTCTGCCCTCCGGTGTGACGAGTGACGGCCGCTCTCTGCCCTCCGGTGTGACGAGTGACGGCCGCTCTCTGCCCTCCGGTGTGACGAGTGACGGCCGCTCTCTGCCCTCCGGTGTGACGAGTGACGGCCGCTCTCTGCCCTCCGGTGTGACGAGTGACGGCCGCTCTCTGCCCTCCGGTGTGACGAGTGACGGCCGCTCTCTGCCCTCCGGTGTGACGAGTGACGGCCGCTCTCTGCCCTCCGGTGTGACGAGTGACGGCCGCTCTCTGCCCTCCGGTGTGACGAGTGACGGCCGCTCTCTGCCCTCCGGTGTGACGAGTGACGGCCGCTCTCTGCCCTCCGGTGTGACGAGTGACGGCCGCTCTCTGCCCTCCGGTGTGACGAGTGACGGCCGCTCTCTGCCCTCCGGTGTGACGAGCGACGGCCGCTCTCTGCCCTCCGGTGTGACGAGCGACGGCCGCTCTCTGCCCTCTGGTGTGACGAGCGACGGCCGCTCTCTGCCCTCCTGTGTGAAGAGCGACGGCCGCTCTCTGCCCTCCTGTGTGAAGAGCGACGGCCGCTCTCTGCCCTCCTGGGTGAAGAGCGACGGCCGCTCTCTGCCCTCCAGGGTGATGAGCGACGGCCGCTCTCTGTCCCCCCCCCCCCCCCCCCCCCCCCCATGTGACGGCAGCCCTCTGACCCCCCCGTCTGACGAGTGACGGCCGCCCTCTGCCCCCCACATTTCACTTCTCCTGTTTTGTCAATTACTTTTCTCACACTGGTAACTCCGCCTCCTATTTATAATCTTTGGAGGCGGAGTTATCTTCAATGCAATGTCCAGCCCATAGCCTGGAACAGCTCATTTATATTAACTGATAAGATGATCTCTCCACAACAAGGATCTGATATGAGACACAGGTATGATTATTATCGTTGAGCTGTTCCAGGCTGTGGGCAGGACGTTGCCTGGAAGAAGTCACGTTTCACTTCTCCTGTTCTGTCAGTTACTTGTCTCACACTGGTAACTCCTCCCCTTTGTAATAAACTCTGGAGGCGGAGTTATCTTACAGGCAACGTCCTGCCCATAGCCTGGAACAGCTCATTTACATAAAGTGATAAGATGATTTCTTCACAACAAGGATCTAATCTGAGGCAGAGGAGAATTATTATCAGCTGGCTATAGCCTGTATACCCAGATTACCAGCAAATGTGGCGACAGATTCCCTTTAAGGTGATCACCATGACTCCTTCCAATCTGAAGAAGCGCCTCTCGCAGGCCGCACTTGATAATGATTCTCAGTGCAATACCAAATGCAAACTATGGACAAGGGGGGGGCGCTGTACCTGGAGAAACGCATCAGATAACAAACCTCTGCCCCCGATCCTGCCTGACTCTGTCCAGTGCTGCCATGATTCATCCCCTGTATGGTGGAAAGATGGAGGCTGATACGGCGCTCACATCGTTATCTCCATTTTTGGAGAATGTGTGTGATAATGGGACGTGGACGAGAGGAAGAGTGCAGCGGCGCCACCACACGGGCGGAGGGTCCCTATGAGGCGTCAGTCACATCATTATTACCTGCGCTGGATCTCTTCTATCTGACTCTTTTCCATCAGTGCAAAAATAAAATATAAAAGTCTATTCTCCAGCCTGGCACAGCGATCAGTGCAGGCATTTACACATGCAAAATCGGGGGCTAGGTGTGGCCTAATGGGGACCATGCATGGCCTATAGTGAACTGGGTGTGGCCTAATGGGGACTGGGTGTGGCCTAATGGGGACTGGGTGTGGCCTAATGGGGACCATGCATGGCCTATAGTGAACTGGGTGTGGCCTAATGGGGACTGGGTGTGGCCTAATGGGGACCATGCATGGCCTATAGTGAACTGGGTGTGGCCTAATGGGGACTGGGTGTGGCCTAATGGGGACTGGGTGTGGCCTAATGGGGACCATGCATGGCCTATAGTGAACTGGGTGTGGCCTAATGGGGACTGGGTGTGGCCTAATGGGGACTGGGTGTGGCCTAATGGGGACCATGCGTGGCCTATAGTGAACTGGGTGTGGCCTAATGGGGACTGGGTGTGGCCTAATGGGGACTGGGTGTGGCCTAATGGGGACCATGCATGGCCTATAGTGAACTGGGTGTGGCCTAATGGGGACTGGGTGTGGCCTAATGGGGACCATGCATGGCCTAATGGGGACTGGGTGTGGCCTAATGGGGACTGGGTGTGGCTTAATGGGGACCATGCATGGCCTATAGTGAACTGGGTGTGGCCTAATGGGGACTGGGTGTGGCCTAATGGGGACCATGCATGGCCTATAGTGAACTGGGTGTGGCCTAATGGGGACTGGGTGTGGCCTAATGGGGACCATGCATGGCCTATAGTGGACTGGGTGTGGCCTAATGGGGACTGGGTGTGGCCTAATGGGGACCATGCATGGCCTATAGTGAACTGGGTGTGGCCTAATGGGGACTGGGTGTGGCCTAATGGGGACCATGCATGGCCTATAGTGAACTGGGTGTGGCCTAATGGGGACTGGGTGTGGCCTAATGGGGACCATGCATGGCCTATAGTGAACTGGGTGTGGCCTAATGGGGACTGGGTGTGGCCTAATGGGGACCATGCATGGCCTATAGCGAACTGGGTGTGGCCTAATGGGGACTGGGTGTGGCCTAATGGGGACTGGGTGTGGCCTAATGGGGACTGAATGTGGCCTAGAGAGAATTGGGATGGCCTAGAGGGGGGTCAGTGGGGACCATGCATGGCCTATGGTGAACTGGGTGTGGCCTATAGGGGGCTGGACGTGACCTAGAGGGAACTGGGTTACTACTGGGGACTGGGTGTGGTTTAGAGAGAATATGCATTGCCTATGGTGAACTGGGTGTGGCCTATGGTGAACTGGGTGTGGCCTAGAGTGGTGAGATGTGACCTAGAGGGAACTGGGTGTGGCCTAGAGGGAACTGGGTGTGGCCTAGAGGGAACTGGGTGTGGTGTACTGGCAACTGGGTGTGGCCTACTGGGGACTGGGTGTGGCCTATAGAGAATTGGTGTGGCCTATATGGCACTGGGCGGTGCTGCCTACTTGTGGTATCGGGGAGTAACTGCTTAATGGTTGTCGCTAAATAGATATATAATAAGTGTGTGTATATCATAGCTGAATGGCCGCAGCACAGGCCACACCCACTTTGTAGGTAAAGCCTCCTGATAGGTCGCCCGCTCCTGTTGGCTCTGGATTCTCCCTCCGCTCATATATACAGAGCCCCGGACATTATACAGGGACGGGTGATGTGAGGGCCGCTATATACACCTCTATACACCGTATATCTACATACACCGGGGGCTGTTGTATTGTAGAGGATTATTTAAAAAAAAAACCTGTCCCCGCAGCCCCAGCCTGAAAGGGTTAACAGAGCAGGGACCGCCCCCTCCCACTATAGCCAGTCACATGACCACCACAGACTCTTCCCACACACACACATGACTGGTCACGTAACAAGCTCCTCCCAGACGCCTGCTCATGTGACTGGCTCCTCCCATACACGGCGGGTCACATGACCGTGACGTCACGTAGGTCCTCTCCCCCGGATGATGTAGAGCAGTGATGGCGGAGTCCGGGCAGCAGCAGGAGGATCGTCCTCGGCCCCGCACTGTGTCCCGGGAGGCCGCCCTGCAGCTGGAGGGGTACCGGCACGCCTGCCACGTCATGCTGTACGCCCCCACCCCCGCCAAACTCTTCGACCGGGTCCCCATCCGCTACGTGGTGCTGGTGAGAGCCGGGGGGCGGGGCTGAGGCTGAGCACGTGACGCCGCGCTGTGTATGAGGCTCTGTGCACACACTGCGGATTATATACGCGGTTTGGTCACATTTTCCTGTTTCTTTATACAGTGATAAGTGTCAGTGATCCGGGGCCTCCGCTGCTGCTGTAATTGTCACAGATTTGGTGGTGAAGTCCTGTGCAGTCATCACGGACACAGGCTGCTCTGTCCCTCTGGTCTTCTGTCCTTCTGCCCCTCTGTCCTTCTGCCCCTCTGTCCTTCTGCCCCTCTGTCCTTCTGCCCCTCTGTCCTTCTGTCCCTCTGGTCTTCTGCCCCTCTGGTCTTCTGCCCCTCTGGTCTTCTGTCCCTCTGTCCCTCTGTCCCTCTGGTCTTCTGTCCCTCTGGTCTTCTGTCCCTCTGGTCTTCTGTCCCTCTGTCCCTCTGGTCTTCTGTCCCTCTGGTCTTCTGTCCCTCTGGTCTTCTGTCCCTCTGTCCCTCTGTCCCTCTGTCCTTCTGTCCCTCTGTCCTTCTGTCCCTCTGTCCTTCTGTCCCTCTGTCCTTCTGTCCCTCTGTCCTTCTGTCCCTCTGGTCTTCTGTCCCTCTGTCCTTCTGTCCCTCTGGTCTTCTGTCCCTCTGTCCTTCTGTCCCTCTGTCCTTCTGTCCCTCTGGTCTTCTGTCCCTCTGGTCTTCTGTCCCTCTGGTCTTCTGTCCCTCTGGTCTTCTGTCCCTCTGGTCTTCTGTCCCTCTGTCCCTTCTGTCCCTCTGTCCCTCTGGTCTTCTGTCCCTCTGGTCTTCTGTCCCTCTGGTCTTCTGTCCCTCTGGTCTTCTGTCCCTCTGGTCTTCTGTCCCTCTGTCCCCTTCTGTCCCTCTGGTCTTCTGTCCCTCTGGTCTTCTGTCCCTCTGGTCTTCTGTCCCTCTGGTCTTCTGTCCCTCTGGTCTTCTGTCCCTCTGGTCTTCTGTCCCTCTGGTCTTCTGTCCCTCTGGTCTTCTGTCCCTCTGGTCTTCTGTCCCTCTGGTCTTCTGTCCCTCTGGTCTTCTGTCCCTCTGGTCTTCTGTCCCTCTGGTCTTCTGTCCCTCTGGTCTTCTGTCCCTCTGGTCTTCTGTCCCTCTGGTCTTCTGTCCCTCTGGTCTTCTGTCCCTCTGGGTCTTCTGTCCCTCTGGTCTTCGTCCTTCTGTCCCTCTGGTCTTCTGTCCTTCTGTCCCTCTGGTCTTCTGTCCTTCTGTCCCTCTGGTCTTCTGTCCTTCTGTCCCTCTGGTCTTCTGTCCTTCTGTCCCTCTGGTCTTCTGTCCTTCTGTCCCTCTGTCCCTCTGGTCTTCTGTCCCTCTGGTCTTCTGTCCCTCTGGTCTTCGTCCTTCTGTCCCTCTGGTCTTCTGTCCTTCTGTCCCTCTGGTCTTCTGTCCTTCTGTCCCTCTGGTCTTCTGTCCTTCTGTCCCTCTGTCTTCTGTCCTTCTGTCCCTCTGGTCTTCTGTCCTTCTGTCCCTCTGTCCCTCTGGTCTTCTGTCCCTCTGGTCTTCTGTCCCTCTGGTCTTCGTCCTTCTGTCCCTCTGGTCTTCTGTCCTTCTGTCCCTCTGGTCTTCTGTCCTTCTGTCCCTCTGTCCCTCTGGTCTTCTGTCCCTCTGGTCTTCTGTCCCTCTGGTCTTCTGTCCCTCTGGTCTTCTGTCCCTCTGGTCTTCTGTCCCTCTGGTCTTCGTCCTTCTGTCCCTCTGGTCTTCTGTCCTTCTGTCCCTCTGGTCTTCTGTCCCTCTGGTCTTCTGTCCCTCTGGTCTTCTGTCCCTCTGGTCTTCTGTCCCTCTGGTCTTCTGTCCCTCTGGTCTTCTGTCCCTCTGGTCTTCTGTCCCTCTGGTCTTCTGTCCCTCTGGTCTTCTGTCCCTCTGGTCTTCGTCCTTCTGTCCCTCTGGTCTTCTGTCCTTCTGTCCCTCTGGTCTTCTGTCCTTCTGTCCCTCTGGTCTTCTGTCCTTCTGTCCCTCTGGTCTTCTGTCCTTCTGTCCCTCTGTCCCTCTGGTCTTCTGTCCCTCTGGTCTTCTGTCCCTCTGGTCTTCGTCCTTCTGTCCCTCTGGTCTTCTGTCCTTCTGTCCCTCTGTCCCTCTGGTCTTCTGTCCCTCTGGTCTTCTGTCCCTCTGGTCTTCGTCCTTCTGTCCCTCTGGTCTTCTGTCCTTCTGTCCCTCTGGTCTTCTGTCCCTCTGGTCTTCTGTCCCTCTGGTCTTCGTCCTTCTGTCCCTCTGGTCTTCTGTCCCTCTGGTCTTCGTCCTTCTGTCCCTCTGGTCTTCTGTCCTTCTGTCCCTCTGTCCCTCTGGTCTTCTGTCCCTCTGGTCTTCTGTCCCTCTGGTCTTCGTCCTTCTGTCCCTCTGGTCTTCTGTCCTTCTGTCCCTCTGGTCTTCTGTCCCTCTGGTCTTCTGTCCCTCTGGTCTTCGTCCTTCTGTCCCTCTGGTCTTCTGTCCCTCTGGTCTTCTGTCCTTCTGTCCCTCTGGTCTTCTGTCCTTCTGTCCCTCTGGTCTTCTGTCCTTCTGTCCCTCTGTCCCTCTGGTCTTCTGTCCCTCTGGTCTTCTGTCCCTCTGGTCTTCTGTCCCTCTGGTCTTCTGTCCCTCTGGTCTTCGTCCTTCTGTCCCTCTGTCTTCTGTCCTTCTGTCCCTCTGGTCTTCTGTCCCTCTGGTCTTCTTGTCCCTCTGGTCTTCGTCCCTTCTGTCCCTCTGGTCTTCGTCCTTCTGTCCCTCTGGTCTTCTGTCCCTCTGGTCTTCTGTCCCTCTGGTTCTGTCTCTGTCCCTCTGGTCTTCTGTCCCTCTGGTCCTTCTGTCCCTCTGGTCTTCTGTCCCTCTGTCTTCTGTCCTCTGGGCTTCTGTCCCTCTGTCTTCTGTCCCTCTGGTCTTCGTCCTTCTGTCCCTCTGGTCTTCTGTCCTTCTGTCCCTCTGGTCTTCTGTCCTTCTGTCCCTCTGGTCTTCTGTCCTTCTGTCCCTCTGGTCTTCTGTCCTTCTGTCCCTCTGGTCTTCTGTCCTTCTGTCCCTCTGGTCTTCTGTCCTTCTGTCCCTCTGGTCTTCTGTCCTTCTGTCCCTCTGTCCCTCTGGTCTTCTGTCCCTCTGGTCTTCTGTCCCTCTGGTCTTCTGTCCCTCTGGTCTTCTGTCCCTCTGGTCTTCGTCCTTCTGTCCCTCTGGTCTTCTGTCCTTCTGTCCCTCTGGTCTTCGTCCTTCTGTCCCTCTGGTCTTCTGTCCTTCTGTCCCTCTGGTCTTCTGTCCCTTCTGTCCCTCTGTCTTCTGTCCTTCTGTCCCTCTGGTCTTCTGTCCTTCTGTCCCTCTGGTCTTCTGTCCTTCTGTCCCTCTGTCCTCTGGTCTTCTGTCCCTCTGGTCTTCTGTCCCTCTGGTCTTCTGTCCCTCTGTCTTCTGTCCCTCTGGTCTTCGTCCTTCTGTCCCTCTGGTCTTCTGTCCTTCTGTCCCTCTGGTCTTCTGTCCTTCTGTCCCTCTGGTCTTCTGTCCCTCTGGTCTTCTGTCCTTCTGTCCCTCTGGTCTTCTGTCCTTCTGTCCCTCTGGTCTTCTGTCCTTCTGTCCTCTGTCCCTCTGGTCTTCTGTCCCTCTGGTCTTCGTCCTTCTGTCCCTCTGGTCTTCTGTCCTTCTGTCCCTCTGGTCTTCTGTCCCTCTGTCTTCTGTCCCTCTGTCTTCGCCTTCTGTCCCTCTGGTCTTCTGTCCTTCGCCCTCTGTCTTCTGTCCTCTGTCTTCTGTCCCTCTGGTCTTCGTCCCTCTGTCTTCTGTCCCTCTGTCTTCTGTCCCTCTGGTCTTCTGTCCCTCTGTCTCTGTCCCTCTGTCCTTCTGTCCCTCTGTCCTTCTCCTCTGGTCTTCTGTCCTTCTGTGTCTCTGTCCTTCTGTGTCTCTGTCTCTCTGTCCCTCTGGTCTTCTGTGTCTCTGTCTCTCTGTCCCTCTGGTCTTCTGTCCCTCTGGTCTTCTGTCCCTCTGGTCTTCTGTGTCTCTGGTCTTCTGTCCCCTGGTCTTCTGTGCTCTGGTCTTCTGTCCCTCTGTCCTTTCTGTCCTTCTGTCCTTTCTGTCCTTCTGTCCCTCTGGTCTTCGGGGGGAAGGGTGAGGGGTTGGATGTAATACACCGGGGGGCTGGTTGTTGTACACCGGGGATGGTTGGGGGGTCGGATGTTATACATCGGG
The DNA here is from genome assembly GCA_033576535.1 of Allobates femoralis. Lineage (NCBI taxonomy): Eukaryota > Metazoa > Chordata > Amphibia > Anura > Aromobatidae > Allobates > Allobates femoralis. Next base: position 3,609,433 of record JARQOC010000008.1, on the reverse strand, counting down.
GGATGGTTGGGGGGGTCGGATGTTATACACCGGGGATGGTTGGGGGGGGTCAGATGTTATACACCGGGGGATGGTTGGGGGGGGTCGGATGTTATACACCGGGGGTGCTGGGTGTTATACACTGGGGATGGTTGGGGGGGGGGGGGTCGGATGTTATACACCGGGGGAAGGGTGAGGGGTCGGATGTTATACACCCGGGGGGAGGGGCGCTGGCTGTTGTACACCGGGGGTGCTGGATGTTATACACTGGGGAAGGGTGAGGGGCTGGATGTCATACACCGGGGGGGACGACTGGACATTATACACCGGGGGGGGGAGGTGAGGGGCTGGATGGTATACACCGGGGGGAAGGTGAGGGGCTGGATGGTATACACCTGGGGGGGGGGGGGGGGGGGGGGGGGGGGGGGGGGGGGGGGGGGGGAGAGGTCGGATGTTATACACTGGGGGGGGGTGGGATGTTGCCTCTCAGTGACTCTCCCCCTCGGTGTCCTCACAGATGATGATGCGATTTGATGGGCGTCTCGGGTTCCCCGGGGGGTTTGTGGATATGAAGGACGACTCTCTGGAGGACGGACTGAACCGGGAGCTGCAGGAGGAGCTCGGCCCGATCTTCCAAACATTGCAGGTGACTGAGGATGATTACCGGAGCTCACAGGCGCGGGAGCTGCCGCAGAAAGGGGTGACACATTTCTACACCAAGGAGCTGACGCTGGAGGAGATGGAGGCCATAGAGCAAGAAGGAGCCAGCGCCAAAGACCACGGACTGGAGGTGAGAGGTGTGAAATGCACAGCGCCCCCCTGTCTGCAGGTCGTGTCTTGTATTACAGCTCATGTCTATGGATGTGACGCGCTGCAGCACCAGACTCCTCCTGTTTACAAGGAAGGAGGTGATTTTTATTTTCTAATCCTGTAAAATCCCTTTAAAATTCCTGGTTTAAAGGAATCCTGTGAAACTTGTAATATATTCCCATGTGACTAAGGGGCACACAGACCCTCCATCCACCCACACCAGGGTGCAGCTGCTACCTCTGTACCCCATGCTATCTTCTCTCCGCTTGTCCTCCTCCTTGGCCCTCGCCGTCCCTCCCCCCGTCGTCCTCCTCCTTGGCCCTCGCCGTCCCTCCCCCCGTCGTCCTCCTCCTTGGCCCTCGCCGTCCCTCCCCCCGTCGTCGTCCTCCTTGGCCCTCGCCGTCCCTCCCCCCGTCGTCCTCCTCCTTGGCCCTCGCCGTCCCTCCCCCCGTCGTCCTCCTCCTTGGCCCTCGCCGTCCCTCCCCCCGTCGTCCTCCTCCTTGGCCCTCGCCGTCCCTCCCCCCGTCGTCCTCCTCCTTGGCCCTCGCCGTCCCTCCCCCCGTCGTCCTCCTCCTTGGCCCTCGCCGTCCCTCCCCCCGTCGTCCTCCTCCTTGGCCCTCGCCGTCCCTCCCCCCGTCGTCCTCCTCCTTGGCCCTCCCCCCGTCGTCCTCCTCCTTGGCCCTCGCCGTCCCTCCCCCCGTCGTCCTCCTCCTTGGCCCTCGCCGGCCCTCCCCCCGTCGTCCTCCTCCTTGGCCCTCGCCGGCCCTCCCCCCGTCGTCCTCCTCCTTGGCCCTCGCCGGCCCTCCCCCCGTCGTCCTCCTCCTTGGCCCTCGCCGGCCCTCCCCCCGTCGTCCTCCTCCTTGGCCCTCGCCGGCCCTCCCCCCGTCGTCCTCCCTCCCCCCGTCGTCCTCCCTCCTCGGCCCTCACCGTCCCTCCCCCCGTTGCCCTCTTCCTTGGCCCTCGCCGTCCCTCCCCCTCCGTCGTCGTCCTTGTCCCTCGCTGTCCCTCTGTCCCCACGAACCCCCCCCCCCCCCGTCGTCCTCCTTGGCCCTCGCCGCCCCCCCCATCCTGTCCTCCTCCTTGGCCCTCGCCGTCCCTCCTTTACCCCCCCCCCGTCGTCCTCCTTGGCCCTCGCCGTCCCTCCCCCCGTCCTCCTCCTTGGCCCCCGCCGTCCCTCCTTTATCCCCCCCCCCCCCCCCCCCCCCCCCCCCCCCCGTCGTCCTCCTTGGCCCTCGCCGTCCCTCCCCCCGTCGTCCTCCTTGGCCCTCGCCGTCCCTCCCCCCGTCGTCCTCCTTGGCCCTCGCCGTCCCTCCCCCCGTCGTCCTCCTTGGCCCTCGCCGTCCCTCCCCCCGTCGTCCTCCTTGGCCCTCGCCGTCCCTCCCCCCGTCCTCCTCCTTGGCCCTTGTCTTCTCTCCTTTCACACTGCACTGTATGAAGACTGGACATGTTGTGATCTAATCCTTTCAGGCTTCTCATTCTCACAACATAAGAATCCTCTGATCTTGTGCGGTTATTGTGTTGCTGGAGGAGGATCTCCGTCCTGGTGATTGCATCCTCCCCCGATATCTGATAGTGATGATTGTCCCCCTCTGATCTCTGATTGTGTCCCTTCTCCCACAGGTGCTGGGTCTGGTCCGTGTTCCCCTCTACACTCTACGGGATGGATTCGGGGGTCTTCCAGCCTTTCTGTCCAACAATTTTATTGTCAATTCCAAGAGCCAACTCCTGTACGGTCTGCGGAGCCTGCGGCTGCTGCGGGAGGACCAGATCCAGGACGCCATGTGGAGCAGTCACAAGAACTAGCCCTGGTCACATGACCGACGACGGATGATCGTGTCCTGAATCTCCAGACTTCAGCACCTCGTGCGGTGATCACTGATCGGACTAAGAAGATTTAGTTGCCTGGAAATGAAATATTCTTTATTTTTAAGGGGGTTAAAATGATGAAAAAAATTTATTTTTTGTATTTTTATTTTTCGCCACAAACAGCCGTAGAAGTGAGCAAAAGATTCACTGGACGGGATCCTGGCTCGCGGGACGGGATCCTGGCTCGCGGGACGGGATCCTGGCTCGCGGGAAGGGATCCCGGCTCGCAGCAGAGTCTGTAGCCCACGGCCACCGGTGCCGACCTCACTGGTTCCAGCTGACCTCTCCGCCCCTGCAGCTCCTCTCCTGATTATCAGGCTCCACATCATCATTCTATCGGTACCCCGGGCCTTGTAATCCGCAGAGGCAACTGTGGCTCTGGTTTGGTGGCCAATGACGACTGACTCGGCCAATGGACAAAGCTCCAGTGAACCCTTTTGCTCAGCTCTGACCTCCAGGTCCAGTATTGCAATAAACTTAGTTGAATGGCTCTGAGCTGCAATACTGGTCGCGGCCTTCAGACAGGAGTGGCGCTGTTTCTGGGTAAGAGTCTATTTGTCCAGAGACGTAAAATCTGTTCAATACATTCAGATTTTAAGTTGTATCAATATTTCAATTGACTCTTAAAGGGGTTGTCCGAAATGGAGGAATAAAACCCCCTAATGTTCCCACCTTTCTGGACATCTTCCCCGTCTACCAGCCCGGGACCCTCTTATTACAAAGCAGTGGAAATGCTGAGAACTTTTTATTTTTGGAGTGTGACTTATGAATTTGCGTTTTAAATAAATTTTGGGAAAAATTAAGAATTTTTTTAATTTCCATTGAGATGTAATTCGTGTTTTCATGTTGCAGATATCGTCCGGCTGTGGAAATTGTTATTATTCCAAGATTTATTGATTAAAATTAACTTTTTGTTCCTGGTGAAAAACTCTAAGGCTTCTTTCACATTGGCGTTTTCGCGAAAATGCGGCAGATGCTGCAGAATTACCGCACCTGCCGCCTAATGGCCGCACTTGCGGCAGGCCCCATGCTTTGTGTATGGGGCTTGCGGTAACGTTCGGCAGGTACGGCCGTGAAAAAAAAAAATGTCGCTGACCGCGTTTTTTTCGCGGCCGCATCTGCCGCAACCGCACTTGCTGCACATTACCGCAAGCCCCATACACAAGTGCGGCCGTTAGGCGGGCACCTCGGCAGATGCGTTACAAAGGGGCCTAACTTCCAAACTGTTGTCACTGTCTCTGCTGTTTGTGAATGTCTTTCTATTCCTGCTCAGAGCGTGACCGCCACGGGCGATGGCGTGCGTGACCAGCTCGGGCGATGGCGTGCGTGACCAGCTCGGGCGATGACGTGCGTGACCAGCTCGGGCGATGGCGTGCGTGACCAGCTCGGGCGATGGCGTGCGTGACCAGCTCGGGCGATGGCGTGCGTGACCAGCTCGGGCGATGGCGTGCGTGACCAGCTCGGGCGATGGCGTGCGTGACCAGCTCGGGCGAAGGCGTGCGTGACCAGCTCGGGCGAAGGCGTGCGTGACCAGCTCGGGCGGTGGCGTGCGTGACCTGCTCGGGCGGTGGCGTGCGTGACCTGCTCGGGCGGTGGCGTGCGCGACCTGCTCGGGCGGTGGCGTGCGCGACCTGCTCGGGCGGTGGCGTGCGCGACCAGCTCGGGCGGTGGCGTGCGCGACCAGCTCGGGCGGTGGCGTGCGCGACCTGCTCGGGCGGTGGCGTGCGCGACCTGCTCGGGCGGTGGCGTGCGCGACCTGCTCGGGCGGTGGCGTGCGCGACCTGGCTCGGGGGTGGCGTGCGCGACCTGCTCGGGCTATCCTCTGAGTCTCACACACGAGCCACATATGTCCCTTTTACCTATCTTCTTACCTCATGTGCTCCCTCCTCTTTGCCTGTGCTCTCTCTCCCCCCCCCCCCGACCCTGTGCGCTCTTATCTCCTTTTTGTGCTGGCTCTATTCCCCTTGTGAGCTTTCCTTTTACCTGTCTTCTTCTTTCAAGTGCTCTCTCCACTCTCTGCCCCCCTTTTTGTGCTTTCTCTGTCCCCGTGTGCGCTCACCCCATTCCCAGTGCTCTCTCTCTCTACTGCCCCTGTGCGGAGGCTGGAAGAGTGAAGGGGAGTGTGTGTAGACCGGGGGAGCCGCTGTCTGTACCTACTGTCTATGTCTGCTAAAGGACCTTTGGTGATGTCACGGTCATGAGATCTGTGACTGCCCATGACATTACCACAGGTCCTGGAGGGTCTCCTTTTGTTGTGTGTATGCACAGCTGACTGTGGCTACAGGTTTGTGTACGTGTGTATGGGGACATCAGAGAGCGGGGCCCGGCCGGGTGCGAGTGGTGAGATTGTGGCACTACTAGAAGGCGCCATATGTAAACGCCCATCACTTGGGTGTACAAATATGGCGCCTGGAACTTGTTGTAACCAATCATATGATAGGAGGACACAATGACGGACGCCACAAGGTGAGTGTATAATAGATGCATCTGTCGCCTGGCCAGTGTAGTCGTTACTTTTCCAATTCACGTCTTCAGCAGTCACATGATTGGTGGAGCGTAACATGGATGGTGATGAAGTGAATGAGTTAATAGTTATTAGATGAGTTTATCCCTGTCAGATCTTCACAATTCACAGAATTCTTCATTACACCAGGATTAATCAATTTCACAATTAGGTTTTGTTAAGTTTTGCAGCACTTTGCTTTTTGGCACATTCAACACTGATGTGGTTTATGGTCATAAATAAGAATGAGCTCCGTGATGGATCTTAGTGAACTCTGGAATCTCACAGCTTTTGTCAGAGCTGGAAGAAGCTGCAATTAATGTGCATAAAACTCATGTAAAATGCAGCAAAAACACGTGTTCAAGGTGCAAATAATCTTTTTAAACGGCGTGAATAAGCTTAAAAGCGGCAGCTCTCTGATCCATGAGTTGTGTCCTGTATTGAGAATGAGCGGAGCTGATGTGCAGTACCAGAAACAGCCACATGCAAGAAGGGCGCTGTATGTGAAAAAGTACATAGCAGAAATTTTGCTCCAATTATTTATTTATTTATTTTTTTGCTGCATTCAACTCTCTTCCAATAGGTGCGGTGGCTCAGTGGTTAGCACTGTACACAGTGGCTTAGTGGTTAACACTATACGGTGGCTTGGGGGTTAGGGGTTAGTGGCTCAGTAGTTAGCACTGTATATGGAGGCTCAGTGGTTAGCATTGTATACGGTGGCTCAGTGGCTAGCACTGTTATACGGTGGCTCAGTGGTTAGCACTGTATGGTGGCTCAGTGGTTAGCACTGTATATGGTGGCTCAGTGGTTAGCACTGTATATGGTGGCTCAGTGGTTAGCACTGTATACGGTGGCTCAGTGGTTAGCTCTGTATATGGTGGCTCAGTGGTTAGCACTGTATACGGTGGCTCAGTGGTTAGCACTGTATATGGTGGCTCAGTGGTTAGCGCTGTATACGGTGGCTCAGTGGTTAGCGCTGTATATGGTGGCTCAGTGGTTAGCACTGTATATGGTGGCTCAGTGGTTAGCACTGTATACGGTGGCTCAGTGGTTAGCACTGTATATGGTGGCTCAGTGGTTAGCACTGTATACGGTGGCTCAGTGGTTAGCACTGTATACGGTGGCTCAGTGGTTAGCACTGTATATGGTGGCTCAGGGTTAGCATGTATATGGTGGCTCAGTGGTTAGCACTGTATATGGTGGCTCAGTGGTTAGCACTGTATACGGTGGCTCAGTGGTTAGCTCTGTATACGGTGGCTCAGTGGTTAGCACTGTATAGGTGGTTCAGTGGTTAGCACTGTATATGGTGGCTCAGTGGTTAGCACTGTATATGGTGGCTCAGTGGTTAGCACTGTATATGGTGGCTCAGTGGTTAGCACTGTATATGGTGGGCTCAGTGGTTAGCACTGTATACGGTGGCTCAGTGGTTAGCACTGTATACGGTGGCTCAGTGGTTAGCACTGTATATGGTGGCTCAGTGGTTAGCACTGTATACGTAGGTCAGTGGTTAGCACTGTATATGGTGGCTCAGTGGTTAGCACTGTATACTGGTGGCTCAGTGGTTAGCACTGTATATGGTGGTCAGTGGTTAGCACTGTATATTGTGGCTCAGTGGTTAGCTCTGTATACGGTGGCTCAGTGGTTAGCACTGTATACGGTGGTTCAGTGGTTAGCACTGTATACGGTGGCTCAGTGGTTAGCACTGTATATGGTGGCTCAGTGGTTAGCACTGTATATGGTGGCTCAGTGGTTAGCACTGTATATGGTGGGTCAGTGGTTAGCACTGTATATGGTGGCTCAGTGGTTAGCACTGTATACGGTGGCTCAGTGGTTAGCACTGTATACGGTGGCTCAGTGGTTAGCACTGTATATGGTGGCTCAGTGGTTAGCACTGTATATGGTGGCTCAGTGGTTAGCACTGTATATGGTGGCTCAGTGGTTAGCACTGTATATGGTGGCTCAGTGGTTAGCACTGTATATGATGGGTCAGTGGTTAGCACTGTATACGGTGGCTCAGTGGTTAGCACTGTATACGGTGGCTCAGTGGTTAGCACTGTATACGGTGGCTCAGTGGTTAGCACTGTATATGGTGGCTCAGTGGTTAGCACTGTATATGGTGGCTCAGTGGTTAGCACTGTATATGGTGGCTCAGTGGTTAGAACTGTATATGGTGGCTCAGTGGTTAGAACTGTATACGGTGGCTCAGTGGTTAGCACTGTATACGGTGGCTCAGTGGTTAGCACTGTATATGGTGGCTCAGTGGTTAGCACTGTATAGGTGGCTCAGTGGTTAGCACTGTATATGGTGGCTCAGTGGTTAGCAATGTATACGGTGGCTCAGTGGTTAGCACTGTATATGGTGGCTCAGTGGTTAGCACTGTATATGGTGGCTCAGTGGTTAGCACTGTATATGATGGGTCAGTGGTTAGCACTGTATACGGTGGCTCAGTGGTTACCTCTGTATACGGTGGCTCAGTGGTTAGCACTGTATATGGTGGCTCAGTGGTTAGCACTGTATATGGTGGCTCAGTGGTTAGCACTGTATACGGTGGCTCAGTGGTTAGCACTGTATACGGTGGCTCAGGGTTAATTGATCCATTTTTCTGCTTATGCCGATTTCTGCCAGTAGAGGGCGACAGACTCATTATAGAAAGTTGTAATGTGACTGCAGGTGAGGGACCAGATAAAATGGGGAATCCTGCTCACTGCCTCCCTATCACCTATTTTACGTTGTACTGAGTTGTGTAACTCCAGAGCTGCAGTCAGGCTTCAGAGCTGAACTCTGCCAATCGTCTTTATTAATTTGTAGAGCTTCTTATTCTAAGATCTATTAATTACAATGTACAATTGTTTGTGGCACAATCCCTATAAATGCCCCAGCCCCAGTGTTGCCCCTTATTTACATTAGTATGAGTATTTTTCTGCAGTGTTGTCATGGAGTCCCTGGAGGGAGTCTGTGCCTTTAAGTCGTTGCGGCGCTGCGTCTTCCTGTGGGTGTGAAGCTTCCTGTGTTCTGGGTGTTATTAGTGTGAAGATTCATAGGTGTGAAGAACTGGAAGATGCCGATACTAAGACGTCTATATTTATATACAGGGTTTATTCGGCATCGTGCCAAGGGCAAAACATCCAGACATTAAATGGCCTGAAATTCATAGGACTGCAGATAACGCTGATGAACAATGTATTTTATATGATATATAAACACACAAATATTATGTACTATATAAATGCCCTCTACCGTCTGTCTGTAAGTCTGTCCCGAAAACAGCGCCACCTATAGGACATTGTAAATTACAGTTAAACTGGAATGTGATGAGTTTGGTTGATCAAGCAAAGAAAATCAGCGCCACCTATAGGACATTTGTGATGGGGGGCCACACACTGTCCAGGACACTGGCCACAGCGCAGGCATTCATTATCAACTGGGTCCACTCTGTCATACCCTTGGGAGGACACATCCTGCTGCTGCACTTCCTTCCATTTATGTTTCACTCTGGAACACGGGCTGGTGCTGGGGCTCCTCAGCGTACAGAAGAAAGAGACGTTGCACAGGGGTGAATGAGAGACAGCGCACAATGTGAGGACAGAGAGAGCACAAGAAGAGAAAGCACACAGAGGGAAGGGAGAGAGCGTACAGGGGAAGAAACAGCACAAAGAGGGGGGAGAGACGGCACAAGAGGAAAGAGCGCATAGGGAAGAGAGATCGCACAAGGGAAAGAGACAGTACTAGGGGAGAGTGCACAGGGGTGAGAAACAGCACAAGGGAATTCAGAACGCATAGGGAGATGGCGAGCAGCAGCACCTGTCAAGCCACAGCTCCCCCTCCAATAAGCAGATATGGATGATGATATGCGACTGAACACACAGCGATTCCATCTGCATCGTTACAGTCAGCGCATACATCCAAAATTTGTTTTCCTGGGCATCATCCAAAAACCCCAACAGTCACTGACCTGAAGGTAAAATGCAATGATATCCTGCCTCCTGCTTGTGAAAGGTTTCTCCTTATCAGCTCATACAAGCTGGAGGCAGGGAAGCTCGAAGCTACAGAGACACTGATGATTAATGAAGTCACGGATGGAAAAGACAGTAGACTAGAAATACATAGGTGGATATAGTTTGCATTAGCTGGATCCTGTTATAACCAGTCTGTTAGATGCCTAGAATATAGGGTCTTATCCACATGAGGTCACCTTGTTGATGAAGCATAGGCTTATGTATTTCTGATTTAACGTTTGTTTTTATATTGAAATTTGTGAATTATCTTGTCACGTCAGGATGTTAGGATTAATGCAGAATAATAATGGAGTATTGATTGCATAGTGAGATCACGATCATGGCGGTGCATTAGGCAAGTCACACTCCTCCTGTGCTGTCACTGATGTCTGTCCTGAATACTGACACATATTACATGACCTGGGCTGACCTGGATCTCATGTCTGAGGTCATCTGACAGATAAAGATATTTCAAATGGGAAAAAACATTTACATTTATTCCACAGATATTTGGAGTTCCCCATTAAATCCATCATTATTTGGTGGTAAATTATATATTTCAATAAGATTTCTCATAAAGTGCTAGTGGGTGAAGGATTGGAGAATATTTGGGATTAATACATAGGATTCATCAAGCTATGACTTGCCTACTTTGGATTTATACGAAGAGAGAAATCACTGGAGAAAGGACATCATGGTTGGAAGAATTGAAGGAACAAGGGGAAGAGGAAAACTAGCAACCCGATGGCTTGATATACTCAAGGTAACAGCGGAGAAGACCCTGGTGGACCTATCTGGGATTAAAGTAGACCCTGGTGAACCTATCAAGGTGTGGAGAAGTCCTTAGTGGATCTATCTAGGTTTGGAGAAGACCCTGGTGGATCTATCTAGGCTTGGAGTAGACCCTGGTTGACCTATCTAGGTTTGGAGAAGACCCTGGTGGATCTATCTAGGCTTGGAGTAGACCCTGGTTGACTTATCTAGGCTTGGTGAAGACCCTGGTGGATCTATCTAGGCTTGGAGAAAACCCTGGTGGACGTATATAGGCTTGCTTCATTATGTTGCACACTGTGGGCAAAGGAGCATCAAGATCTCTGGAGATGGACTTGTAACCTTGAGATTGTTGATAATTTGGACAATTTCGGTTCTCATGTCCTCAGTTCTCTTCTCCTCTTTCTGTCCTCCATGCTTAGTGCAGCACACACAGACACAATGCAAAGATTGAGGCAACTTCTCCCCTTTTTATCTGTTTTCAGGTGTGATTCTCATATTGCCCGCACCTGTTACTTGTCACCGGAGCATCACATGCTGGAACCAAAGTTATTTACCCACAATTTAATAAACGTGCCAACAATTCTGTCATCCATTTTTGGGTTTTAATGTTTCATTATGTCCAATTTGCCATATTTTTAGTGTTGTGTTTTGTCCTCCTTGACAATAAAGGGTTAGAGAAGTCCTGCTGACGCTAGTAAAATAAATTGAGGGTTTTCTTTTGTATTCAACCCTCATCTGTTTAGTTATAACAAAAAGTGGCTACAAAGAGGTGCTGTCACTCTGGAGGACCCGGAATATTGTAATGCCTCTTCTATCCTGCGGGGGTGCTGCAGGGAAGTATAACCTTTTGATTGCAGCTGATTGCTGGGCTTTTTAGCCATGGGACACTGTGTCATCCACATATTGCTGAGGGACCCTCAAACATAAGGGACTGTCCGAACTCCTTTAAATACTACTGAATATTATTGTACACGTGATTAATATCCATTATGATGATCAGTTAATGATGGCCGAGCCTGTCTTGTTCCTGTCCACCAAGAACCTCATGTTGATTAGCCATTCAGAGGGCGTAATTATGACAGATAAAGGGGTTGCAATTGCACCCGGGGCCCCGGAGCCTAGGGGGCCCCAAAAGTCCCTTTGGCCTATAGAAAAAGGCTAATGCTATTTGCAATAATTGGGGGCCCCGTTGCGAGATTTCAGATCGGGGCCCATGAGCTTCAAGTTAATGCTATTGGCGTTCATTATTCCTGTCCTGTCATTTATGAGGTCTGAGTTCAAGGTAACAGCCGCCATAAACCAGGAGGGAGCTGCTCTGATCACAGATAAATGATTAAACTTAAGTGAAATCACTAAACACTGAGTAAATCCATTACTGTAAATCTAGCCTGGTTGAGGCCTTGTCTAAAGTATATTCTGAGCCTGTTGCCCATAGCAACCAATCACAGCGCAGCTTTCATTTCACCAGAGCTGTTTTAACAATGTAAGCTTAGCTGTGATTGGTTGCTATTGGCAACAAGTAGCCATTTTGAGGCCTAATGTGTTCTTCATAGATTTATAACGTAACGCTCTCAGGCCCCGGCATTATCTGTAGCTGATCCCCCATTTATAATACTGGGGTCCAGAAATGGCGCCGTTCTTGAGCTGCCTGAAATGTATTGAGAATTTATCACTTATTAACCATTTAGATGCTCCCAAACAATAAATGACAACAGTATAAAAGTGGACTGCGACTGCATAGCTGCCATAGCTTAGGGCCTACTGCAGGCCTCTGCGGCGGCCATCTTGGTCTTTATATGGAAAGCAGCCCGTGGTTGGGTGATAGGACAACGTCAACCAAGTATGTAAATCGCATTTATTTTCCTATTTAAAAAAATATCTTCAGTATCACCGCGATCTGTCAAAATAGAAGACAACTTAATTGTACATTAAACACTAGAAAGAATCAAAATATCAGAATTACTGGGTTTTTTTTTGTTTCTACACGTCCCCTCCCAAAATATGTCATAAAATGCAATGTCATAAAAGTCCCAACACGTGCGATTATCCAGCACCCTCGCATCTTTCAGACAGAACCTGAAAATCCATCTCTTCAGGAAAGCTACAACCTCCAATGACCGAGCTGCTGCCCTACTGCCACTGAAGCTGCCGCTTCACCATCACTGGAGCTGCCGCCTCACTAGTAATGGAGCTGCCCCTCACCACCACCGGAGCTGCCGTCTCACCACCACCACCGGAGCTGCTGCCTCACCACCACCAGAACTGCCGCCTCACCACCGGAGCTGCTGCCTCACCACTACCAGAGCTGCCGCCTCCCCATCACACCGGAGCTGCTGCCTCACCACCACCGGAACTGCCGCCTCACCACTACTGGAGCTGCCGCCTCACCACCACCATCGAAGCTGCTGCCTCACCACTACCGGAGCTGCGCGCTCACCACCACCACCGGAGCTGCTGCCTCACCACTACCAGAGCTGCCGCCTCCCCACCACCACCGGAGCTGCTGCCTCACCACCACCGGAACTGCCGCCTCACCACTACCGGAGCTGCCGCCTCACCACCACCCACCGGAGCTGCTGCCTCACCACTACCGGAGCTGCCGCCTCACCACCACCAGAGCAGCTACCTCACCACCACCGGAACTGCCGCCTCACCACTACCGGAGCTGCCGCCTCACCACCACCAGAGCAGCTACCTCACCACCACCGGAACTGCCGCCTCACCTCTACCGGAGCTGCCGCCTCACTACTGCCAGAGCTGCCACCTCACCACCACCAGAGCTGCCGCCTCACCACCACCAGAGCTGCCACCACACCACCACCAGAGCTGCCACCTCACCACCACCAGAGCTGCACCACACCACCACCGGAGCTGCTGCCTCACTTCAAATCTCAGGAAATGTCACAAACCAAAAGTTCGTTTTACAAGATTCAGAATATCTTTTATCCACTAAAGTGTAAAAAACAAATTATATAAATTTGCTATCACCATAATGTTTCTGACTTGAAGAATGAAGCTGGCAGAATTGCTGTAAAAACGAATAAAAAAAACCCAAAAACTGTTTTATCACCTTTTTATGCGTTTAGTTTTCTTTTCCAGTTTTTTAGTATAATATAAAGTGAATAGCGTCATTCATAACTACAACTTGTCTTGCAAATATAAAACCATACGGGTATGATAAAACAAAAAAGTTATGTTTCTCGGAAGAAGAGGAGGAAAAAACGAAAAAATCTCTGGGTCCTGACGGTTTATAGCGATATCCCGCAACCAAGAATCAGACAAAATGGAATGTGAATGACACGTACCATAGTCCTGTGCCGCACAAGCGTGCCCCCATAATGGTGCCACCAACAGTGCCCTGATGGCATTCACAGGGTCCATAGTGCAGGTACCTGACTATAGTGGGTGCAGGGGTTGAAATTGGGGATCACGGTGGATTCTTTCTGTGATGTAAAACATTTAATTGTGTAAAATCTTGTTTATAAATTCCTTCCGTATTTATAAACAAGTTGTTAAACAGATGATGTAAGGTTTGATCCTGTGTTCACCCAGTGAAAAAAGATTGATTGCTCTCAGTGGGATAAACAAAATAACAATCTTGTAGTTATGATACCTGTAAATGGCTACAAAAATATAATAAGTGATGTTAGAAAGCAGCGAGCTCTCGAGACTGCTTATGTCCCTTCATCAGGCATGGTCAAGCTCTCGAAGCTGCTTATGTCCCTTCATCAGGCATGGTCAAGCTCTCGAGACTGCTTATATCTCTTCATCAGCATGGTCAAGCTCTCGAGACTGCTTACGTCTCTTCATCAGGCATGGTCAAGCTCTCGAGACTGCTTACTTCTCTTCATCAAGCATGGTCAAGCTCTTGAGACTGCTTATATCTCTTCATCAGGCATGGTCAAGCTTTTGAGACTGCTCATGTCTCTTTATCAGGCATGATCAAGCTCTCGAGACTGCTTATATCTCTTCATCAGGCATGGTCAAGCTCTCGAGACTGCTTACTTCTCTTCATCAAGCATGGTCAAGCTCTCGAGACTGCTTACTTCTCTTCATCAGCATGGTCAAGCTCTCGAGACTGCTTATGTCTCTTCATCAGGCATGGTCAAGCTCTCGAGACTGCTTATATCTCTTCATCAGGCATGGTCAAGCTCTCGAGACTGCTTACTTCTCTTCATCAAGCATGGTCAAGCTCTCGAGACTGCTTATATCTCTTCATCAGGCATGGTCAAGCTCTCGAGACTGCTTATATCTCTTCATCAGGCATGGTCAAGCTCTCGAGACTGCTTACTTCTCTTCATCAAGCATGGTCAAGCTCTCGAGACTACTTATATCTCTTCATCAGGCAAGGTCAAGCTCTCAAGACTGTTTATATCTCTTCATCAGGCATGGTCAAGCTCTCGAGACTGCTTATATCTCATCAGGCATGGTCAAGCACTCAAGACTACTTACCTCTCTTCTTCAGGCATGGTCAAGCTCTCGAGACTACTTACCTCTCTTCTTCAGGAAGGTATCATGACTGATGAAGAGATATAAGCAGTCTCGAGTGCTCACTTTGTAACATCACTTATATTTTTGTAGCCATTTACAGATATCACAACTACAAGATTGGTATTTTGTTTATCCACTCAATTGAGCAATCAATCTTTTGAGATGACGAAAGCATGCCTCATTTTTATAGGATACAGTGCTCTTCCTCTCTATGGGTGGTTACAGCGCCACTTATCTCTATGGGTGGTTTGTGGTATTGCATTCATGTGCATAGTTCATTCTTAAGCATCAGAACAAGAAATGAGACGTAATCCTGAGGTTTACATATTTCTTATATGAGTAATGAAGTCCTGCAAGACACAGGACACCACATAGACTGAGTGCAGACAGCACAGTGACTGAGCATGAGAGCTGCCTATGGATAGCATGTATTCATTGTGTATGGGGAGCCCACCATGACCATGCCCTGTCTGCCAGTCAGCTGCAGCATGCACAGTGCCATCCAGGCTACAGATGATCAGCCCACAATCCTCAGCCTCTGATTGGTCCATAAATGGGGAAGTGTAACTGTGATGAAGAAGATCACACTGACTGTGAATAAGATGCTGCTGACCCAGAGGAGGGGGCAGGGCAGACAATGCAGATGTATAGGGGCATGCATATACTGTATACTGTGCAAATCTATATATATATACATATATATATTTATTTATTTAAAATGTGTGTGTGTGTGTGACTACTCCTCCATCTGTACATTGCTGGATTGCTTCATTAATAAATCATTATAGACATGAATAGAAGGGAGGAGGCTGGAGAGGAGCAATGCATGCAGATCAGGGGCAGGCAGCAGGTATATATATATATAAGGAGGAGGATGTCTTCATAGAGACAGCTGGAGACACACAGAGACAGACATCAATCTGTGATCACACAGAGACAGCTGAGGAGGAGGAGGAGGAGGAGGAGGCGCCTGTGTGCTCAGCTCTGTGCACTGCTCAATGCAGAGGACACTGGCAGCACTGGACCTGACTGCAACACCCAGCTCTGCCCCCCTGTGCCTGGCACCTCCTGCACACTGCCAGCACTGGGCACCACCTCCCTGCACACTGCCAGCACTGGGCACTACCTCCCTGCACACTGCCAGCACTGGGCACTGCACACTGTCAGCACTGAGCACTACCACCTCCCCTGGCACAGCATGAAGGTGCACTGTGATCTGAAGCTTCTGCACAGTACCTGAGGTCACTCCACCTCTCCTTCCCCAGGACTCTGGACAACTCCACTCATCAGGGAAACATCTCTCCTGCTAAATCCCATCTGATGGATTGGAGGTGGAGGCACTGGCAGTGATATGACAGCAGAGCAGCCAGCCAGTGCCAGGTACTGAGGGACAAGCATGGCATCTCATGGGAAGCCAAGGAAAGACAGGACTGCAGACTATGAAAGTCAGTTCAAAGGTAAGAAAGAGATTCTTGGGTTGGGAAGGCATGAAGGGGTTAAAGCAGAATAGTGTAAGGTTTATGGGGAACTTGTGTGATGACACAGGCTGTGGTTAGGCAGAGAAGTGTAAGCGTTTCCTGAATACATAACCATGTAGAGTACGTTACACCTGCGCCAGAAAACTCCACCAGCGCCAATATCCTGAGCCCATCATGGCACCGTCGAGTTTTGGGTTAAATAATAATTAAGGCCTCCGATCCATTTTGTGCATAATCCAAAGTGTTGCACTTTATTGGACGCCAGCATTGTGCGCCTGTCCGGGCTCTGCGGCTGGAGGTGATTTCTGACTGCGCCAGGGGCTGTACCATACCAGGCTCCTCACAATGGGCAAGGTCAGACGACACCGCAGACAAAACAATCCTACTATAATCACACGAAAGTTCATTAGAATATCCGAATGACGCGAGCATCTCGCCTTATTGTTCCCAAGAAAACCCATATCCTGACGTATCATGATCACGATATGTGGATTCAGCCACATGGACGGGGTAGATAAGATCGTATTCTGCACAATACTGGTGTCATTCTTTCCATTGATTAGATGTAAAGCCGACTTAGGATCCGGGTAGGTGCCCACAGGTCTCATCGAAGGTATCTAAGTCATGGTGGAATTCTACAAGGTCCATTGTGTTGGTTCAGAATCCTGACGACCATCGGATAAATTTTGTCTTCAGGTTCCGTGTTGGCTTCTTATGACATCTATAATTGCATTCATCCATCTTCACACATGTTGTCTTCTTCTTTGAAGCACAGTTGTCATTGTTCTTCCAATGAACTCTACAAGATATCTCAAGGCTTAGGTGCAAGGTTCGCCTTGGTTTTTAAAATGAGATGAATTAGATGTAGAGCCATGTTTGGAGCCGGTAGTGCCCACAGGTCTAATTCTAGGAATCTAAGTCATGGCGGAATTCTATAAGGTCCATTGTGTTGTTCAGAATCCTGACAACATCGGATAAGACTTTATTGTCTTCAGGTTCCGTGTTGGCTCTTTATGACATCTATAATTGCATCCATCCCTCTTCACGCATGTTGTCTTCTTCTTGAAGGACAGTTGTGTTTGGTCTTCCATGGACGCCACAAGATGGTTAATAGATGTAGGTCAGGTAGGTGCCCACAGGTCTAATTCTAGGAATCTAAGTCATGGCGGAATTCTATAAGGTCCATTGTGTTGGTTCGAATCCTGACAACCATTGATAGGTCTTTATTGTCTTCAGGTTCCGTGTTGGCTTCTTATGACTTCTAGAATTGCATCCATCCATCTTCACCCGTGTTGTCTTCTTCTTTGAAGGACAGTTGTCTTTGGATCTTCCCATGGACACTACAAGATGAGATTAGTTAGATGTAAAGCCGGGTAGGTGCCTACAGGTCTCATCGTAGGTATCTAAGTCATGGTGGAATTCTACAAGGTCCATTGTGTTGGTTCGGAATCCTGACAACCATCGGATAAGTCTTTATTGTCTTCAGTTCCGTGTTGGCTCCTTTATGACATCTAAATTGCATCCATCCATCTTCACACATGTTGTCTTCTTCTTTGAAGGACAGTTGTGTTTGGGTCTTTCCATGGACACTACAAGATTACATTAATTAGACGCAGAGCCGGATAGGTGACAACAGGGCTCATTGTAGATAGATACTCGTATCCATGATGAGACCTGTGGGCACCTACCCGGCTCTGAAGTCATGGTGGAATTCTGTAAGGTCCATTGTGTTGGTTCAGATCCTGACAACCATCAGATAGGTCTTTCTTGTCTTCAGGTTCCGTGTTGGCTCCTTTATGACATCTATAATGGCATCCATCCATCTTCACCCGTGTTGTCTTCTTCTTTGAAGGACAGTTGTGTTTGGATCTTCCCATGGATGCCACAAGATGGGATTAATTAGATGTAGAGCCGGGTAGGTGCCTACAGGTCTCATCATAGGTATCTAAGTCATGGTGGAATTCTACAAGGTCCATTGTGTTGGTTCAGAATCCTGACAACCATCGGATAAGACTTTCTTGTCTTCAGTTTCCGGTTGGCTTCTTTATGACATCTATAATTGGATCCATCCATCTTCACCCGTGTTGTCTTCTTCTTTGAAGGACAGTTTTCTTTGGTTCTTGCTACGGACGGTACAAGATATCTCAAGGTTGAGGTACAAGGTTCGCCTTTGTTTATTTGTGGCGCCCCACGTAGTCAGGTGTCGCAGAGGGGTATTGCACCCGTAAAAGAGGTGTAATTTCCCCAGCTGCAAGTGGACCCTAGGTTGGTGGGTGGGACCCATTCCTGCACTCCCGCATTAGCTGAGCTGTGGGAGGTTACCCGGGGAGGGATATAGATTCACCTCCAGGGGGAACAAAGGGGGTCAGCAGAAGAGTCGGGAGAGAGGATAGTCAGACAACGGGAGTCTGAGAGAGCGGAGTAGTCGGAGAAGGAGGAGAGAAAAGTGGAACGAGGCGGAAGGGTTACCCGGACGGTTTCAAGCCGATCCGGAGGGAAGGAGAAAGAGCGTCTTGAGGAGATCCTGAAAGAGGGCGCCGATGAGCGGAGTCTAGGCCCTAGAGAGAAAGGGGGAACCCCAGCGTGGAGCGCCCATACTCCAGGGAATCTCCAGTCCACCACGAGGATCCGGCCAAGGTCTAGCTTTGCAGTCGGCAACCGGCTGCTGTGGTCCGTATATCACCACAGCACCCTGCCAGACGGAGCGGTCTGCCTGCTTCCTCACCACAAGGGAGAGGACCCGCAATACTACCTACATGGAGCCATTGGGTATAGACTCATCCTAGGCGGGGAAGAAAGGACATGGGTTTGGCAACTCAGGTACACCAAGGGCTCCACCAGACCACCTGGGATCCACTTGCAGCCACCCGTAGACCTACCTGTTATTCTAACATCAGATGCTGAACTGTGGATTCTGTATTTTGCTGCGGAACGTTTACAGTAAAGAACCCGGGAGAAAGTGACTTTGCCTTTGTGTGGTTTTCTCCATCATCCTGCTTGTTTTCAGGAACTCTGCCCCGGAGGACCAGCTCCACCTGTAGGGAGCTTTACCATCTCAGCCGCATCAACCTCCGGAGGACTGTGGAGGCGCTGGTGACCCATCACCAGGTACTACAGGTGGCGTCACATGACAAACTCTTATCCCCTGTAAATAATCCCTTATTGAAGTGTCACCCAGGCCACGGGCTCAGGCGCTGCCACCCATGACAACCCCAAAGTTACCACCGAGCCTGATACCCGAGTACCCCAGGGCCTGATACCCGAGTACCCCAGGGCCTGATACCCGAGTACCCCAGGCCTGATACCCGAGTACCCCAGGGCCTGATACCCGAGTACCCCAGGCCTGATACCCGAGTACCCCAGGGCCTGATACCCGAGTACCCCAGGGCCTGATACCCGAGTACCCCAGGGCCTGGGGCTCGACATATTCCAACAACTTTCACAAAGTCTTTTCCAATTCCACATGAATCTCTATTGCCTCTATACAACTATTATATCCAAAGAGCAGACGGCCCATGTTATGAGCTATTTTTTGAGAGGGAAACCTTATCTAACCATTTATAGGTATGAATGTGTTTTTCCGTACCTTGATGAAGAAGCGAGGGCGGCTTCCAAACACATTTTGGAATAACGCACGGCATCATTATTGTCCGGCAGCGCAGAATAACCGCTAGTCGTCTCCACTTATCAATGGGAAATGATGTAGATACTGGAGCAGCTCTCGGGCCGGTTTCCGTATATCCGGCCATGAAGCTTTGTTACCCTCCAGTTTGTGGCATCTCATAGTTTAGGATGGGATCACTCACCTTTCATCGTGCTTGACATTTCGAGGGCCCAAATCAGAAAATACTACATAGATACAGAGAGAAGCGTCCTGCGCTGCTGACCATAAAGAAGTCCAATAATCCAAAAGAAAGCAAATAACAGGTGGATTATTTCACGCATCTTGAAGAGAACCTTGATTCTTCTTCAGGAGACGCCACCATCTGTCACTCCTGAAGAAGCTTCGAAACATGTCGAGTAACCCACCTGTTCATAGCATGATAAAGTTGGAAAGGACTTCTTGGGTCATGATGTGAAGGGATCTCCTGGGTCATCTGGTCCAACCCCCTGCTCAAAGCAGGATTCATTAAATCATCCAGACAGATGTGTGTCCAGCCTCTGTGTGAAGACTCCATTGTAGGAGAACTCACCACCTCTCGTGTCTGCCTGTTCCATTCATTCATCGCCCTCTCTGTCAAAATGTTTTTTTAATATCTAATCTGTGTCTCCTCCCATTAATTTTCATCCATTTTGCTTCTAGTCTTTCCTTGTGCAAATGAGAATAAATCTGAACCCTCTACAGTGTGACAACCCTAGAATAAAGCTGAACCCTCTACAGTGTGACAACCCTAGAATAAAGCTGATCCCTCTACAGTGTGACAGCCCTAGAATAAAGCTGATCCCTCTATAGTGTGACAGCCCTAGAATAAAGCTGATCCCTCTACAGTGTGACAACCCTAGAATAAAGCTGATCCCTCTACAGTGTGACAACCCTAGAATAAAGCTGAACCCTCTACAGTGTGACAACCCTAGAATAAAGCTGATCCCTCTACAGTGTGACAGCCCTAGAATAAAGCTGATCCCTCTATAGTGTGACAGCCCTAGAATAAAGCTGATCCCTCTACAGTGTGACAGCCCTAGAATAAAGCTGATCCCTCTATAGTGTGACAGCCCTAGAATAAAGCTGATCCCTCTACAGTGTGACAGCCCTAGAATAAAGCTGATCCCTCTACAGTGTGACAGCCCTAGAATGAAGCTGATCCCTCCACAGTGTGATAGTCCTTGTGATATTTGTAGACAGCTATTAAGTCTCCTCTCAGTCTTCCTTTTTGCAATGTAAACACTCCCAAATCCAGTAATCCAGATGGGTCACCATTCCGGTTTCTCTTCTCTGATCTTGCCTCTGTTTGTTGATGTCTTTTATAATGTGGAGCCCAGAACTGGACACAGTATACAGATGAGGTCTGATCACAGAGGAGTAGAGGAGGATAATGACTGGACACAGTATACAGATAAGGTCTGACCACAGAGGAGTAGAGGAGGATAATGACTGGACACAGTATACAGATGAGGTCTGATCACAGAGGAGTAGAGGAGGATAATGACTGGACACAGTATACAGATGAGGTCTGACCACAGAGGAGTAGAGGAGGATAATGACTGGACACAGTATACAGATGAGGTCTGACCACAGAGGAGTAGAGGGGGATAATGACTGGACACAGTATACAGATGAGGTCTGACCACAGAGGAGTAGAGGGGGATAATGACTGGACACAGTATACAGATGAGGTCTGACCACAGAGGAGTAGAGGAGGATAATGACTGGACACAGTATACAGATGAGGTCTGACCACAGAGGAGTAGAGGATAATGACTGGACACAGTATACAGATGAGGTCTGACCACAGAGGAGTAGAGGAGGATAATGACTGGACACAGTATACAGATGAGGTCTGACCACAGAGGAGTAGAGGAGGATAATGACTGGACACAGTATACAGATGAGGACTGACCACAGAGGAGTAGAGGGGGATAATGACTGGACACAGTATACAGATGAGGACTGACCACAGAGGAGTAGAGGAGAATAATGACTGGACACAGTATACAGATAAGGTCTGATCACAGAGGAGTAGAGGATAATGACTGGACACAGTATACAGATGAGGTCTGACCACAGAGGAGTAGAGGAGAATAATGACTGGACACAGTATACAGATGAGGTCTGACCACAGAGGAGTAGAGGAGGATAATGACTGGACACAGTATACAGATAAGGTCTGACCACAGAGGAGTAGAGGAGGATAATGACTGGACACAGTATACAGATGAGGTCTGACCACAGAGGAGTAGAGGATAATGACTGGACACAGTATACAGATAAGGTCTGATCACAGAGGAGTAGAGGATAATGACTGGGCACAGTATACAGATGAGGTCTGACCACAGAGGAGTAGAGGAGAATAATGACTGGACACAGTATACAGATGAGGTCTGACCACAGAGGAGTAGAGGAGGATAATGACTGGACACAGTATACAGATAAGGTCTGACCACAGAGGAGTAGAGGAGAATAATGACTGGACACAGTATACAGATAAGGTCTGATCACAGAGGAGTAGAGGATAATGACTGGACACAGTATACAGATGAGGTCTGACCATAGAGGAGTAGAGGAGGATAATGACTGGACACAGTATACAGATGAGGTCTGACCACAGAGGAGTAGAGGAGAATAATGACTGGACACAGTATACAGATAAGGTCTGATCACAGAGGAGTAGAGGATAATGACTGGACACAGTATACAGATGAGGTCTGACCACAGAGGAGTAGAGGAGAATAATGACTGGACACAGTATACAGATGAGGTCTGACCACAGAGGAGTAGAGGAGGATAATGACTGGACACAGTATACAGATGAGGTCTGACCACAGAGGAGTAGAGGAGGATAATGACTGGACACAGTATACAGATAAGGTCTGACCACAGAGGAGTAGAGGAGAATAATGACTGGACACAGTATACAGATAAGGTCTGATCACAGAGGAGTAGAGGATAATGACTGGACACAGTATACAGATGAGGTCTGACCACAGAGGAGTAGAGGAGGATAATGACTGGACACAGTATACAGATGAGGTCTGACCACAGAGGAGTAGGGGGGATAATGACTGGACACAGTATCCAGATGAGGTCTGACCACAGAGGAGTAGAGGAGGGTAATGACTGGACACAGTATACAGATGAGGTCTGACCACAGAGGAGTAGAGGATAATGACTGGACACAGTATACAGATGAGGTCTGACCACAGAGGAGTAGAGGATAATGACTGGACACAGTATACAGATGAGGTCTGACCACAGAGGAGTAGAGGATAATGACGTCACATGATCTAGGCTGTGGCTTCTGTTATTACATCCCAGTATTGTTCTTCCTGCAGCATCACACTGGTGCCTCCTGTGCTGTCTGTGACCTATTACTATACACAGGTCTTATCACACGAGCTGTAGCTTTGATTTATACCTCCCATTCTGTAGATGCTTTTTTCCCTTTTTCTTGCCAGATGTAGATCTTTGTAGATGTAGGACTTTGTAGATGTAGGACTTTGTAGATGTAGGACATTGTAGATGTAGGACTTTGTAGATGTAGGACTTTGTAGGTGTAGGACTTTGTAGGTGTAGGACTTTGTGGATGTAGGATTTTGTGGATGTAGGACTTTGTAGATGTAGGACTTTGCAGATGTAGGACTTTGTAGATGTAGGACTTTGCGGATGTAGGACTTTGCGGATGTAGGACTTTGTAGATGTAGGACTTTGTAGATGTAGGACTTGTAGGAGACTTTGTAGATGTAGGACTTTGTAGATGTAGGACTTTGTAGATGTAGACTTTGTAGATGTAGGACTTTGTAGATGTAGGACTTTGTAGATGTAGGACTTTGTGGGAGATGTAGGACTTTGTGGATGTAGGACTTTGTGATGTAGGACTTTGTGGATGTAGGACTTTGTAGATGTAGGACTTTGTAGATGTAGGACTTTGTAGATGTAGGACTTTGTAGATGTAGGCTTTGTAGATGTAGGACTTTGTAGATGTAGGTCTTTGTAGATGTAGGACTTTGTAGGTGTAGGACTTTGTAGGATGTAGGACTTTGTAAATGTAGGACTTGTAGGTGTAGGACTTTGTGGATGTAGGACTTTGCATTTCTCCCAGGTATAAACCCCTCTGTCAGTTGCTTTCTCTGTTCCCTGACATATTTCGTGTTCTTTGGGTTCTATCTAAGGTTCTTCTCCTCCACGGATGATGTGAACGTCGGGGACTTTCCTTCTATAAATGTAGCATATTCTGTATAGTAGGGAGGGAGCGGTGGCACATTAGTCATGCTTCTTTTCTTCCAGGAATAGGATTTTGGGCTAGTGAATAAACACTCGCCCTCTCTGTCCAGGGACGGGGGGCTGGTTAGTCCGATCCTGGAGGATCGTCACATTTAGATTTCTGTGACAGCGCCTCTTTTTTAAGAACAATGATCACGAGGGTCTCCGGTCCTTGGGAGACTTGTGACAGGTTTGGGATTTGAGCCTCACATTGGACTCTGTTTTTTTAAATCTAGTTGCTTTCTTTTTGACGTAGCGAGAGTTAAGGAATCTTTACTTGCTGGAAGTTTCTGCTCAGGTGCTACTGGTTTGTGATCACTCCACTTCCCTTTAAATAGTCACATGTTTCATCACCTGATGCCAGATATAGAATTCATTCTGAAGGGACCACTATTGAAGAAGCTTGTCTGTCTCCTGCTGTCCTGATGTCTGGCTGCAGCTTTGAAATTGAATTGTAACCTTTTTTATTTTTGTGTCACGATGTCTCTCTTACTTTGGAGACTTGTGATTGGTTTGGGTCCTCTGTCTCATTCCTGTATTGAGACTTCATATTAAACATGTTTCTTTCCTTTGGCAATGTAGGAGTGAATGTCAGTTTCTGTTGCTGCAATACTTCTTAGTTCTCTTGTCAGCTGTGGCTACTTTGTGATCACTCCCATCTCCTTTATATGGTCACATGTTTCAGCATTCCTTGCTGTTGATTGAACTCATTCCTGGCCTAGCTACCTTAGGTGAAGGAGCTATTCTGGAGAAGCTTGACCACTGCCAAGCTGTCTGCTGCCTAGGAGTGTGGCAGCAGGTGTGAAGTTGTTTGTTATTCCCTGTCTGTCTTTCCTTCCCCTCTTGTTGTTTTTATTACAGTGGTTAGGACTAGTGCTCCTGCCGGCCATTCCCTATTGAGGGTTATCACCAGGGCCAGCTTGGTGACTTGCTGAAAGAACCCGTATAGGGACAGTAGGAAGATCAGGGCACAGCCACAGATGAGTGCAGGAGGTGTCCTTTTCCCTGTTCCCTACAAGTAGGGCCCCCCCGTTGTATTTGTGCCCCCACTGTGTGTCGCTTTCTGTAGTGCGCTGGACACCATTGGTCTGTGCGCCACTGTCACGCACTTTATCCGGATGCACCCTAGTCTGTAGTGGTATATTATGTCCCCTGTCTGTCTACCTTCCCTGTGTTGTTATACAATAGTGGTGATATCTAGTGCACTTACCGGCTTTCGCACTATCCAGGGTGAGTGGAGGGACATATCAGGAACTAGACATGTGACTTCTGCGAGGGGAAGGACCTGCTTAGGGGGATAGGGGAGCGCCGGGTACAGATTAGTGTCAGGTAAAGCTCTTATTAGGGCCTTCCTATCCCTTTCTATCTCCCGTTCTACCCTTTGTGCTGCGCTGTGTGCTGGACATCCATTTGGCCATACGTAACAACACCCCTGGCAATCCTTGCTTGTCATTTGCAGTATTTATGTATGAAGTTGTAACCGGACCGGAAGTTGTAACTGGACCTGTAACTGGACCGGAAGTTGTAACTGGACCTGTAACCGGGCCGGAAGTTGTAACTGGACCTGTAACCGGACCGGAAGTTGTAACTGGACCTGTAACCGGAAGAATGTCTTTCTTCCTTCATTCCACCCGTCACTCACATGTTCCCGTGATCTCGTCTGCCTCATATGTCAGATGCGGTGTACACGGTGCACGTCTCGTGTCCACAATGACCGATGTGAATGAATGAGTCGGCGAACGCTGCTTCATACATGTGACCGGTGATAACTAAGCGCTGCGTGTCCACATGAAGACATTCACCCGCTTTGGTTTCCTGCTAATGATGTAAAGGATAATAGATCCTGGATTCCGCCGGTAACACGAGCGCGTTAGATGTGGTGTGAATGGACACGTAATCCTGCGACGGATCATT
This sequence comes from Allobates femoralis, assembly GCA_033576535.1. Lineage (NCBI taxonomy): Eukaryota > Metazoa > Chordata > Amphibia > Anura > Aromobatidae > Allobates > Allobates femoralis. The sequence continues at coordinate 3,583,705 of JARQOC010000008.1, read as the reverse complement.
TTACAACACGATAAACAAGTTTTTATACAAAGCCCATTGACACCAGTGAGAGCCGCTCCGTCCAGTTTTCTATATGTGTCGGTTACAAGGGACTCGATGATCACGGGGGCGATGCCCAGCAGACGTGACTCAATAAAGTTTATAAAGTTTGTGACGCCAGCTGAGGTGTCCGGCCAGGGATGGCCTATGAGTACTACCAGGGGATAGATGTGTTATACTCCCCTCAGCCAGAGCAGGTCCCTATGGTGTAGTAGGTGATAGATGATGATAGGAGTTGTAGTGAAGAGAGAGGTACAGAGAGGAAGGAGGTACGGAGACAATCTTGTTGTTTACCTTTTTACTCTGCAATTCCATTCATCAGCAGGTCCGGGGCACTGGTTCATCAGGCCGACGGTCTGGCCAGTCTGAGGAGAACTAGAGTCCGCCGGATGGGCATACAGCCTACCAGCTGACTTCTCCTTGGCATGAAGTTGTACGTGCCTTTAGCTTTCCTGAGTTCCTTTTTGCTCCTGTCCAGGCAGGCAACACACTCTATGACCCACCCCGACTCTCTAGTCCTTTGGTAGTCTCTGTGCCCCTGGATGATCCCAGGGTTTGATTACGGTGCTTGCAGCCCAGTAGCCTCCAGTTCACTGCCGGTCGTGCAGATTTGGCAGCTTGGGGTTTCGGCACCCCCTCCTGCAGCTTGGGCTGGAAGCCCATGACAGACCTCTTCTCTCCTTCACTGTCTAACACTAAGTGACTCCTGTTGTCACCGCTCCATACTGTCCACCCCTTCCTCCAACTAGTGTCTGTCACAGCCTAAACAGGCCTCTTGTGCCCAGCCGTCTGGTTAGTGTTCAGGCAGTGTGTGTATGCTTCAGGAGTCTAGCATAGGGTACCTGAATTCTCTTCAGACGTGGCATTAGTACCGATGACCTTAAATACTTCTGTGGCCACCAGTAGTAGAAGAAGTAGGGATGAGTGGGCACTGTCATGCACGGGTGCTCGGTAACGAACAGTTGGATGAACGGATGGACGCTGAGTCAATGGGGAACCCAAGCCTTTTTCCATCCTGCTCAAGTTCTCCATTGTCTTCCATTATATTTGGGTACACAAGTCGAGGACATCCAAGGATCCAACTGCTCGTTATGTGCACGGAGCACCCACGCATGGTAGTGCCTGCTCATCACTAGTAAGAACCATGCCCTGTGCAGTAACACCGGCTGCACCTATGATATAGTTGCGACACATAATATAATGCCACCTAGTGGTGGAGCATTTGTTGCCAGTGTCGGGGCAATTAAACTATTGCACTACCCTAACCCAGTAAGTATGACAGTGTATACCCTATATCTAATAGAACAGATCAGGCGACAGCGACTTGTTTGGTGACCGCTCTTGCGCCTCCTTCTCACCATCTGGGAACTGCAGATCTTCTTCCATTCCAGCCACGTCTAGATTTTGGCTCTGTCTCTTCTTAATTTTAAAGATCTAAATAATTTTTAAATGCAAGAAGTGAAAATGACAAGTGAAGGCCGAGGCGACCAGTGACCAGTTTCATCCTGACCCTATTGAGGAACTGACACAAAGTGTCGCAGCAACAAAAATACCCGGACAAGACTGGAGACAATGTCAGCTTCACACATTAAAAGAATAGTATATGTGAATATAAGAAACTTTGTATATCAGATCGTTCTGCTCCTTTTTCCACTCATTGTGAGCCTCCTCTCAACTTTCCCCTACCAGCTGTCACAGGTGTATCAAGAGCCCTGGACGAGGCTGTTGGGGCCACTCGCAGAAGGTCGCAGCGTCTGGCCAAACAGCCAAAATCCTGAATTGTTGTCCTGTCCCTTTAAAAGGTATTTCTCTACTTGGTGATAGCTGGAGGTCACTAGGGCCAAGTTAGTTTCCTACCTGTTTACCTTCAGCTGTCTCTATTTATACCCCTTGGCTCCCATGATGCATTGCTGGTGATAGCGTGTTTGGAGGTGGTGGTGCTTCCTGGCTCTGCAGTGCATCGTGGACTTCCAGTATAGTTTGCTGTCTGGCTCTCCATTCAGCTAAGTGTTCCTACCTGCCTACCTTCAGCTGTCTCTATTTATACAACTTGACTCCCATGACGCATTGGTGTTGCTTCCTGGCTCTGCAGTGCATCGTGGACTTCCGGTATAGTTTGCTGTCTGGCTTTCCGTTCAGCTAAGTGTTCCTACCTGCCTACCTTCAGCTGTCTCTATTTATACAACTTGACTCCCATGACGCATTGGTGTTGCTTCTTGGCTCTGCAGTGCATTGTGGACTTCCAGTGTAGTTTGCTGTCTGGCTCTTCCTTTCAGCTAAGTGTTTCTCCCTCTCCCCTTTGTTTGTTTCCCTGGTGTTTTCCTTTAGTTGTTAGCTGGGTTGACCAGTGTTCACCCTGTCTGATCCCTACATAAACTTTGTTGAGGGACAGACAGACATTGATGAGGTATCCTGATCAACGACAGTTGCGGAGACTGTATAGGGTTGTTAGTGGAGCCAGGTGTCAGCTCTAGTGTTTCTAGGGGTCACCACCTCCACTTTGCCTTTAGCGTCAGGAACTCGTTTCCCCCCCTCGTTGTTCTGCGCTGGGTGTCTCTCTGCACCCAGCATGACAACAGCATAGTGAGGTATCAATTTACACCTCGTATTATACTTTATGGAAAGGAAACTCTGGGAAAGGAAGGTGTGTCACAGTCCGCGCTGCCAGGAAATCCGCTCGTGAATAACGCTAGTAGTCGGTGTTCAAATCAATCCTTTTTATTCATCCAACGCGTTTCAACGCCCTCCTCGCTTCTTCCTCAGATCCCTGAGGAAGACGCCAGGAGGGCGTTGAAATGCGTTGGATGAATAAAAAGGATTGATTTGAACACCGACTACTAGCGTTATTCACGAGCGGATTTCCTGGCAGCGCGGACTGTGACACACCTTCCTTTCCCAGAGCTTCTATTTTCGTCTACCCGAGTGGAGACCGGTGGAAGTCCAGCAGCAGCCATCAGGACACTTATTCTATCAGGCCTTCTAACCAGTTGTGGGTGGCACAACTGGACTAGGTGAGTGGACCCTTTTCTCACCTGCTTGTTTTAGTGTCTAGTGATAAGGGCACTATTGCGCCTCTTGTCCCCCCCCCCCCTCTCTTTTCTTACTCTATGGAAAGGGGATCACGAAGAAGCAGTGAGAAATGGTTAGAAAGATTGGCCTGAGTTTTCTAACAAGTCTTTGACCTCACCCTAGAGCTGGATTCACATCTACGCTGCTCAGCTGATGTATAATTCCCTCAATGAAGCTGCTATTTTTTGTGCTAACTAATGTATGAAGAACAGGAATCCAACTCTGTGTGCTGGGAATAGGACACATCATACCGTGTTTCCCCGAAAGTAAGCCCCCCCCCGATTGTAAGGCCGCCTAGGGGTAAAGGGGGGGCCTGCTAATGTAAGGCCTAACGTAATGGTGGGCCTTACAACCAGGGGGCTAATGTAAGGCCCCCCTGCTGCTGCTTACATCTTACTCTCCAGCGCTTCTTGCAGCAGCCAGCGCGTCGGTCCTCCGTTCCCGTCTTCAGCGGTCTCCCGGATCATGTGACCGGCTGGTCGCACTAGCGATGACGTCATGCGCTGCGACGGGTCACATGATCCGGGAAACAGCTGAAGACGGGAACGGAGGACCGACGTGCTGGCTGCTGCAAGAAGACGCTGGAGAGTAAGATGTAAGCAGCAGCAGGGGGGCCTCAGAGCTGGGGGGCAGTGTGCCAGCAGGAGGGGGGCTGTATCCACACTGTTGGGGCCTGCTGGGCTGTATACCACACTGCTGAGCTGTATACCACACTGCTGGGCTGTATACCACACTGCTGGGCTGTATACCACACTGCTGAGCTGTATACCACACTGCTGGGCTGTATACCACACTGCTGGGCTGTATAGCACACTACTGGGCTGTATACCACACTGCTGGGCTGTATACCACACTGCTGGGCTGTATACCACACTGCTGGGCTGTATACCACACTGCTGGGCTGTATACCACACTGCTGGGCTGTATACCACACTGCTGGGCTGTATACCACACTGCTGAGCTGTATAGCACACTACTGGGCTGTATACCACACTGCTGGGCTGTATACCACACTGCTGGGCTGTATACCACACTGCTGAGCTGTATACCACACTGCTGGGCTGTATACCACACTGCTGGGCTGTATAGCACACTACTGGGCTGTATACCACACTGCTGGGCTGTATACCACACTGCTGGGCTGTATACCACACTGCTGGGCTGTATAGCACACTACTGGGCTGTATACCACACTGCTGGGCTGTATACCACACTGCTGGGCTGTATACCACACTGCTGAGCTGTATACCACACTGCTGGGGCTGTATCCACACTGTTGGGGCCTGTATACCTTGTGTACCACACTGCTGGGCTGTGTACCACACTGCTGGGGGCTGTATACCTGTGCTGGGGGCTGTATACCGGGGTGGCGGTCTGCTGTATTTCCCACCCTCGGCTTATACATGAGTATATACGGTGTGTGTGTGTGTGTGTGTGTATGTGAGTAGGCTGGGGCTACCAATATAAGACCCCCCCCGAAAGTAAGACAGGGGGCCACTTTTGGTCCCCCAAAAAATGTAAGACAGGGTCTTACTTTCGGGGAAACACGGTAGAAGCTAGTCTCTTCTCACCAGTTCACAGTCAATTACAAATTAAGAGAGAGAAACTGCAGAGGATAAAACGGGTATAAATGCAGGATGCAAAGTCATAGGATTGCAAAAATAAAGTTATCGCTTATGTGCACACAGGACAATTTATTCTGGAAAAATATTCGGAATTTATTGTTTAAGGAAAATTAAAATACTTGTTTCTGTCATGATTCCACCCGTCATGGTGACCTATGGATGCTGTGAATGACAGCTCTGCTGCCCTATGGGATCCAGGGCGTGATGAGCTGCCAAGACTGTGAGTGACAGCTCAATCGTCCAATCTGAGGCAGAGGTATGAGTATTGTAAATGACAGGTCAGCCGTCCTATAGAGCTGGTCTGTGGGATCCCTTCCAATGGTCAACCGTATCGGGTGATTACATGGCTGTTTATCTCTCTGACAGTGGTCTTACCATCACCATTTGGAGCTTTGCTTAAGTGTGTGATTGCTCTGTGGTCTGAGTTGTATTTTGACCTCCGTTGCTAACCTTGGATTTTCCTTTGACCTCCGTTGCTGACCTTGGATATTCCTTTGACCTCCGTTGCTGACCTTGGATATTCCTTTGACCTCCGTTGCTGACCTTGGATATTTCTTTGACCTACGTTGCTGACCTTGGATATTCCTTTGACCTCCGTTGCTGATCTTGGATTTTCCTTTGACCTCCATTGCTGACCTTGGATATTCCTTTGACCTACGTTGCTGACCAAGGATTTTTCTTTGACCTCCATTGCTGACCTTAGATATTCCTTTGACCTACGTTGCTGACCTTGGATTTTCATTTTGACCTCCGTTGCTGACCTTGGATTTTCCTTTGACCTCCATTGCTGACCTTGGATTTTCCTTTGACCTCCATTGCTGACCTTGGATTTTCCTTTGACTTCCGTTGCTGACCTTGGATTTTCCTTTGACCTCCTTTGCTGACCTTGGATTTTCCTTTGACCTCCGTTGCTAACCTTGGATTTTCCTTTGACCTCTGTTGCTGATCTTGGATTTTCCTTTGACCTCCGTTGCTGACCTTGGATTTTCCTTTGACCTCCGTTGCTGACCTTGCATTTTCCTTTGACCTCCGTTGCTGACCTTGGATTTTCCTTTGACCTCCGTTGCTGACCTTGGATTTTCCTTTGACCTCCGTTGCTGACCTTGGATTTTCCTTCGACTACTCGTTGACTTACCCCCTTTGTCTTGATCTGTTATCTCCCTGATACTTTGACCTCAGACTTTGACTTGTCTTGTCCCTTTGTATATTCCGAGCCCTCTTGGCACTGACCCCGGACCTCTTGACTATCCTTCGTCCCGGCAGGTCCATGAGTGGTGCCCAGCCTCATGGTTTCCTACTAGATGATGTCTACTTCTGCCATGTTAAAAGCTGGGACTACAGGCAGAAGTGCGGTGAAATGGGCAGTTAGTGAATGTCCAGGGAGACTGTGGAACCACTAACCTCCATGATATCATACATTTTTCAGTGTGGTCATATTTATAGCCAAAGTGATTGTACACAAGAAAGTGAAAACTCAACCTTCTTCTTCTTCTTCCATGAGTCATACTTGGCACGGAATGTTCTTGGAGCCGCCGTCACCTTGGACTCGTTACATGATAATATTTGGTTCTATGTAATATATATAGATATTTTAGAGTTTAACTAGAAGTTCTATTGCTGACACAGAAGTCTAATAGAGATTCCACGGACGTCAAGCCAATGGTATAAAAAGCCCAATTTACAGGGTTTGTTTACGTGAGTAATCATCAGGACTACACGCAGGTGCTCGGTACTTATGATGGGCAGCTGACGGATGGGCGCGACTTCTGTACCGAGTATAACGGGAGTCAATGGGAAGATTTCTGTAAAATCCATTATACTCAATACATGAGTTGCGCTCGTCCCAGCATCAAATTCTTGTTATGAGTACCGGCAGCTGCATCTTGCAGTTCCCGCTTGTCAGTGTTGCTGCTGTGATTAAACTGAGCTTTCTATCCTTAGTCTATGCTGTGGGCAGCTCTGCAGGAGGAGGAGTGTGTTGTAGCATTTGAGTGGAGGTGGAGGGGTGTGTCTTAGTATTCAGATCTCCACTCCCCCAGCCTTGAAATAGCTCTACTTCCCTCTACTAGGCATCGCAGATAGAGTTTATTTCTACTTGGACCCTGTGCTGTGCTGAGTTGTGTTACAGCTGCCTTTGCCTTCCACTTAACCTGCTGGTCTGTGGGTGGAGGTAGGGATTCTTAGCCTACAGCTGATCAGGAGTGAAGGGCTAGGGTGGCGACCCAGACCTCTCCACCATCTGGGGTACCTCTGGGAACAGGGTGAGTTAGAGAACCCCAGTATAAGGGTCAGATTAGCTCCCCTGAACACCTTTGCCTATCTTACCATCTATCCTCCTGATTCCCTATCCGCTTACCACCTCGTGATACCGCTCATCACTAGTGAATATGTCTCCAGTATTGTATTTTATTGCAACATTGCGACAACCAAAAAAACATCATTTTAATGTTTCGAATTTTACCAATTGGATTAATTTGTTTTAGATTTTGATAGACCGGACTTTTACAGATGCAACAATGTTTACACGTTGTATAAAGATGCTGTTTTATAATACTGATGGCTCTGTGCAATGATCTCCCAGAGGGACCTTGGATTTCTAGAAAGAGCTTTAACTACAGTATTATCCTTAAAAAGGAGGCTGTCAACACTTTATATGAATGGGAGTATCGGTAGGGGCATAGGCGCTTGTCCCTCGATAAAAATGATACCTTGCATGCAGAAATCGGATTTACCAGTCAGGAGAAATCTAGCAGAGACAAATCAGGCAGGAAGTGCATGAGGGCGTGTCTTAGAAGAAGCAGATGAGTGCATGGACACGCCCACTGCACTTCCTGCCTTATTTGTCTCTGCTAGATTTCTCCTGACTGGTAAATCCGATTTCTGCATGCAAGGTATCGTTTTTATCGGGGAACGAGTGCCTATCCAGCAATTCCACTACTTCCACTTTTAAGAGCTGTCCTGACAGCTTCCCATTAATGGAAATAGGATGTGAATTAAAAGTAAGCAGCGTCTAGTTATCAGTATTTTGTACTCCAGGTGTTCTATATTCATGGACACGTAGAATATGCGTCGTGTAACTGATCCCTTTTCTCGCTCACTCTCTGTTGACGTCTCTGTTTAGACTCATCCATCACACAACATCCGGTGGAGCACGCCGCCTTCCCTGGACTTATAGCAGTATAGACATATGCATTACTTCATGGACTGACGTTAGCACAACTCCACACAGTGACGAGTTGATGGGTCCGAGCTGCCCGGATATGGACGCCTCAGTGAAGGTGTAATGGAGCTGCTGATCAGTTGGGATCAAGGGGATCTGTCACACTCTATGAAGGAGCCAAGCAGCGCACGGTGAGACACAAGAGAAAGGGGCTCAGCCGCTAGAGATAGACAGGAACGGCAACCCCTGATACCTACCCTGAGCTCTCTGAAGTCCCTAGACGGGTACTTTCACCCTGTATGGTGATCATGTTCCTATTAACCTGAGCTCAGCCCTGACTAGTGCTCAGGGCAGCATTAACACTAGCCCTGCTCTATGATAACAATACAAAGGGAATAAGACAGAGAAGGGTATAAGTGACTTCGAGGCAGCGATCTTCAGAAATGAGGCCAAAGCAACTTTTCTTTCCACAGCTCACACCTCCACCCCGATACCAAGGTATAGCAAGCTGGCAATTACCCAAGCCAAGAGGTAAATACTTATAACTAAGAGGATGAGATCAAATAGAACAGCTGAGATAGGCCGGGACAGAAAAGCTCCCGTCACACACAACGACGCACCAGCGATCCCGACAACGATAACGATCCTGTAGGGATTGTTGGAGCGTCCTTTCCTGGTCGCTGGGATGCTGTCAAACAGGCGGATCTCCCCAGCGACCAGGGATCAGGGAGCCGTCTCCACATCGCTGGTAACTATGATAAACAGCGGGTATCTAGGCAGCGCGCGCTGCCTAGATACCCGGTGTTTATCATGGTTACCAGCCAGTGAGATCGCTGATCGCTGGTCTCTCACTGTCACGCGCAGCGATGCTTGCTGACCAGCGGGAAACCAACGATCAAAAAATGACCCAGAGCACTTTGTAACAATCAGCGATCTCACAGCAAGGGCCTGATCACTGCTAAGTGTCACACATAGTGAGATCGTTAGCGAGATCTCTCTTACGTCACAAAACCTCGGACGTTACAGCGATCTCGTTATGTGTGACGGGGGCTAAAGCCTAGGGAGACAAAAGAACAGTTTTAACCTTTGCAGCCCCAGCACTTCTTTCCACAGCTCACTCCTCCACCCCGATACCTAAGATATAGCAAGCTATTACTGACAATTACCCAAGCCAAGAAGTAAATACTTATAACTAAGAGGATGAGATAAAATAGAACAGCTAAGATAGGCCAGGACAGAAAGCCTAGGGGGACAAAAGAACAGATTTAACCTTTGCAGCCCCAGCACTTCTTTCCACAGCTCACTCCTCCACCCCGATACCAAGATATAGAAAGCTATCACTGACAATTATCCAAGCCAAGAGGTAGATACTTATAAGAGAGAATGGGACCCCAATGACCCACAGGGATCAATAGAATGAAGGATCTTCAGCTGGATGTCTAGATTCTTCATAGCAGAACCTAAAAAGTCAATCACAGCTGCATGAGCAATGAGGATCTCATGGTGCTCTATTCTGGTGATCGGGATGGATCCTGGTGATCCATCACACATTGATACACTATCATTGCTGGAATTCCCCCTCAACCTATACCATTATCATAAAGAAGGGGTGTAGGTGTCTCTGAGTGACACCTTTTTTGAAGAGATCCGATTTGTCCATCATAAAAAAATCTAGTAGTGAATCCATATGCAAATCAGGCAGGAAGTGCACTGGGGGCGTGTCCGCACACTGACACGCCCCTAGGGCACTTCCTGCCTGATTTGCATATGGAATCTTTGCTAGATTTCTCCTGACCGACACATCGGATCCCTACAACAAAGGTGTCGTTTTTTTAGTGGGACAAGCGCCTATCCAGCCATACGGCTACTAAAAAAAGAAGACATGCCGGCGACCGGTCCCTTTAAGAGAGCAAATATGTAAAGCAGGAATGTGAATATCACATATTTCCCTGTAAAACAAACAAGCGATTCCAACCAGTGAGAACACACCTTCCCTTCAAGGCGACGCGCTCAATACTTATGAATAATGTCATTGACGGCGGCACAAGGGATTTGTCATGAGCAACGTTTGGGTTCAGGGATGTGATGTGTTACATGAGTTCACAGGGGAGGGGGATGTGTGCACAAGGGGTTATCACCTGGGTAAATATTCGGTGTTCCCCGCACCCCTCCATCCTAAACAACCAGACTTTGACCTGGTTGCATGAGGCAGATGATATTTTACTCCTGTGCCGTTATCCCGGGAGGGAAACATATCTCCGTTTCATGTTTATTAAGGGGTGCAAAAACTATTTTGTAAAACCCCAAAGTTCAACTTTTGCAGTTACTTAAAGGGGCCCTCCGAGCTCTCCTGACCCGTCTATTTTAGTAGATCATCTTATTCTCCTTGACGTTACAATTCCGGATCATCATTACTTAGATCTGTGAGTTGAGCTGATTCTCTGTTATTCCTCCTAGAAATGTATGTACAAATCCACGCAAAAGAGGCGTGTCCCTAGAGTCTGCACTGATTGGATAATGTCAGAGTGGGCAGGGACACCCCCGGCCAATCAGTGTGTTTATATGTTTTTGGGAGAAATAACAGAGGTTCAAAATAGAAATCCAAGAAAATATGCTCCAGAATTAATGAGTTGAGCTGATCCTCTGTTATTCCTCCTAGAAATTATTATAGAAATTCACACAAAAGAGGTGTGTCCTTACTGTCTGCACTGATTGGACAATGACAGAGTGGGCAGGGACACCCCCCGGCCAATCAGTGTGTTTGTACATTTTTTGAGGAATAACAGAGGTCAAAATAGAAATCTAAGAAAAGGGGATCCAGAATTTAGGAGTTGAGCTGATCCTCTGTTATACCTCCTGGAAATTGATATGCAAATTCACACACAAAAGAGGCGTGTCCTTACTGTCTGCACTGATTGGACAATGTTAGAGTGGGCAGGGACACCCCCCTCCCCCCAGCTGGTCAGTGTGTTTGAACATTTTTGGAAGAAATAACAGAGGTTCAAAACAGAAATACAAAAAAAAGAGGATCCAGAATTGAGCTGTCATAAAGAACTCAAGGACATGTCAGGGTGCGGGGCATGTTATATAGAATAATACATCACATGCTGTATAGAGGATGAGGGTATAAGATTGGCAAGTTCATGCCTTAAATAGTTATTTTTTTATTTCAGAGACGTTGACTCCTTGAGAGATCTAGACCTTGATTGGATCGTATTATTAATATCCAGTGTTTCGCCATTTGCTGGTCTTCTTCAGGGGCTGGACGCTCCTTTATAGATATTTCCTCTCTATGTTTGACTCCTTGAGAAATCAAGACCTTGATTGGATCCTATTATTAATATCCAGTGTTTCGCCATTTGCTGGTCTTCAGGGGCTGGACGCTCCTTTATAGATATTTCCTCACTATATTTGACTCTTTGAGAGTTCAAGACCTTGATTGGATCCTATTAGTAATATCCAGTGTTTCGCTATTTGCTGGTCTTCTTCAGAGGCTGGACGCTCCTTTATAGATATTTCCTCACTATATTTGACTCTTTGAGAGATCAAGACCTTGATTGGATCCTATTATTAATATCCAGTGTTTCGCCATTTGCTGGTCTTCTTCAGGGACTGGACGCTCCTTCATAGATATTTCCTCACTATATTTGACTGTTTGAGAGATCTAGACCTTGATTGGATCCTATTATTAATATCTAATGTTTCGCCATTTGCTGGTCTTCAGGGACTGGACACTCCTTTATAGATATTTCCTCACTACGTTTGACTCCTTGAGAGATCTAGACCTTGATTGGATCCTATTATTAATATCCAGTGTTTTGCCATTTCCTGGTCTTCTTCAGGGGCTGGACGCTCCTTCATAGATATTTCCTCACTATATTTGACTCTTTGAGAGATCAAGACCTTGATTGGATCCTATTATTAATATCCAGTGTTTCGCCATTTCCTGGTCTTCTTCAGGGGCTGGACGCTCCTTTATAGATATTTCCTCACTACGTTTGACTCCTTGAGAGATCTAGACCTTGATTGGATCCTATTATTAATATCTAATGTTTCGCCATTTGCTGGTCTTCTTCAGGGACTGGACGCTCCTTTAAAGATATTTCCTCTCTATGTTTGACTCTTTGAGAGATCTAGAAGTTGATTGGATCCTATTATTACTAGGATATTGCATTCTTTCTGCAGATTGGGCCATAGACGTGTCCTGTGCTCCCTCACTTGTGTACTTGTCACAGCTGCTGCGTGTGGCAGGAAACGACAGACAGAAAACTTCCGCTGCTTCACCGCCTCTTACTCAACTCGCCCTGATTGTAATAACTGTTCTATATTTGATTCAAAAAATGCACTTTTTGCAAAAATAAATTGTTTTATTACTTTTGACGACCCCGCCCATAGACAGAGATCCTCCCTCCATGCTTATATAGATTCCCATTGATTTGATTGATCAGGATGTAACGCTGCACTTCACATGCAGGGGGCGTTATAAAGGAGTCACCCACCTCAGATCAGCTGATCGTTGTTTCTATTAAAGGGAATCTGTCAGCAGGTTTTTGCTATGTAATCTGCAGCATAATGTTGGGGCAGTGTAGTTTTTATAAAATCATGAGGTCCCGCCCCCACCACCGATTACTGTGTACGCAAAAAACTGCCAATCAGTGGTGTGGGCGGGGTTATAAAGAGAAAGCTGCCAGTGTGGGCGGGACAGTGAAGGGAGACCATCACGCATCCTGACTTCAGTAGTGACACAGGCTGACCATCACTGCCATCATCTGTACTTCCCAGAGTTAGTGACACACTCGAGGAGGCGGCTGACCCATCACTGCATCATCTGTACTTCCCAGAGTTAGTGGGTGATCCTACGACAGGAGGCTGACCATCACTGCATCATCTGTACCTCCAGAGTTAGTGACAGGGCTGACCCATCACTGCTCATCTGTACTCCCCAGAGTTAGTGACACAGGGACTGACCCATCACTGCCATCATCTGTACTCCCCAGAGTTAGTGAACAGGAGCTGACCCATCACTGCATCATCTGTACTCCTCAGAGTTAGTGACAGGGGCTGACCCATCACTGCCATCATCTGTACTCCTCAGAGTTAGTGACACAGGGCTGACCCATCACAGCCATCATCTGTACTCCCCAGAGTTAGTGACACAGGAGGGGCTGACCCATCACTGCCATCATCTGTACTCCTCAGAGTTAGTGACACAGGGACTGACCCATCACAGCCATCATCTGTACTCCCCAGAGTTAGTGACACAGGGACTGACCCATCACTGCCATCATCTGTACTCCTCAGAGTTAGTGACAGGGCTGACCCATCACTGCCATCATCTGTACTCCTCAGAGTTAGTGACAGGGACTGACCCATCACTGCCATCATCTGTACTCCCCAGAGTTAGTGACACAGGGGACTGACCCATCACTGCCATCATCTGTACTCCCAGAGTTAGTGACACAGGGACTGACCCATCACTGCCATCATCTGTACTCCCCAGATTTAGTGACAGGAGCTGACCCATCACTGCCATCATCTGTACTCCCCAGAGTTAGTGACAGGAGCTGACCCATCACTGCCATCATCTGTACTCCCCAGAGTTAGTGACAGGGCTGACCATCACTGCCATCATCTGTACTCCCAGAGTTAGTGACAGGGCTGACCATCACTGCCATCATCTGTATCCCCATTATGACACAGGGGCTGACCCATCACTGCCATCATCTGTATTCCCCAGAGTTAGTGACAGAGACTGACCCATCACTGCCATCATCTGTACTCCCCAGAGTTAGTGACAGGGACTGACCCATCACTAGCCATCATCTGTACTCCCAGAGTTAGTGACACAGGGACTGACCCATCACTGCCATCATCTGTACTTCCCCAGATTTAGTGACAGGAGCTGACCCATCACTGCCATCATCTGTATCCCCAGAGTTAGTGACACAGGGGCTGACCCATCACTGCCATCATCTGTACTCCCCAGAGTTAGTGACAGGGGCTGACCCATCACTGCCATCATCTGTACTCCCCAGAGTTAGTGACACAGGGGCTGACCCATCACTGCCATCATCTGTATTCCCAGAGTTAGTGACAGGGACTGACCCATCACTGCCATCATCTGTACTCCCCAGAGTTAGTGACACAGGAGCTGACCCATCACTGCCATCATCTGTATCCCAGAGTTAGTGACACAGGGGCTGACCCATCACTGCCATCATCTGTACTCCCCAGAGTTAGTGACACGGAGCTGACCCATCACTGCCATCATCTGTACTCCTCAGAGTTAGTGACAGGGGCTGACCCATCACTGCCATCATCTGTACTCCCAGAGTTAGTGACAGGGGCTGACCCATCACTGCCATCATCTGTACTCCTCAGAGTTAGTGACACAGGGCTGACCCATCACATGCCATCATCTGTACTCCCCAGAGTTAGTGACAGCAGGACTGACCCATCACTGCCATCATCTGTACTCCCAGAGTTAGTGACACAGGGACTGACCCATCACTGCCATCATCTGTACTCCCCAGAGTTTAGTGACAGGAGCTGACCCATCACTGCCATCATCTGTACTCCCCAGAGTTAGTGACACAGGGGCTGACCCATCACTGCCATCATCTGTACTCCCCAGAGTTAGTGACCAGGGGCTGACCAATCACTGCCATCATCTGTACTCCCCATAGTTATGACAGGGGCTGACCCATCACTGCCATCATCTGTATCCCCAGAGTTAGTGACAAGAGGACTGACCCATCACTGCCATCATCTGTACTCCCCAGAGTTAGTGACAGGGGACTGACCCATCACTGCCATCATCTGTACTCCCAGAGTTAGTGACACAGGGACTGACCCATCACTGCCATCATCTGTACTCCCCAGATTAGTGACAGGAGCTGACCCATCACTGCCATCATCTGTACTCCCCAGAGTTAGTGACACAGGGCTGACCCATCACTGCCATCATCTGTACTCCCCATAGTTATGACAGGGGCTGACCCATCACTGCCATCATCTGTACTCCCCAGAGTTAGTGACACAGGGGCTGACCCATCACTGCCATCATCTGTATTCCCCAGAGTTAGTGACAGGGACTGACCCATCACTGCCATCATCTGTACTCCCCAGAGTTAGTGACACAGGAGCTGACCCATCACTGCCATCATCTGTACTTCCCCAGAGTTAGTGACACAGGGGCTGACCCATCACTGCCATCATCTGTACTCCCCAGAGTTAGTGACAGGGAGCTGACCCATCACTGCCATCATCTGTACTCCCCAGAGTTAGTGACACGGGGCTGACCCATCACTGCCACCCAACTGTACTCCCCAGAGTTTTTGACACAGGGCTGACCCATCACTCCATCATCTGTACTCCCCAGAGTTAGTGACACAGGAGCTGACCCATCACTGCCATCATCTGTACTCCCCAGAGTTAGTGACAGGGGCTG
The DNA here is from genome assembly GCA_033576535.1 of Allobates femoralis. Taxonomy (NCBI): domain Eukaryota; kingdom Metazoa; phylum Chordata; class Amphibia; order Anura; family Aromobatidae; genus Allobates; species Allobates femoralis. The sequence goes on along the minus strand of JARQOC010000008.1, from coordinate 3,568,362 downwards.
ACCCATCACTGCCATCATCTGTACTCCCCAGAGTTAGTGACACAGGAGCTGACCCATCACTGCCATCATCTGTATTCCCCAGAGTTAGTGACACAGGGGCTGACCCATCACTGCCATCATCTGTACTCCCCAGAGTTAGTGACACAGGAGCTGACCCATCACTGCCATCATCTGTACTCCCCAGAGTTAGTGACAGGGGCTGACCCATCACTGCCACCATCTGTACTCCCCAGAGTTAGTGACACAGGGGCTGACCCATCACTGCCATCATCTGTACTCCCCAGAGTTAGTGACAGGGGCTGACCCATCACTGCCATCGTCTGTACTCCCCAGAGTTAGTGACACAGGGGTTGACCCATCACTGCCATCATCTGTACTCTCCAGAGTTAGTGACAGGGGCTGACCCATCACTGCCATCATCTGTACTCCCCAGAGTTAGTGACACAGGGGCTGACCCATCACTGCCATCATCTGTACTCCCCAGAGTTAGTGACAGGGGCTGACCCATCACTGCCATCATCTGTACTCCCCAGAGTTAGTGACAGGGACTGACCCATCACTGCCATCATCTGTACTCCCCAGAGTTAATGACACAGGGGCTGACCCATCACTGCCATCATCTGTACTCCCCAGAGTTAGTGACAGGGGCTGACCCATCACTGCCACCATCTGTACTCCCCAGAGTTAGTGACACAGGGGCTGACCCACCACTGCCATCATCTGTACTCCCCAGAGTTAGTGACAGGGGCTGACCCATCACTGCCATCATCTGTACTCCCCAGAGTTAGTGACACAGGAGCTGACCCATCACTGCCATCATCTGTACTCCCCAGAGTTAGTGACACAGGGGCTGACCCATCACTGCCATCATCTATACTCCCCAGAGTTAGTGACACAGTGGCTGACCCATCACTGCCATCATCTGTACTCCCCAGAGTTAGTGACAGGGGCTGACCCATCACTGCCATCATCTGTACTCCCCAGAGTTAGTGACACAGGGGCTGACCCATCACTGCCATCATCTGTACTCCCCAGAGTTAGTGACACAGGGGCTGACCCATCACTGCCATCATCTGTACTCCCCAGAGTTAGTGACACAGGGGCTGACCCATCACTGCCATCATCTGTACTCCCCAGAGTTAGTGACACAGGGGCTGACCCATCACTGCCATCATCTGTACTCCCCAGAGTTAGTGACACAGGAGCTGACCCATCACTGCCATCATCTGTACTCCCCAGAGTTAGTGACACAGGAGCTGACCCATCACTGCCATCATCTGTACTCCCCAGAGTTAGTGACACAGGGGCTGACCCATCACTGCCATCATCTGTACTCCCCAGAGTTAGTGACACAGGAGCTGACCCATCACTGCCATCATCTGTACTCCCCAGAGTTAGTGACACAGGAGCTGACCCATCACTGCCATCATCTGTACTCCCCAGAGTTAGTGACACAGGGGCTGACCCATCACTGCCATCATCTGTACTCCCCAGAGTTAGTGACACAGGGGCTGACCCATCACTGCCATCATCTGTACTCCCAGAGTTAGTGACACAGGGGCTGACTCATCACTGCCATCATCTGTACTCCCCAGAGTTAGTGACACAGGGGTTGACCCATCACTGCCATCATCTGTACTCTCCAGAGTTAGTGACACAGGGGCTGACCCATCACTGCCATCATCTGTACTCCCCAGAGTTAGTGACACAGGGGTTGACCCATCACTGCCATCATCTGTACTCTCCAGAGTTAGTGACACAGGGGTTGACCCATCGCTGCCATTATCTGTACTCCCCAGAGTTAGTGACAGAGACTGACCCATCACTGCCATCATCTGTACTCCCCAGAGTTAGTGACACAGGAGCTGACCCATCACTGCCATCATCTGTACTCCCCAGAGTTAGTGACAGGGGCTGATCCATCACTGCCATCATCTGTACTCCCCAGAGTTAGTGACAGGGGCTGACCCATCACTGCCATCATCTGTATGAAGCCACTTACATGCATTTTCTTTACCGGAATAAAGATTAATCCCATAATAAAGTGATTTGTAACTTTCATACCTTTCTATGCTGGAGAAAATTGTATAAAAAGAATAAACAGTTTACTCTTTAAAGAGAGCTGACTTGCAATACCAGACACGACCTGCTGACATATGTGGCGCTGTTCCTGTAGGAAAGCAGTGATATGTTCCAAATCCTACATGATGTTTTTTATGGCATAAACCAAACTCATGTCTATTGCATGAAAAGCCAAGTTTCGCTAATGGGACTAGACCGTCAGGAGAAAACAGAAGTGTCCTGCAATAACAGAACCTGGGGTGGTTTTTGCAGCGGTGGTGCCGGTCAGCACTGAGCTATGTGCGCAGACGTCCGGCTGCAGGAAGGGGGCACCGAAACAAGGGGGTTATGGGAAGTGAGACCGGTTATGGTGGAGGAACTTGTCATTGGCTCAGCGCCACGGAGCTTTACTTAGTGTTTGGTTCTGTGGCGGACTGTTAAGTAATTGTGTTAGAGCAATAACATCTATAGTGGAGGGAATCGCACTGTCGTAGGCGTTAGGTCGTGTTCACACAGGCAAAGTAGTTTGCTACAAACGTGCAGTTTTATTGCTTTAATAAAACTTTAAGGGATTAAAAACAAAAAGGCAGAGAGTAAGAACAGGAAAATGAGGAGTTCATGGCTTCACCTTCAGATCACAGTCTTTTCCCTCTAGCTTCTAGCTGAGGCGGCCAACACTAGAGTCCTTTCTTCCTCTCACCCATACAGCAATCCAGACCCTTCTCCTGGCCCAGTCCAGTCAGCAACAAACAGTATCTGCAGCTCCCAGGAGAATCCACACATTGCTGTGTTCCCCCAGCACATCTATATCCTCATTCTAGTAAAGCTAGGCAGGTGCAGCTAATCAAACCCTGCAGAGCTAGGACTGAACCCCATCCTTTCCAGCATTCCTACTAAGTATATATATATATGTTTTGGGTTTTTTTTAAACTCAGGTCCACACATCCACACATTGCTGTGTTCCCCAGACACATCTATTTCTTGGTTCTAGTAAACCTAGGCAGGTGCAGCTAATCAAACCCTTCAGAGCTAGGATTGAACCCTGTCCTTTCCAGCTTTCCTACTAAATATATATAGATATATATATTTTTTTTTAACTCCGGTCCTCACATCCACACATTGCTGGCTTCCCGAAACACATCTATTTCCTGGTTCTAGTAAACCTAGGCAGGTGCAGCTAATCAAACCCTTCAGAGCTAGGATTGAGCCCCATCCTTTCTAGCTTTCCTACTAAATATTTATATATATATTTTTAAAACTCAGGTCCCCACATCCACACATAGCTCTGTTCCCCCAACACATCTGTTTTCCGGTTCTAGTAAAGCTAAGCAGGTGCAGCTAATCAAACCCTTCAGAGCTAGGGGATTGAACTCTGTCCTTTCCAGCTTTTGTACTATAAATATATATATAAACTCAGGTCCACACATCCACACATTGCTGTGTTCCCCCAACACATCTATTTCCTGGTTCTAGAAAAGCTAGGCAGGTACGGTTAATCAAACCTTTCAGAGCTAGGATAGAACACTGTTCTTTCCATCTTTCCTACTAAATGTATACATTTTTTTCCAGCTCTCCTTTTAAAATATATATATTTTTAACTCAGGTGTTTTTTCTTTACCTTGAGGCCATTTACATAATGTCCAATTCATGAGCTCCCTAGTGATCAGCTGTAATAACTTGGGAAACCCATCAGTAGGTGATAACTTTCATTGCAGCTCCCCCACAGGGAGTGTTGCTGTTCTCGGTCCGGCACCTCCTTTCTTCTTGTGATCACCGTCCTCCTTCCCTGCTTATTGTGGGTGACGCTTCTTACGTCATCCACTCACTGGCCTTCATTGCGCTCCTGTTCTTGTTCACTTCTCTCTCCCCTGCTGAGGGCAGAGCAAAGTACTGTAGTGCGCAGGCACAAGAAAAGATCAAAGAACGCCCACGCATGTGCTCTGCAGTACTTTGCTCGGCCTTCAGCAGGGTAGAGAGAAGTGCATGTGGGCAGGAACACAATGTAGTAGACTGTGTGGGTGATGTAGGATGCAGGGAAGAGAACGGTATTCCGGTCAGGCTGTGGATTCGCGACTCTTGGCGACTGTCATGAGTGGTGATGATGCCAGTAATGTTACTGACAGCACTGTTCTCACCCGGTCACACAGAGGGCAGCGTAAGACCGGTGACTGTGAAGAGCGGGGATGCCATCAGTAACGTTATTGACATCACTGCTCTCACCCGGTCACACAGAGCACAGCGTGAGACCCGGCAGCTGTGCAGAGCGGTGATGACTTCATGTCACGCACTTAGTTTGCGCTGTGTGTGTTGTTTTCCTTTAAGGCCTGCATGAAGGATTGGTGTGAAGGTCCTGACTCCTGTGTTGTGCTCCAGAGCTGCATTCACTATTATGTTCAGCTGCTGGTTGAGTGGTTGATAATGTGACTCACCTGGAATCCCCTCCCCTGGCTTTAAATAGCTCTCCCTCTCCTCTGTCAGACGCCGTTTATAGAGTTAGTTGGCTCATGGTCATTCTGCTGAGAAGAAGTCTTGCTGCTGTGCTCAAGTCTCTCCTGGAGTTCTATTGCTGTGGGAGAAGCTGTGATACCTGACCCGTGGATGGAGGTAGGGCCCTCAGCCTAGGGCTAATCAGGAGTTTAGGGTACAGGGTGGCGGCTCGGAACTCCTCACCATCAGAGGTACCTCTGAGATCAGGGAAAGCCAGGGGCCCCAGCATCAGGTCAGATTAGGCTCTCCTGACCCCCTTTGCCCATCACACCATCAAGTCACCTGATTCCCTCACCTCCCAAGCGTGACACTTCAGTTACGTTACCGACATCACTGCTCTCAAGAGATCGCATAAGACCTGTGACTGTGAAGAGCTGTGATGACGTCAGTATTGTTACTAACATCACTGCTCTCACCATGCTACACAGAGGACAGCATGAGACCTGGCGGCTGTGAAGGGCTGTGATGACGTCACTCGCTTTCACCAGGTCGCACACAGGATAGCATGAGACCCGGTAACTGTAAGAGAGGTGATGACGTCAGTATTGTTACTGACATCGCCACCGTCACCCGGTCACACGAAAAGAGGGCAGCGTGAGACCTGGCAGCTGTGAAGAGCTGTGATGACGTCAGTAACGTTAACTGACATCGCCAATGTCACCCGGTCAACACAGAGGGCAGCGTGAGACCCAGTGGCTGTGAAGAGCGTTGATAATGTCAGTAATGTTAGTGACATCACTGCTCTCACCAGGTCACACAGAGGGGAGCGTGAGACCTGGCAGCTGTGAAGAGCTGTGATGACGTCAGTAACGTTACTGACATCGCCAATGTTACCTGGTCACACAGAGGGCAGCGTGAGACCCAGTGGCTGTGAAGAGCGGTGATGACGTCAGTAACGTTACTGACATCGCCAATGTCACCCGGTCACACAGAGGGCAGCGTGAGACGCAGTGGCTGTGAAGAGCGTGATGACGTCAGTAATGTTAGTGACATCACTGCTCTCACCAGGTCACACAGAGGGCAGCGAGAGACCCGGTGGCTGTGAAGAGCGGTGATGACGTCAGTAACGTCACTTATACTGCTACTGTGTTATATTCGCAATCCAGGCTTCAGAGCTGAACTCTCCCAGCATTTTTTGTCCTGGAAGTTTAATATCTAGGTAATAATCTGATATATCACAATCCCACATCCTTGCAGGAGCTCCAGTAAGCTATTTGAGATGCGTTGGCACAAGTTGATGATTTATTTTTTCTAGGAACAACCAACAGAATTATGAATGTAGCTCTGGGGTATAATACGGGCTCAGGATCAATACAGGATAAATAATTCAATGTCTTTACAGACTCACTTAATCTTTTATGTAGCGTATAACTATATATACATTGTGAGATGCTGCTTTTTAACTCTTTCAGTCCTTTGTGTTTCTCAGTCCTCGGCTTTCCGTGACCGGCTTGTCAGTCGTAGGGCAGCATCTGTGTAGTATTTCTTGGCAGGGTGACGCGGTACAATAGAGGTTAGCGCTCTGTCTGCTGTCGGACCTGTGAGAGGATGTTACCTCATCATGTGTGCTGATTTTATCACCTGCAGATGTGATGATTCCAGCACCTTGTGCAATGCTTAGTACGGTCCTTGCAACCCTTGAGGACTGCACTTAGCCAGTCCTGCTCTACAGGAGTGTGTGTAGTGTCTTGTATTTCCATACTTCAGACCTTCAGACCTAAGGCTTGCGGCGTGTTCGCCAGTCTCTGTAGGGCAGTATCAAAGCACTCTTTGCAGAAACAGTTATCTAATCTGTACAGGATCTTGTCCCGCCTCACACAAGCTGCGCAGCGGCCTACAGCTTCCTCTCTAGACACAGCGATGGCTGCAGATGTTTATGGTCTAAGGGCAAAGTATAATGGAATAATTGCTTTATGGACCAGGAAATCCCTCTCTTCTGCTTTATACACATTAACTCTTCACTAGACAGCTTTACTGGCTGATTTTAACATAAACTCATGTTCCTATATTCACCCGACACTTCAGTGACCTGAATCAATGCAAATTGTCAGTCTGTTGTGATAGGTGGGGGCGCTCCGCTCATTGTCAGCCTGTTGTGATAGGTGGGGGGCCCTCCGCTCATTGTCAGTCTGTTGTGATAAGTGGGGGGTGCTCCGCTCATTGTCAGTCTGTTGTGATAGGTGGGGGGTGCTCCGCTCATTGTCAGCCTGTTGTGATAGGTGGGGGGCGCTCCCTCATTGTTAGTCTGTTGTGGTGATAGGTGGGGGGGCGCTCCGCTCATTGTCAGTCTGTTGTGATAGGTGGGGGGGCGCTCCACTCATTGTCAGTCTGTTGTGATAGGTGGGGGGCGCTCCGCTCATTGTCAGTCTGTTGTGATAGGTGGGGGGCGCTCTGCTCATTGTCAGCCTCTTGTGATAGGTGGGGGTGCTCCGCTCACTGTCAGCCTGATATGATAGGTGGAGGGCCTCCGCTCATTGTCAGTCTGTTGTGATAGGTGGGGGGCGCTCCGCTCATTGTCAGTCTGTTGTGATAGGTGGGGGGTGCTCCGCTCATTGTCAGTCTGTTGTGATAGGTGGGGGGGCGCTCCGCTCATTGTCAGTCTGTTGTGATAGGTGGGGGGCGCGCCGCTCATTGTCAGTCTGTTGTGATAGGTGGGGGGCGCTCCGCTCATTGTCAGTCTGTTGTGATAGGTGGGGGGCGCTCCGCTCATTGTCAGTCTGTTGTGATAGGTGGGGGGCGCTCCGCTCATTGTCAGTCTGTTGTGATAGGTGGGGGGCGCTCCGCTCATTGTCAGTCTGTTGTGATAGGTGGGGGGCGCTCCGCTCATTGTCAGTCTGTTGTGATAGGTGGGGGGCGCTCCGCTCATTGTCAGTCTGTTGTGATAGGTGGGGGGCGCTCCTCTCATTGTCAGTCTGTTGTGATAGGTGGGGGGCTCTCCGCTCATTGTCAGTCTGTTGTGATAGGTGGGGGGCGCTCCGCTCATTGTCAGTCTGTTGTGATAGGTGGGGGGCGCTCCGCTCATTGTCAGACTGTAGTGATAGGTGGGGGGCGCTCCGCTCATTGTCAGTCTGTTGTGATAGGTGGGGGGCTCCTCCGCTCATTGTCAGTCTTTGTGATAGGTGGGGGGCGCTCCTCTCATTGTCAGTCTGTTGTGATAGGTGGGGGGCGCTCCGCTCATTGTCAGTCTGTTGTGATAGGTGGGGGGCGCTCCGCTCATTGTCAGTCTGTTGTGATAGGTTGGGGGGCGCTCCGCTCATTGTCAGTCTGTTGTGATAGGTGGGGGTCGCTCCTCTCATTGTCAGTCTGTTGTGATAGGTGGGGGGCGCTCCGCTCATTGTCAGTCTGTTGTGATAGGTGGGGGCGCGCTCCGCTCATTGTCAGTCTGTTGTGATAGGTGGGGGCGCTCCGCTCATTGTCAGTCTGTTGTGATAGGGTGGGGGGCGCTCCGCTCATTGTCAGTCTGTTGTGATAGGTGGGGGGCGCTCCGCTCATTGTCAGTCTGTTGTGATAGGTGGGGGGCGCTCCGCTCATTGTCAGTCTGTTGTGATAGGTGGGGGGCGCTCCGCTCATTGTCAGTCTGTTGTGATAGGTGGGGGGCGCTCCTCTCATTGTCAGTCTGTTGTGATAGGTGGGGGGCTCTCCGCTCATTGTCAGTCTGTTGTGATAGGTGGGGGGCGCTCCGCTCATTGTCAGTCTGTTGTGATAGGTGGGGGGCGCTCCGCTCATTGTCAGTCTGTTGTGATAGGTGGGGGGTGCTCCGCTCATTGTCAGTCTGTTGTGATAGGTGGGGGGTGCTCCGCTCATTGTCAGCCTGTTGTGATAGGTGGGGGGGCGCACCGCTCATTGTCAGTCTGTTGTGATAGGTGGGGGGCGCTCCGCTCATTGTCAGACTGTAGTAATAGGTGGGGGGCGCTCCGCTCATTGTCAGTCTGTTGTGATAGGTGGGGGGCGCTCCGCTCATTGTCAGTCTGTTGTGATAGGTGGGGGGCGCTCCTCTCATTGTCAGTCTGTTGTGATAGGTGGGGGGCGCTCCGCTCATTGTCAGTCTGTTGTGATAGGTGGGGGGTGCTCCGCTCATTGTCAGTCTGTTGTGATAGGTGGGGGGTGCGCCGCTCATTGTCAGTCTGTTGTGATAGGTGGGGGACACTCCGCTCATTGTCAGTCTGTTGTGATAGGTGGGGGGCGCTCCGCTCATTGTCAGTCTGTTGTGATAGGTGGGGGACGCTCCGCTCATTGTCACTCTGTTGTGATAGGTGGGGGGTGCTCCGCTCATTGTCAGTCTGTTGTGATAGGTGGGGGGCGCTCCGCTCATTGTCAGTCTGTTGTGATAGGTGGGGGGCGCTTCGCTCATTGTCAGTCTGTTGTGATAGGTGGGGGGCGCTCCGCTCATTGTCAGTCTGTTGTGATAGGTGGGGGACGCTCCGCTCATTGTCAGTCTGTTGTGATAGGTGGGGGGCGCTCCGCTCATTGTCAGACTGTAGTAATAGGTGGGGGGCGCTCCGCTCATTGTCAGTCTGTTGTGATAGGTGGGGGGCGCTCCGCTCATTGTCAGTCTGTTGTGATAGGTGGGGGGCGCTCCTCTCATTGTCAGTCTGTTGTGATAGGTGGGGGGCGCTCCGCTCATTGTCAGTCTGTTGTGATAGGTGGGGGGTGCTCCGCTCATTGTCAGTCTGTTGTGATAGGTGGGGGGTGCGCCGCTCATTGTCAGTCTGTTGTGATAGGTGGGGGACACTCCGCTCATTGTCAGACTGTTGTGATAGGTGGGGGGCGCTCCGCTCATTGTCAGTCTGTTGTGATAGGTGGGGGGCGCTCCGCTCATTGTCAGCCTGTTGTGATAGGTGGGGGGCGCTCCGCTCATTGTCAGTCTGTTGTGATAGGTGGGGGGCGCTCCGCTCATTGTCAGTCTGTTGTGATAGGTGGGGGGCGCTCCGCTCATTGTCAGCCTGTTGTGATAGGTGGGGGGCGCTCCGCTCATTGTCAGTCTGTTGTGATAGGTGGGGGGCGCTTCGCTCATTGTCAGTCTGTTGTGATAGGTGGGGGGCGCTCCGCTCATTGTCAGTCTGTTGTGATAGGTGGGGGGCGCTCCGCTCATTGTCAGCCTGTTGTGATAGGTGGGGGACGCTCCGCTCATTGTCAGCCTGTTGTGATAGGTGGGGGGCGCTCCGCTCATTGTCAGTCTGTTGTGATAGGTGGGGGGTGCTCCGCTCATTGTCAGTCTGATGTGATAGGTGGGGGGCGCTCCGCTCATTGTCAGGTGGGGGGACGAGTGAGGGTGAGAAGCGGGGCCCCCTACAGTCGCGTACAGTGAGGGGGTCGTGTTCCTGTTGGCCTCATTTCATCTTCTCTATATTCAGAACAGGGAAAGTTTCTTTTTGGGAACATTAGTGGTGTGATGGCGTCTGCTCTCGCTTGTGTTGGTTTCCCCGGACTCGCTCGTTGCTATGCTCCCCTGCTGGGGCAATGTTTTGGGCTAGTGATGCCAATCCGCCGGCTCGTCTGGACCCTCAATGCCTCATTCATGTCAGTAGAAGCCACTTCCGCAGCCGCACACAAGGCCCGGTCTGTGCGAGGCAGGGAGGCACCTGAACACTTTCCTACACACAACGCCGGAGCCGCCAAGAAAAGACCATGGAAATAACCCTCTCAGCACCGGAGAGCGCCATCGCCTGGCCGGCAGCCCACGCTGTCACTCATTTCCTGTCAGGGTGGAGGTTCTCTGTCATTACCCTACGCCGGCGTCATACACAGCTCTGTCTCCTGTGGATAGCCGAGAGGTTAGGAGATCCATTAGATTTACCTACGGGACTTAGAAGCCCCTCAACCCCCAACAAGGCGTCCCTGATGACAGACACCGGCAGCACTGAGAAGGATATATATATATATGAGGATACATTCCATACAGTCTAATAGGTCAGATAGGACCTTTACATCCACTATATAATAAGAGCTATCCCAGGTCGTCATCACTAGCTGACATGGAGTCACAATAAACACATGTTAGGATGAACCATAATTATTAATATTTGCCAAATGGCAGAATAATGAGAGAGAGAAAAGAGAGGAAGAGAAAGGAGAGAGAAGAGAGAAGAGAGAGAAAAGAGAAGAGAGAGAAAAGAGAAAGAGAGGAGAGAAAGAAGAGAGAGAGAGGAGATATAGATAGAGAGAGGAGACAGAGATAGAGAGAGAGAGAGAAAAGAAAAAGAGAGGAGAGAAGAGATAGAGAGATAAAAGAGAGTGAGAGAGGAGAGAAAGAGAGGAGGGAGAGAAGAGAGAGAGAGAGGAGATAGAGATAGATAGAGGAGAGGAGAGAGAGAGAAAGAGAAAGAGAGGAGAGATAAGAGATAAGAGTGAGAGAGAGGAGAGAAGAGAGGAGGGAGAGGAGATAGAGATATATAGAGATAGGAGAGAGAGAGAAGAGAAAGAGAGGAGAGAGAAAGGAGAGAGAAGAGATAGAGAGATAAGAGATAGAGAGATAAGAGAGAGTGAGGAGAGAAAGAGGAGGGAGAGGAGAGAGAGGTGATAGAGATAGATAGAGGGAGGAGAAAGAGAAAGAGAGGAGAGGAGAGAGAGGAGATAGAGATAAGAGAGAGCGGAGAGAGAGAAAAGAGAGGAGAGGGAAGAGATAGAGAGATAAGAGAGAGTGAGGAGAGAAAGAGAGGAGAGAGAGGAGATAGAGATAAGAGAGAGAGCGAGGAGGGAGAGGAGAGAGAAGGAGATAGAGATAGATAAAGAGCGGAGAGAGAGAAAAGAGAAAGAGAGGAGAGAGAAGAGATAGAGAGAACAGAGAGAGTGACAGAGAGAGGAGAGAAAGAGAGGAGGGAGAGGAGAGAGAGGAGATAGAGATAGATAAAGAGCGGAGAGAGAGAAAAGAGAAAGAGAGAAGAGAGTGAAGAGAGAGGAGAGAAAAGAGAGAAGGAGAGGAGATAGAGAGGAGATAGAGATAGATAGAGGGAGGAGAGAGAGAAAAGAGAAGTGACAGAGAGAGAGTAGAGAAAGAGAGGAGGGAGAGGAGAGAGAGGAGATAGAGAGAGGACAGATAGAAAAAAGAGAAGAGAGAGAGAAAAGAGAGAGAAGAGATAGAGAGATGAGAGAGAGAAGAGAGAGTGACAGAGACAGAGAGAAAGAGGAGGGAGAGGAGATAGAGAGGAGAGATACAGAGAGTAGAGAGAGAGAAGAGAAAGAGAGGAGAGAGAAAGAGTAGAGAGAGGAGCAGAGAGGAGAAGACAGAGGAGAGAGAAACGTGAGAGAGGGAGAAGAGAGGAGAGAAAGGAGAGAGAAGAGATAGAGAGATGAGAGGGAGAGAGTGACAGAGAGAGGAGAGAAAGAGAGAGGGAGAGGAGATAGAGATAGATTGAGAGGGTAGAGAGAGAGAAGAGAGAGAGAGGAGAGAAAGAGGAGAAAGATAGAGGAGAGAGAGAACGAGGAGAGAGGGAGAGAAAGTGAGAGAGAGGGAAAAGGGAGGAGTGAGAAAGAGGAGAGAGGGAGAAAGTGAGAGAATGAGAGAAACAGAGGAGATAGGAGAGAGGAGGAGAGAAAAAGAAGGAGAGAGAGGATGTTTTAAGACATATTTATTACTTTCTGCAGTCACGAGTTTGCATACACTAAGATTACTAGGCCTTTAAACAATTTGGGACAGTTCATATGATGATGTCATGTGTTTGGACGCTTCTGATAGCTTCCAACATCTGAGTTACTGGTAATTGGAGACACACCTGTGTATGCATTTTAATGCACACCTGAAACACACGTCTTTGTGTAGCATCATGGGAAAGTCTTAAGAAATCAGCCAAGATATCAGGAGAGACTTGTTGGACTTGCAGAAGTCTGGTTCATCCTTGGTGCAATTTCCAGACACCTGAAGGTGCCTCGTTCATCTGTACAAACAATTATATGCAAGTACAAACAAGATGGAAATGTCCAGTCATCATACCTCTCAGGAAGGAGACGGGTTCTGTGTCCCAGCAGCCACATCACGGCGTATCTCTTCACTGGGTCCCTACCTAAGTCAATGACTCTATCTGGATTGGAAAACCTCCGATATACAAATCCCCTAATAGACAATTAAAAACACCTAGAGCTAAGGGGAGGAGTTCACAGTCAGAAGGCATCACCCCATAATCTAAATAAGAAACTGTCAATGACTCTCTCTGCGCAGGTGCGCGGCAGGGCAGTGACCACTGATGGACTGCAGCTTTCACGTTTTCATCAGACAAAACAATTTCACGTGAGCTCCAGAAGGCGTCGGCATCGCACCCATCAAGGAGGTTATTTTTATATTGAGCACTGTGCTAACCTGGTGCTTCCTGTTAGTGGACAAGCCCTTTAAATTTCCTCTGCAACTGTATGAGTTACTGTCAGTTCTGCTGTGTGCTGTGCTCAGCTGCTGAATGATGTGAAGTTTAAGTGTGAATCATCTGGAGTCTCCGCCCCTGGCCTTTAAGAAGCTCCTCCCCCACCAGGTGTCGCTGTTTTGTTCTGCTTTTCACCGAGCGTTCTGTGTGGACATCGGTGCTTTTGCTGCAGTCTGTGGAAGTTTATCTTTGCTGGATTGGCTGCTGAATCCAGTCCTTTGTGGGAAGTGAGAGGAAGCAGCATAGGGTGGTGGCCTGAACCTCCTCACCATCAGAGGTACCTTTTTGAGCAGGGCTAGTCAGGGACCCCAAGTCCAGCGCCAAACTAGTTTATCAGGTGCCCTTGCTCATTCCCTCATCCACTACCACCTCCCTGACAGTTTGGCTTTCTGACTTCACAGCCCTGGTTGTGGAGTCAAAGTCAATGGTCTTGAAGGGGAGTTCTGGTCTGGGGCATTGTTAAACTAACGCTGACCAGAACATCACCGTACCTCCGATACCTCATCTTTCTCATGGTACCATACCTTTTCCATGTACTGTAGGTGAAGCACAAAAAGCCACATGATGTGAAAGGCAATGTGATTCTTTGTACTCGTCACCTTCTTCCATGTCTCCATGGTCCATTTCCAAGGCTTTTGGTAGTACATATGGTACGCAATGAATTGTGGGTGCCTAAGATCCTCTTATGGTCGTCTTTCCTTGGGACACTTTTGGTTGGTAACTCTGACTTCCAAAATATCGAGCCAACACAGCTTGGCCATTGTCAAAATGAAGCACCGGGCATTGGCTTTCCCATAAGACAAGCAATGATGGAAGCTTGATTCCTGTAGAACCCTCACTGCGGATTTCCAGAGAAAAACATTTTTTTATATAAGGGGTTTTCTTGTTCTTTTCAGAGGGAAAATGTTAATGAAATGTGGTTTTATTTCCTCTTTCCGACTTTCACTTCTTCTATAAGTTCACGTGAGAGCAGATACTTGCTGAAGCCAAGTCATCTTCTCCACCCAAGCTCCAACCCCACATACCTCAAAGGAATCAACAAAATGGGGCCTAGTGGCAGCCTGACATTTTCTATTTAGTATGGAAGGGAAGGAAAATGTAAGACAAAGAACTTTTGAAAATAATGTATTCATTGTTAAATTAGCCATGGTCCAGTCACAGACCCAGAATTAGAATATTAAAATGAAAGGGCTGTGCTAGAAATTTTAGCCTCAGCTAAAACTTTTGAAAAGGCTGCCAAGCCATGAGGTCTTTGATTCACAGATGGGGCAATGAGATACTGCTGTGATCCATATTTCATTCTTCCTTTCCCCAGAAAGAAACATTAGACCAGAATGTTTATGTATTTCTGTAAGTTTCCTCCCTTTTATTTTATAACTGTTTTACATATCTGTATGTTCATTTTATATTCACCTTTTATGTCTTTATTGTAAGTGCTGTATCTTTATTTTAAAGCATAAAACTTTAATAAGTTTGACCATTGTATACTCTAAAAGAATCCATAGCCCTAGGAAGTGTGTGATCTTGTTGATTATCTGACAATATTAGTTCAAGGTACTTATCGCCCTGCATGTTCCGTGAGATGGTGCAGCATGATGTGTAGCTGGGGTGCGTGGACTGTGTCGGGGGTGCAATTTATGAATCCTATTGAGGATTGAGTGAGAGGAGATAGATTAACCCAAATCACGTGCTGAGGAGCGGTACGAGACAATGATGTATACTCCGTTCCCATTGTTCTTCACCCACTATTCTCCATCTAAAAGATCCTCTTCAATGGGCACATGCCTAACAGTCGACGATATTTTCTAGATGTTCCAGATGTTACACTTGCGACCCAACCTCTTTGACTGGTAGGAATAGATTGGGGGTGGTCACTATTGTAGCTTCTGCACCTGTTCCTGCAGCTTCTGTATATTCAATGTTAATGTCTAGTGAGTTAAAATTCGTCTGAGGAATTTCTTTTATTCCAAAACTGCCCCCCGCTCTCTAATTATCGACGTGAATCATCAGATCGCTCTCCGGGATTAGAAGCAACTTCAACATATGGACGGACCAAAGTGGTTCTCACACCCTGTAATGAAGTGGAAAGTGATTCCGGGCCTGGATGTCGTCCTGTGGCTGCAGGACCCAGGAATATAGAACGATCTATTCTTGGTCGTCTACACGGAAATAGGACGGAGCAGTTTAAGCCTCGGGCTAATTATGTCTGAGGACGGATCAGGCTCTGCAGACTCGTCACTTTGACTAGTATTCCAGAAGTCGCTCATGGTCAGACCTCCTATTGTTTCGTGCTTATATTTACACTTATCGATCGTTTTGCCGCTCTCTTTATAGTCCTGACATTTTCATTTCTCTACTACGACCTTCCACAAATGTCTCCGATTTGTCATATTCTCTAGTTGTGCACACAGGGTCATTGCTTTTTGGACATTCACATGGTGGGGGTGGATTTTAAGGGGGTTGTTTTTCTTTTCAAGACATTGAACCACTATTCTTCTTATGCTCTTCAGTTGACTAAGACACCATTCACACATCTGCATTTCATGAACTGTGTTTTCATCGTAGTGTGCAGACCAACCAACTTTGTGTATAATAGCCTCATAGGCAGGTGGCTGTTAGATTAGGCAGGTGGCTGTTAGATTAGGCAGGTGGTTGTTAGATTAGGCACGTGGTAGCTGTTAGATTAGGCAGGTGGTGGCTGTTAGATTAGGCAGGTGGTGGCTGTTAGATTAGGCAGGTGGTGGCTGTTAGATTAGGCAGGTGGTTGTTAGATTAGGCATGTGGCTGTTAGATTAGGCAGGTGGTTGTTAGATCAGGCAGGTGTGTTGTTAGATTAAGCAGGTGGTTGTTAGATTAGGCATGGCTGTAGTTGGTTGTTAGATTAGGCAGGTGGTTGTTAGATTAGGCAGGTGGCTGTTAGATTAGGCAGGTGGTGTTAGATCAGGCAGGTGGTTGTTAGATTAGGCATGGTGGCTTGTTAGATTAGGCAGGTGGTTGTTAGATAGCAGTGTGGCTGTTAGATTAGGCAGGTGGTTGTTAGATTAGGCAGGTGGTTGTTAGATAGGCAGGTGGCTGTTAGATTAGGCAGGTGACTGTTAGATTAGGCAGGTGGTTGTTAGATTAGGCAGGTGGCTGGTTAGATTAGGCAGGTGGCTGTTAGATTAGGCAGGTGACTGTTAGATTAGGCAGGTGCTTTTTAGATTTAGAGCAGGTGACTGTTAGATTAGGCAGGTGGTTGTTAGATTAGGCATGTGGCTGTTAGATTAGGCAGGTGGTTGTTAGATCAGGCAGGTGGTTGTTAGATTAGGCAGGTGACTGTTAGATTAGGCAGGTGGTTGTTAGATTAGGCAGGTGGTTGTTAGATTAGGCAGGCGACTGTTAGATGAGGCATGTGGCTGTTAGATCAGGCAGGTGGTTGTTAGATTAGACAGGTGGCTGTTAGATTGGTCCAGACATGATGACCCCTATATGGATGTGCCAAAGCAGCCTAATCTGGAGAGTGGCGCTGTTTCAGGAAAAAAAATGTTCTTTATTTTTAATATATATACTAATACATTGAGGTTCTTAGTCAACGTTTTGATAAAAGTATGTAAGCCTACTGTCATGTCACGGCAACTTTGCATAGATCTCTGCTCTATCAAGTACAGCATTGCATCGGCACAGGCCATTACCCATTTGCTCAACAATACCGCTGCTGATGGGTAAAACCCCCTTGGTTCTGAGTCACCCAACCCCAAAAGACCCAGTTCCAAAGATACAATTGCCACCACATACAATAGACCTACTGTCACCACCTGACTCCTGTATTATCTGGATGGGGAATTGGGCTTTGTCTAAGCTATTTAACGTTCTGGAAAAAACACCTTTTATTTATACGAATAGTAATACATGAGGCTCTTAGTTCACACTTTGATCAAAATGTTGTTGTGAATCTCAGTAGGTCCCAACTCTGCATCGTAAGCATCTCAGCACAGTACCCACACAGACAGTGACCCAGATGCTAAGCAGTAACCTGCAGACAGGTAAAGCCACTCAGTGCTGAGCTATGCCACCCCAAAGACACAGTACCTACACAGACAGTGACCCAAGTGCTGAACAGTACCCTGCGGACAGGCAAAGACACTCGGCTCTGAGCCACACCACCCCAAAGATACAGTACCTACACAGACAGTGACCCAGGTGCTGAACAGTACCCTGCAGACAGGTAAAGACACTCAGCTATGACCCATGCCACCCCAAAGATACAGTACCTACACAGACAGTGACCCAGGTGCTGAACAGTACCCTGCAGACAGGTAAAGACACTCAGCTCTGAGCTATACCACCCCAAAGATACACAGTACCTACACAGACAGTGACCCAAGTGCTGAACAGTACCCTGCAGACAGGTAAAGACACTCAGCTCTGAGCCACACCACCCCCAAAGATACATTACCTACACAGTTAGAGAACCAGGTGCTGAACAGTACCCTGTGGACAGGCAAAGCCACTCGAGTCGGAACCATGTCACCCCAAAGACACATTACCTACACAGACAGTGACCCAGGTGCTGAACAGTACCCTGTGAACAAGCAAAGCCACTCCGCTCTGAGCCACACCACCCCAAAGACACAGTACCTACACAGACAGTGACCCAGGTGCTGAACAGTACCCTGTGGACAGGCAAAGCCACTCGAGTCGGAACCATGTCACCCCAAAGACACATTACCTACACAGACAGTGACCCAGGTGCTGAACAGTACCCTGCAGACAGGTAAAGACACTCCGCTCTGAGCCACACCACCCCAAAGACACAGTACCTACACAGACAGTGACCCAGGTGCTGAACAGTACCCTGTGAACAAGCAAAGCCACTCCGCTCTGAGCCACACCACCCCAAAGATACATTACCTACACAGTTAGAGAACCAGGTGCTGAACAGTACCCTGCGGACAGGCAAAGACACTCGGCTCTGAGCCAATACACCCCAAAGACACAGTACCTACACAGACAGTGACCCAAGTGCTGAACAGTACCCTGTGGACAGGCAAAGCCACTCGGCTCTGAGCCAATACACCCCAAAGACACAGTACGTACACAGTCAGAGAACCAGGTACTGAACAGTACCCTGCAGACAGGTAAAGACACTCGGCTCTGAGCCACACCACCCCAAAGATACAGTACCAAAGCAACAATGGCCGCCAGATTGTTGGGGAATCTTTCTCCTTCTTGGTGTTTTAGCCTTAATCCTTTGTTTCCTGGAAACTACTTAATTATTGATCTTGCAGAATAACAACTCTCTGCTTGTCATATATCACTTAGGCCGGGTTCACTGATCTGCATTGTGCTTGGATTGGAAGACCCGGCCTAGACCATCAGGTTCCCACCCCTGAGCCTTACAGGTATATATGGGGCTGTTCGGGGGACGAGGTGGGTCTGCGGGGTCTTCTGGTCCATCGTTCTCACACATGTGACTCCTGCCCTATCGCTCCGTCATTCCAATTCACCTTCATAACTAAGATTGTTTGATTTATGAGCGTAAAGAAATCTGAATTTTCCGGCTGCATAATGAAGACGTGAATGTATTGTGCCGGAAATGTATCTATGAATTGATGGAAGCCCAGAGAGACCCTGATGCCATCGACCACTGAGCGCCACACATCTGACTTCATAAATAAGAGCTCGTTAAATTCTGCCTGTAAGGGGGGGGGGGGCGCCTGGGTCACAGAGTCAATGGGGTCTTACATTTAGGAGCAGATGTCATCCTCAATCCCAGCACAAGAGAGAGGACGCTCAGCTCTTACTGGAGGCCTAAATGGGTCAAGTCCTGACCCGTCCGGGGCCCCGGGGACCGGCCCTTGTAGCTTTAACTTGATGAGATGGAATTCTGTGCTTGGCGACTTGACAGCGTTTATTGTTATTTGGCTAATGGGTTATTATTGGTGGATAAGAGCCTTCACTATATGGAGGAATGGCCTATATAGAGGAATGGCCTAATAGAGGAATGGCCTATATAGAGGAATGGCCTATATGGAGGAATGGTCTATATGGAGGAATGGTCTATATGGAGGAATGGTCTATATGGAGGAATGGCCTATATAGAGGAATGGCCTATATAGAGGAATGGCCTATATGGAGGAATGGTCTATATGGAGGAATGGTCTATATAGAGGAATGGTCTATATAGAGGAATGGTCTATATGGAGGAATGGTCTATATGGAGGAATGGTCTATATGGAGGAATGGTCTATATGGAGGAATGGTCTATATGGAGGAATGGTCTATATAGAGGAATGGCCTATATAGAGGAATGGTCTATATAGAGGAATGGTCTATATGGAGGAATGGTCTATATAGAGGAATGGTCTATATGGAGGAATGGTCTATATAGAGGAATGGTCTATATGGAGGAATGGTCTATATGGAGGAATGGTCTATATGGAGGAATGGTCTATATGGAGGAATGGTCTATATGGAGGAATGGTCTATATGGAGGAATGGCCTATATGGAGGAATGGCCTATATGGAGGAATGGTCTATATGGAGGAATGGTCTATATAGAGGAATGGTCTATATAGAGGAATGGCCTATATGGAGGAATGGTCTATATGGGGAATGGTCTATATGGAGGAATGGTCTATATAGAGGAATGGCCTATATGGAGGAATGGTCTATATAGAGGAATGGTCTATATGGAGGAATGGTCTATATAGAGGAATGGTCTATATGGAGGAATGGTCTATATAGAGGAATGGTCTATATAGAGGAATGGCCTATATAGAGGAATGGTCTATATGGGGAATGGCCTATATAGAGGAATGGCCTATATAGAGGAATGGTCTATATGGAGGAATGGCCTATATGGAGGAATGGTCTATATAGGGGAATGGTCTATATGGGGGAATGGCCTATATAGAGGAATGGCCTATATGGAGGAATGGCCTATATGGAGGAATGGTCTATATGGAGGAATGGTCTATATGGGGAATGGTCTATATGGAGGAATGGCCTATATGGAGGAATGGCCTATATGGAGGAATGGTCTATATGGAGGAATGGCCTATATGGAGGAATGGTCTATATGGAGGAATGGTCTATATGGAGGAATGCCTATATGGAGGAATGGCCTATATGGAGGAATGGTCTATATGGAGGAATGGCCTATATGGGGGAATGGTCTATATGGGGGAATGGTCTATATGGGGGAATGGTCTATATGGAGGAATGGTCTATATGGGGGAATGGTCTATATGGGGGAATGGCCTATATGGAGGAATGGCCTATATGGGGGAATGGTCTATATGGAGGAATGGCCCCATATGGAGGAATGGTCTATATGGAGGAATGGCCTATATGGAGGAATGGCCTATATGGGGGAATGGTCTATATGGAGGAATGGCCCATATGGAGGAATGGTCTATATGGAGGAATGGCCTATATAGAGGAATGGCCCATATGGGGGAATGGTCTATATGGAGGAATGGTCTATATGGGGGAATGGTCTATATGGAGGAATGGCCCATATGGAGGAATGGTCTATATGGAGGAATGGCCTATATGAGGAATGGCCTATATAGAGGAATGGCCCATATGGAGGAATGGTCTATATAGAGGAATGGTCTATATGGAGGAATGGTCTATATGGAGGAATGGTCTATATGGAGGAATGGTCTATATGGGGGAATGGTCTATATGGGGAATGGCCTATATGGAGGAATGGCCTATATGGAGGAATGGCCTATATGGAGGAATGGCCTATATAGAGGAATGGTCTATATAGAGGAATGGTCTATATGGAGGAATGGTCTATATGGAGGAATGGCCTATATGGAGGAATGGTCTATATGGAGGAATGGCCTATATGGAGGAATGGCCTATATGGAGGAATGGCCTATATGGAGGAATGGCCTATATGGAGGAATGGTCTATATGGAGGAATGGTCTATATGGAGGAATGGTCTATATGGAGGAATGGTCTATATGGAGGAATGGCCTATATGGAGGAATGGCCTTATGGAGGAATGGTGTATATGGGGGAATGGTCTATATGGAGGAATGGTCTATATGGAGGAATGGTCTATATAGAGGAATGGTCTATATGGAGGAATGGCCTTATGTGGAGGAATGGTCTATATGGAGGAATGGCCTATATGGAGGAATGGTCTATATGGAGGAATGGCCTATATGGAGGAATGGCCTATATGGAGGAATGGTCTATATAGAGGAATGGCCTATATGGAGGAATGGCCTATATGGAGGAATGGTGTATATGGGGGAATGGTCTATATGGAGGAATGGTCTATATGGAGGAATGGTCTATATGGAGGAATGGTCTATATGGAGGAATGGTGTATATGGGGGAATGGTCTATATGGAGGAATGGCCTATATGGAGGAATGGTCTATATGGAGGAATGGTCTATATGGAGGAATGGTCTATATGGAGGAATGGCCTATATGGAGGAATGGTGTATATGGGGGAATGGTCTATATGGAGGAATGGTCTATATGGAGGAATGGTCTATATGGAGGAATGGTCTATATGGAGGAATGGTCTATATGGAGGAATGGCCTATATGGAGGAATGGTGTATATGGGGGAATGGTCTATATGGAGGAATGGCCTATATGGAGGAATGGTGTATATGGAGGAATGGTGTATATGGAGGAATGGTCTATATGGAGGAATGGTCTATATGGAGGAATGGTCTATATGGAGGAATGGTCTATATAGAGGAATGGCCTATATGGGGGAATGGCCTATATGGAGGAATGGTCCATATAGAGGAATGGCCTATATAGAGGAATGGCCTATATGGAGGAATGGCCTATATAGAGGAATGGCCTATATGGAGGAATGGCCTATATGGAGGAATGGCCTATATGGAGGAATGGCCTATATGGAGGAATGGTCTTATATGGAGGAATGGCCTATATGGAGGAATGGTCTATATGGAGGAATGGCCTATATAGAGGAATGGTCTATATAGAAGAATGGCCTATATGGGGGAATGGTCTATATGGAGGAATGGTCTATATAGAAGAATGGCCTATATGGAGGAATGGTCTATATAGAGGAATAGTCTATACGGGGGAATGGTCTATATGGGGGAATGGTCTATATGGAGGAATGGTCTATATGGAGGAATGGCCTATATGGAGGAATGGTCTATATGGAGGAATGGTCTATATGGGGGAATGGCCTATATGGAGGAATGGCCTATATGGAGGAATGGCCTATATGGAGGAATGGTCTATATGGAGGAATGGCCTATATGGAGGAATGGCCTATATGGAGGAATGGTCTATATGGAGGAATGGTCTATATGGAGGAATGGTCTATATGGAGGAATGGCCTATATGGAGGAATGGCCTATATGGAGGAATGGTCTATATGGAGGAATGGCCTATATGGAGGAATGGTCTATATGGAGGAATGGTCTATATGGGGGAATGGTCTATATGGGGGAATGGCCTCTATGGAGGAATGGTCTATATGGGGGAATGGTCTATATGGAGGAATGACCTATATAGAGGAATGGCCTATATGGAGGAATGGCCTATATGGAGGAATGGCCTATATGGAGGAATGGTCTATATGGAAGAATGGTCTATATAGAGGAATGGCCTATATGGGGGAATGGCCTATATGGAGGAATGGTCCATATAGAGGAATGGCCTATATAGAGGAATGGCCTATATGGAGGAATGGCCTATATGGAGGAATGGCCTATATAGAGGAATGGCCTATATGGAGGAATGGCCTATATGGAGGAATGGCCTATATGGAGGAATGGTCTTATATGGAGGAATGGCCTATATGGAGGAATGGTCTATATGGAGGAATGGCCTATATGGGGGAATGGTCTATATGGAGGAATGGCCTATATAGAAGAATGGCCTATATGGGGGAATGGTCTATATGGAGGAATGGTCTATATAGAAGAATGGCCTATATGGAGGAATGGTCTATATAGAGGAATAGTCTATATGGGGAATGGTCTATATGGGGGAATGGTCTATATGGAGGAATGGTCTATATGGAGGAATGGTCTATATGGGGGAATGGCCTATATGGAGGAATGGCCTATATGGAGGAATGGCCTATATGGAGGAATGGTCTATATGGAGGAATGGCCTATATGGAGGAATGGCCTATATGGAGGAATGGCCTATATGGAGGAATGGTCTATATGGAGGAATGGCCTATATGGAGGAATGGCCTATATGGAGGAATGGTCTATATGGAGGAATGGTCTATATGGAGGAATGGCCTATATGGAGGAATGGTCTATATGGAGGAATGGTCTATATGGGGGAATGGCCTATATGGAGGAATGGCCTATATGGAGGAATGGCCTATATGGAGGAATGGTCTATATGGAGGAATGGCCTATATGGAGGAATGGCCTATATGGAGGAATGGCCTATATGGAGGAATGGTCTATATGGAGGAATGGCCTATATGGAGGAATGGCCTATATGGAGGAATGGTCTATATGGAGGAATGGTCTATATGGAGGAATGGCCTATATGGAGGAATGGTCTATATGGGGGAATGGTCTATATGGGGGAATGGCCTATATGGAGGAATGGCCTATATGGAGGAATGGCCTATATGGAGGAATGGTCTATATGGAGGAATGGCCTATATGGAGGAATGGCCTATATGGAGGAATGGCCTATATGGAGGAATGGTCTATATGGAGGAATGGCCTATATGGAGGAATGGCCTATATGGAGGAATGGTCTATATGGAGGAATGGTCTATATGGAGGAATGGTCTATATGGAGGAATGGCCTATATGGAGGAATGGCCTATTTGGAGGAATGGTCTATATGGAGGAATGGCCTATATGGAGGAATGGCCTATATGGAGGAATGGTCTATATGGAGGAATGGTCTATATGGAGGAATGGTCTATATGGAAGAATGGTCTATAGATCCATAGGTGGAATAGGCGATGGCGACTGATGGGACTTGTGTAGGAGTGTGGCCACTTAGGGTATGTGCACACGATGTCTTTATCAGGCTCAGGAATCCACCTGAAAAGGTGAAGAACAGGTTTTACTATGTGACCTGAAAAGAACATGAAGTCGGGGAAGAGAACCTGATTCCAGCAATCTGTCACTTGCTGGGCTGCTTGCTGTTATTTTGATACAAATACTGTTTTGCAGATCTAGCAATACTCAGAATGCTGAGCCCTGAATAATCCCGCCCCACATCACTGATTGGCAGCTTTCATTATATAACCCTGCCCCCACACCACTGATTGACAGCTTTCAGTGTATAACCATGTCCACACCACTGATTGGCAGCTTTGTGTATAACCCCATCCACACCACTGATTGGCATCTTTCAGCATATTACCCCGCTCACACCATTGATTGGCAGCTTACCATGTACACTGTAAATTGTCAGAAAGCTGCTAATCAGTGGTGAGGGCAGGGTTAGACCAGGAGGAGCAAGACATCTAGTCCTGTATTGATAATCTCCTGCTGATAAAGCACTGATTTTATTAAAATGAAAAAACACAGTCTAGTAAATGACATCACTGGAATCAGGTTCTCAGTCCCTAGATCATGCTGCTCTCAGATTACATAGCAAAATCCTGCTGACAGATTCCCTTTAAAACTATCCAAAAAGAATGAACACGTGCACTGTATAATCAGACCGACCGGTGCCAATGTTCAGTGTCTTCTGTGGAGGGGATACAATCCTGATTGCTCCATTGGTCACTAGTTTATATTTACAGTTAAAAAATAAAAAGTTGCAAAAACAACCAAAAAGAAGGAACAAAAAGTGAGACATCAGTTTACTAAGCATGTAAGCATGCGTTACTGTAATAATACTATTTTATAATATTTACTCCATTATATTATTATTAATAATCAGCCTTTAGCTTGATCTCGTACAATGGCAACTTGATGAATGAACGCTCTGTAGGAAGATCGATCTCATGCAACCTAGATAGGTCCACAGGGCTTCTCTAAGCTAGTAGGTCCACCAGGGTCTTCTCTAAGCCTAGTACGTCCACCAGGGTCTTCTCTAAGCCTAGATAGGTCCACCAGGGTCTTCTCAAGCTAGATAGGTCCACCAGGGTTTTCAAGCCTAGTAGGTCCACCAGGGTCTTCTCCAAGCCTAGATAGGTCCAACCTGGGTCTTCTCCAAGCTAGATAGGTCCACCAGGTCTTCTTAAAGCCTAGATAGGTCCACCAGTTCTTCTAAAGCTTAGATAGGTCCATCATGTTCTTCTACAAGCCTAGATAGGTACACTGGGTCTTCCCAAGCCTAGATAGCTCCACCAGGGTCTTCTCCAAGCCTTGATAGGCCCACCAGGGTCTTTTCCACGCCTAGTAGTTTCTCCAGGGTCTTCTTGTCAAAGCCTAGATAATTCCACCAGGTCCATCTCCAATCCTATTTAGGTCCAACAGGATCTTTTCCAAGCCTTGATAGGCCTACCAGGGTCTTCTCCAAGTCTAGATAGTTTCTCTAGGCTTTCTTCTCTAAGCTAGATAGGTCCACCAGCTCTTCTCCAAGCCTAGATAGGTCCACCAGGGTCTTCCTCTAAGCCTAGATAGGTCCACCAAGCTCTTCTCCAAGCCTAGATAGGTCCACCAGGGTCTTCTCCAAGCCTAGATAGGTCCACCAGGCTCTTCTCCAAGCCTAGATAGGTCCACCAAGCTCTTCTCCAAGCCTAGATAGGTCCACCAGGGTCTTCTCCAAGCCTAGATAGGTCCACCAGGCTCTTCTCCAAGCCTAGATAGGTCCACCAGGGTCTTCTTCAAGCCTAGATAGATCAACCAGGGTCTTCTCCAAGCTATTAGGTCCACCAGGGTCTTCTTCAAGCCTAGATAGATCAACCAGGGTCTTCTCCAAGCCTAGATAGATCAACCAGGGTTCTTCTCAAGCCTATATAGGTCCACCAGGGTCTTCTCCAAGCCTAGATAAGTCTACCAGGTTCCTCAATATGGACAAGAACAATGTTAGATGTTGGGTCCACCAGGGACAGTTATTACCGCCTCAAATTTGTCGTCAGGATCTTACAAATCGTTCACAACATGATGGAACGTTTTTTAAAATTAAAGTAAAAGTTTGCACCTCTGAGTGTCGGTATAACCACGTCTCAAGGTTATAAGAATAGATGGCGGCATCAGGCGCGGGAGGCGTTCCGGGCTTTCTTACAGGTAGGAGCCGCTATTTATAGTTTATTATCCCGCTGCGCTCGGCTCCGCCATCGCTGTACATTGTAAAGGTCACGGGATGTCACCAGCTGTCCTCTGCACTGACAATGTGCTGCTTATAGCATTATGTGTTATTATTGCTATAGATTCTACATGATATATTACTATCAAAATTGGATCTATTTACATAATAAAGGAATGGTTAGTAGGAAGAGTTCCCATTCGTGGCTCCGAGGATGTGGACGGTCGTGTGGAGAATAAGGAGATGAGGAGGATGGAGGATAGAGACGATGTCAAGTGACCAGGAGCCAAGAGGAGGCTGTTGGGGCCACAAACAGAACATCGCAGCATCAGGCCAAACTGCCAAAATCCGGAATTGTTATTCTGTCCCTTTAAGAGGTATTTCTCTTCTTGGTGATAACTGGAGGTCACTAGGACCCAGCTGGTCTCCTACCTGCCTACCTTCAGCTGTCTCTATTTATACCCTTTGGCTCCCATGATGCATTGCTGGTGATAGCTTGTTTGGAGTTGGTGTTGCTTCCTGGCTCGCAGCGCATCGTGGACTTCCGGTGTAGTTTGCTCTCTTCGTTTAGCTAAGTGCTTCTCCCTCTTTCACCTTGTTTGTCTCCTTGGTGTTTTCCTTTAGTTGTTAGCTGGGTTGAACCAGTGTTCTCCCTGTCTGATCCCTAATAACCTTAGTTGAGGGACGACAGGAACGAGGTATCCTGATCGGGACAGTTGCGGAAACTGTATAGGGTTGTTAGGGGAGCCAGGAGTCAGCGCTAGTTTTTCTACGGGGTCACCATCTCCCCTTTGCCCTTGGATCAGGAGACTCCCTTTTCCCCCTGGTTGTCCTGCTCTATTGGTCGTCCCTACGCCAGCGGTTTACTAGGTTTCATGGCGCCCGGGGCAAGGTCCCATTTTGGCGCCCCCCCCCAGAGTAGGTGATGCAGCCTTGGGGTTGAGGGGGTGCCGCCGGCACCCCCGCTGAGTTGCGCCCGGCAAGGATCCGGATGCACCCCCCTAGATAGATACGCCCTGCCCTACGCACAGCGTGACACCGGGTGACCACAAATACAGTATATAGGTTACTAAACATCGGATCGGTGCTGAACACTTCTTAAATGTTCCGCTATACATCGTAGATTTGTAATCCACAACTGCAGCTCATGTGACTGCGAACAGCAGTAGATACAGCGATTCACCGGCGCCGGGTGACAACTCCCATCAGAGCTGTTGCTCAACGCTTGACAAGACTCAGGATGCTGCTGAGAGTTATAGTCACCCAGGGTCTGTGAATAGCTGTACTTTACTCCTAGTCTTAAGAGCTACTGTCGTAGATCGCAGATTACTATGAAGGAGCTTTGTGGGAACAGTTTTGATAAATTAGTGAACGAGGGATAGTGTGGGGGAGACTTTATTTAAATAAACTATTTTTTCCTGTGTGTTTTTTAACTTTACACTTACTGGGTTAGTAATTGGGGTGTCTAATAGACGCCTCTCCATTACTAACCCCTGGATTTGATGTCAGCTGAAAATTCACAGCTGACATCAACCCCTTTAATCTATTATCCTGATTGCCATTGCACCAGGAAAAGCTGGGGCGAAGAGCCAGAATTGGAGGAGTATCTCGTGATGCGCTCTTTCTGGAGTGGCTTTGGGCTGGTATATTTAGGCTGGGAGGGCCAACAATCATTTGCATTGCCGCCATTATGATATCAGCCCATAGCTTTCTGCTTTACTTTGGCTGGTCATCAGCAATGGGGGAACCCCAGGCCCTTTTTATAGTTTTAATTACTTCATTTTTCACTTCCCAACAGTGATCCTGGAGTCAGAGATGTGTAGGAGACATTCTGCTGCAAGTTCTCCTGAGGGGGAGGAGCTAGAGGCAGAGAAGGCCATTCTGCTGCAAGTTCTTCTGAGGGGGAGGAGCTAGAGGTGGAGACAGATATGCTACTGCAAGTTCTCCTGAGGGGGGAGGAGCTAGAGGTGGAGACAGACATTCTGCTGCAAGTTCTCCTGAGGGGGAGGAGCTAGAAGCAGAGACAGATATGCTACTGCAAGTTCTCCTGAGGGGGGAGGAGCTAGAGGTGGAGACAGACATTCTGCTGCAAGTTCTCCTTTTAATAACAGTTACAATTCTCCATAAAACTTTATAAGCACCAAGTGTCATCTCCTATCTCAGTAATGGGAAAATGTGTGAATACTGACTTTACTTTTGAACTGAGAATTTTGAGAATGAATGATCAGTCCAGGGTGTGTCCGACTGCCCTGCTCGTTACTATCTAGTCCTCTAATGGTAATAATCACCAGGTGATAAAGCCTTTAGTTTAAGTACACAGTAGCTCAGACCCCCAATAAGAGAAACACAGTTGCTTTTTGTTTTTTTAACCCTTAAAGTATCCTAAGCTTACATAGCAAAAACCTGCTGACAGATTCCCTTTAAGGATGTGCCATCACTTACTGTGGTAGATCCTAAGGATGTGCCATCACTTATTATGGTAGATCTTAGGGGCCCGTTATACAGTGCCACCTCGCCGGCGATTGTGCCGGCGATGCAGGGGTGTGGCCTAATCGCTGCACCATCGCCGGCGAGTCGCCCAGTGTAACAGGACGATTCTATGGCGAAAAATCGCCTCAGAATGATCACCAGGTTTCACAGCAGTGTTGTGATACCTGGCAATCTGAACAGGGCGATCATGCCTGATCGCCCTGTGTAACGCGGCGACCCGCAATGTTTAACATTGCGGGTTACCGGTCACTGGGTTGCTGAGCGAGTTCACCGGCGAGTTTCTATGTGTGACAGCTCACCGGCGATGTCGGCGGGGATGCGCGCACCCATGATTCCCCGCCGACATCGCTGGCGAGGTGGCACCATGTAATGGTACCCTTAGGGATGTACCATCACTTACCATGGTAGATCCTAAGGAGGTGCCATCACTTAACATGGTAGATCCTAAGGAGGTGCCATCACTTATGGTAGATCCTAAGGAGGTGCCATCACTTATGGTAGATCCTAAGGAGGTGCCATCACTTATGGTAGATCCTAAGGAGGTGCCATCACTTAACATGGTAGATCCTAAGGAGGTGCCATCACTTAACATGGTAGATCCTAAGGAGGTGCCATCACTTAACATGGTAGATCCTAAGGAGGTGCCATCACTTAACATGGTAGATCCTAAGCAGGTGCCATCACTTAACATGGTAGATCCTAAGGAGGTGCCATCACTTAACATGGTAGATCCTAAGGAGGTGCCATCACTTAACATGGTAGATCCTAAGGAGGTGCCATCACTTATGGTAGATCCTAAGGAGGTGCCATCACTTATGGTAGATCCTAAGGAGGTGCCATCACTTATGGTAGATCCTAAGGAGGTGCCATCACTTCTCATGGTAGGAAAGCCCCTTTAATTTGAGGATAGTATTATAATCCCCTCTCCAGGTGTCTCTACATGATTAGGCGCTGCTCATTGATGACGTCGGACCCATCACCACCTTCTTCTACAGTCCCATAACACCAGATTGCACTTAATGACCCCATTACCTCTATAATCACAGAACACACGGCGGATGGTAGGGGATACGTTACCACACACTTGTTCTCATTACGTTTTTATATGGATTTTCTACAATATAAATTGTCAATATCAAAATGACTAACGAGTCTCCAAATAAAGTGGACTTGCTGTTTGGTTATTGTACTGCGGACCCCCCTCCCCTCCCCTGTTCAGCATGGCTACCCCCCACCACAGCTGATGTCCTGGGGGTCCGGCAGTCAGTGCCTTTTGTTCCACGTAGTGAGAGCTGTCATGTCCTAGCAGTCGATTTTCTGTGCAAGCGAGCGAAAGAGGCTGAATGTTCACCCCGCGGGCGTCACGACCGTCCACATAACCATCTCCCGATGAAGAGGATGATACAAGGAGGCAACAGCGAGACCCCGGAGTATGGGCCCCGCAGCCGCCAGACCTCAGGAGTAACCGGCCCTGGCAAACCCCGCCACTGTAAATGGATACATTTGTGGCACTAGTGCTGGATAGATGCCAACGTTGTGACAGCTCAGAGGGTGGGCCTTCATCACAGATATCGGAGGAAGCACAGGCGAACAGTAATCAGATGGGAAGGTTTACAACAATCCGATTTTACTATGCCCATATGCATCCATGGGTCGTATTGGAGAAATGCACCATGTAATTACTGGGCCCCATTCAGAAGTCATGGATCAGTGAACGCACATTGTCCATTGTGCCGCATTACTACATCGGCTTCCTTAGTGGAGTCGTAGAATTGGAGATGTTATAATGGTTGGCCGGGGCCACATAATAAAAAGAAGGCCACTGATGGTTGAGGGCCTCTGGGCAGGACTTGTGCCTGGGACCCCCCCTTGTCACAATGGTCCCTCTTACTTTAGAGACTTGGGATAGGATTGGGACCTGTGTCTCTTTTCTGCATTGAGACTTCATTAGACATGTGTTTCTTCCATTTGGCAGTGCAGGAGTTAATGTCAGTTTCTGTTGCTGCAAAGCTCCTTAGTTCTCTTCCCAGTTGTGGCTACTTTGTGATCACTCCCAGCTCCTTTATATGGTCACATGTTCCAGCAGTCCTTGCTGGTGATTGAATTCCATTCCTGGCTTAGCTACCTGAGGTGTAGGCAGTACTCTGGAGATACTGACCATTGCCGAGCTGTCTGCATGTGTGAAGTTGTCTTGTTGTTCCCCTGTCTGTCTCCCCTTTCCTCTTATTGTTATTATTGCATTGGTTGGAACTAGTGCTCCCGCCGACCATTTCCCTATTGTGGGTTATCATCAGGGCCAGTGAGGGACTAGGTATCCTGCTCGGCGACGGGGTGAAAGAACCTGTATAGGGATGGTAGGGAGATCAGGGCTCAGCCGCAGGTGAGTGCAGGAGGTCACCTCTCCCCCGTTCCCTATGAGCACGGCCCTCCACTGTATTTATCCCCCCCAGTGTTTCCCCATCTGTTGATGTTAGAGCCGCGATTGGGACTAGTGCTCCCGCCGACCATTTCCCTATTGAGGGTTATCATCAGGGCCAGTGAGGGACTAGGAATCCTGCTCGGCGACGGGGTGAAAGAACCTGTATAGGGATGGTAGGGAGATCAGGGCACAGCCGCAGGTGAGTGCAGGTGGT
This sequence comes from Allobates femoralis, assembly GCA_033576535.1. Classification (NCBI taxonomy): domain Eukaryota; kingdom Metazoa; phylum Chordata; class Amphibia; order Anura; family Aromobatidae; genus Allobates; species Allobates femoralis. Next base: position 3,537,157 of record JARQOC010000008.1, on the reverse strand, counting down.
CACCTCTCCCCCGTTCCCTATGAGCAGGGCCCTCCGCTGTATTTATCCCCCCCGGTGTTTCCCCATCTGTTGATTTGTGCAGTGCACCAGATACCGATGGTCCGTATGTCCCTGTCACACACTGTATCTGGATACACCTCAGTCCGTGGCATGACACCCCTTCACACTATACTGCTGTATATGCTGCACTTACATATTCACATCAGGCACACATCTATAATACATTCACATTATACAGATTTATACACGTTTATATAAAAAGTAACAAAAATCCAGTTTGGGTCTTTTTTGGAAACTTTATAGAAAAAAACAACTTCAGCTTTTATTGTTTCTTGCCTACAATGGACAGATATATCTGTATACACCAGTACAATGTGCCTGCAAAGAAGAAGAATAACATTCAGATCTTTAGGCAGAAAAAATCACATCATTCACAACAGCGCAGGCTGCGGGTCACTGATGAGGTTTCTGCCTTCCATAGTTACGGGCCTCATGTGACGCTGCATAGTCTGCATAAACTAGGGTGTGACAAAGTCACTACTTTCAGGGTCAGAAACAGCAGGGAGGTCAGACAATTCAGGGTCAGTTCCAGGAGGGAACAAAGTATTCAGGGAGTAAACAGAGATGTGGTCATATAACAGACCAAGGTCAGGTGTTACAGGAGAGCACAATGAGAATCCAGGGGTTAAACTATGGCTAAAACAGGTAAGGGTGCAGGGGTCAAAATACCAGTACAAAGATTACAAGTGCAAGAAACAGGCAAAAGAGTAGTCAAACGACAGTCTGGGACAGATAACAGAGATCAGGGTAGACACAGGAGTATGGGCCACCCAGCAATTTAGGCAAATGTACGACTGGCAGCAATCTGGGGAAAGCTGCTCAGTTAAGTAACAGAGCAATCACTGGAAGTAGAAACACCTGAGTAATCCAACCCTTCCCAGAACCAGCATGAAGAACAACTCTGAACATAAACATGCTGACCACTGACGAGCTATGGCCACCATTGCACCAAAATCCCAACATTGCACCCATCTATAAGGGGGACATCAGTCTTCACAAATAAATGGCATTACTTTTCCATCCCATTCTTTAATCCTACAGGATACAAATGTTCCTTGGTCGTGTGATGGACACATAGATCTACAATGTATCACACCACCAGGGTGAAGTTGTATCGCTCGGACGTGAATAATATGAATTTCTATTGAATGTATGAAAGCAGAGAGACGAGACTGTCCCTTTAAGGACGGACTTTATCTGCTGATTTTCCCTACAACACAGAAGTATTATTGAAGTTTGTGTGATTTATTGGTTGATCTGATGGATCCATAGGGTGGACGGATCTCATGTACTTGTGGTGGGGTCTGATCTGTCCTCCCTTGTGAGTCATGCACTTTGTCCATACACTTCTATGGCTGTCAGTCAAGTGTTGGCCCTTTACCCTGAGGATCAGACGTTACATTGTCCTCTTTTCTTCCTCTCCATAGAGATTCGCAGTCAGTTGATTGAGCAAGGGAAATGTATAGACGCCCAGGTGGAGCACCGCCAGCAGCTGCTGCAGGACCTGAGCGAGTTCCTGCGCAGGAAAGCCGAGATCAACCTGGAGTATTCCCGCAGCCTGGAGAAGCTGTGCGACCGCTTCTCCGCCAAGATCCGCAACTCCAAGGAGCATCACAGGTAACGGCCACTGGGGGACCAACTGCCCAATCAAGACCTAGAAACGCATCTTGGCGCTATTTTGTCAAGAGAAATGTATTGCTGTTGCGTGCAGATGCCCTACAAAGAAACCACCAAAGACACACCCATACAAGCCGCATGTGAGATCCTGGCATACACCTCACATGACTCACCTGGCTCTCTGGACAGGAGCGTGGAGCTGATGGTGTTTCTATGGAGCTGCACGCTCCCATCCAGACTAGGTGAGTCATGCGAGATGAATGCGAGATACTCCAATGCATCTGCCCTTACACAGAGTTTATCAATGATAATAATACTATTTAATAATAATATTCATTAATTTATATTATTATTAAATATTATTATTGTCATTGTGTTTCTACGGAGCTTCACAGTCCTGTCCAGAGAGCCTGCTGCCGGACCGGGTGAATCATGCGAGATGAATGCGAGATACTCCAATCCATCTGCCCTTACACAGAGTTTATCAATGATAATAATACTATTTAATAATAATATTCATTCATTTATATTATTAGTAAATATTATTATTATCATTGTGTTTCTATGGAGCTTCACAATCCTGTCCAGAGAGCCCGCAGCCGGACCAGGTGAATCATGCGAGATGAATGCGAGATACTCCAATCCATCTGCCCTTACACAGAGTTTATGAATGATCTTGTGAGCTCAGGCGGGATCTTCAATCTCTGCTATTTGGATTAAGAAAAGTGACCTCTAAAGTGCCGCCATATGGTGCTGAGAGCGGCTGTCACGTGCGGGCACAGGAGTATGATGAGAATTCTTTGTCTTATTAATATGGATTTCCCTCCTTATTTCCTTTTCATCTTGACTTCTCCTTCTTATTCCGGGACTTCACACCGACATCAGACGCCACATTTACTGCACGACCGCGGTGCGCCGTCCTACAACATCACAATCCCCGCGCCCCCGGGATCCCAGCGCCCCATTCACCTGCACTGTGCTCCAACCCATAATAATAATAATAATAATAAATCTAGTGAACACGGCAGAGCGCGGCTTATACTCGCTCTCATTTATTATCAATTGATTGTTTTGTGCTCTGTTTAATTATTATACTTATTTTTGTTATTATTAATTATTACTATTATTAAACACTTATTGTTTATTTTTATGCTTCTATTTATTTTTTATCCATTTATTTATCTATTTTTTTTTTATTTTTTACTTTTGTTACTTATTTTTTATTTTATATTCCTTTTAATTATTATAGTTATTTTTTTATTATTTGTTTTTATTTATTATATATTGTTTATTTTTAGCATTGTATTATTTTTGGCCACTTATTTATTTATTTATTTTATTATTTTGTGATCATTTTAATTATTAATTTAATTATTTTTGTTTTTACTTATTATATATATATTTATTGTTGATTTTGTTGTCCATTTTTTCTTATATCTATTTTTGGCCATTTCTTTCTTTTTGTCCTTCTTTATTATTTGTATTCTTTTTACTTACTATTATTATCATTTTTATTAATATTTCTTTATTATTATATATTTGTTTTTTATCCTTTTATTTATTATTTCTTTTTTGTCCCTTTATTATCTATTTATTTTTATCATTTAATGTATTTATTATTTTAATTTAATATTTGGTAGTTATTTTAATTAATATTATTTGCCTTTTTATTTATTTATTATTTTGTGGTCCATTTAATTGTACATTTAATTTTTTTTGTATTTATTGTATATTTATTGTTTATTTTGTTGTCCATGTTTTCCTGTTATTTATATTTTAACCATTTATTTCTTTGTCCTTTTTTATTATTTTGTATTTTTTAATTATTATTATAATTATTATTGTTATTATTTCTTTATTGTTTATTTTTTATCCTTTTATGTATTATTTCTTTTTTGTCCCTTTATTTATTATCTATTTATTGTTGTCCTTTTATCTATTTTTTATTTATTATTTGGTAGTCTTTTTAATTCTTAATATTTATATATATATAATCATATTATTATTATTATTATTATAATATTATTATTTTATTATTAATATTATTATTATTATTATTAATAATAATATTTGACTTTTTTATTTTTTGGCCCTTTAATTATTAATTTCATTATTTTAGTTTTTATTTATTATATATTTATTGTTTATTTTGTTGTCCATTTTTTATTATTTATTAATTTTTGTCCTTTTAATTATTATCATAATTATTATTATTTCTTTATTATTATATATTTGTTTATTTTTAATCCTTTTATTTATTATTTATTTTTTGTCCTTTTATGTTGTCCTTTTATCTATTTATTATTTCTTATTTATTATTTGGTGTTCCTTTTAATTATTAGTATTAGACTAATTATTTATTTATAATAATAATTCTTATGTTTATTATATATTTAGTGTTTATTTTTATTCTTTTATTTATTATCCCTTTTTTTAACATTTTTTATATTTTTAACTCTTTCTTAGTTACTTCATAATTTTTGATATTTATATTTTTTTATATCTTTTCTGAATTCTGGTGTATTTTTCTATTTTATCTATATCATATATTTTATTCTCCACTTTGACGTTGTTATTTTTTGTAGTTTTTCATTAATAAAGATACAGTACACGTGTTGGGGGCGATGTCGCGGTGCGGCCGCAGCCTAAACCTCTTGTCTCCTCTTCTTTCCTTTTAGGAAGGATCAGCCGCTTCTGTCCCCGATCAATTGCCTGTACATGGTCCTGAACCACACGAGGCAGGAAAGCCGAGACTACGGGGCCCTGAGCGACGTGTACAGCTCACACCTGATCCCGCGCCTCGCACACACCGGGGAGGATCTCATCCGCCTCACAAAGAAGGTGAGAGAGGACTAAGGCCTCATTCATACCTGGGTATGAGATCAAGTATAGAGGCACAATATTTATCATTTATTCAGTATTAGAAACTGTAACTTTTTTGTTCCCTTATTTTTCAATGTGGAATATGCAGATATGAACGATGCAAAGTGCGGTTTTAAGTGACCATTCCCTTCCTCTTTTAACTTCATTTACATATTTTGAATTTTTTTTTACAATAGACGGAAGGAAAGGAGTTAATGTAAATCCATAATATGTGAGTGTAAATGATCCCTCAACAGAAGGGAGGGCCGACATTAGTGATCTCCATTTCCTAAAGTGGTTTCCTTCTGTCATGATTAGGGTATTTATGAGTCTCTGATCATGTGACCACAACTATGCAATTTGGACGCTGGCGATCACATGCCATCCTGATCTTCATCCACATCTCTCCAATTTTAAAGACTTTGATGAGAATATAGTTGGCACGTGGTCACCAACATCCAAACCACAAACTTGTGGTCATGTGACCAGATGCTCATAAATATGGGGGAATCGTGACAGTATGCACCAAGAGTGACACCAAATATTTGTGTAGGGCCTGGAATACCCCTTTAAAGAACTTGTCCACTACTAGGACAATCCATTCTGATTCCATATGTCTCCCCCAGATAAAATAAAAAGCATTAACTCACCTCCTGTGCTGCCACCATTGCAGCAGTTTCAGTAATCAAGTTCACGGGACCCATGTAACATTGTCACGTCACGCAAACTCAGCGTCCAGTCACCGCCGGCTTCTCTAGCCCTGCGTCCAATACCCGCGATCCACTGTAGCCACTCATTCAATCCCCGCTAGCTTCTCTGACCCCGCACCCAATCACCACCAGCTTCTCTAGCCCCGCGTCCAATCACCACCAGCTTCTCTAGCCCCGCATCCAATCACTGCCAGCTTTTCTAGCCCCACGTCCAATCACCGCTGGCTTCTCTAGCCCCGCGTCCAATCAGCACCTACTTTTTTAGCTCTGCGTCCAATCACTGCTGGCTTCTCTAGCCCTGCATCCCATCACCACCCGTTTCTCTAGCCCCATGTCCAATCACCGCCGGCTATTCTAGCCCCATTTCTAATCACTGCTAGCTTGTCTCGCCCCGTGGCCAATCACCGCTGGCTTCTCTAGCCCCAAGTCCAATCAACACCAGCTTCTCCAGCGCCGTGTCCAATTGCCGCCAGCTTCCCTAGCCCGACGTCCAATCACCATGGGCTTCTCTAGCCCCACGTCCAATCACCATGGGCTTCTCTAGCCCCACGTCCAATCACCGCCGGGTTCTCTAGCCCCATGTCCAATCAACGCCAGCTTTTCTAGCCCTACGTCCAATCACCGCCCTCTGGCATCGCTGCTGCTTCTTAGCCCCGCGTCCAATCACCGACTCCTCCTCATGCAATCGCGCGGCTTCTTAGCCCTCGCAGTCCAATCACCGCCGACTTCTCTTTCTCGCATCCAATTCGCTGCTAGCTTCTTAGCCCGCACCAATCGCCGCTCTCTATGCGCCACACGCTACGTCTACTCGCTCCATCGCTGCCGGCTTCTCTAGCTCCGCGTCCATTCACTGCTAGCTTCTCTAGCCTCGCGTCCAATCACCGCCAGCTTCTCTAGCTCCGCGTCCATTCACTGCCAGCTTCTCTAGCTCCGCGTCCAGTCACCGCCGGCTTCTCTAACCCCGCGTCCAATCACCACCAGCTTCTCTAGCCCCGCGTCCAATCACCACCAGCTTCTCTAGCCCCGCGTTCAATCACCGCCAGCTTCTCTAACCCCGCGTCCAATCACCGCCAGCTTCTTTAGCCCCGCGTCCAATCACCGCCAGCTTCTCTAGCCCTGCGTCCAATTGCTGCTGGCTTCTGTAGCCCCGCGTCCAGTCAACGCCGGCTTCTCTAGCCTCTCGTCCAATCACCGCCAGGTTTTCTAACCGCACGTCCAATCACCACCAGGCTTCTCTAGCCCCTTGTCCAATCACCGCCAGGTTTTCTAACCGCACGTCCAATCACCACCAGCTTCTCTAGCCCCGCGTCCAATCACCGCCGGCTTCTCTAGCCTCTCGTCCAATCGTTGCCGGCTTCTCTAGCCCCAGGTCCAATCACTGTGGGCTTCTCTAGCCCCATATCCTGAGGCGGGGCCCATCATCCAATATCCTGAGAAAAGCAGAGCCTGAATGAGCAATGATCTCTCTGCCCTTGGGTGGATGCAGGATTTATAGGGTTTTTAATGCATTTTATTCACCCCTCCCCCACATTTTTTCCTACTTTAATACACATGATTATGTCTGACATATGTGGAGGTTGCAGGCGATGTTGGTGTCTGTTTGCAGATACGTTTGGTTGACGCCTTATGTTGCTTCCCTTCCACCCACAGAGTAAAGACATCAGCGCCCAGCAGCAGGAGGACCTGATGAAGCTGGTGTCAGAGCTGCAGGGGGTGAGTATATCCGGTCACCGCGACATACTGCGAGGCGCCATCATGTGACCCAACGTGCTGGATCTGGCTCTGTCCATGCTCATATGTAACCTATAGAAAAAGAGAGTTTACAGCCAGAAGTTACATAAAATATATTCTTTATTGAATCAACTCATATAAATACACATTTCATGTAAAGTAACCGCCATTTAGTGCTGAATTATAAGTGCTATATGGTATGGCGCCTATAGAGCGCCCCGAGTCAGTGACAATATCCCCCTATACTGGGATAATAGACCGTACTGTGTGTACATAGAACACCCATACATTGCACAGATAATATACCGTCCTGTGTCTATATAGCATTATCACAAATTATATAATAAATAGCCCCATACAGTGCACAGATAATATACCGTCCTATGTCTATATAGCATTACCACAAATTATATAAATAAATAGCCCCATATAGTGCTCAGATAATATACCGTCCTATGTCTATATAGCATTACCACAAATTATATATATAAATAGCCCATACATTGCACAGATAATATACCGTCCTGTGTCTATATAGCATTACCACAAATTATATAAATAAATAGCCCCATACATTGCACAGATAATATACCGCCCTATGTCTATATAGCATTACCACAAATTATATATATAAATAGCCCCATACATTGCACAGATAATATACCGCCCTATGTCTATATAGAATTATCACAAATTATATATATAAATAGCCCCATACAGTGCACAGATAATATACCGTCCTGTGTCTATATACCATTACCACAAATTATATAATAAATAGCCCCATACAGTGCACAGATAATATACTGCCCTATGTCTATATACCATTACCACAAATTATATAATAAATAGCCCCATACAGTGCACAGATAATATACTGCCCTATGTCTATATACCATTACCACAAATTATATAATAAATAGCCCCATACAGTGCACAGATAATATACTGCCCTATGTCTATATACCATTATCACAAATTATATAATAATTAGCCCCATACATTGCACAGATAATATACCGTCCTCTGTCTATATACCATTATCACAAATTATATAATAAATAGCCCCATACATTGCACAGATAATATACCGTCCTATGTCTATATAGAATTATCACAAATTATATATATAAATAGCCCCATACAGTGCACAGATAATATACCGTCCTATGTCTATATAGCATTACCACAAATTATATAATAAATAGCCCCATACATTGCACAGATAATATACCGTCCTATGTCTATATAGCATTATCACAAATTATATATATAAATAGCCCCATACATTGCACAGATAATATACCGTCCTGTGTCTATATAGCATTATCACAAATTATATATAAATAGCCCCATACATTGCACAGATAATATACCGTCCTATGTCTATATAGCATTATCACAAATTATATATATAAATAGCCCCATACATTGCACAGATAATATACCGTCCTGTGTCTATATAGAATTACCACAAATTATATATATAAATAGCCCCATACATTGCACAGATAATATACCGTCCTATGTCTATATAAAGGCCAAGTGAGATATTACCCGGTTGTCACCGACAGGCCATGAAGACGTACCAGCTGTACCACAACGATTGTCTGAACTCCGAGCACAAACTGCGGGAGGCCGAGAAGCAGGACGAGAAGCGCACGGGCAGAGTGAGCGAGCAGACGCTGAGCTCCCCGGTGGCGGAGCGCGGGCCGAGACGAAGCTCGCTGAAGAAGAGCGAGAGGCTGGTGGAGAAGGTGAGGAGGCTCGGGGGACCATTTATACATCCGCACCGGCTCATATGGGTCTGGGTTTGGACGGCGGCTGTTTTGTGCTCAATGGTCATCAGTTGTGCAGGAGTTACCTGTAATGTGCTGCTGGAGGTTCAGGTTGCTTCTGTCCTATCACAGCCGTCTCCACCCTTTATATATGGTGGAGCTCAGTCTCCTATGCTGATTGGTCTGCGGCGTTCCAGTGTCTGGAAACAGTGGTAACTTGTTTGCTGTATGGTGGAAACTTCCTTGTTGTGTTTTTATCTTCTGCTTGTATTTGTTTTCTCCCAAATCACATATTTTATTCTCCCTGTGTGTGAGTCTTAGAGCTTGTGTTTTGGTTCCCCCTGCCTTTCTTATTTGTGGGGTTCATTATTTCCCTGCTCTGGGGAATGGTCAGGGCTGAGTAGGAGCAGGGCCAGGGTGGAGACTCAGACCTCTTCATAATCAGGTGTATCCCTGAGATAGGGTAAGTTCAGGGTTGTACAGGAGTAGGGCCAGGGTGCAGGCTCAGACATCTGCACCATCAGGAGTGCCCCTGAGATAGGGATAGTTCAGGGCTGAGCACGAGCAGGGCCAGCTTGGAGACTCATCAACTCAGGGCTGAGCAGGAGCAGGGCTAGGGTGGAGACTCAGGCCTCTCCACCATCAGCAGTGCCCATGACATAGGGATTGTTCAGGGCTGAGCAGGGCCAGGGTGTAGACTCATCTTAGATCTAAGCAGGAGCAGGGCTAGAGTGGAGACTCAGGCCTCTCCACCATCAGGAGTACCCCTGAGATAGGGATAGTTCAGGTCTGAGCAGGGCCATGGCTAGAGTGGAGACTCAGGCCTCTCCACCATCAGGAGTACCCCTGAGATAGGGATAGTTCAGGTCTGAGCAGGGCCATGGCTAGAGTGGAGACTCAGGCCTCTCCACCATCAGGAGTACCCCTGAGATAGGGATAGTTCAAGGCTGAGCAGGAGCAGGGCTAGGGTGGAGACTCAGGCCTGTCTAGCATCAGCAGTGCCCCTGAGATAGGGATAGTTCAGGGCTGAGCAGGAGCAGGGCTAAGGTGGAGGGGGACTCATCCGCTCAGGGCTGAGAAGGAGCAGGGCCAGGGTGGAGACTCAGGCTTTTCCACCATCAGGAGTGGCCCTGAGATAGGGATAGTTCAGGGCTGAGCAGGAGGAGGGCCAGGGTGGAGACTCATCAGCTCAGGGCTGAGCAGGAGCAGGGCTTGGGTGGAGGCTCATCAGCTCAGGGTTAAGTATTAGCAGGGCTAGGGTGGAGACTCATCAGCTCAGGGCTGAGCAGGAGCAGGACTAGGGTGGAGACTCAGGCCTCTCCACCATTAGGAGTGGCCCTGATATAGGGATAGTTCAGGGCTAAGCAGTAGCAGGGCCAGGATGGAGACTCATCAGCTTTGGGGCTGATCAGAAACAGGGTTAGGGTGGAGACTCAGGCCTCTCCACCATCAGGAGTACCCCTGAGATAGGGAGAATTCAGGGCTCCCTAGTTTGAGGGGTAGATCACCCACCCCAATTCTCCTTTTACCCTAAGTCATCCTGACAGCTGTAGCCAATCACTGAGCTCATCGGCTGTGAGCGGCTAGGGCTGTCTAGTTGGGCTGAGCTCAGTTATCGGCTGCAGCCGGGTTGACATAACATGAGCACTGCAGACAATAGCAAAAGGACTCAGTGCTGGACCCGGGGAGGGTGAGGAAGGCTCAGTTTTTCTCTTAAACAAGCCACAGACAGGGGACAGGGTTTTTTTTTTTAAACCAGAAAACCTGTTTATGTTCAGCTTTGGGAGGAGTACGGACTATCCTAAGGAGACCAGCAATGCTTCATGGGAAAAGCATGCAAATGAAGGAAGGCGGCTCTCACTAGGGGGAGTCATAGGTTTTCTGCTCCTGAGAAACTCTTTAATCTATGTCTTATTTTTTTTAGAGGTTGAAAAAATATCTTGAGAACAGTCAGAAATGCACAAAGGCCCGAAATGAATATCTGATCAACCTGAACACGGTGAACGCCAACCTGAACAACTACTACATCAACGACGTCAGCGACCTGATCGACGTAGGTGGATCCTCACCTTCCTCCTCCTCGCCGGACCGGTGATCCGCCCTCCTAGTAATCCGCTCGCTTCCTTTTCTCAGTGTTGTGATCTTGGCTTTCACCTTTCTATGGGGAAGACGATGCGAGTTTTCCTACAGGCGGAGGAACGGGTCCAAAGCTCCCGACACCAAGGTCTCCAGGCCATCGAAGGGGCCGTGGATAACTTGGACGCTCAGGCGGACAAACACAAGATGATGGAGATGCGGGGCGACGCCTTCTGTCCTCCGGCGCGTTTCGAATTCCAGCCCCACGAGGGCGACGAGGTGCGGAGCCGCCGGTCTCCGGGGTGTAAAAGCGCCCTCGAAATAAGACATTTGTATTAGCACCTCTGTCTCGTTCTTCTCCAGGTGTTGGAGGTCCGGTCTGAGCCGCTGTTTCACCAGGAGCTGATCACCAGGTTTCAGCATATTCAGTCCAGGCTGGAAAGGGAACACCTAGAAACTGAAGAGGTACGGAACCTTAAAGGGGTTGTTCAAGGTGGGGGCTCGGAAACACCCCCTTGTAAGGAGCTTCAAATTGGGGTGTCTATGGGACCCCTGAAGTCCTACGCACAAGCCACCTACTGGGGAGCAAACAATTGGTTTTCGGCAATATGGTTCTACCTATTGTTCATTCTAGATTCAGCCCAAAGGGCCCCACCAGACCCGGTCCATCAGCCGCATTGGAGTCCTGAGCTCTGAGAACCGCCTCTTATTGATGGCATCGGCGGCCCTTCTTTTGAACTCACATTTGGGTCAAACACAACAATGACGTTGTGTAAAGCCGGTTAACCAAAAGAAGAGCCGCGAATGCCGGTCCAATGGCTGATGGACCTGGTCCTGCATACCGATGTGCGCCAACTCTACTCCATTCCCAATATCCGTTCTCATCCCTCGGTTGACCTTGATGAACTTGATTGATTTGTATGTGTCTTGATTCTTGGTTTGACCAATCTATGGTTCACTATGTGACCGTATCACACTAATCACTTTTATGGATCTATGTGTGACGCTGGACTAAGGGATGTCTGGCTACCGTACGTGACAGTGGCACATGGACCAACGATGTCCGGCGCACTACCCACGGGGAGACACCGGGGGGAAACAAATACAGCGGAGGGCTCTGCCCATAGGCAATGTGGTAGAGGTGACCTCCTGCACTTACCTGCCTCTGTGCCCTCATCTCCCTACCATTCCTATATGGGTTCTTTCAACCCGTCGCCGAGCAGAATACCTAGTCCCTCACTGGCCCTGATGTTAGCCCTTAAAAGGAAATGGCCAGCGGGAGCGCTAGTCCCAACCACTGCAATAATAACAACAAGAGGGAAGGGGAGACAGACAGGGGATCAGCTCAGCAACTACATGACTGCTGCTTTGCTATTTGCAGCAGATGGCTTAGAAGTAGTTAGTAGTCCTTCACCTCAGAAAGCTAGGCCAGGAATGGGTTCAGTCACCAGCGAAGCATGCTGGAACCATGTGACCATATAAAGGGGATGGGAGTGATCACAGAGTAGCCACACCTGACAAGAGAACTAAGAAGTATTGCAGCAACAGAAACAGACATGAGACACAGGTCCCAAACCAATCTCAAGTCTCCTAGGTAAGAGAGACCATTGAGACACTATGGGGCCACTATTGAGCCTGACCTTTCCCATGGTGATCGGTCCAAGCATCGGGACCTGTACTGATTGGTAAAGTGTGGAATTTTTATCCCCGATGGGGCACTTTTATCCCCATTACAAAGTGACGGGGAAGGTCGGACACTCGCCTGCCGCTCAATACATTACCTATGGGGCTGCCGAAAAAAGCCAAGCACAACGCTCGCCAGACCCATAGGGAATAAAAGAAGCGGTGGTCCAACTAGTGCAGCCGCACCAATCCAAAGGGGACACATTTCTCCGTTCTGCCGGTTGGTGGGTGTCCCGGTGGTCAGACCCCCACTGATCAATATGTTATCAGCTATCCTGTGTATGGCTGATAGGGAATAACTTGTTTTCACTGGATAACTCCTTTAAGTTGTAAGCAACCAAGACCACTGTTTTATGAAACAGAAGTCACAAAATGTTGACCAAAGCCTTAGACAGAAGCCTGGGCCTGCTCATCACACACCAGGCCGGCAGGATGACGCGGCCGCGCAATATAGGTGCGCTATGTATTAAAATCACTGCCTGAGCAGCCCGGGGGCATATGCATTCCTGCCACCCGGCCCAGTCTGCCCCTGAATGGAAACTTCAATGCTACCGTGCAAAGTTGACCAGGTTTTGGGCCGTACCCATGGGTCCTTGTGCTCATTCACATGTGTCATTTATGGAGCGTAGATGGATGAGATGAGTTGGGTCTAGACATGGTAGATTACTGAGAAACAAATATGGCGGACCAGTTCAAATGTCGTAGAAGGTTATTGAGAGTAGGAATAATCAGCAATTATGTTCTCATCCCCAGGTGAACAAGACTCTCAAGGCGACTCTCCAGTCTCTACTAGACCTCATTGGGTCTGACGACTTTGACTTGTCCGATGCGTTTCAGTCCAGCCAGTCCACCGAATCCTTAAAGTCCACGGGATCAGACACCAGCAGCAAGACGAACACGGCCAAGAGACGGGCCAACCAGCAGGACACTGAGACCTTCTACGTCACGGTGAGAAGGGGGATGGGTTGGAGGATGATATGGATGGGGCTTGGTCTTTGGAGGTCGGAGGAAGTTCTCAGTGGAAGACGCCCAACAATGCCACCATTCAAGGTCTACTCCTTCTCCTGGGGTCTCTCTACGCTTCCATTCACCCGGATAATGACCCGCTTTGTACTTTAGCACAATAGGCTGTGACTCATCATCACCGGTAATTACACGTCTTCATCCAATGTGCCGTCAGTCTGACATGGAATGACTGGTTGTTAACCTAGACTCTTCGGTCTGGTTTAGAAAACCCCCCTTTTTTACACCCTATTAGGGAATTCAGAGTTAATAGAGGAGGATCCCCTATTCAGAATGGAGAGCGAGAGACAAAGAACACCTCTGTCCGCCTGAAGGACCTGGCAGATCTATGGACACAATTAGTAGACGTCAACATCCACTATGATCGTAGGTGGGGTCCAAGCTCCGATCAGTCTATTCCAGGAATAATTTATTCATTGTGTATTTTTGGGCATCCACAACTCTAGAGATCAATGAATCTGATCGTCTGTGGATCCCTAAGGAGATGCCCTCATCAGGGGCTGGCTGGTAGATCTTGCCGTGGGGGGCAGTCTACTTCTACCAGCCCGTGCACAAGTGAGGACCAAGGGGTCGGTGCGGCCCCATATCATTACAGGGGCGGCCCTAAGCTAGGGCAATAGCACCGGCCTGGGGGCAACTGCCTCCCTGTCACCTGGACCAGTCCACCCGTGGCCCTCATAGATGACGTAGAGCAGATCTATGTCCACCATTGTGCCGGGTGCAGGATCCAGTAGACCCATCGTCTCGGGGACGGTTCCTGCTCTTCTGGGGCTTCCACATTTGGGTTATTTCTTATCTGCTTATTTGCATTTTCTTTTTTTCTGTTGTAGAAATTGCAGAAGTATCTTGCGGGAAGAAGCACAATATGTAAATTACAGTCAAAGCGAGACCGGCTGAAGGAGGCCATCGCTAAAGGCAAGTGTGTGGTGCTCCTAGAGGCTATAGAGGAGTTGTCCAGTTTCCGGTCATTTGTTTACTCTCCCGTAAACTTCTCTTTCATAGGGAGGGTGGCATTAGGACTTACGTAGGTGCCCGCCTGCCTAGCTGTCCTCCGGGTCTGTCCACACAAAGGCAGAGAACAGCCGGTGGGAGGGGAACTCCTGGCCTTGGGGGCTGCCAACAGGTCATGTTTTCTGGATTTCTTTAGCATTGCACAGGTGATAATATAATCACCTGTGCAATGCTAAGGAAATCCTGAAAACCTGCCCTGTTGGCAGCCCTCGAGGCCTGGAGTTCCCCACCCCTGGGTTATGGTGTTCATTACTAGTGATGGGGGTTGGGATCTTTGTTAATCATGGAGGTGAAGATGGAGAAGCCATAAGGGAACGTTGACCGTTGACTTGTCTTGTGCCCGCTCTCCGGTGGTGTTCGATATTGGTGATGGTACAGGACCAAGTAGTAGTTGGGTCAGCGGCTGCCAGTGATTGGACTTATAATTCGTCCCTTGTGGTAATGTAAAGGTACCGGTCAACAAAACCATCATGAGTCATGGGGACAACTCAAATGTTTGGGCTATTTGTGACTCCATAGACCGCTCGCACCACCTCTATCCGGGGAGAGCTGAACAGACACCATGGACCTGAGTACCGTAGAGATCATTGGGGCAATATCTGATCAGAACCATTGATATGTCAGAAACGTGTTAATACGGAGGGGCCCTTTAAGACCATAAGTAGCTGCCATCATGTGACTCCTCCCACGAGGTTCTCTTCTATGAGTCCCACCTATAACGGGTGGCGGCAGCCTGGACAACACGTGGAGGGGCCGCCAGCTTTCCACACCTCCCCTATGTGAAGGTTTGGTTACATAGAAGTGCGCCACTCCTGTCTATGTGGAGTCTCTGGTATTGCAGATTAACGACTTAAATCTCATAAATCAATAGATCACATGAAAATAAGCAACTTTGTAACGAATCTTATCAGATAAATCTGCTCCTTTCTCCTCCTCGACTGATTTTTCACTGTTGCTTCTTGGGTAAAATCTGTAAAATGTGTCTCCAGTGAATAAAGACTTTCCCATTACTGAGATAAGAGAGGATAGTTGGTGCTTAGAATATTCTAGGGAGGAGGGAGGAGCTAGAGGCGGAGCCAGACATTATGCTGCAAGTTCTCCTGAAACAGTAGATACGCTTTAACTTTTTATTTTACCGTAGACTTTATGTGTAGCTGTCATATCAAGTGAAATTGCAGCAAAATATCTGTCAGTCTTTAGCTCCTCCCCCGTAGGAGAACTTGCAGCAGAATGTTTGTGTCAGCCTTTAGCTCCTCCTCCAGAGAACTTGTAGCAGAATGTCTGTCTCCACCTCTAGCTCCTCCTTCTCTGAAGAACTTGCAGCAGAATGTCTGTCTCCACCTCCAGCTCCTCCTTCTCTGGAGAACTTGCAGCAGAATGTCTGTCTCCACCTCTAGCTCCTCCTTCTCCGGAGAACTTGCAGCAGAATGTTTGTGTCAGCCTTTAGCTCCTCCCCTAAGGAGAGCATTCAGTTAAATGTTTGTCAGCCTTTAACTCCTCCCCCACAGGAGAACTTGCAGCAGAATGTCTGTCTCCACTTCTAGCTCCTCCTTCTCTGGAGAACTTGCAGCAGAATGTCTGTCTCCACCTCTAGCTCCTCCTTCTCTGGAGAACTTACAGCAGAATGTCAGTCTGTACCTCTAGCTCCTCCCCCTAATGAGAACTTGCAGCAGAATGTTTTTGTCATTCTCTAGCTCCTCCCCCACAGGAGAACTTGCTGCAGAATGTCAGTCTCAGCCTCTAGCCTTTCCCCCTTAAGAGAACTTGCAGCAGAATGTCTGCCTCCACTTCTAGCCTTTCCCCCTTAAGAGAACTTGCAGCAGAATGTCTGTCTCCACCTCTAGCTCCTCCCCTTGGGAGAACTTGCAGCAGAATATGTGTCTTCCTGTAGCTCCTCCTCTTCCATAGAATTTTAAACGCTCCAACTGCCATCTCCTATCTCAGTAATGGGAGCACAATGTTACCCATGAATTGGGAGTCCAGATTTCTCTGATGAGATATATAACAAAGTTTTTTATTTTCACATGTATTATTAATTTATGAACTAAAAATTATGATGTCTTTAAATTAATCTGAGCTGCAATCCCAGACTCGGCCTGTGGGCCAGGGTGGCGCTGTCTCCAACATCTTTTGAAACCTTTTTAAGATAAAAGCATCATTTTTCCTCCGTGTCCGTCCTTGTTTCCTTGATATTATTGTATCATATAGCAGAGAACCTCCGGATCTGGTAAGTGAAGATGATCTGTTGTAAGAAGTAACTGAGCGGCGGCGGCGGAGGAAGTCGCCGTATTTCTCTTCTCTGCAGTTTCTCACTTTTTCCATTTTCCTCTGCAGCTGCTGAGTCACACAGCAACGTCTCTGGGTATGTACACCACCACCGCCACCGCCGCCGTATGTTCTCTATACTGAGGAGGGAGGGGAGGATGAATCTGGAGCAGATATAGCATCAGGAAACACATAAACCTCCCACAATGGCTGACCTTCGCTCGGCTCTCAGTACACTTAACCCTTTCACAAAACTCATAAAAGTCACATTTCAGCTTCATACAGGTCTGAGCTCCATTTCACTGTGGCTACCACTAGGGGGAGCTAAGGAGCTCTGCTTTATCATAGAGTTCAATAGAGAATGCAATAAGCTCCTCAGCTCCCTCTAGTGGTGACTACAGGCAGTTAAAATGTGAACTCTACTCCTCAGCTCCCTCTAGTGATGGCTACAGGCAGCTAATATGTTAACTCTGCTCCTCAGCTCCCTCTAGTGGTGACTACAGGCAGCTAAAATGTTAACTCTGCTCTTCAGCTCCTTCTAGTGGTGGCTATAGGAAGCTAATATGTTAACTCTGCTCCTCAGCTCCCTCTAGTGGTGACTGCAGGCAGTTAATATGTTAACTCTGCTCCTCAGCTCCCTCTAGTGGTGACTGCAGGCAGTTAATATGTTAACTCTACCTCCTCAGCTCCCTCTAGTGGTGACTACAGACAGCTAATATGTTAACTCTGCTCATCAGCTCTCTCTAGTGGGGACTACAGACAGCTAATATGTTAACTCTGCTCCTCAGCTCCCTCTAGTGGTGACTGAAGGCAGTTAATATGTTAACTCTGCTCCTCAGCTCCCTCTAGTGTTGACTACAGACAGCTAATATGTTAACTCTGCTCATCAGCTCCCTCTAGTGGTGACTACAGACAGCTAATATGTTAACTCTGCTCCTCAGCTCCCTCTAGTGGTGACTGCAGGCAGTTAATATGTTAACTCTGCTCCTCAGCTCCCTCTAGTGGTGACTACAGACAGCTAATATGTTAACTCTGCTCCTCAGCTCCCTCTAGTGGTGACTGCAGGCAGTTAATATGTTAACTCTGCTCCTCAGCTCCCTCTAGTGGTGACTACAGACAGCTAATATGTTAACTCTGCTCATCAGCTCTCTCTAGTGGGGACTACAGACAGCTAATATGTTAACTCTGCTCCTCAGCTCCCTCTAGTGGTGACTGCAGGCAGTTAATATGTTAACTCTGCTCCTCAGCTCCCTCTAGTGGTGACTGCAGGCAGTTAATATGTTAACTCTACCTCCTCAGCTCCCTCTAGTGGTGACTACAGACAGCTAATATGTTAACTCTGCTCATCAGCTCTCTCTAGTGGGGACTACAGACAGCTAATATGTTAACTCTGCTCCTCAGCTCCCTCTAGTGGTGACTGCAGGCAGTTAATATGTTAACTCTGCTCCTCAGCTCCTTCTAGTGGTGGCTATAGGAAGCTAATATGTTAACTCTGCTCCTCAGCTCCCTCTAGTGTTGACTACAGACAGCTAATATGTTAACTCTGCTCATCAGCTCCCTCTAGTGGTGACTACAGACAGCTAATATGTTAACTCTGCTCCTCAGCTCCCTCTAGTGGTGACTGCAGGCAGTTAATATGTTAACTCTGCTCCTCAGCTCCCTCTAGTGGTGACTACAGACAGCTAATATGTTAACTCTGCTCCTCAGCTCCCTCTAGTGGTGACTACAGACAGCTAATATGTTAACTCTGCTCCTCAGCTCCCTCTAGTGGTGACTACAGGCAGCTAAAATGTTAACTCTGCTCTTCAGCTCCATCTAGTGGCGGCTATAGGAAGCTAATATGTTAACTCTGCTCCTCAGCTCCCTCTAGTGGTGACTACAGGCAGCTTAAATGTGAACTCAGCTCCTTCTAGTGGTGGCTATAGGAAGCTAATATGTTAACTCTGCTCCTCAGCTCCATCTAGTGGGGACTACCGGCAGCTAAAATATGAACTCTGCTTCTCTGCTCCCTCTAGTGGTGACTACAGGCAGCTAATATGTTAACTCTGCTCCTCAGCTCCCTCTAGTGGTGACTGCAGGCAGTTAATATGTTAACTCTGCTCCTCAGCTCCCTCTAGTGGTGACTGCAGGCAGTTAATATGTGAACTCTAATCCTCACCTCCCTCTAGTGGTGGCTATAGGAAGCTAATATGTTAACTCTGCTCCGCAGCTCCCTCTAGTGGTAACTACAGGCAGCTAATATGTTAACTCTGCTCCTCAGCTCCATCTAGTGGTGACCGCATGCGCAGATAATCTTACAGTTGAACTCTATATATGCAGTCAAGTAGTGGGGTTAACAAATATTATCTTGCCAGGGGGTAGTTGATGATTTCTGTAGTCTGGAATACCTCTATTGTTAACTCATTTGACTTTTGTTATCTCCTCAATAAAATCTTACTGAGTGACTGTCTAAAATTAGAGAAAAAAATAGATTTTCCCCCCAAAACAGCGCCACACATAGGCTCAGGTTGTGTCTGGTATTGCAGTGTAGTCTTATTCTCCTGATAGAGGCTGAGGTACATTTACACAAGTCTGGCATTGTTTCTAGGTAAACATTGCACCTTTCCCTAATCCTGGACAGCCGCTTTGACGCTTTTATTGAGTGTTTGATATTAATACAACCCTTGATCATTTTTTATAGTTTTTATTTGTCTATAAGACAAAACCTGTTTAATTATAAAAGACTCAAATGAAATCAGTGTTTTCATGTAATAGAGGTCAGAATATTATCTTTGTTTATAACCTCTGTTATACTATAAGGCCGGATCTACCTTTGGTCGCAACACGGGTCGTGCAACTGAAGATCGCTGTATGCCGCTGCACATCGCATCATAATGCAGGTGAATGCGGTTGCGTTGTGACCCACGAGCGGCAACAAGTCACAAAAAATCGTAACAGTTGAATATTAAGCAGGTTTGTTTTTGCGCTCGTGGCACCTGGCGGGCACCATCGTGACCCCATTCTTGTGCATTGCAATCTTTTTGCGATCGTGGCACCTGGTGGGCACCATCGTGACCCCATTCTTCTGCATTGCGATCTTTTTGCGCTCGTGGCACCTGGTGGGCACCATTGTGACCCCATTCTTCTGCATTGCGATCTTTTTGCGCTCGTGGCACCTGGTGGGCACCATCGTGACCCCATTCTTCTGCATTGCGATCTTTTTGCGCTCGTGGCACCTGGCGGGCACCATCGTGACCCCATTCTTCTGCATTGCGATCTTTTTGCGCTCGTGGCACCTGGTGGGCACCATCGTGACCCCATTCTTCTGCATTGCGATCTTTTTGCGCTCGTGGCACCTGGTGGGCACCAACGTGACCCCATTCTTCTGTATTGCGATCTTTTTGCACTCGTGGCACCTGGCGGGCACCATCGTGACCCCATTCTTCTGCATTGCGATCTTTTTGCGCTCGTGGCACCTGGCAGGCACCATCGTGACCCCATTCTTCTGCATTGCGATCTTTTTGCACTCGTGGCACTTGGCGGGCACCATCGTGACCCCATTCTTGTGCATTGCCATCTTTTTGCGCTCGTGGCACCTGGTGGGCACCATCGTGACCCCATTCTTCTGCATTGCGATCTTTTTGCGCTCGTGGCACCTGGCGGGCACCATCGTGACCCCATTCTTCTGCATTGCGATCTTTTTGCACTTGTGGCACCTGGTGGGCACCATCGTGACCCCATTCTTCTGCATTGCGATCTTTTTGCGCTCGTGGCACCTGGCGGGCACCATCGTGACCCCATTCTTCTGCATTGCGATCTTTTTGCGCTCGTGGCACCTGGTGGGCACCATCGTGACCCCATTCTTCTGCATTGCAATCTGTGTTGCGGTCAATGTCGCTGCGTAGCCCCGGCCTTAATGTAAAGCGAGGATTTACGTGAGGGTTGAATTGTGTCCCACGGTTGGTTTCAGGCAGGAATCCATCACCAATAAGTCTCAGAGGGCGAGAAGGCAGCGACCGTCCTCGCAGTATAACCACAAACTGTTTAACGGGGACTTGGAGGAGTTTGTGCAGGTACCCGCCGCCGTCATGGCCGCCCCTCTCTTTGCTTCCTGGCTTCTGTTCCCTCTTGGGGAATTTACTGCAATTGTTGCTCGTCTCAGAAGCTTTCGCTGCACAAGACTCTCTCTGTCACCTCGCTGCTGACTGATCTCACAAGCTTCTGTTGCTGCCCGGACCCTTATTTCAGGGTTTTCACTTCCCTCTCTCATTCCAAATTTCTTTTTTTATTTCTGTATTTCACTTTTTATGTCTAATAGCGCCAACCACTCTACCCCAAGGCAGCTTCTGCACCAGTGCCTCCATTGTGCCCACTACTAGGACGACCTCTACTGAATCCACTTAGATCCTGTACTCGCCTCTGGTGCTGCCGCCGTTCCAGTGCTGCCGGTGATCTCGTTTTGCTCCCCCGATTCTGGCGCTGTTTTCCGTTTTGCGCTGCGTTGCTCCATTGCAGAGATTTTCACATTTGTGTGTTCTGGAGCACAATGTGAAATCTCTGCTTGCAGTACAACTGGGCATGTCTTCAAAGTCTTCTTCAACCCTGTCTCCAATCACATCTCAGTATCTGATCAGAGACTACTGAGCTGATATTGGCAGTGTCTGGGAGTGACGCGGTAAAAGACTGAAAAAACACCCAGTTGAGCTGCAAGCAGAGATTTCACATACTGTGCTCCAAAAATCAAATGTGATATCTCTGCAATGGAGCGACGTAGCACAAAATGGAAAACAGCGCCAGAATCAGGGAAGGTCAGGGATTTTTACAAGGTATTTAGCCAAATTTCTGTACAAAGTGACAGCTCCTCACACCATAAATTTGTAGGCTCCATCTACTTTGGCTTTCAGCAGAGCTGGGTAGGACTTAGTCGGAAATATTGGTTTATGTACAATCTGTATATGGCTTTCATATTGCCCCATAAGGAAGTTTATCTTACAAAACCACCCAGCCCCTCTCATCACCCGTTATCTCTCTTCCTCTGTGTAATCTCTTCTTCTTCCCTTTCGATGTAGTTCTATGATCTGAGCTTTCTATGTCCTGTGTGACCCTTTGTGTAATGAAAACATATTAAATAATATATTATTCCTGGTGTTATGGAGTAAATCCTGTGAACCCTGCAACATGGCTAAGTATAACAGCCAATGTTTAGCCTTCTCCAAATGTAAAATCAGCTCTCACCGGGGTCAGTGTAGGGCGGGAAAGTGGTCGGTTGGGTTAGAGGCCTCTTATTTCGGGCTAACGTGAGACCACCCTCTGTAGATGGGTATTGCATGGCTTGTTACAAGGTCAAGCACTGACTTATAGGACAGAACGTTCTAATTGCTGGCCTTTAAAAGACAGCTTGCTTCCACCTGAAGGAGAGCCAGGTTGTACTCGCCCTATTGAGTATTGCACTTTGTATGGCCGCCCATGGTGGGGATGTGTCAACTGGTCCAAAGGAAGAAGAATATGGATCTGAATCGGTAGGAGAACGCATGGCCACCATGTAAAGGAAGTCCAGTTCCACTTGGGTCAAATATCCTCCACCTGTAGCATGACACCTTCATGTCCACCTTGCCCCATTATTGTATATTTGATGGGGTATTCATTTGTAGAGCAGCTGATGGGGCGACACCCGACCTCTACATGCATTGGGGCATCATAAGTCAAAGAAGTGACCAGGTTGGACTTTGCAGGTTGGAAGTAATACATTGACTAGATGGGAGCCCGACGCCATCAGGCGCCATATTAGCATAGCCATCACTTGGGTGAAGTGTAGGGTTCGTGGACACCCTGACGCAGGAGGTCGATGATGGCGGGACAGGGTAAGTATATAATAGATGGTTTTTGAAGGCCCTTAATGTTCTCACCCCAAAGTATTTCCTTTTTTGCATTTCTTTGCATTGTGGATCTCTGCCCTATAGGTGTCACATTGACTCTGCACCATTCACTAGGATGATTTACTCCTTGCACTATCACCTGGGTCTTATCTTGTTCTGCTTGTGCTTCTAGTTAACCCTTTACAGACCGGTCCTCTTTTTGTCTTCCCCCCTCTGCTCTGCTTGCAGGAGACGGCGGTACCTGTCCCGGGCCAAGGTACATGTCTGCACTTCTTCCCTCCTCTCTGTGCACGGCTTCCAGCGCTGTTGTGTATTGTTTGTTTTATGTCATTGTATCGTTTTACCGTACGGTTAGAGGTCGTGAGATTAAATAGTTAATGGCCAAAAATTGACTCTGCCCCATTGATCAACCCACAAAGTGTGGCCAGGTAGGACTCATGTGACCCAATGATGCTCATCCAGCTGTGAGGTCACGTGGGGTCATCCCGAATTTAACCTTAATTGGAATCTTGGCACAAGTCTATTGTATAGTTACAATAATGTATCATTATTGTATGATTTAATTTCAATCTCCACCCCCCTCCCAGCCACAGCCTACAACATGGAGACTATAGGGATCGCCCGGCCGCCCTCCGCAGAACCAAAAGTATCAAAAACCACCCGATGTTTAACGAAAGGGCATCTCTTACCGCATGGATTAGAGGAGCACGGCGGTCTCTTCCAGTCATATAGAGGATGGATTAGAGGAGCACGGCGGCCTCTTCCAGTCATATAGAGGATGGATTAGAGGAGCACGGCGGCCTCTTCCAGTCTTATAGAGGATGGATTAGAGGAGCACGGCGGCCTCTTCCAGTCATATAGAGGATGGATTAGAGGAGCTCGGCGGCCTCTTCCAGTCATATAGAGGATGGATTAGAGGAGCACGGCGGCCTCTTCCAGTCTTATAGAGGATGGATTAGAGGAGCACGGCGGCCTCTTCCAGTCTTATAGAGGATGGATTAGAGGAGCACGGCGGCCTCTTCCAGTCTTATAGAGGATGGATTAGAGGAGCACGGCGGCCTCTTCCAGTCATATAGAGGATGGATTAGAGGAGCACGGCGGCCTCTTCCAGTCTTATAGAGGATGGATTAGAGGAGCTCGGCGGCCTCTTCCAGTCTTATAGAGGATGGATTAGAGGAGCTCGGCGGCCTCTTGCAGTCTTATAGAGGATGGATTAGAGGAGCACGGCGGCCTCTTCCAGTCTTATAGAGGATGGATTAGAGGAGCACGGCGGCCTCTTCCAGTCTTATAGAGGATGGATTAGAGGAGCACGGCGGCCTCTTCCAGTCTTATAGAGGATGGATTAAGAGGAGCTCGGCGGCCTCTTCCAGTCTTATAGAGGATGGATTAGAGGAGCACGGCGGCCTCTTCCAGTCATATAGATGATGGATTAGAGGAGCACGGCGGCCTCTTCCAGTCTTATAGAGGATGGATTAGAGGAGCACGGCGGCCTCTTCCAGTCTTATAGAGGATGGATTAGAGGAGCACGGCGGCCTCTTCCAGTCATATAGAGGATGGATTAGAGGAGCACGGCGGCCTCTTCCAGTCTTATAGAGGATGGATTAGAGGAGCACGGCGGCCTCTTCCAGTCATATAGAGGATGGATTAGAGGAGCACGGCGGCCTCTTCCAGTCATATAGAGGATGGATTAGAGGAGCACGGCGGCCTCTTCCAGTCTTATAGAGGATGGATTAGAGGAGCACGGCGGCCTCTTTCAGTCTTATAGAGGATGGATTAGAGGAGCACGGTGGCCTCTTCCAGTCTTATAGAGGATGGATTAGAGGAGCACGGCGGCCTCTTCCAGTCTTATAGAGGATGGATTAGAGGAGCACGGCGGCCTCTTCCAGTCTTATAGAGGATGGATTAGAGGAGCACGGCGGCCTCTTCCAGTCTTATAGAGGATGGATTAGAGGAGCACGGCGGCCTCTTCCAGTCTTATAGCGGATGGATTAGAGGAGCACGGCGGCCTCTTCCAGTCTTATAGAGGATGGATTAGAGGAGCACGGCGGCCTCTTCCAGTCATATAGAGGATGGATTAGAGAGCACGGCGGCCTCTTCCAGTCATATAGAGGATGGATTAGAGGAGCTCGGCGGCCTCTTCCAGTCTTATAGAGGATGGATTAGAGGAGCTCGGCGGCCTCTTGCAGTCTTATAGAGGATGGATTAGAGGAGCACGGCGGCCTCTTCCAGTCTTATAGAGGATGGATTAGAGGAGCACGGCGGCCTCTTCCAGTCTTATAGAGGATGGATTAGAGGAGCACGGCGGCCTCTTCCAGTCTTATAGAGGATGGATTAGAGGAGCTCGGCGGCCTCTTCCAGTCTTATAGAGGATGGATTAGAGGAGCACGGCGGCCTCTTCCAGTCATATAGATGATGGATTAGAGGAGCACGGCGGCCTCTTCCAGTCTTATAGAGGATGGATTAGAGGAGCACGGCGGCCTCTTCCAGTCTTATAGAGGTAGAGGCACGGGCCTCTTCCAGTCTATAGAGGAGGATAGAGCACGGGCCTCTTCCAGTCTTATAGAGGATGGATTAGAGGAGCACGGCGGCCTCTTCCAGTCATATAGAGGATGGATTAGAGGAGCACGGCGGCCTCTTCCAGTCATATAGAGGATGGATTAGAGGAGCACGGCGGCCTCTTCCAGTCTTATAGAGGATGGATTAGAGGAGCACGGCGGCCTCTTCCAGTCTTATAGAGGATGGATTAGAGGAGCACGGGGCCTCTTCCAGTCTTATAGAGGATGGATTAGAGGAGCACGGCGGCCTCTTCCAGTCTTATAGAGGATGGATTAGAGGAGCACGGCGCCTCTTCCAGTCTTATAGAGGATGGATTAGAGGAGCACGGCGGCCTCTTCCAGTCTTATAGAGGATGGATTAGAGGAGCACGGCGGCCTCTTCCAGTCTTATAGAGGATGGATTAGAGGAGCACGGCGGCCTCTTCCAGTCTTATAGAGGATGGAATAGAGGAGCACGGCGGCCTCTTCCAGTCTTATAGCGGATGGATTAGAGGAGCACGGCGGCCTCTTCCAGTCATATAGAGGATGGATTAGAGGAGCACGGCGGCCTCTTCCAGTCTTATAGAGGATGGATTAGAGGAGCACGGCGGCCTCTTCCAGTCATATAGAGGATGGATTAGAGGAGCACGGCGGCCTCTTCCAGTCTTATAGAGGATGGATTAGAGGAGCACGGCGGCCTCTTCCAGTCATGTAGAGGATGGATTAGAGGAGCACGGCGGCCTCTTCCAGTCTTATAGAGATGGATTAGAGGAGCACAGCGGCCTCTTCCAGTCTTATAGAGGATGGATTAGAGGAGCACGGCGGCCTCTTCCAGTCATATAGAGGATGGATTAGAGGAGCACAGCGGACTCTTCCAGTCTTATAGAGGATGGATTAGAGGAGCACGGCGGACTCTTCCAGTCATATAGAGGATGGATTAGAGGAGCACGGCGGACTCTTCCAGTCTTATAGAGGATGGATTAGAGGAGCACGGCGGCCTCTTCCAGTCATATAGAGGATGGATTAGAGGAGCACGGCGGACTCTTCCAGTCTTATAGAGGATGGATTAGAGGAGCACGGCGGCCTCTTCCAGTCTATAGAGGATGGATTAGAGGAGCACAGCGGACTCTTCCAGTCTTATAGAGGATGGATTAGAGGAGCACGGCGGCCTCTTCCAGTCATATAAAGGATGGATTAGAGGAGCACGGCGGACTCTTCCAGTCTTATAGAGGATGGATTAGAGGAGCACGGCGGACTCTTCCAGTCTTATAGAGGATGGATTAGAGGAGCACGGCGGACTCTTCCAGTCTTATAGAGGATGGATTAGAGGAGCACGGCGGCCTCTTCCAGTCATATAGAGGATGGATTAGAGGAGCACGGCGGACTCTTCCAGTCTTATAGAGGATGGATTAGAGGAGCACGGCGGCCTCTTCCAGTCTTATAAGAGATGGATTAGAGGAGCACGGCGGCCTCTTCCAGTCTTATAGAGGATGGATTAGAGGAGCACGGCGGCCTCTTCCAGTCTTATAGAGGATGGATTAGAGGAGCACGGCGGCCTCTTCCAGTCTTATAGAGGATGGAATAGAGGAGCACGGCGGCCTCTTCCAGTCTTATAGAGGATGGATTAGAGGAGCACGGCGGCCTCTTCCAGTCTTATAGAGGATGGATTAGAGGAGCACGGCGGCCTCTTCCAGTCTTATAGAGGATGGATTAGAGGAGCACGGCGGCCTCTTCCAGTCTTATAGAGGATGGAATAGAGGAGCACGGCGGCCTCTTCCAGTCATATAGCGGGTGGATTAGAGGAGCACGGCGGCCTCTCCCAGTCTTATAGAGGATGGATTAGAGGAGCACGGCGGCCTCTTCCAGTCTTATAGAGGATGGATTAGAGGAGCACGGCGGCCTCTCCCAGTCTTATAGAGGATGGAATAGAGGAGCACGGCGGCCTCTTCCAGTCTTATAGAGGATGGATTAGAGGAGCACGGCGGCCTCTTCCAGTCATATAGAGGATGGATTAGAGGAGCACGGCGGCCTCTTCCAGTCATATAGAGGATGGAATAGAGGAGCACGGCGGCCTCTTCCAGTCATATAGAGGATGGATTAGAGGAGCACGGCGGCCTCTTCCAGCCTTATAGAGGATGATCGTGATGACAGCAGAGGACGTCTCTTGTATAATGACCGGACGTGGCATCGCTGGGGGTCGTCCTCTGGAGGACGGCGGCCAAACTCATCACTCTACTGAATGGTTCCCGGAAGCTTTAGTTGTTCCCGGCTCAATGGTCTCCAGGACGGCGGCGAGAGCTCCCCAGACCTCTCCATGTTGTAGGCGGCTGAATAGCGGCGGAGGATGTAGGGTGGACGGCGGTAGAATACTGATCGGTGCCCCTTCATAGTGAGTCCATTATGGGCTTCATCCCCCGTGTCCCTCCGCCGGGTCAGCAGATGATACAATGTAACGAGCTGAAGACGTCTTGACTTGTCTTTTCTCTTGTGACCCCCAGAGTTCAGGAGAAGCCATTCCCCGGGTCGTGTCCAGCTGTATCCGCTTCATAAACCTGCACGGTAGGTAAACTCTCCCGCCAGTAGGGGCGCTATACGTTCTGTAGTATTGTCGCCCCCTTACAGGAGAGGGGGGTCTGGGGGTCTTTTCTCATATTGAAATTAGAAGCAAAAAAGTCTAATACCATCAGCAAGAGAAAGGTGAAATTAAAGGGATTTTTGCTATGTAGAATGATGTAGGGGCTGAGAGCCTGATTCCAGTCATGTGTCACTTAATAAGATGTGTGTTGCTGTTTCAATAAAATCAGTGCTTTATTAGCAGATTTTCACAAGACTAGATGTCTCGCTAGTCCTCCCCGGCCCAAATACAGAAAGCTGCCAATCAGTGGTGTGGGAGGGGTTATACACGGAGAGGAGCCAATCAGTGGTGAGGGTGGGGTTATACACTGAGAGCAGCCAATCAGTGGTGTGGGTGAGGTTATATAATGAGAGCAGCCAATCAGTGGTGTGGGAGGGGTTATACACAGAGCAGCCAATCAGTGGTGTGGGTGGGGTTATACACAGAGCAGCCAATTAGTGGTGTGGGAGGGGTTATACACAGAGCAGCCAATCAGTGGTGTGGGAGGGGTTATACACAGAGCAGCCAATCAGTGGTATGGGTGAGGTTATACACAGAGCAGCCAATCAGTGGTGTGGGAGGGGTTAAACACTGCAGCCAATCAGTGGTGTGGGAGGTATTATACAGAGAAAGCTGCCAATCAGTGGTGGAGGCGTGGGTATACAGAGAAAGCCATCAATCAGTGGTGTGGGTGGGGTTATACAGAGATAGCTGCCAATCAGTGGTGTGGGTGGGGTTATACACAGAGCAGCCAATCAGTGGTGTGGGAGGGGTTATACACAGAGCAGCCAATCAGTGGTGTGGGTGGGGTTATACAGAGAAAGCTGCCAATCAGTGGTGTGGGCGGGATTATACACAGAGCAGCCAATCAGTGGTGTGGGTGGGGTTATACACTGAAAGCTGCCAATCAGTGGTGTGGGGTGGGGTTATACACTGAAAGCTGCCAATCAGTGGTGTGGGTGGGGTTATACACAGAGCAGCCAATCAGTGGTGTGGGTGGGGGATTCTGAGTTCTGTTAAAATCTGCAGCAGAGAAAACAAGGATTGTATCAAACTGATAACAAGCAGCAAATGACACATCGCTGGAATCAGGCTCTCAGCCCCCACATCATGCTGATTACATAGCAACAACCTGCTGACAGATTTCCATTAACTGGTTATTCCCACAGCAGTATGAGATGAGCAGTGATCCCTATAGGCTCTGCCTTGTCTAGTGCTCATGCTCCACCTCTGATCCATTCATTGTCTATGGGACTGACGGAAAAAGCTGGAGATCCCATAGATCCTGAATACAGGGAAAACGCGATCATATCTCAGAAACAAAGATGTAACGATCAATCCCTCACGTCTGACTGATTCCTTTTTGCAGGTTTACAGCACGAGGGGATCTTCCGGGTCCCGGGGTCTCAGGTCCAAGTGAATGAGATCCGCAGCGCCTTCGAGAGAGGTTTGTGCAACCATAAGATCCACATGATTGATGGCAATATGGGCAGATCACTGTGACAGATCACCATCGCAGATCACTGTAACAGATCACCATCACAGATCACTGACAGATCACCATCACAGAATACTGACAGATCACCATCACAGAATACTGACAGATCACCATCACAGATCACTGTGACAGATCACCATCGCAGATCACTGTGACAGATCACCATTGCAGATCACTGTGAGGCTGGGGTCACACACACAGATATCTGGGCAGATATTGTTTGTAGATCTCTGGTTGTAGTGAAATCATGGACACATTGTTCTATCTTGTTGCTGTGTACAAATGTAACAATGTGTCCATGATTTCACTGCAACCAGAGATCTGCGAGCAATATCTGCACAGATATCTGTGTGTGTGACCCCAGCCTGACAGATCACCATCGCAGATCACTGTGACAGATCACCATCACAGATCACTGTGACAGATCACCATTGCAGATCACTGTGACAGATCACCATTGCAGATCACTGTAACAGATCACCATCGCAGATCACTGTGACAGATCACCATCACAGATCACTGACAGATCACCATCACAGATCACTGTAACAGATCACCATTGCAGATCACTGTGACAGATCACCATCACAGATCACTGTGACAGATCACCATCACAGATCACTGTGACAGATCACCATTGCAGATCACTGTAACAGATCACCATCGCAGATCACTGTGACAGATCACCATCACAGATCACTGACAGATCACCATCACAGATCACTGTAACAGATCACCATTGCAGATCACTGTGACAGATCACCATCACAGATCACTGTGACAGATCACCATTGCAGATCACTGTGACAGATCACCATTGCAGATCACTGTGACAGATCACCATCACAGATCACTGTAACAGATCACCATTGCAGATCACTGTGACAGATCACCATCACAGATCACTATAACAGATCACCATCGCAGATCACTGTGACAGATCACCATCACAGATCACTGTGACAGATCACCATAGCAGATCACTGTAACAGATCACCATCGCAGATCACTGTGACAGATCACCATTGCAGATCACTGTGACAGATCACCATCACAGATCACTGTGACAGATCACCATCACAGATCACTGTGACAGATCACCATCACAGATCACTGTAACAGATCACCATCGCAGATCACTGTAACAGATCACCATCGCAGATCACTGTGACAGATCACCATTGCAGATCACTGTGACAGATCACCATTGCAGATCACTGTGACAGATCACCATCAGAGATCACTGTGACAGATCACCATTGCAGATCACTGTGACAGATCACCATCACATATCTCTGTGACAGATCAGCATCACAGATCACTGTAACAGATCACCATCACAGATCACTGTAACAGATCACCATCGCAGATCACTGTGACAGATCACCATCACAGATCACTGTGACAGATCACCATCGCAGATCACTGTGACAGATCACCATCACAGATCACTGTGACAGATCAACCATTGCAGATCACTGTGACAGATCACCATCACAGATCACTGTAACAGATCACCATCGCAGATCACTGTGACAGATCACCATCACAGATCACTGTGACAGATCACCATCGCAGATCACTGTGACAGATCACCATCACAGATCACTGTGACAGATCAACCATTGCAGATCACTGTGACAGATCACCATCACAGATCACTGTGACAGATCACCATCGCAGATCACTGTGACAGATAACCATTGTAGATCACTGTGACAGATCACCATTGTAGATCACTGTGGCAGATCACCATCACAGATCACTGTGACAGATCACCATCACAGATCACTGTGACAGATCACCATTGTAGATCACTGTGACAGATCACCATCACAGATTACTGTAACAGATCACCATCACAGATCACTGTGACAGATCACCATGCAGATCTCTGTGACAGATCACCATCGCAAATCACTGTGACAGATCACCCTCGCAGATCACTGTGACAGATCACCATAGCAGATCACTGTGACAGATCACCATCACAGATCATTGGACAGATCACCATCGCAGATCTCTGTGACAGATCACTGTAGGGTGCTCTTTACATTCTGGCTCTGTCTGGGGGGTTGTTGTTATTTTATGTCCCTCAGGTTCTTATTTTGATGGTGACCTCATACAGCACAATGGAGTCACTGTTATTCTTCCCTGTGTGCTATGTGCTGTGATTTGGCGCCATCTGCTGGTGACTTGTTGAATTACATCATTTTGTTGACTTTGTTGCCATTTTCATTAATCAATAATGAAAGAGGAGAAAAAGAGACTTTGTAACATTTCTTATCTTATCAGAGAAATATGATTTTCTCCTTCTGGACTGATCTTTCATTTTCTGTTTCTGGGTAACAGATGACAATTACCTCTCGTAAAATTCTATGGAGATTGGAGAAAAGATAAAACAGACACTGACAGGTTAAAGTGTCATTTCAGGGAACTTGCAGCAGAATGTATATCTCCGCCTCCAGCTCCACCCACTAATAAGAACTTGCAGCAGAATGTCAGTCTCCACCTCTAGCTCCTCCCATTAGGAGAACTTGCAGCAATGTCAGCTCCACCTCTAGCTCCTCCCCTCAGGAGAACTTGCAGCAGAATGTCAGTCTCCGCCTTTAGCTCCTCCCTCTTAGAACTTGCAGCAGAATGTCAGCCTCCACCTCTAGCTCCTCCCCCTCAGGAGAACTTGCAGCAGAATGTCAGTCTCCACCTGTAGCTCCTCCCTCTAGGAGAACTTGCAGCAGAATGTCAGTCTCTGCCTTTAGCTCTTCCTCCCCTCAGGAGAACTTGCAGTAGAATGTCAGTCTCCACCTCTAGCTCCTCCCCTCAGGAGAACTTGCAGCAGAATGTCAGTCTCCACCTCTAGCTCCTCCCCTCAGGAGAACTTGCAGCAGAATGTCAGTCTCCACCTCTAGCTCCTCTTTAGGAGAACTTGCAGCAGAATGTCAGCCTCCACCTCTAGCTCCTCTCCCTCTTAGGAGAACTTGCAGCAGAATGTCAGCCTCCACCTCTAGCTCCTCCTCTCAGGAGAACTTGCAGCAGAATGTCAGTCTCCCCTTGGCTCCTCCCCCTCAGGAGAACTTGCAGCAGAATGTCAGTCTCCACCTCTGGCTCCTCCCCCTCAGGAGAACTTGCAGCAGAATGTCAGTCTCCACCTGTAGCTCCTCCCTCTTAGGAGAACTTGCAGCAGAATGTCAGTCTCTGCCTTTAGCTCCTCCCCTCAGGAGAACTTGCAGTAGAATGTCAGTCTCACTCTAGCTCCTCCCCTTGGAGAACTTGCAGCAGAATGTCAGTCTCCACCTCTGGCTCCTCCCCTCAGGAGAACTTGCAGCAGAATGTCAGTCTCCACCTGTAGCTCTCCTCTTAGGAGAACTTGCAGCAGAATGTCAGTCTCTGCCTTTAGCTCCTCCCCTCAGGAGAACTTGCAGCAGAATGTCAGTCTCTCTAGCTCCTCCCCCTCCATAGAATCTATGAGCACAACTTTACTGAATTACAGTTTTATTTAAAGGGTTTATGAATTGGTGATTGAAAGAGGGATCGGAGGGATTTCTCTGAGAAAATTGAAAAGTTTCTTATCTTCACTCATAAAATGGAACATTTAACCAAATTACTCTCATTTTTCTCTTGGTGTGTAGGGAATCATTCTCTGAGACACTCCCGCCTCGAAACAATGTAGGGACAGAGCCCCTGATTCCAGTGATGTGTCACTTAGTTTACTGGGTGGTGCCGCAGTTGTGATACATCAGTTTTTAGGTGTGGCAAAGCTCAGAAAGCTCCCCCTGCCCACACCACAGCTCTCTGTGTATATTGTCTATTAACAGTGAGTGCTAATCAGTGCTGGACTAGGAGGCACGTGAAGCCTAGTCAGATAAAACATTGATTGTATTGAAACAGCAGCACACAGCCTAATAAGTGACACATCGCTGAAATCAGTGTCTCAGCCCCTATCTGTCCTCAGATTACAGAGATAAACCTGCTGGCAGATTCCCTTTAAAGGTCTGTGAAAATGAGAAACGTCAGGTCTTTTTGTTGTAGTTATTTGTGCTTCTTCCAGGTGAGGACCGGCTGGACTCCAGCTACACCGGGAATGACGTGGACTCGGTGGCCGGAGTCCTGAAGCTTTACTTCCGGGGATTGGAGAAGCCACTATTTCCTAATGACATGTTTAATGAATTACTGTCCTCCCTCCGTGAGTCTCTATCACCTATAGAGGATGTGTAGGGGCTCAGTCACCATATACTGCATAGATCCCTCACACCGGATCACACCGGATCACACTTACTATGAGGATCCCCCTAAGCCGTGGATCATTAGCGCCCCCCCCCCACAGGCCAGGACTGAACCCCTCAGATCACGGCTTGTATGTTAAGACAATTCTGAGGTCTTAGATTTTGCCCTCAAATTTCTGCTTTTTGCTGAAATGCAAACAAATATTTATACATTTCTAGATATGTTTTACTTTTTATATTATCTATTTTTTATAACTACTTTAATACATTAGCCCCCACCCTAGCCCTAACCCCAACCTTACCCAAACCTTAGCCCTAACCTTAGCCCAAACATTAATCCTAATCCTAGCCCCCACCCTAACACTAGCCCTAACCTTAGCCCTAACCCTAGCCCCCACCCTAACTCTAGCCCTAACCTTAGTATTAACCCTAGCCCTAACCCCAACCTTACCCAAACTTTAACCCTAATCCTAACCGTAGCCCCCACCCTAACACTAGCCCTGACCATAGC